>JAPTYO010000012.1:4081589-4681589 GCA_036873135.1 Clarkia xantiana subsp. parviflora
TGCGTATCGGTGAGCATCCAGAACTTTCCCTGGGGAGGTGGCCGGTGGAGGGACCATAGGAAGCGGGCCCCGCGCCTCTCGAGTGCAACCGCGATCTATCCAACCCGCATTGGAAAAATGTGTTAGTGACACTACTAAAATGTTTAAGATAGGGTGTATGAGAAATTGATATCCTTAATTAGTGCATCAACCAACGTAGTTACTCCATATTTCGTCTAGATTCATAATGGTATGTGAGGGATTCAGTGAATATCAGTTTCCGTTACTGCATCATTAAGAAGATGACATGAAAAATATTCACAAAAATATATATTTTGTTACATGTATTAATTTCTTTTAAATAAACTATATTATTTTTATATTGTCGGAATCAGATGATTGTGTCCTTATATTATCATTAGAGTCGACCGATATTGCACTTATATCACAATTAAGTAGGCTGATCATATATTTATTAACATGATCGTGATGATAATTATCTTTCACATACGTATCAGCCGTTGGTGTTTAGTGTTATATATATATATATATATTGATTGATGTAATTAATTAAAATATATAAAATAAAATGTAGGTTCTGGAGTTGGGGATTGTGGTACACTCGGCTATCATTGTTCATCGAAATCGCTCTAGGGGCATCGAAGAGTCCAGACACAATAAGACCGTTGATATGGGCCATCATTTTCCATCAGTTTTTCAATTGGATGGGCCTTAGAGGTTGCATTTATCAGGTAATAATCTAATTAAATTACAAAATGACTCAAGTTGAAATCCACCATGTTAATGTTTAAAAAATTTAGATTTTTTTTTTTTTTAAATACATAGTATTGTGACGCCTTGTGCAATAGGTGAAATATGTGTTACTGTTATTTTAACATATATTTTAATCTAAGTAGAATTTAATGGAAAGCGCGAATACCAACAACTAGTTTTAAATGACAAACAATATTCATACAAAGTTTATCATCATTACAATATAAAATTATCAAAAAGAGACCTTGCTGGATTTATTACTAGTTTCTAAAATGATTACATGGTCCATTTTAAAGCCACTTTCACTTGCATGGATGGTCTGCAGGCTGCACTTCATTCCAGTGCATTGAAAACCAGATCGACTATCGAACTAGGCCAGACAGTGAAATGAGCACATTGGTGACCCAATTCAAGTAAAAAATTATAATGTCCATTAAAATCAATTTAGCGAGTGAAAACTGAGTTGACTAGATTAACGTTCCTGATCATCGATTCAAATGCAAAACTAGTTTGAGATGTTTTTTTTAATTACCTAAACTGAATTAAACTGGTTTGAACCTGTCAGACCAGGAACTAGCTACCTCACCAACCGACAAGGTGGCCGGTTCTCGGTCTAGTTTCAAAAAACTTCTTCCTGTTTTATGTTCTCTTATTAACATACTGTTGGCATTTGGAGTAAATGGGCCGCTATAATAGGGAGCCCATTAATATAAGCCCAACATCCTAAGTATATAATTGGGGTATGTCACATTAGGGGTTTTGTGTCAGGCCAAAATCTCAATGGACCATACGAAGCCCAAAATTGGGCCAACCTTATTATATGGCTCGGTCGAACTAGGTGAGTAAGCCCTAAGGGGTTTTGCTCGCCACCTCTTATATAAATGGGAGGTGTTAGAGATTTATTTGGTTTAATCACTCTCTCCATTTTAGTTGTGGCAAAAGAAATCCCTCTCCCTATTTACCAAGTAGTTTCGGCCGAACCTCAATTCATACAAGGAGCGAATTTTCCTCGTGTAATTCACCCCGTAGATCCATTTTACTGAACCAATGGATGAAAATCCAATTTTACCTCAACTATTTACTGTACACAGTGGGAGTGGCACGACCAACTCGGTTCCCGGTCATCGTAACCGTGGAAGTAATCTCGGACGTGGAAATCCGAGACCGAGAGGTCGTCCAAGAAAAGTTGTTGGTGAAAGTTCAAGTAGCGCTCTTGTTCCCAGTGGGAGTATTGCATCGATAACGAGCATCCTAATAGGAGTGTAGTTCAAACCCAAAATGGGACTATCAAGCCTAGACGTAGTCTAAGGCACCGAACTTCTCCTAAGAAGAATCCCATCGAGAGAGGTGAATTGTTCATCCTCACTTCGATTGATGAACCGGTAACGGTAAAACAAGCTATGGATGGACCTCAAGCGAAAGAATGGAGGAAAGAAATGGATGATGAGATCGCATCTATGAAAGCTAATTCTGTATGGTCTTTAGTTGATTTGCCTGCTAATCGCATATCAATAGGTCCCAAGTGGGTTCAGAAATTGAAAGTCACTGCTGATGGAGCTGTCGAGCAAAACAAAGCTCGACTTGTTGCGAAAGGATATACCCAATTTCACGGAGTGGACTTTGATGAGACATACTCACCTAATGTGCGTTATACCACAGTACGGGCCATTTTGGCTTTTGGTGGAGAGCTTCGATCTGGAGCTGCACCAAATGGATGTTAAGACCGCATTCCTCCACGGTAACCTGGAGGAAGAGATCTATATGGAGCAGCCGGAGGGTTTCATTACTCATGGCAACAAACGTAAATTTTGTAAACTCCAAAAATCTATTTACGGTCTTAAAAAGTCACCCTAGCAATGGTACCGCGGATTCCACGAGGTAATCGTTGGAAATGGATTCGTGAATCTTCACAAGGATCCATGCGTGTACACGAAGACTTCCAAGTCTAATTACGTCATCTTGACATTATATGTCCACGACATATTAATTGCCGCGAGTGATGTGAGTTATATGAATGATTCAAAGTCCTGGCTAGCATCTGTATTTGAGATGAAAGACATGGGAGAAGCCACGTACATCCTGGGCATTAAGATTGCTGGGATCGGGCTGTTCAAAAAATATGTCTATCTCAAGAATCCCATATCAATAAGTTGTTGAAAAGGTTTCAACTATAGGATGCCAAATCCGTGGATACGCCGGTTGTGTTCGGGTGCGCTCCGTAGAAGCGTCACGACCCAAAGAACCTGGCTGAGCGTGAACAGATGAAAAGTGAAAAATACTTAAGTATGGCTGGCAGCTTAATGTATGACATGCAATGCACTCATCCAGACATTTGTTACGCTGTGGGCCTAGTAACACGATTCCAATCAGATCATGGCACTCAACATCTAAAGGCTGTGAAACGAATAGGCTTAATGATGGAATCCAAAATCGTGGCCCTCTCTAAGAATGCACAAGAAGCAGTCTGGCTTAATAGGCTCTTAACTGTGTTGCTTGGCGTTGAGGACAGGAGTAAACATGTTAAGGTATACTCTGACAGTCAAATAGTAGTTGCAATAGTTAAGAACCCTAAGTACCATAGCAGGACGAAACACATTGATGTAAAATATAATTATGCTAAGAATATGGCTGAGGGAAGAGTAATCACATTAGAATACTTGTCTACTGAAAGCATGATGGCCGATCCATTAACTAAACCTTTACGCAGGGATGTCTTCGAAAAGCATGTTAAAATGCTGGAACTGCGTAGGGTTTAAGTAGCTTGTATTGTGATTACAACTTTTGAAACTTCGCAAAAAGAATTGAAATTTGAGTTTATGATTCTTATGACGTCATAATGTTTGAAATTTTATCGGATTTTTACCGTCTATAAACTAGTCGTAGGAGGGATAACCTCCAGAATAAAAATAATGTCGAATGTGGGCCAAGCCTCGTCACACAGGCTCGGCCGTCTTGACGAAGAGAAGGATCTCCATTAGTTCAAGACTGGCTAAGAACCATGGTAGGAAACCTGGTTAAGCAGAACGATCATTTGGTTTACGGATTAACACGATATGATCTAAGTTCTGCATATCGTTATTACAAACTTCATTCGTAATAAACCACATTCAGGGCCAGATGATGAATTTGCGATAACATATGACATTTCCCACTTCCTGACCAACTCAGGTTTCCCTATCGACGTGTGCTTCATACTACGCGTGGCATGTTCGACCACGGGGTTAGGCTCGGTTGTGCTAGATAGTATCCACGAGATTCGGATGGGCACAAACTTCTTCACCTTGAGCGTGTGGCTGATCCCGGATGCTATATGAAGAAGCATCCAAAGTATCCTCACGGACTCGGAACTCATATCTAAGGTCCGGCTCAATGTTCGCTTCCCGACGTACGAGCGCAGTGCTGAACAAAAAGGCCAAGTGACCACGTCTTGGGAAACCGGTTGGGTTTGACTAAGGGTATGAGCGATGGGGAAGGCCAAGTACACCTCTAATTCTCCGAATCTTGTATTCACTAGGTGGCCACCAACCTGATATTAGTTAAAAGGTTGTGAATACTTGTACGGATGCCTTGAAGAAGTATTCCTATGTGGAAACTGGGCAATTGGAGAATGACAATTGACCTAGGATACAACACGGCACTTTATTTTTAACAGATTGATTAGACATGGGGAATCAACGTTCCGCGGGCGCTACAATACTTCTAAAAGATGAGTAGCACGATGCCCGTCGTATCCTTCGGTCGCACGGCAAAGCTCGTATGAACTATTCAAAGCAAGGATTGGATCAGAGACCAAATGCAGACGTGTTGGGCGATAACTTATTAATAGGCACCCACCCATTGTGAGTGGGATCTGTAAGCATTTGGACTATGCGTCGCCGTAATTGGGAGCCCATTAATTAAGTCTATGTACCTAAGTAATTAGGTAAAGTCACATTAGGGATTTTGCTCTAGGCCTTAAATCCCAATTGACTGGGGAGGCCTAAAATTGGGCCTCCCTACCCACATGGCCGGCCGAATTAATATGAGTGGTAAAGTGGGCTTTTGTCCACTTTATTCCTCTTATAAATAGGGACTCATAGGTGGGTTTTAAGAATGCTAATTCTCTCTTCCTAAGTGGTGAGATTAAAAGAAAACCCTCCTCCCTAAAACCTCTCTAGTTCGGCCGAATATTACACACCAAGGAGGTGCCAATTGTGTCAAGCAATTTACTCCAAGATATCCATCCCGCGAGAATCGAATGAGGCTTTGCTGTGAGGCATAATCCGAGTAGGGATTCTCTAACAGGAACCTCTACAAGGAACCGTCCGGTGAATCGAGAACTCCCCTCAACGGTCTTGGGCTGCATGAAACAATATAGGTATGCCTAACACGTATCTAGGGTTTTGTTTTTGTAGCATTAACCCCCTAAATCCTACAACTTACCCACCGATTGTGCGTTACACCACCGTCCGGGCCATTTTGGCCTTGGTTGCTAGCATCGATCTCGAGCTGCACCACATGGAAGTTAAGACTGCCTTCCCTCATGGGAACTTGGAGGAAGAGATCTACATGGAGCAACCAGAGGGTTTCTTATCCCCTGGAAACGAACATAATGTTTGTAAACTCCAAAGGTCGATCTTTGGTCTTAAACAGTCGTCCCGGCAACGATACCGCGGGTTCCACGAAGAAATCGTTTGTAACAGATTCGTTAATATTCACGAGGATGCCTGCTTATACACGAAGACCTCATAGTCAAAGTATGTTATCTTGACTTTGTATGTCGATACTATACTGATTGCCGTGAACGATGTGAGTTACCAGAATGAATCAATGTTTTAGTTAGCATCTGTGTTTGAGACGAAAGACATGGGTGAGGCCTAGGGGTGTAAACGAGCTTAATCGAGCCGAGTGTCTGTCAAGCTCGACTCGACTCGATTAGTATTTGTCAAGCTCAAGCTCGAGCTCGAACTCGGTCGAGTTCTAATGCTGAAAATTGAACTCGACTCGAATACAAGCTAGACATAATCGAGCTCGGCTCAACTCAACTCGTTAGTCAATTATATATCTCAATAAATAAGCACTTCTCATAAAAAAATAATCAATCTCGACTCGACTAAACTCGAACTCAATTGACTTATATAATAATTAATTACTATTAAATAAGAATAATAATAAGAATCAAGCTCGACTCGAATCGACTTATAAACTCTAACTCGAAACTCGATTAGGCTCGCGAGTAAGTCGAGCCGATTATTGTCAAGCTCGAGCTCGGCTCGACTCGAATTTTTTCGAGCCAAATTCGAGTTTTGTCCGAGTCGATCCAGAGTAGCTCACGAGTAGCTTGACTCGTTTACACCTCAGTGAGGCCACTTATATCCTCAGGCTCGGTTGTGTTAGACGAGATTTTCTGAGATTTTGAAGGACACAAACTTCTTCACCTTGAGCGTGTGACTGATCCCGGGTGCTTTATGAAGGAGCACCTGAAGTACCTTTATCACTCGGAACTCATGTCCAAGGTTGGGCTCAATGTTCGCTCCTAGGCGTACAAGCGTAGTGTGAACAAAAAGGCCAAGTGACCATGTTTTGGGCACCGGTTGAGTTCGACTAAGGATATGAGTGATGGAGATGGTCATGTACATTTGTAATTCTCCGACACTTGTATTCACTAGGTGGCCACCAACCGGATATTAGTTGAAGGTTGTGAATACCTGTGCGAATGCCTTGGAGAAGTATCCCTATGTGGGAACTACGCAATTGGCGAATAACAGTTGACCAGGGGTACAACGCAGCACAGAGCAGTTACAGGTTGATAACATGACAGGGAATCAACGTTCCGCGGACGCTACAACACTCTTAAAGATGAGTAGCACGATATCTGTTGTGTCTGTCGGTCGCATGGAAAACCTCGTATGAACAATGCGGGAACGGGATTGGATCACGAATGTATATTGATATGTTGGTCGACAACGTATTAATAGGCTCCCTCTCATCACGACGAGTGGGAGCTGTTGGCATTTGGTGTATATGGGCCGCCGTGATTGGGATTCCATTAACATAAGCCCAACAGATTAAGCATAATTGGAGTTAGGCACATAAGGTATTTTGGGTCAGACAAAAATCCCTATGAGCCACAATTTGCCCAAAATGGGCCAAGCCCAATTTCTGTGATATTCGGCCGAATTGCATAGGGTAAACCCTTGGTGGGCCTCCCTAACATAAGTGGCCGGCCGAATATTGCAAGGGGAAAATAAGACTTTTGTCCACTTTGCTCCTCCTATAAATAAGGGGTATTAGAGTCTTATTTGGGGTAATTCACAATTCTTCCTAAGTGGTGATTTGAGAGAAAAACCCTCCACCCTTTGAGCATATTTCGGCCGAACCATCCACCACCTAAGGGTGTGCCAATTTGCCTCGAGCAAAACACTCTAGAGATCCGTCCTTGCCAAGAATCGATCAGAGGCTTTGCTGTGGAGCTAATACCACGTAGGGCTTCTCTAACAAGAAACTCTACGGGTTCCGTCCGGTGGATCATGAACTCCCTCGGAAAGATCCTTGGGACTACGGAAAAGGTTTAAGGTATGAGCACATCTTCTGCTGCGTAATTCTGATTACAAGCATGTACCTTCTTTTGTTGTTTCCGTAGTAATCAACCCCGTAATCCAACAGTGGTATCAGAGCCTGTGTTAAAAGTGCTTGATTTTGATAAATTAGTGTTATTGATTTATAGATGTTAGCCGAAATTTTTAAATTGAAAATTGAAAATTTCCGATTTTAATAATTTTTAGTGCCGAAATTTTCGTGATGTTCTTAGTAAAATTTGATGTTCATGATCTTCAAGAAAAATATGACTTTTATCAAAATCAAACATTGGATAGTAGATCTTATTAATATTTGATCTTGAAATTTGACCACTTGTTTCCAATTTGATGTTATTTTCGGCCAAACCCTAATATTACAAGGTGAAAATTTTTATTTCATAGTCCACAAGAAAAGTAATTTTCGGCCGAAATACATATAAAATATTATTTACCATATTTTAATTTTTATTAAAGGTAACAATATATCTATAATTGGAAATATATGGATAGGTTCACGTTAAATATATCGAAATATATCACTATCAATATATCTAACTAAAATATAGGGATTAAGATATTATTGATAGATGTAGTTACCTAAAATATGAAGAAAATATATTGTCAGTATATTTGTTTCCCTATTAAAGATATTGAAAATTAATAAAATAACCTAGGGACAGAGAAATCTGCGCTCGTTGTCCCTCATAGTACTGCGAGCATGGAACTCCAAGGTCCCATTAGAAGAGACTATGGATTTAGTCGCCGGCAGAGACGCTACGGGAGAACAGCCTAGATGAAAAGTTGGTTACTGTGGTTGAAATGATATTGTCTTTTTCTCTCTTACCCTGCCCCCTGGTGAACCGGGCGTACTATTGAAGAACCGGTCCTTCACTTACTGAGATCCTTACCCACCCGTACGCCTTCTTGCTTTACGTTAGTTGCGTGCATTAGCTTCTCTACGTAACCTAGACCTATGGAATGAGTTGAGTCAGTAGTCCTCCCCGCCAAATTAAGCAAGCGGGACTTCCACCCAGCAAGTTATTCCCCGCTACTCCACGTCGTC
This sequence comes from Clarkia xantiana subsp. parviflora, assembly GCA_036873135.1. Classification (NCBI taxonomy): domain Eukaryota; kingdom Viridiplantae; phylum Streptophyta; class Magnoliopsida; order Myrtales; family Onagraceae; genus Clarkia; species Clarkia xantiana. The sequence continues at coordinate 4,089,963 of JAPTYO010000012.1, forward strand.
GAAGAGAAGGTCTTTGGACCCCGATTTCCCGTCGGGTTCAGGGGTAGGACTAGATAGAGATCCTTTTTTTATTTTTTAGTTCAAGTTCAGCTTCCCCAGGCCGAAAAAAACTCCCTATCTATATGAGGGCAAGACTTCTGAAAACAAAGAACTAGACTTCTACTTGGGAACACAAGCGAACACGCGAACCCTAAAATATTCCATTTTTGGGAAGCCAAAAAACGTGAGCTCCTAGCATGAGCCTTATTGAAAGGCCCCCCTTCTTCTTGTGCCAAGGATCTTACCATTTCCTGGTTTTCGCTTTCAAGCATGTCTGTGATCTCGGTCCTCCGCACCCCAACAGGAGACGTCCTCCGACAAGCAATCAGATGTGACTATATATATATATATATATATATATATATATATATATATATATATATATATATATATATATATTGGTGTGCCGAAATTTACATATATATATATATATATATATATAATGTTGATTGACTTATATCTTATAGATAGAATCTTGACAATAAATATATATATGTTGATTGTGCCGATTTATATATATATATATATGCAATATTGAAAATTATTTTATATAGTTAATATTTCTTGGAGGCTAAGTTAAGTTTTTGGTGGACTTTAAAACTCTATTTAGCCCACAAGATTATTTCGGCCCAAGACTATGTGTTTATTGGGCCGGTCCAATTTGCTAAATCAGATAGAATAAAACCAAACCGGGTTTTCTTAATTGGTTCGACCTAGCCGGGTTGGGTCGAACCGGGGTAACTAAGTGGACCTAACCGAACCGGTTTTGGTGTTGAATCGAAATCCTATTTTATTGAACCGATTCGGACCGAACTAGATTTTATTCAAAAACCGTACCGAACTGGGTTTGCAAAAATCGAACCGAACCGAACCAGATTTTTTTTCTGAAACGGAACGAACCAGGTTAATTCAAAATTAACTAAACCGAACCGAATTTTCAAAATTGAATTCAAGTCAATTAATAAAATGGGATGGTTAAGTTTTAAAATCCAAATGTTTTTTAACTTTAATTTGTTTACACAGTGTTCGAATGTTTATACCATAATGCCTTGTTTCGATTTTGGTAGGGGTGAGCAAATTACCCAGTTGGAACCGGAACCGGTCCGGAACCGGTCATTTGGTAGGTTCCAGGTAAATGTAAATGGTTCTGGTACGGTTCTGGGATTAAATTTCAAGAACCGGTATTTTCGGTTCCGGTTCCGGGATAAGTTTTCGGGTACCCAAATACCCGGAACCGGAACCGGAACCGTTATATATATATAAATTAAAAAAACACTAAACATTTAATAAATTTAAAATTGGTTTGTGAAAAATGTTATAATTATTTTTATGATTTACTTGGTATAACATAAATTTCAGTTTCAATTGGCTACCGAGTACCCGGTTCCAACTGGGTATCCAGAACCCGGTTCCAACTAGTACCTAAAATTATATTATTTAGTTTGAAAATTTGTAACCGGTTCCTTAACGGGTACCCGGAACCGATTGGCTCTTAACGGTTCTGGTACGGTTCCGGTTCTTAAATGTTCTGGTACGGTTCTGGGTAATAAAGTTAGGACCCGTTTAGTATTGGTCTGGTTCTGGGATACCCTAAAATTACTGGGTACCCGGAACCGCTCACCCCTAGATTTTGGGGATGGATCTCGGAAATGCATGATTTCGGGACTGGATTAATTAAAGGGCTGAATTGCAATTGTTTACTTTTATTGCATATATTTATTAGAACTATTGTCTTGACTATGTCAAGCTGGAAGTTGGGGGCGGAGCCCTAGTTAAATACATGGTTTGCACAATAGGACAAACATGTTGTGATGGTTGTGATTGCCTAGGTTTGATGTCTAGAAACACGCATGAATAATTGTAAGCATGAATTGCAAGTCAGCCCCTAATATTTTAAAATGTTTTAAAATCGAAAACCATTCGCCAAATATGCATGTATGATGTGGAAGTTTCATGTATGACACGTATGCTTGAATGTTGAGGATGAAGCAGCATGTTATAGTTTACATAGATAGTAGAATTATATAAATGCTAGCATGAGTTCCTCGGAACATTAGACGCATGACGTGTATACATGATGTGTGGTTTGGATGATGAATTTTGGCTGGCTATAATGATTTACTTGTGTAGTAGAATTGTATATGCATGCGTAAGTTCATCGAAACAATTTTAAATACAAATGGGCCTTGGGAAAGTCAAGATCGGGTATGCTTATTTCAAAGTTCCCGTTTCGGTAAATTTGCAAATAAAACTGTTTTTAAAGAGACTAATCTATTGGATTGAAGACGACGGTAATGTGAACTCTTTCAAGAACCCTCTTCCCTCGGTTTACTGGCGGTCGGTTGGTTTAGATGGCTGAGGAATCATTATTCATCGTATTCTATCTTAATTGATATCTGATGTATGCAATTCTCTCTTAAAATGTTATTGTTTCCCTGATTATGCATGATTATCAATGTGTTAGTAACGAATTACAACATAGATGGCTTCATCATGTGCTAATGAGCTTTTGATTGAGACGAACTACGACCCGTGGAGGAAACACGTCAGTACACTGCTGGAAGGACAAGGTCTCATAGACCAAATTCAAAAGAAAATGAGCTGCCCAGATAATGGTGTCACTAAGGGACTAGCATTCGCCCATTTTCAATTGGAGCAAGATGACAAGAAAGCAAAGGAGACCCTGCTGTCTGAGATGTCTCATGACTTCCATGACGAGTATAAGGATGTTCCGATAAAAAAGGACATCTAGAATGCTCTCTTCCTAAAATATGTAAATGGCATAGCAGTTATACTGCACCAACTTATACCAACAATGGATGTTTGTCTAAACAACAACAGCAAAAGTGTACTTGAAAAGGTATACGAACTCCTCCGCATATGGAAACCATTAGAAGAAGAAGGTCAGATTGGTGAATGGGATAAAATTCAAGCCATCATCGGGATTCTCCCGAGGTCTTGGAGAGCAGCCAAGGCCTTATTTACTGCTAGTGGTTTAGGGCTGGATCTTGCATCTGTCCTGAAATTGATCGAGATGGAAGAAGCTCGATTAGAATCAGTGTCGAAAGACACGAAGATGTCAGGACAAGCTGGTCATAGGAAGAGGAAGAACTGGAACAAGGGAAAGAAACAACAGGCTGTCGACGATAAAACGTTGACTAAGCCTAAACAAGGCAGTCTCAGATTAAAATCTGAGATAGTTTGCGGGAACACCAGCCCATGCCACATAGGTGATGGTGCAGGGTCCAGCAAATCGCACCCTAAAAAGGTACGCGATGTTGGTTGTGTTATGGAAGCTTTAGTTTCCTCGACCGTTATGTTAACTGACTAAAATCCTTCTTGGATTCTTGATTCAGGCGCAACGGACCACATAGACAACGACAAAGGACTATATACTAAGTTTAGACAATTGCCAAAGGATTCTAAAGGGAAATGCATTGGCGAAAAATCACAAGTTGAAGTCTTAGGAGTAGGAAACTGCAAGTTGTCTATGAACAATGGCAGGACCCTACTTCTTGAAAATGTCCTTTTTGCTCCTAGAATCCGTAGAAATGTTGTTTTTGTTTCCGCTCTTATGAATATAACTTTTTTTTTAATCATTTGAGAAACTTGTTCGGATAAATAAAGGCAACGTCTTATATGGACATGCCATTTCCTCTAATGGTCTCATCGTCATGGATTTGAATGGTAGTATAAATTCGAATAGAATGTATGAATTGTCTTCCAGGGAAGCAGGAACTGACGCAGCTGGATGGCATGCGAGGCTTGGAGATATAAGCTATGACAGGGTTCAGTCGTTAGCTCGACGTGGGATTTTTCCCGGAACTGACAACGTGGTTTAAAACACTTGTCATGACTGTCTAGCAGGAAAGTCCACCCGCAAGCCATTTGGCGAAGCTCAACGAGCCGACTATCCATTGCATATATTTAATTCTGACGTATGTGGAACAATGAATGTTACCGCTAGGGGTGGTAAACGATACTTCGTAACTTTCATTGAGGACTTTACCCGTTATGGGTCTACTCATTTGATTACTCGGAAATCCGAAGCTATAAATTTCTTTATAAATATCTAAAGCACGTCAAGAATCAGCGGGAGCGAAAGGTGAAAACCCTACGCAATGATATAGGTGCAGAATATCTATCTAATGAGTTTAATAAGTTGTGCAAAGAAAGGGAATTCCTCGTCAAACGATAATCCAAAACACACCACAGCAAATTGGTGTGGCTGAACGATGTAATCAAACACTCCTGGACATGGTTAGAACTATGATGTCGCAAGCCCAACTTCCGATCTCCTTTTGGGGGGATGCATTGTTGACTGCCACTCATATAGTAAACCTTGTCCCGACAAAGGCTGTAGACACGACACCATATGAGCTATGGAGTGGTAGAGAGTTAGACCTCACCAGGTTGCGACTGTGGGGTTGCGCGGCCTATACACATACGACTAAAAGTCGTTTTTGGCAAGTTGGGACCCAGAGGACTCAAAAGTATCTTCATAAGATATTCAGAGAACTCTAAAGGTTATGTATTTGTGTCAGCTCAAGAGAATGGTGGCGTATTCGAACATGAGTCTAGAGAAGTTACATTCCTTGAGGACGAATTTCCAACGCTTAGCGAAATAAAAACAGATGAGTCTTGATCGAATTGGAGCAGGATAACGATGATAGTCAGGTCTCACTTTTCGAGTGGGAGATTTGAGGTAGCAACACAAGTGAATAAAATGGTAAATGAAGATGGAGACATTTTCATAATAAATCCAGTGGGAGGAGTCAAACCTACCACATAAATCACTGTTGCTGCAGGTGCGAATCAAGTTAAACCTGACAATCACGTAGCCGGACCGCTAGATGAAAATTCAATAATGCCACTACTACCCATTATTCCTAGTGGGAGTGGATCAACCAACTTGGTTCCAGGTCCTAGTGATCAAGGAATTAATCTCGGAGATAGAAACCCGAGACCAAGAGATCGTCCAAGGAAAGTTGAAGGTTAAGGTTCTAGCACTACCCTTGTTCCCAGTGGGAGTGATACTCCGATAGAAAGCATTATTCCGAGTGGGAGCAACGTTTAGACTCAAGATGGGATTAACGAGGCTAGACGTAGTCAAAGGTATCGATCACCCAATAAGTATCGCATCGAGTGGGGTGAGATGTTCACCCTAACTTCTATTGATGAACCGGTAACGGTTCAACAAGCGTTGAATAGACCTCAGGCGAAGGAATGGAGGAAAGCAATGGAGGAAGAGATCGCCTCAATGAAAGCCAGTTCGGTATGGTCTTTAGTTGATTTACCTGCTAACCGCAGGGCCATAGGGGCAAAGTGGGTTTTGAAACTGAAACTCACTGCTGATGGAAATGTCGAGCGATAAAAAGCTCGACAAGTTGCGAAAGGATACACCCAGCTTCACGCAGTGGACTTTGATGAAACATACTCACCGAGTGTGCGGTACACCACAGTCAGGGCAATCCTAGCCCTGGTCGCATGCCTCGATCTAGAGCTGCACCAAATGGAATTTAAGACTACATTCCTCCACGGAAACCCGGAGGAAGAGATCTATATGGAGCAACTAGAGGGTTTCATTACTCCGGGTAACGAACGTAAAGTTTGTAAACTCCAAAGATCTATTTACGGTCTTAAACAATCGTCTCGGCAATGGTACCGCAGGTTCCACGAGGAAATCGTTGGAAACGGATTCGTGAATCTCCACGAGGATCCATGCATGTATACAAAGACCTCCGGGTCTAAGTACGTCATCTTAACTTTATACGTGGATGACATACTCATTTCTGCGAACGATGTGAGTTTTATGCACGAATCAAAGTCCTGGTTGGCATCTGTATTTGAGATGAAGGTCATAGGAGAGGCTACGTACATCTTGGGCATTAAAATTGCCAGAGATCGTGCCGCCCGGAGATTGTGTCTATCTCGAGGAGCCTACATCAACAAACTGTTGAAAAGGTTTAAATTACAAGATGCCAAACCCGTGGAGACGCCGGTAGTATTCAGGTGCGCGTTGATGGGTATACGTCCGATTCAGGTTCGTTTTATACTATTCGGACCTCGTTTACACGTTTAAGCCACCAACGGCTCTAAAATATTCACCCGTGAGTTCAAAATGGTCCGGGATACGCACACGCGTATCCCGGACGATTTACTCGTCTGGATTGTCACCACAATCCGGACCTCTGGATTACGCCCGCGAATATGCGTGAACCCTTATATATGTTTACACGGCAAGTTTCGGGCTCCCCAACGTCAACTTCACGCTCGTCCACGCCCGGTTCGCATTTTACATTAAACCGGCGTTGGACCGTTCAAAACCGGGTCTTATTCCAAAGTTCCCTATAAATAGAAGTCTTGATCATTCATTTCACAATGAAGTTGACGCAGAAGCTCTGACCTCTCTCTAGCTTTCTCTCTCTACAATTGTAATTTAAGCTTCGGAGAGGGTTCATCGCACTCCACCCCCCCCCACTACGTGGTGTGCGATATTACCCCTCGTGTAGGTATTCGGAGACATACGCTCCCAGACACGTGCGAAGACCCGATATATCGGCAACCCGAGGCGCTTTAATACATCCATACCAGGACCTAACACTCCGTCTAGTCAGGGATCCAACATTTTGGCGACGTTTGCGAGACACGAACATAACAAGTCATACACCATCGACAGCGATGATGAGCAACCCTCCGCCTCCCGATAACCCAGAAATGGCAAGAGAAGAAGGTCTAAGACGATAAAAAAGGAAGGCTACTGCGGAAGCATCTAAGCAAGAACCACCAAGAAGGAGTCAGGCAGACCCTTCCTGCATCCCCGAGGCCGTATCCACAGCCTCCTCTGTGCCGTCTCTAAACGCACAACTGGAGCATACCGCCCAAACCAACGAGCCACCACCAGGGTTCGAACGCAGAGCACACAGGGAAGAGGATCAACCCCAGGGCAGAGGCACTCAAGGTGCTCAGACCGCTCCCACCATAACGCCTGCAATGATTGCAGCAATTGAAGAACTTCTGGCCTTTAGAGAAAACCTAAGGAACCAAGGCTATGCGCCTCCACTACCCCCACCCCCACCACCTCCACCACCACCTGCTCAAGCATATCCCGCACCGGGGACAATGTCTCAAGACACTCCCCGAAGAGAAGCTCCAATGCCACATGGAAGACAGCCTCCAGTTGCCAACCCACATTACTATAATGCAGGACCGCAGGGATCCCGATCCAGCGCAACTTACTATGAGAGGCCACACCCAGCTGAATCATGGAAACAATCAAGTTTCAGGAACGAGCAACCAAACATGGAGGGTTCTCATTACCAACAAAGCTGGGGGCATGACAACAACGGGAACCCAAAAAGCATTTGGGGGATGCCAGAGAGGAACGAAAACGTCCCCATCACGGGACTAATCGCCAAGACCTTGGAGGCTCTCATAGAGCAAAAGCTGAAGCAATGAAAAGTCAGACCAATGCATGTCTTGATTAATAGCGCAAGTCACCCATTTACCAAGGAGATGTTGTATGATCGGGTTCCGGAAATCCTAAATAATATAAGAATTGAGAAGTACGCTGGAAAGGGTGATCCTATCGAGCACGTGCAGCAGCATGAGGCTTAACTTCTGGGGAGAACAACAAACCCAAACCATGTGGCGGTCACATTCCCGCAAACCTTGACAAGTTCAGCGGCACACTAATTTTTCTCCCTTCCTAAGGAAAGTGTTGGCTCATGGCCATACTTAAAAGGAAAGTTCATCCATAGGTACATGGTTGAACGCAAGCTGCTCAAGGACTCAAGCGCGCTAAACGACGTGAAGCAACAGTATGATGAATCTCTAGCGGATTATTACATCCGCTTTAATCAGAACATTGCAGACGTCCAGGCAAACCTGTCCGAGGACTAGATAATCAAAGCATTCATAAGAAACCTGGGTCGCTTAGGATTCTCTTCGGGAGCAAAAATGTCAAAACGACTAGCAGAAACTCTGGAGGAGTTAGCCTCGCGCGTCAAAGAGTTCGTGGATCTTGTAAGGTTCAGAGCCAGAGCTACGGCAAAACTGAACACGGAGCGTAGCAAAGACAATAACAGCAAGGCCGGGTAAGCCAAGCATCCCCAGGGAAGTCAGCAGCAAAGGTAGTGGCAACCACAACCCAAGCGACCCACCCAAGAAGGCTTCCAGAAACCGAAGGAGGTAAATGCCGCAAACCTCATTCCGCTGAATGCACCCCTGTCGGTGATTTTAAAAGAGATGAAGGAAACTAATCTCTGGAGAGAGTCAAACAATTGGCATAAAGGCCCTTTGGGAAAAGAAATGGAAAAGTGGTGTGAAAACCACGAAGTTAATGGGCACGACACCGAAAAATGTTTCATCCTAAGAATGCGCATCAACAATGTTATTCTGCGTGGGGAGTTGAAACACTATGTTGACCAAGGTGACAACATCCCTACAAAGCATAAAGGAGAACCCTCCAAGAAAAGAAAAGGAAAAGAAAAGATGCATGACAATCCACCTCCTCCTAAACGGGGTGTGATAAACGTCATACATGGAGGACCAGATGCCGGCGGCCAAGGCTCACACTCAAGGAATGTCTATGCCTCACAAGCAGAGACACATCCCAAGTACGGCAATCGACCAAGGGATGAGCAGGAAGATCTCGTCATCATGTTTTCTAAAGAAGACACGAGGCATATCGTATACCCCCATGACGATGCACTCGTCATCACCATGCCTATCGCGGAGTACGACGTCAAACGAATTCTCGTTGACGGAGGAAGCTCCGCAGATATCTTAACTATCAAGGTGATAGAACAGATTGGTCACACAAAGGCAGACTTGAGCCCCAGAACGTTCCCACTCATAAGCTTTGCAAGCGTTGCGACATACCCTTTGGGTACAATTTCACTCCCAGTAACACTGGGAGAAGGATGGACAAAGTTGGACATTAATGCCAACTTTATTGTGGTTGAAACCTTTGGGGCATATAATGGGATATTGGGAAGAACAACCATAAAACCTTATGAGATAGTGCCATCCACAGCGCACCAGAAGCTGAAATTCCCGACAAGGAATGGAGTTAGAGAAATCTTAGGAGATCAAACCGCAACACGATAGTGCTATGTTAACGCTCTAAGGTGTAAACAACAACTCTCCATCTCCATGATCAGGCAGGGTATTCCCAAGAAGGTAGAAGACAAGCAAGTGGAAGAAATACGTCTTGAACAACTCTTCGAGCCTACACGACCGACAAACTATCAACAAGTCCCAACACCGTAGTGTGTTTGGGACATCAAGCAGGAAAAAGACGAGCCAACTCTTGAATACTTCAGGCGCTTTGCGCTAAATGCAGCTTTGCTGAAGGCAACAAAGGAGGCAGTGATCAACGCGTTCTTCATAAACTCGAGTGCGCGATCCATCCTCCTTCTTGGAAGAGAATATGGTTGGAGGACCACTCAACTCAATGAGTGACCTCAAAGACAAACTCGAAAGAGTAGTCGCTTGTGAGCATGAACTGGGGTGGAGAAAACCAAACGTAGGCGAGGGAGAGTTACTCTTTCAGCAAGGCACAAGTAGGAGCACACTTGATGGCCCATAATAAGCATTCACGTCTCTGAACACAGAGGTCGAAGAGCTGTTTGTGAGCATCCTGCAAAACAAGCTACCCTCCCCACGGGAGACGCCGCATGCGTTCCTGGGAACCAACATCATGCATTGGTGCAAATTCCACAAAGCCTGGGGTCACATCACAAACAACTGTCTCATCCTGCAAGTTGAAATCGAAGAAATGATAGCCCTTGGATCTCTACAACATCGCGTGGCATGTACCACCACACCACATAAACAAACGGATTGGGAAGCGACAATCACATCCCTCCCCCATTACATGCGTTACGAACAACTTTATTCATCCATTTACTTTCAAGCTTTAATTTCCTAAGTAGTTTAAGCTCTTAGTAGATTATTTACATATGGGTGATCAGTTGACCACATCTATCCAGCAATGTAAATATGACAAGAAAACTAATGAAGTTAATGTATTTTCTGAGGTACATTACCTCCTTACATTCCCTACTCTGGAATAACACCAAGTAGTGGACTATATGCATTAAACATGCACCAACAGTACAAGATATTATGCTAAACACAACAAACGACCTTTATATGCCACCAACATGTCAATACTCGACAACAACAACGAATACTCAATACGCTCTCTCGCACCAACATGTCGCGCGACATCCCCACTCGGGGGAAACCCCATGATTACAACAACCTTACCTTGGATTTTTCTGTTAGATTACGGGGAGTAATCAGTACGGATACTTAAACAAAGTACATGCTAGTAATCAGAATTACGCAGCGAAAGATTCGCACATACCTCTAAGATGATCCATAAACCCAGGATCCTCTCAGGAGGGAGTTCACGATCCTTCGGTCGGGACCCGTAGAAGTTCTTGTTGGAGAAGCCCTACGCGGTACAAGCTCCACAGCAAAGCCTCTGATCGATCTTGGCACGGGGAAAGATCTCTGGAGTGTTTGCTTGGAAAGCAAATTGGCACACCCTTGGGAGAAGGTAGGTTCGGCCGAAACCTAGATGGTGTGGGGTTGAGGGTTTTTCTCTCTAAAACACTCTAATGAGGAAATAGTGATTAACCCTCAAAATCCCCTAACACCATGTATTTATAGGAGGAGCAAAGTGGACAAAATCCACTTTTCCCACACAATAATTTCGGCCGGCCATTATGCATAGGGAGGCCCAATTTTGGGCCTCTCATGTCAATTTAGGATTTAGGTCTGGCCCAATTACCCTAATGTGACATATACCAAATTTCCTTAGGTAAACTATACATATTATGGGCTACCAATTACGGCGCCCATCACCATATGCTTACAGCTCCCACTCGCCGGAATGGGAGGGTGCGTGTTAATGTATTGTCGTCCAAATATGCATCACCATTTCACTCATTCGATCTGCTCCTTGATTCCGAATAGCTCATACGAGGTTTGCCGTGCGACCAGCGGATACGACGGGCATCGTGCTACTCATCTGTTAGGAGTATTGTAGCACCCGCGGAACGTTGATTCCCTTTTCTCCAATCAAAATGTTATAAACAATATTTATATTGTACCACGTTGTATCCTATGTCAACTGTTAATTCTCCATTTGCCTAGTTTCCACATAATAACACTTCTCCAAGGCATCTGTACAAGTATTCACAACCTTCAACTAATATCCAGTTGGTGGCCACCTAGTGAATACAAGAGTCAGTGAATTACAGGTGAACTTGACCCAACCGGTTTCCAAAGACGTGGTCACTGGGCCTTTTGTTCAGCACTACGCTCGTACACCGGGAAGCGAGCATTGAGCCTGACCTTAGATATGAGTTCTGAGTCCATGAGGATACTTTAGGTGCCTCTTCATAAGGCTCCTGGGATCAATCACACGCTCGAGGTGAAGAAGTTTGCACCCGCCAGAATCACGAGGATTCCTTCCTAGCACAACCGAGCTGTGACCCCGTGGTCGAATGTGGCACGTGCAGTATGAAGCACGCGTTCATAGCATACCTGAACCTTTTGGGTTGATAGGAAAGGGATATGTCAATCATGCTATCACAGATTCTCATTTGGCTCAGAATGTGGTCAAATGACGAACGAAGTTCATCACGGCGATATGCAAAACGAAGATCATGTCGAGTTACTTCGAAACTAGATAATCGTCTTGCTTAATCAGGTTTATCCCCTGACTCTTAGCCACACTTTCTTGGTTGAGGCCTCCCTCCACCGCAAGACTACCGTACCTGTGTGACTAGGTAAGGCCCACATTCGACATAGTTTTGTAGAGGATTGCGTCCTCCTACGACTTAGTTTATAGACCGTAAATCTGATGTAATCAAAACATTATGACGTCGATTGATCATAAACTCAGTTGCAATTATTTCGCTTACAAAATATAACTTTATAATATCAAAATGTTATCACAGATACATCCCATTTCTAAACCCTACGCAATCCAAGCAATTTTACATGCTTTTCGAATATGTCCCTGCGTAGTGGTTTACTTAATGGGTCCGCAATCATATTATCAGTGGACAAGTATTCTATAGTGATTGTATTGTCTTCAACCATATATTTAGCATAGAAATATTTCACCTCAATGTGTTTGGTCTTACTATGGTACTTCAAATTCTTAACTGCTGCAATGGCTGCTTGACTGTCAGAGAAGACCGTCACAGGATTATTCTCAACATCACCACCAAGCGGTGCAGTTAGAAGCCTTTTGAGACAGACTACTTCTTGTGCATTCTTAGAGAGAACTACGAATTCTGATTCCATCGTGGACAGCGCGACACAGGTTTCCTTCTTGCTCGTCCATGAAATGGCGGCATTAGAAAAGAAGAACACTCCCCCTGTGGTGGACTTCGATCATCCGAATCGCCACCATGGTCGGCGTCACTGTAACCGGTCAATTCTAACCATTTACCCTCATAGCACAACGCGTAGTCGGTAGTACCTTTCAGATAACGAATTATTTGTTTTACAACCTTTAAATGTTGATAGCCAGGATTTGATTGGAAACGTGCTACTAGGCTCACGGCGTAACAGATATCCGGACGGGTGCATTGCGTGGCGTATAACAAACTACCGACCATGCTCAAATACTGCACCCTTTATCTGTTCACGCTCTGCCAGGTTCTTGGGGCCGTCACGTTTTGACAGTGCACACCCAAACACCACCGGCGTATCCATGGGTTTGGCATCCTGTAATATGAATCTTTTCAAAAAAAAAAAAATTGGTATAAGATTCTTAAGACAGAGACAATATCTGGGTAGCCTGATCTCTAGCAATTTTAATGCCTAAGATGTACGTGGACACTCCCATGTCCTTCATCTCAAATACAGATGCCAACCAAGACTTTGACTTTTTCATAAAACTCATGTCGTTTGCGACAATGAGTACGTCATCCACGTATAAAGTTAAGATGACATACTTAGACTCGGAGGTCTTATAATACACGCACAGATCCTCATGAAGATTCACAAATCCGTTTCCTATGACTTCCTCGTGGAATCTGTGGTACCATTTTCGAGACGACTGTTTAAGACCGTAAATGGACTTTTGGAGTTTACAAACTTTACGTTCGTTGCAAGGAGTAATGAAACCCTCTGGTTTCTCCATGTAGATCTCTTCCTCCAGGTTTCCGTGGAGGAATGCAGTCTTAACATCCATTTGGTGCAGCTCGAGATCGAGACTTGCAACCAAGGCCAGAATGGCCCGTACTTTGGTGTAACGCACAGTGGGTGAGTATGTTTCGTCAAAGTCCACTCCATGAAGTTGCGTATATCCTTTCGCAACAAGTCGGGCTTTGTATCGCTCGACATTTCCATCAGCAGTGAGTTTCAATTTGAGAACGCACTTTGCTCCTATGGCTCTGCGGTTAGCAGGTAAATCAACTAAAGGCCATACCGAATTGGCTTCCATTGATGACATCTCTTCCTCCATTGCATTCCTCCATTCTTTTGCTTGAGGTCCTTCCAACTCTTGTTGAACCGTTACTGGTTCGTCAACAGGTGTTAGAGAGAAGATTTCTCCTCTCTCGATGGGATACATCCTTGGAGATGTTCGATGCCTTTGACTACGTCTAGGCTCGTTCCCCCCATCTTGATTTTGAACGCTACTCCCACTCGGGACAATACTTCTAATCGGAGCATCACTCCCACTGGGAACAAGAGCAGTGTTAGAACCTTGACCTACAACCTTCCTCGGACGGCCTCTTGGTCTCGGGATCCTATCCCCGAGATGAATTCCGTGATCACTAGGGCCTGGAACCAAGTTGGTTAGAGTACTCCCACTGTGAACAATGGGTAGTGTTGGTGGTTGTGGTGTCGGTCCGGCTACATGATTATCAGGTTCAACTTGATTCGTCTTTGCGACAACAGTGACTTGTGTGGTAGGGTTTGATCCTCCCACTGGATTTATAATGAAAATGTTTCCATTATAATTAACCATGTCATTCACCTGTGTTGCCGGTTCAAATCTCCCACTCGAAGTAAGTGGGACCTGATCATCAATACTATCCTGCTCTAGTTCAGTCAATATCTCATCTGTTTTAATTTCGCCAAGCGTTGGGAATTCGTCCTCAAGGAAAGTTACGTCTCTGGATTCATGTTCAACGACACTACTCTTGAGATGACACAAATACGTAACATTTAGAGTTCTCTAAGTAGCTTATAAAGATACTCTTCAGTCCTCAGGGTCCTAACTTGCCAAAACGGTTGTCAGTCGTATGTGTATAGGCAGCACAACTCCAAGGTCGCAACCTGGTGAAATCTAATTCTCTTCCATATCACAGCTCATATGGCGTTGTGTCTACCGTTTTGGTTGGGACAAGGTTTATTACATGAGTGGCAGTCAACAACCCATCACTCCAGTAGGAGATAAGTAATTGAGCCTGCGACATTATGGTTCTAACCATGTCAAGGAGTGTTCGATTACGATGTTCAGCCACACCATTCTGCTGTGGTGTGTTGGGGATTTTCGTTTGACGAGCTAGCCCTCTTTCTTTGAACAAATTTTCAAACTCATTAGAGAGATATTCTCCACCTCTATCAGTGCGTAAAGTTTTCACATTTCGCTCCTGTTGATTCTCTACGAGGTTTAGAAAGTTTCTAAAGCAATCTATTGCCTCGGATTTACGAGCAATCAAATGAACAAACCCATAACGGGTATAGTCGTAATTGAAAGTCACGAAGTATCGTTTCCTATTCCTAGCGGCTACACTCATTGGTCCACAGACGTCGGAGTGAATCAACTGCACTGGATACTCGGCTTGTTGAGCTTCTCCAAATGGTTTGCGGGTGGACTTTCCAGTGAGACAATCATGGCAAGTGTGTTTAATCACATTGCTGGTACCAGGCAAAAGCTCTCTTCGAGCCAATGAATGGACTCTATCGTAGCTTATATTTCCCAACCTCGCATGCCATCCGGCTGCGTCAGTCTCTTCTTCCTTGGAGAATAATGCATACATTCTATTCGAATCAACACTTCCATTCAAATCCATGATAAAGAAACCATAAGAGGAATAGGCATGCCCAAAGAAGACATCGCCTTTATTGATACGAACAAAGTTCTTCTCAAATGATAAAATGTAATTATTATTCATAAGAGCGGAAACAGAAACAACATTTCTACGGATTCTAGGAGCAAAAAGGACATTCTCAAGTAGCATGGTCCTGCCATTGTTCATACACAATTTGCAGTTCCCTACTCCAATGACTTCAACTTGTGAGTTGTCGCCAATGTATATCCTCTTAGAATCCTTTGGCAATCGTCTAAACTTGCCAAATAGTCCTTTGTCGTTGGCTGTGTGGTCCGTCGCACCCGAGTCAAGAATCCAAGAAGGATTTGAGTAAGTTAACATGACAGTTGAGGAAACTAGAGTTTCCATTACATAACCAACTTCGCATACCTTTTCAGGATGCGTTTTGTCGGACCTTGTACCTTAGCCTATTCGGCGTGGACTTGAGTTCCTGCGGACTATCTCTGATTTCAATCGGAGATTGTCTGGTTTAGGCTTTGTCAACATTTTACCATCGACTGCCTGCTGTTTCTTCCCTATGTTCATCCTCTTTTTCTTTCCTTGCCCAGCTGGTACCGGTATTATTTTCAGTCGAGCTTGTTCCATCTCGATGAACTTCAGTACCGATGCAAGATCCAACACATAACCACTGGCGGTCAGTAAAGCCTTGGCTGCACTCCAAGACTTCAGGAGGATCCCGATGATGCCTTGAATTTTATCCCATTCACCCACTTGACCTTCTTCCTCTAGTGGTTTTAGCATACCAAGGAAATTGTATACTTTTTCAAGTACACTTTTGCTGTAGCTGTTTAAGCTTTCTTCCATAATTGGTATAAGTTGGTGCAGGATTACTGCCATATCGTTTCCATATTTCAGGAACAGGGCATCCCAGATGTTCTTTGTAATTGGAACATCCTTATATTCATCATGGAATTCCTGAGACATCTCAGCCAGCAATAGCTCCTTTGCATTCTTGTCATCTTGCTCCCATTTAAAATAGGCATATGCCAGGTCTTTGGTTAGACCGGCATCTGGATAATTCATGGACTTCTGAACGTGATCTACAAGGCCATTATCCTCCAACAGTGCATTGACGCGCTTACTCCACGAGTCGTAGTTAGTCTCAATGAAAAGCTCATCAGCACAAGATGATCCCATCTTTGCTGTAATTCGTTACTAAACACATTGATTAATATACAAAATAAGGGAGACATTGACATTTTGAGAAAGAATTGCATATATCAGATATCTATTGAGATTGAATCCAACAAATAATGATTCCTCAGTCATCTAAACCAACTGACCACCAGTAAACCAATGGAAGATGGCTCTGAAAGAGTTCACATTACCGCCGTTTTCAATCCAATAGATCAGTCTGTTAAAACGGTTTTAATTACAAATTACCGGAACGGGGATTTTAAAACAAGCATACCCGATCTTGGCTTTCCCAAGGCCCTTTGTATTTTGGAAAATATTCTGATGAATTTACTCATGCATATATAATTCTACTAACCATGTAAATTATCATACGCAAGTAACATTTATCAAACAAACCACACTCATGCTTACGCGTCATGCGTCTAATGTTCCGAGGAACTCATGCTTGCATACATAATTCTACTTCCAAGTAAATTATCAAATGCGGCTACATCCTCAACATTCTAGCATACGTGTCAAACATGAATCATTCATATCCATCATACATATTTGGCGACTGGTTTTCGATTTTAAAATAATTTTAACATTAGGGGCTGATTTGCAATTCATGCTTATATTCAATTACGCAACATTCTAGACATGAATCCTAGGCATTTCCAACCATCACAGCATGTCTATCCTAGTGTGCATTCCATATATTTAACCAGGGCTTCGCTCACAACATGCAATATCCAGCTAGCTTGACTAAGTCAAGACAACATTTCTAATCATGCATTATATATATATATATATATATATATATATATATTGAATAATAAAAAATTGCAATTCATCCCTCTAATTAATCCAGTCCCACAAACATGTATCTCCGAGATCCATCCCCATAATCGAAACAAGGCATAAAAGTTAGTAACCCTATGAGCACTGTGTAGTCCATTTAGAGGTTAAAAATCATTTGGATTTTAAAACTTGACCTCCCTATTTTATTTAATTGACTTGAATTCGGTTTTGAAATCATTTTGTTTCAGTCAATATCGGTCCGGTTTGGTTCGGTTCGGTCCGATTTTAATTTTTAAATTTGGTTCGGTCCGAACCGGTCCAATAAAATAGGGTTTGGTTCGGTTCAACAAACAAAACCGGTCCGGTTAGATCCACTTAATTACCCCGGTTCGACCCGACCCGATTAGGTCGAACCGATTGAGAAAACCCGGTTCGATTTAAATCCGTCCCGGTTTGACATATTGGACCGTCCAAGTAACATTAATTATATAAAGTCTAAAAATGTTTAACTTAGCCACCAAGTAACATTAATTATATAAAATAATTTCTAATATTAAATATATATATATATATATTTCGGCCAGATTACTAACATATATGTATTTATTGCCAAGATTCTATCTATAAGATTAAATCAATCAATAATATATAAATATACTGACAATATATTTTCTCAATCTTTTAGGCAATTAAATCTATCAATATTAACTTTAACCCTATTAAATATTTAGATATATTGATAGTGATATATATATTTCTATATATTAGTGTGAATCTATCCTAATGTTCTTAATTATAGATATATTGTCACCTTAATTAAAATTTAAAATATGGTAAACAACATAATTTTAAAAATTTCGGCCGAAATATTTCCCTTGGCGATTAAGAAATATAAAAATTTTACCTTGTAATTCACCTAGGGTTTCGGCACAAACACTAAAGTGGGGAACAAGTGGTCAAATTTTAAGATCAAATTTTAATAAGATCTACAATCCAATGTTTGATTATGATAAATATTACACTTTTCTTGAAGATCATGAACATCAAATTAACCAAGAACATCACGAAAATTTCGGTTTCACCAACAACACTAAAAAATAAAAAAATTTCTTTTAAAATTTTCAGCTTTTATTTCAAATTTTAAGAATACCAATTTATCAAAATCATGAACTCCTAACACAGGCTCTGATACCACTGTTAGATTACGGGGAGTAATCACTACGGATACTTAAACAAAGTACATGCTAGTAATCGGAATTACGCAGAGGAAGATTCGCACATACCTTTAAGATGATCCGTAGACCCAGGATCTTCTCAGGAGGGAGTTCACGATCCTCCGGTCGGGAGCCGTAGATGTTCTTGTTAGAGAAGCCCTACGCGGTACAAGCTCCACAGCAAAGCCTCTGGTCGATTCTTGGAACGGGGACAGATCTATGGAGTGTTTGCTTGGAAAGCAAATTGGCACACCCTTGGGAGAAGGTAGGTTCGGCCGAAACCTAGATGGTGTGGGGTTGAGGGTTTTTCTCTATAAAAAAATCTAATGAGGAAATAGTGATTAACCCTGAAAACCCCCTAACACCATGTATTTATAGGAGGAGCAAAGTGGACAAAAGTCCAATTTGCCCACACCATAATTTCGGCTGGCCACTATGCATAGGGAGGCCCAATTTTGGGCCTCTCATGTCAATTCGGGATTTGGGTTTGGCCCAATTGTTGGAACCTGCTCGTCCGGGTGTCCGATCTTGGCGGCCTTGAGTCGAGTGATGTTCCTCCAATCTTCGGGTTACGGTCAATCCAACTCCATGCCTGGCGGACCTGCACAAAGGGCAGTGCTAGAGAGGGGGGGTGTCTCTGGCGAACCCTCTCGGACGCCAAAGTAAGAATTTAATTCTAGAGAGAGAAATCAGAGCTTCAGTGTCTCAATCCGAGATTAAGTTGTAAATGAAAGACCAAGGCCCCTATTTATAGAGTTTTGATCCAGGCACCGGAGGGGCCCAAATTTTGAGTGGGGCTGCACATAGATTAAGAGAATGGTCGGGTATACGCGTGCCTGGGTGTCGGTACCCGGGGGTTGGGGGCCGACACGGGATGCGTCGGCCCTGTCGTCACCGGACTAGTCAGGTTCTTGGAAACCGGACAAGTCCGGTTTCTAGCAATAGGTCCGGTCAAAGCTGCTTTGAATGGACTTTGCTCAAAGCATTTGCTTTGAGCTCCAAGTCTGGTCAAAGCAGCTTTGACCGGATGTGGGTTGCTCAAAGAAAATGCTTTGAGCTGCCCACATCCGGTCAAAGCCTTTGACCGGATGTGTGCCCAAAGCATTTTCTTTGAGCACACATCCAGCCAAGGCCAACCGGACTAGTCCGGTCCCTCTGACCGGGGTGTCGCTTATTCTTATAAAATAGAGTGATTTACCTCGAGGTCGGCGGGGCGATGGTGTTTGAGCATTATTGAGGTCCAATCGGGTGTATATCCATCATTTGCCCACGAGTCAAGAATTGGTTTACCGTTTCTTGACTCTATTTATTTAGAAGGATTATATGCCCGATTGTACCTCAACTTTTTGATTACCTTTGCTCGTCTATATTGATTGGTCTTTCATTTCGTTCTAGGAGGGTTTGACCTATATCATTGTTGAACTCATAGAAAAATTCATATATGTAAGTGGTTAGTCATAAGCGTGCTATCATATGACGACGTGTATGCAGCTGATGGTTTGGATCACATGTGTTTGTAATAAATCATATGTAACAATGTAGGTGCATACGGACATTCTATCATGGGTATGAGTATGTGTTATGCAAATAATAGATATGAGTAAGTGGCAGTGTAACATACTGTGCATCTATGAGGGTGTTGCAATGTAGTGACATGCGACTGTGTTAGTGTCGATAGATGTAGTCATGCTTAGTGATGAAAAAATTCATAATTGACATGACACTAGTAAGGATGCATCTATGTGTGCATATGTGTTTGATAGTAAACTAAGTGTTCTACTATACTTGTTGTAATGCATATGATAGCAACCATGGTAGTGATAGAAAAATTTCTATTTTTCATGGGAAAATATCAATGATGTATATCAATGTGTATCTATCAATGATATGCATATGCTCTAGTGTACGAATCACTAATCATGAATAGTAATGGCGATACACGCACAACCATTTCGGGTGATAGAAAACTCATAAGTGTTATGACACTATAGTTATGACGCACCTAGATGCACACATGGTAATGGGTGATAAAATTACCAAGTGTTTGACAACACTAGTGGTGATGCATATGGATGCATGTATATATATCATGAAAATATGCCTAAGCATGTAACAATTACTTGGAGTATATGGTTAAGTCAAGGATAATTGAATCGTTGCATATAATCGGTAAGAGGTTACCTCTGTTCCGATTTTGAAAAAAGTTCGATTTTTCAAAGATATCATATGTTGGCTGCGTAGGAATGCCATTGCTTCCATTCGGGTTTATAGTTGGCTGCGTAGGAATGCCATTGCTCCCATTTGGCTTGATAATCATGTTGATCAATATGGTGGTAACCTGTAATCACTTGAAAACAGTTATATAAAATTTTTCCCCCGAAGTGGACTTACTGATACCTTAGATGTGAAGTGTTGGGTCTCGCGTCGATGACGTCGTATGCTATGCTTGCATTGCCATTATATTTGCATAGAACTGGCGTAGGGGTTAACCTTAACGCCTTGTCACGTATCACTGTGTCAGACATGGGAGGTCTCCCTACATGTCTGCCATGTATCATATTGAAAGGTGTAAGGTTGCCCCCCTAGGGTAGGCGGAGTGATCATCACATGGTGAATGGAGTGCCAGTCCCTATATCAGGCGTTGTTTTCACCTAGTAGGTGTAGTATCCGCTACTGGTGTTTGATCTCTTCGCATACACTAGACTGCTACCCTTGTATTGTTATACTGCCCCCGAGGTGACGTTGTCACTCTTGTGGTTGCATTTGTAGTATTTCTTATAATTGGTGGTAGATTCCTTTCAGATGTATCATTGCTCCCCTAGAGTAGGTGTAGTGATCGTCCCACGCTTAGGGGGTTACCCATTGCATTGTAATACTCATTGTCATTGGTACCATATGACGTTGCTCCTGAAGTGGACGTCAGTGATGTATTGAAGGTGGGGTGCCGACCCCTATATTAGGCGTGTCGCCTAGTATGCACATGTCGTTGTGCTCAATAAGTAGGTGTATGAATCAATGTAAGTATGGGGTGTTGATCTATGCGCCTGCACTACATTATAGCGTTTATATTGTTGAACTTCCCCCGAGGTGAGGTTGTTGCCTTTATAGGTGTAGGTTGTTAGCCCTTGTATTCATCATGATGTCCCCATAGTAGGCTTGTTAGTCACTATAGATATGGGGTATTGACTCTTGCGCCTGTCACTCCTTATGACACTATCGTCTTCATGAGCATAGGGTGTCGACCCTTGTGCTCATTGAACCTTGTAGTATGCATTCATCATATTGCCCCCAAAGTAGGCATTGTCATTGTTATTGAAATAGGGTGTCGACCCTTGAGCCCGTCTCACCTTATAGCGTTGGTTGTCTTGCCTCCGTAGTAGACGTCGTCTTGATGAAAGGTGTAGGGTATCTACCCTTGCATCCATCCTGCTTTATAGTGCCCATTCATCGCATTTCCTTCGTAGCAGACATACTTAGTCATTATAGACATTGGGGGACTAATCCTTGTGTCTATTGCGCTTCATAGCATATGTTCTTGATGTTGCCCCCTAGGTGGGCTTTGTCGTCGTCATGGACATAGGGTGTCTGTTCTTATGTCAGTCTCATCTTGTATTGTGCTTCCTTAAGTTACCTTTATATCAGGTACTGTCCCTGTCATGGACATAGGGTGTCGACCCTTATGTCCATCCTGCTTTACAGTGCTTGTCCATTATGTCGCCCCCTGGAGTTGGCATCATTATATGAATATAGGGTGTAAACCCTTACTTCTATTGCACTTTTCAGTGCGCGTCCGCTGCGTTACCACCTTTTAGGCTATTCACTCTATTTGCTTGTTGAGACGTTAGTCGTTGGTTTGGACATGGGATAGTGTTTACCCTCTTCATATTACTATTTTCATGACGGGTAAGTCTTCTTCTTTTAAAGAACCCGTTGTTATGTTTCTTGATCGTTACTTGACATCGGACTTGACGAGGATTGGGAATGTTCTCACAAGCCCGTGTCATTGTCAGGGTTATTACCCCTTTGTTCTCCCCGTAGATCGGTCTAGGAACTGGTGGAAGAGCCGTCACCTCTTTGTCAGGGACTATCAAGTTACCTAGTCGATTGAAGTTTGTGGTATTAAGGATGGTTCTCCTTATAGACTTGTTTGCTGATGTGAAGCCACGGTCACAAGTAGATCGCTCCTCTCAGGGTGTATCTAGGAGAGGTAGGGAGGTAACTCCTCCTTCTGTTGCTTAGAGAGCATCTAAGTCTTCCAAGGTGTCTAAGGATGCGGGTATGTATGTACACCTTATTGTTATGATAGTTTCCTACTTCATGGTGTAGCTGTTCTCACATATCTGCTTTGCTTTTTTCATGGCGCATCGACACTATTGACAAGGTCACTGGCCCCTTGTTTGCCAAGAAGTCTTTCACTGTGGATGGAGGTTCTCAAAGTTCCTCTAATCGAAAGAGAAAAGTGACCGATCTTGATGATCCGGTGTCAACTCTTCCCCGTGACAAAGGGAAAGGGATGTTGTTCTTGTATCTGGTAATGCTGCCCTTGCAGCTGCTGGTGCTGACACTGCAGCCATTGACGATGACGCTGCAGCCACTGATGCTAACGCTGTAGCCACTAATGCTAACCAAGGTAAGGCTCATGCTCTTATACGAGAGATCGCTTCTTATGATGACGGCATATTCAGCCTTGTCGAAATTGGTTCTAAGGAGTACTTTGAAGTTACCCATTCTTCTTACTTGTATGCTTATCTTGATACACCATGCACATCCGGGGCCACATACTATCCTGAGAGGTCTTGATACGACCTCTCGGTGGTGACCTTTTATATTCCGCTTAGGTTCCTTTCGCTTATTATTCTCAAGTTGTCGCCGACGCGATCAACCTGGGCTTCTTCATGGTCGAGCTGACCAAGAAGGTCGATTTCCAGAGGACTGAGTTGGAACAACTAAGAGAGAGTATTTGTGTTATGAAGGAGATGGCTTCCAGCTTTGGCCCCTCCGAGCTTGTTTAACAGGGTCGCATTGCATCCCTTGAAGCCGAGGTCAGCCAACTTTGAGAGGAGAAAGAATAGGTTTCCATAGCTGTATTCGAGCACTTAGCGTAGGTACTTGCGAAGAACATTGGCGAGGAGACTGTTCACAGTATCGCTCAGTATAAGGCATCTCCCGAGTTTTGAAGTGGATGCCAAGGTGAAGTATCAGGTCATCATTGAGACCTATGGTGAAGATCTTGCTGCCAAAATATATGATATCGACCCTTTACATGGTTTCAATGAAGCTGGCAATTTTGTTGGATTTGCTTCCGCACACATAGCAGCGCTCTTTGGTGAGGATTCTACCCCTCTTATCGAAGGGAGGCATGCTCCTTCTTCAATTTTCTCAAGTAGAGCCGTGGATACTACTCCCTTGTGTGATGATGGCAGCGATGATGCTGCCGCTCTTGATTAATGGACTGACTACCTTTAACACATTTGTGGATAGCCGCCCCTTCAGTGCTTATCATGCATCTTTGTGTGGAAACACTTGCTTTTGGGACTTAGGCATGTATACCATTCATCTATCTTTCGTATCATACGTGTTCAAAACATATGTAAATGTGTGGTTATATAAGCATGAGTAGGATATCATACCATTGTTATTATGGATGCCCCCATGCTTGCAAGGTTGTGTATGTTTACACTTCATGTTGTAACCTCTTGTTCTTGAGGTTGTTAACACCACACCGGTGTAAACACCTAATTTTGGTACGCGCGACACGTACGTAACATGTAAAAAATGTTATGTGTAACGCGTTTAAAAAAGGAAGTATTTAAATATGGAAAGTCACGGGGTTTCCAAAAATGGGCTCAGCTTAAATTAGGACAATACATATGCAATAAATGATGTAATAATCAGAAAATATATAGTATATATTTATGGCAAAAATCATATATATATATATATAATTTTCGGATTTATTGAGTGTATATTAGAGAAATATGTGTTTTCCTAATTTTTGGGTCTAATCTACCTATAAATAGACCCCTAGCATCTATGTAATGGACACATAGAAAATTGAAGAATAAAATATTATTTGTTTTTGAAAAAGTGCTGGACTGGGACTGCTCTCCTCCTTCTTCCTATCGTCGCCGGAGGTTCGCCGGAGTCCGTCTCAGGCCGTTGCTCAGCTCCAGTCGTCGTCCAGCTACCGCTGCTAGTGCCGCCCGTCGCTGCCGGAGGTCGTCCCGCCGTCTGGCCTGCATCGTCGCCGGAAGCTGGTTCGCCTGCCCAGCCATCCGCCGCTGTCCCCGCCTGCTGTTGCCGTTTCTCGTGCCGGAGGACCACCTGCCGCCTGCCCAGCCGTCTGCCGCCGGAGTTCGTCCCAGCCGCCCGCCGTCGTCGTGTCTGCTGCTGTGGCCACCGTTGTCTTCTCCTCCGGCAGGTAAATCACGCACGCTTTGTTTTTTTGTTTTTTTGTTTTTTTGTTTTAAATTATTATTATTATTATTATTATTATTTCTGTTATTGTTATTATTAGTATAGTTATTATTATGTCATGTTAATTGACTAGTTTAGATGTAGATTAGTAAAGTAAGGTGCCTAATGAATATATGTGTATAATATGTGATTATTAAATTGTGAGCATGTTTAACGTTAATTAAATTTTATTTCAATTAGGGAATTTAGACGCATAATAGGTTTTTCTTTTAGGTTTAAATCGGCTGGTGTTAGTTGTTTCGCATAAAATTAGTTTAATTTTAAAACTGGCAAATATGTTAATTAAGTACCGAAAGGGCGTGATTATAAATTTTTTTTTTTTAATTCGTAACAGAACCCCCGAACCCAAATCTTTGAATGCAGACCAATTAATTGCTTAGGTGCTGATTTGTTTTTACCTAGGTAATTTAGGTTTCTAGTTAGCCGTAATTAACTAGTGGCGACTCTTTTCAAAATTGCATGTTTTTAAAAACGTAAATTCGCGAAAGGTCAGATTTTAGGTTCGACAATTTGGCGACTCTGCTGGGGAAAATAGAAAGAGGGTTCAGGCTTGTTAAAATTGCATGTTTGACATGTTTTAGTTTGTATAAGTGTTACTCTTATTTTGTATAATTTTTTGCTAACGTTTTTTCATCTTGATTAAAACCGCACACACCACTCTAGAATAAGAACCAAACGCCTAAAACCCAGGGCAACTAGGAACCCCGGAGAGTTAGTAAGAGTACGACCGCGCAGCCGAGCCGCCGGAACGATTCGGAACAACTCCACCACTCGTGAAGGTCCCGTGATCTCTATAATGGGGTGAGGAAACCACCGTGTCGGAAGCCTATCAGTGGAACTCACCTTTTAGAACAAAGCAAAAACACACACCTAAAGCTTCTATCCGACTGCTATGCGTAATTGCGTGTGTTCTCCTTCTAATTGTTCTAGGCCCCTGTAATTTATCTTGTATAGGATTTGGGTCTAATGTAAATTCTTTTATTGCACCATATATGTAATCGTGAACTGGATATTAGTGGAAATTTACTTTTCAAGCATGCATTGCACATCATTTTTTAAAAAAATATATGTGTCATTCACTTCACAACTCTAAACCGCTTTACACTCCATTTAGTAAAGATGGAAAGACTGCTCAAGTGCCCTCGCATTACGATCGTTCCGGCTCCTAGGAACGACATTAACCGCCTTTGGAACGCCATGCTGAAAACGGAGCAAGACTATGTCACCCAACTCGTCGGAGGAATTCAACGTCTTGCTGATTACAAGATAGAGTGGCACTTGCTAGAAGCTTTAGCCGACCATTGGAATTCGGAGAAGGCAGTGTTCGTCATCAACGACATAGAGATCACCCCAACCCACGAAGAGTATCGCCAGCTAATACAAGGCCCATGATGGAATAAGGGAATCATCTTACCAAGTTTCGAAGCGGCCGAGAAACAAAGGCTTTTTAAACTCTTGCAGGCCAACAGAGGGAAGATGGCTGACGAGCTTATGGTGGCTACACATCAGGGTTTATCTATCAATCGCTTGATAAATTGATTGGTTTCAGGATGAAAGATAACCGAATGATCCGAGGGGCAACTCACGCCTATCTCCTGCTATTTTTTGGAACTCTCTTATTCCCCCACTCCCAAAGCCATATAGACGAGGCATTAGCCGACGTCGTCCTTCAAGTGGTCGAAGGCAGAAGTTTTGTAGTGGCGTTGCTTGCTGAAACAATCACGTCTCTGAACTTCATAAAGGTTAAAGGGAGAGGAGGATTAAGAGCAAGTCCAGCATTATTGCAAATATGGTTTTTAAGTCACCTAAAGGAGATCGGTGCTGGTTTCCCCAAAGCTCATTTTCTTATTGAAAAACAAATTATATTAAGAATGGTAGATTATGCTCATCATGTGAACAAGTGGTGGAGCACCCGTGAATGGAAAAAACATTTTTCAAAACTTTTACCTAAAGACGTTTTATGGGTCGCTCGATGGTTTTCACCAAAGCCTGTATTTTTAAGGTGTAAAGATTTCAACGGCATTCCTCTTATTAGTCACTTAAGCTCGTCGGTCACCTACCCAGCCCGAGTCGTTCGACAGCTCGGCGGTCTTCACGGCATACCAACTAGCACAAAGGAACCTCTTCCGATGTTCGACTGGGATGACAACAAAGTCACTCAAACCGTGCTTAAACAGGCAGCTCAAAGAATACATGCAATCTGGGAAAGTCGAATTGAAGACAAAATCCAACCGCCCGGGAATATCGGAGAAGAAGAACAGATGTATCATGCCTCTAAGGAGTACATCTACCGCTTTCATACTAACGTCGAGGACCCGATTATTGACCCCGCAGAAATCATTGGACAAAAGCCGCGAGACGCGCCACCTTCCCATGAAGACGCGTATGACACACTAGCTGCCCGAGTCGAGATCCAATGCGCCACCTGGGCTCATGATTGCACACGTTCCAAAGAAGAAATCAGGCGTTTACAAAGAGAACTCTCTGAAGCACGAACCACCGTCATGCACCAGCAGTGGACTGTTAAAGTGAAAGAGAGACAGAAGACGCGGTTAAGCACTGATCTTGAAAAGTTCAAACGGAGAGCAAGAAGACTGAAACATTTTTCAAAGCATTTGTCTGTCGCATTCATTAGGACTAAAGAACAAGCACTCGACGCACTCGGCGAGATGCGCAGTCGTGTAAAGCGTTTTAGAGTTTATAATTTTTCGTAAAAGCATTTTCCTTCGTGAATAAAACGCTGAAATGAATGGCACATTTCTTGAAAAACCATGCATGGTGTTCGGTGTCCACATTTTGAATCATCGTTTTTTAAATTGCAGGAAATACTTAGCTAATACTGGCACGAACGCGGCTAACAACTAAAATGGAAAACACTGAGAAAATCGAGCAACATGACAAGCGTATGGCCGAGATCGAGGCAGCCAATGCAAAGATGCATCAGGATATGGCCGACATGTCATCTAGCATGGAACGCATCATGGCACTACTTGAAGCTCAGTCGGTTCACCGCAACCCAACTTTGCTGCCAGAATTCACAAGTCCAACCTCCTCCAAAACGCCTGTAGCAAATACCGGACCTCGAATCCCGGCTGCAACCGTGCTTCCCGACGCCACGGTAGAACCCCCTCGTGACCAACCCCCGGTTTTAGTCGTACCAGACCAATCCGCACCAAAGCCATATGTCCTTCCAAATCCAACAACAGTATATGGGCCCGTGAACAAAGGGGGTTCTGCCGGCACAAATGAATTCACATCATCACCGGTCATCGAATCCGAGCAAGATCGCCGCTTGAAGAAAATGGAGGAAAGGATGAAGGCTCTGTCCGGACTTGAGCAATACGGGGGCATTGGTTATTCCGATTTATGCTTGTTCCCCGACATGTCAAGACCAGAAAAGTTCAAAGTGCCTGATTTCGAGAAATATGATGGCACCGGAAATCCCATCGTCCACCTGAGAATCTACCTGGCAAAGATGGCCCCTTACCAGCAGTACGAGAAGTTCTTGATCCAGACGTTCCAAGAGAGCTTTAAAGGAGCAGCTTTGGTTTGGTTCGTCAGCTTAAAGGCCGGCGATATCTCAACCTGGGAGGACATGGCTAACGCTTTTGTTCGCCAATACAAGTTCAATCTGGACACTTCCCCGACTCGCATGGATCTTCAAAGCATGGAGATGACTGGCGGACAATCCTTTAGAAACTACATGCAGGCGTGGAGAGAGAAGGCCGCCGGAGTCCGACCACCACTGGAAGACACAGAAGCAGTATCAATGTTCATCGGAACTTTAAAAGGAGCTTACTACTCCCATTTATTTGGACATGTTTCTGCAAATTTTTGCCGACCTGGTAAAATCCGGAGAGATGATTGAGCAAGGAATTCGAATGGGTAAGATTGAAGATCCTCTCAAAGGTTACCAAGGAGATGGTCTAAAGAAGGGTGGCACCAAAAAGCCGCTCCCGAAAGATGCGACTGTAGGCGCAGTCTACCCAATACAGTTGACAACCCCCACGGCTCAGCCGGTAACTCAAGTACCCCCGGCCCCCCAACCCTCCTTTACAGGCGAACAAGCAAATCGAGCTAATTTCAGGCAGAGAGAAACAAGGGCCTTCACCCCTTTACCTGTGTCAATGGCTGAAGTATACCAGAAAATGTTTGAACAAAACCTCATCGGCCCCGAGTTCATGAGGCCGGATTCGAGAGTACTCAACGATGATCCAAACTCGAGATGTGAGTTCCACATGGGAGTAGCCGGACACTCGATAGAGAAATGCACCCGTCTGAGACACAAGATTCAGGACCTCATTGACAATAAGCTCCTTATTCTCAACCCAATCCCTCCTCCTAATGTCAAGACAAACCCTTTGCCGCAACACAATGCTGGTCCTTCATCAACCATCAACATGATATGTCTCGAGGAGGATTCGTCAGAAGATGTCGCTATTGCGGTAATCACGCCATTTATACTTAATTATGTGCCTGAGCAGTCGGCCAGGTTGCCACTAGTGATGCAGAGCCCGACTCCCTTCCAATATGAAAGCAACAAGAAGGTTCCTTGGAATTACGAAGCTCAGATAATCGGAGCAGCAAAACCAGACGATCGTGTTATGATCATGACACGTTCGGGTCGTTCATACATGGAGGATGTTGCTAAAGATAAGGCTGTAGAAGTAACACCAAAGAAGAAGGTGACTGACGAAGAAATTGTGGACTTCGTAAAGTTCATTAAGGAAGGGGAGGACAAAGTGATTGATCAGCTCCGCAAGACTCCAGCTCAAATCTCTTTGCTTGCTCTCCTCTTAAGCTCGGAAACTCATCGTGACGCTCTCATGAATGTGCTCAAAGAAGCGTTAGTGCCGAAGGAGACCTCTGCTGAACAGATGGGTGATGTTATTGGCTCTATATTCTCGAACCAGATTTATTTCGGGGATGACGATCTAGGAGTCGACGGTCGGAACCATGTGAAGGCCCTCCACATTGTCTGCAAATGTAACGGATTCGTGCTTTCGAAGGTCATGGTTGATGGTGGCTCGGCAGTCGATGTTTGCCTATTATCCACGCTCAAGCAAATGAGGATTGACATGTCCCATATCCGTACGAGCAAGTCGGCAGTTCGAGCTTTTGATGGCACGAGAAAGGAAGTTTATGGAGAGATTGAGTTGCAACTCGAAATTGGCCCTAATGTTTTTGATGTCACTTTCAGGGTCATGGATATCCCGCATGTTTTCAGTCTTCTCTTGGGAAGACTATGGATCCACGTGGCTGGGGCGGTTCCATCCACCCTACACCAGAAGCTGAAATATGTGATCGATTATCGCCTCGTGGAAATCAGGGGAGAAGGTGATCACAACATCTATCAGGAAACGGCGGTCCCTGTCATCAACACTAGTGGAGATGAACCACCCGCATACCATTCCTTTGAGCTAATCTCCGTCATCAGGGATTGGGGAGAGCCAACGCTGAGCAAAGCAGACATCATGGTAGGAAGGTTCATGTTGAAGAATAATTTCGTCCCGGGTCAAGGCCTGGGTATCAGGTGTCAAGGGATTCCGCGTCCACTCCAGCTGAAGGAAAGTGTATGCAAATACGGGCTAGGGTATTCCCCATTCCAAGAAGATGATCAAAGTGCACGCGGGAAACAACAACTGGTGGGTTTCCAGAGGGGGAGATTCACTAGAAGGTGGAGGCCTATGAACATCCCACCACTGTCAGTGACTTTCCCAGGGCCACCTCAGATCATTCGAGCTGATGAAGATGAAGCATTACAAGCTATAGCCGGATTATTCATCACCGACACCACAGTTGGAGCCATCCTCGAAGAAGTTCCCCCAGGCATCTATGTCCGACCATTTGTTGAACGAGAAGCAATCGCCAAGTGGTTTTCAATTCCAGTTTATGCTCTTTCGCTTAGCGATGAGTAAGATTTATGAGTTTCTGTTGTACTCCTTTGCGCGGCAAGATCATGAGCCCCGCACTGGAAAGAGGGATATTATCATGATCTTATCAATATAAATAAATCCCTTTATTTCAAATTTTACTCATTTTCACTTATCTCTGGTCAAATTCGCATTGATTCCGGTTATTTTCCTTACCGTAGGAAAAATACAAGAAAACACGAAAACCATGACGATGTGATTCCATCAGAGGAATATAATGATGACCATGTTCCAATTGAAATAAGAGAGAATCTCGAGAGATTCGAAGAGAGAAAGCCATCAACGGCCGAAACCACCGAAATAGTTAACATCGGTACGAAGGAAGAACCTCGAGAGCTCAAAATTGGGGCAACCCTTGATCCTTCTCAGAAAGCCCAGATGATTGAGCTGCTAGACGAGTAC
Source organism: Clarkia xantiana subsp. parviflora (assembly GCA_036873135.1). Classification (NCBI taxonomy): domain Eukaryota; kingdom Viridiplantae; phylum Streptophyta; class Magnoliopsida; order Myrtales; family Onagraceae; genus Clarkia; species Clarkia xantiana. The sequence goes on from JAPTYO010000012.1 coordinate 4,121,040, forward strand.
AAAGAGATTGTTGCTTGGTCATATTCTGACATGCCCGGCCTAGATACAGCAATTGTGCAACATACTCTGCCCATAGATACCGAGAAGTTCAAACCTAAAAGACAACATTTAAGACGTCAAAGTCCAGAGTTACTCCTCAAGATCAAAGAAGAGATCATCAAGCAAATTAACGCGGGGTTCCTTGAGGTGTGCAACTACTCCGAGTGGGTCGCCAACATTGTCTCTGTGCCGAAGAAGGATGGTCGTGTTCGAGTCTGTGTTGATTATCGGGATCTCAACAAGGCTAGTCCGAAGGATAACTTTCCACTCCCTCATATTGACATGTTAGTCGATAACACAGCACGGCACAACATGTTCTCGTTCATGGATGGGTTCTCTGGATACAATCAAATCAAGATGGCAGAAGAAGACAAGTCGAAAACCACTTTCATCACAATGTGGGGCACGTTTTGCTACAAGGTCATGCCTTTCGGACTCAAGAATGCGGGGGCAACTTACCAGAGAGCAATGGTGACATTGTTCCATGACATGATGCATAAGCAGATAGAAGTATACGTAGATGATATGATTGCAAAGTCCCGCAAAGATGAAGACCACCTTGTCAACCTGCGGATGCTCTTTGAACGGCTTAAGAAGTTTAAACTCAGGCTAAATCAAGCAAAATGCACATTCGGAGTAACATCCGGTAAGTTGCTGGGCTTTATAGTCAGTAAGAAGGGTATAGAAGTGGATCCCGACAAGGTCAAAGCGATACTAGACCTTCCGGCACCGTCTACCGTCAAGGAGGTCAGAAGCTTGCTCGGGCGTTTGAATTACATCGCGAGGTTCATCGCCAACATGACGAACAAGTGTCAACCGTTGTTCCGTCTCCTGCGGAAAAATGCATTAATTGAATGGGATGAAGAGTGTCAGCATGCCTTCAAGTCAATCAAAGAATATCTCGTCAATTCGCCGGTTTTAGTCCCGCCCACTCCAGGTCGGCCACTCATTTTGTATCTGGCAGTCCGAAAAGGCTCTTTGGGATGCATGTTGGGGCAACTAGATGAAGATGGCCAGACAGAGCACGCCATTTATTACCTCAGCAAGAAGTTCACTGAAGGAGAGGCCAAGTACCCGGAGGTTGAAAGGACAAGCTGCGCTTTAGTATGGGTAATGCAGCGACTCCGACAGTACACGTTGTATTACACCATACATCTCATTTCTAAGCTGAATCCCTTGAAGTACATACTAGAGAAGCCGGCATTGATGAAGAATGTCGCCAAATGGCAGGTCCAGCTTGCTGAGTACGATATACAGTTCATTCCTCGTACTTCTATAAAAGGGCAGGCTATTGCAGATCACCTAGCCGAGTTTCCCATTGATGTCGATCGTCAAGCAAATCACAAGCTTCCGGACAGTGACATACTTCACGTGGAGGAAGAAACAAGGAATGAAAGCATGTGGAGAATGTATTTTGATGGAGCTGCAAACTCCACCGGATGTGGTATAGGGGCAGTGCTTGTATCCCCAAAAAGTCAACATTTTCCTGTAGCAGCAAAGATCACTTTCCCGTGCACCAACAACGTGGCAGAATACGAAGCGTGCATTCTCGGGTTGCAAGCGGCAATTGACTTCAAGATACGGGAATTGGAGGTTTATGGAGATTCCATGCTGATCATTCTCCAAACCTTGGGAGAATGGAAAACGAGAGATCCCAAGTTACAACCATATCATCAACACATTGAAGAGTTGAGCGAGAAGTTTGAGGAAATAACATTCACGCAGATGCCTCGGAGTAAAAATCAATTTGCAGATGCGTTGGCGACTCTCGCATCAATGGTGAATATCTCAAACGGGAATTCCATAGAGCCTCTCGAGATTGAAGTAAACAAGCGTCCGGCATATTGTTGCACACTTGAAGAATCAGATGGCGAGCCCTGGTTCCTTGATATAAAGAGATACTTGCAGTCAGGCGAGTTTCCCGAGGGTGCAAGTAGCAATTACTTTCTTAGTGGTGAGGTTCTTTATAGAAAATATTTTGATACTACCCTTTTGAGATGTGTAGGTTCGGAAGAGGCAAAGCGGTTGATGGAGGAAGTCCACGAGGGAAGCTGTGGACCGCACATGAGCGGTCACATGCTCGCAAGAAAAATCATGAGGATGGGCTATTTTTGGACTACCCTGATGACAGACTGTGTGGAGCACGTCTGGCGACGCCACTTATGCCAGGTGTATTCTAGTCAAATTCATGCACCGCCAAATGAGTTGTATCCAATGTCTTCTCCGTGGCCTTTTTCGATGTGGGGAATTGACGTGATCGGTCCCATTTCACCAAATGCATCTAACGGTCACAGGTTCATTTTAGTGGCAATTGATTATTTCACCAAGTAGATAGAGGCTGTCACGCTGGCATCAGTTACTGCAAAAGCGTTTGAGCGTTTCTTACGAAGAGACATCGTTGCCCGTTACGGGGTGCCCAAGACAATAATCACGGACAATGCCAAGAATCTCAACAACAAATTGATAAACGATTTATGTGTTCAACTCAAGATCAAGCACAGGAATTCGTCCCCATACCGCCCTCAGATGAACGGCGCGGTGGAAGCAGCAAATAAAAACATAAAGAAGATCATTGAGAAGATGACTGTCACATACAAAGATTGGCATAATATGCTGCCTTGGGCACTCTTGGCATACAGAACATCGATCCGTACTTCAACCGGGGCAACTCCGTTTTCTCTCGTGTATGGAACTGAAGCTGTTCTACCCGTGGAAGTGGAAATCCCTTCTGCAAGGATCCTGGCAGAGTCAGGGCTGGACGAGGCAGAATGGGCTAGACAAAGGTATGAACAATTGAACCTCATCGACGAGAAGAGGCTCACGGCACTATGTCATGGGCAATGTTACCAACAACGGATGGCTAGGGCCTTCGACAAGAAGGTGCGACCACGTAATTTCCAACCAGGAGACCTGGTGTTGCGTAAAGTACTGCGTATCAATCCTGATTCGCGAGGGAAGTTCGCGCCAAAGTACGAAGGACCCTACGTGGTCAAAGAGGTGTTCAAGGGAGGTGCGCTGATCATCACGGATATGGACGGTCAAGACCTTCCTAGTCCAATCAATGCAGACGCACTTAAAAGGTATTATGCCTGAAAAAAAAAAAAAAAGTTCCCGCTAAGTCGAAAACCTGTAAAGGCGACTTAGGCAAAAGTTAGGGATGAGAGGCATGATTGAAAATCTGAAAGGACAATCATGGTAAAAGGTGAGTTCACAAAAAAAAAATGCCCTTAAGTAGCGATGACGACAAGCTTCATAGCGCATCCTGAGCTACTTATCTGAGATTTTAAACTGTAAAGGGCCACAGCCACCCTCCAAATGGCTACAAATGCTCCCGCATCGAGGCGGAAAATAAAGTACGGGTCACAGCCACCGTTTAATCGGCTATCAAATAAAGAGTGCTTCCGCTAGGTTGAAAACCCGAAAGGGCGGCCTAGGCAAAATCAGGAAATGAGGGGCATGGTTGCAAGTTCAGAAATTGCAATCACGGCAAAAGGAGAGAAAAATTCTCAGAAAAAAAAAAAAGATCCCGCTAGATTGTCGCGCCGTGCGCAATTTAGGCAAAAATTAGGGACAAACATTCAGGCGCAACACAGCGCCTTCCAAAGTCAACTTCACGGCAAACGGGACGGTTACAGTCTGCTCTCGCGAGTCACCATTCAAGGACAAGTAGGACTGTTACAGTCTGTTCCTACAAGTCACAACCGACAATCAGAGTCAACCCCGACCAACGAAGCCTTAGTATTCAACCTTCGCAAGTCACGCCACTAGAGGCACTTCTCCAACGGACGCCACTAGAGGCTCATCTCCGACACTCGCCACTAGAGGCACTTCTCCAACAGACGCCACTAGAGGCTCATCTCCGACACTCGCCACTAGAGGCATCACCAAAGGTTCTCCGGTACGATCTGACGTAGAGATCTTTCGCCACCAGAGATATCACCAGAGATTTTCAGGTACGGTCTGACGTAGAGGTTTTTTCGTTACCACTCGCCACTAGAGGCGTCACCAGAGGTTGTTGGTACTGTCTGACGTAGAGGTCTTCTGTTACCAATCATCACCAAAGGTTTTACTTTTCTGCATGCCACTGGAGGCTTTACTTTTCTGCACGCCACTGGAGGCTTTACTTTCTGCATCGCCGATGGAGGCACCGCCAACAGGGGCACCGCCGACGGAGGTTCTATTTTCTGCGCTACCAAGGAGGCACCACCAACAGGGGCACCGCCGACGGAGGTTCTATTTTTCGCACGCCAACGGAGGCACCGCCAACAGGGGCACCGCCGACAGAGGTTCTACTTTTTCGCACCATCAATAAAGCCAAAGGCCGCCTTGGAGACTTGAAGACCCGGAAGAAGATATACTTCCTAGCCAAAATTAGTGTTTACTCGTCTTTGGACAAACCCCCTCGAATGCATTCTACGGGAGTCCGTCCAAAGAGGGGCAAGCTGTAAACACCTAATTTTGGTACGCGCGACACGTACGTAACATGTAAAAAATGTTATGTGTAACGCGTTTAAAAAAGGAAGTATTTAAATATGGAAAGTCACGGGGTTGCCAAAAATGGGCTCAGCTTAAATTAGGACAATACATATGCAATAAATGATGTAGTAATCAGAAAATATATAGTATATATTTATGGCAAAAATCATAAATATATATATATATATATATATATAATTTTCGGATTTATTGAGTGTATATTAGAGAAATATGTGTTTTCCTAATTTTTGGGTCTAATCTACCTATAAATAGACCCCTAGCATCTATGTAATGGACACACGGAAAATTGAAGAATAAAATATTATTTGTTTTTGAAAAACGTGCTGGACTGAGACTGCTCTCCTCCTTCTTCCTATCGTCGCCGGAGTCCGTCTCAGGCCGTTGCTCAGCTCCAGTCGTCGTCCAGCTACCGCTGCTAGTGCCGCCCGTCGCTGCCGGAGGTCGTCCCGCCGTCTGGCCTGCATCGTCGCCGGAAGCTGGTTCGCCTGCCCAGCCATCCGCCGCTGTCCCCGCCTGCTGTTGCCGTTTCTCGTGCCGGAGGACCACCTGCCGCCTGCCCAGCCGTCTGCCGCCGGAGTTCGTCCCAGCCGCCCGCCGTCGTCGAGTCTGCTGCTGTGGCCACCGTTGTCTTCTCCTCCGGCAGGTAAATCACGCACGCTTTGTTTTTTTTTTTTTAAATATTATTATTATTATTATTTATGTTATTGTTATTATTAGTATAGTTATTATTATGTCATGTTAATTGACTAGTTTAGATGTAGATTAGTAAAGTAAGGTGCCTAATGAATATATGTGTATAATATGTGATTATTAAATTATGAGCATGTTTAACGTTAATTAGATTTTATTTCAATTAGGGAATTTAGACGCATAATAGGTTTTTTTTTTAGGTTTAAATCGGCTGGTGTTAGTTGTTTCGCATAAAATTAGTTTAATTTTAAAACTGGCAAATATGTTAATTAAGTACCGAAAGGGCGTGATTAGAAATTTTTTTTAATTCGTAACAGAACCCCCAAACCCAAATCTTTGAATGCAGACCAATTAATTGCTTAGGTGCTGATTTGTTTTTACCTAGGTAATTTAGGTTTCTAGTTAGCCGTAATTAACTAGTGGCGACTCTTTTCAAAATTGCATGTTTTTAAAAACGTAAATTCGCCATAGGTCAGATTTTAGGTCCGACAACCGGTTGTATGCCGGACTTAGCATTGTAATACGCATGTATCGCAAATATGATATGCTTCCTTATTCTTAGGACGCTATCTATCTTGTCGTGCCGGTGGGGTGCCGGACTTGACGTTCATCGCATTCATTACCAATGGTACCTCTATTATCAAGCTCACACATACCCCTCTTGGTTTCTACCAAGTTATGGCGTTGTTTTGAGATGTTATCTATACTTGACGAAGACCACTTGCTTGTCGATGCCTCGGCATATCATTTCTTGCAAGACGCTACTTGCGCTGTGTTGACACGTTTTGTGACCGCGTATCCAATGCCTCGAGATAGCGTTGTTGGCAAGACGCTACTTGCTTAATTTGTTGTGTTTTGACCACTTGCCCGATGCCTCAGGGTAGTGTTATGGCAAGACGTTACTTGCATAATTTGGTACGTTTTAAGCCACTTACTCAATGCCTTGAGATAGCGTTATGGCGAGACGCGACTCGTGATTGCAGTTTACCGCTTTACTTGATGACTCAAGATAGCGTTGAGGCAAGACGTTACTTGCTCGGTTTGGTACGTTTTAAGCCGCTTACTCGATGCCTCGAGATAGCGTTGTGGCATGACGCTACTTGCAATCCTAACATGCTACTACAAGTGTTAGTGCGTTTTCCGCCCCTTGATGTCCTAAGACAAGGCTTTGTGGCAAGACGTTACTTGCTTGGTTTGGTACGTTTTATTCCGCATATCCAATGCCTCGGAGTAGCATTATGGCGAGTTGCTACATGCAAATGCGTTTTTCCGCCCTTGGTAGTCCAAGATGTGGCGTTGGTGCAAGACGCTACTTGCGGCAGTGCAATGCGTTTTTTGATTGTATGACCGTTACTTGGCTTGTCCGAAGTAAGGTCACGACGGTATCGACTCTGGTGTAGTGGTGTTTCCGTTACTTGATTTTCTCAAGCTTACGTTTTGGCGAGGCGCAACTTGCATGGTATTCAAAGCTTTGGGGCGCGTAGGCGTCACTCTATTATTATAGGGTTTGCCTCTTCATCGGTATAGCCAGCGGTCGCGGAAACACAACTATCCGTGGTAGTGTCACTGCTACTCAAAGAGACTGGACATAGTGATATTCAAAATATCTCCTCAGAGTTAGCTCCTGAGGACTGGAGGCAATCACATCACGTAAGTAGCTGTGCCGCCGTAGAATCTGAGATGATACCTGGTTTTCACTTTCCAGGTACCTGGTGCTATCATATCATCCTGACCCCAGCTCAGAGGTGTTGTGATTGTCAGACCTAAATCTAACCTAAGGCGAATTACGTTTTTTGAAAACGTGGATTTTTAAATAGAGTCGCCACTAGTTAATTAAAAGGCTAACTAGAATCCTAATTACATAAGTGAATAACAAAATAAACGCTTAGGTTTTGAATCGGTCTACGATCAGAAATTCAAGTTCGGGGGTTCTATTACGAATTAAAAAAATATTTTTTATTACACCATTTCAGTACTCAATTCACTTAATTTGCCAATTTTACCTTTTTTTATATGTTATATCCGATTAATTTAACGATGTCGATTTTTAATTAAATTTATAATATAAAAATATTGTCAATCATTAAGCTAAGTCTAAAAATAATTATATTCGATAACTTCTAATTAAGACGAAATCTAGAACCTAAAATTATCTAGCATGCTTACATATTTATATAACCTATATATTCAACATACATACATAATTTACCCAATCAAATTTAATCAATTACATTTAAATACCTAAATTAATATAATAATATAATAAGAAATAAGTAAAATAACAATAAATAAATAAATATAAAATCTAAAAAAAAAAAAAGACACAGCAGGATGGTCAACACACTCACAACGGGATGGTCATCGGGACAACGGTGTTAAGGTCAAGCAAGGCACAGCAGGACAACGACGTGGTCATCGGGCGGCGGCGCTGGTAGTCTGTGTCTGGCTGGCATGAAGACTTCACGTCGGAGCTCCGGTCGGAGGGCAGGAGTGGTCGGCGATAGCTGCTGGTCCAGGGCAGATCAGAACAGATTCGGCCCCGGAAGTCGCAGGCGGGGCCAGGCGAGGGCGGAGCGACGAAAGGGCGCGGTGGACGAAGAGAGTGAGGCGTGGCGGGATGGCCACCGGTGGGGATTGGTGGGGCGCCGGGGACAGCGTGGCTGCTACTGGAGGTTGCTGGCGGAAAAATTGGCTGGAGAGAGAGAGAGAGAGAGAGAGAGAGAGAGAGAGAGAGAGAGAGATGGTCGGTGGCCGGAGAGGCGTGGCCACCGGCGGCTGTCTTGGCTGATGATGTTGCCCTAGGAGAAGAACGACGATAGCTTCGCCCGAGATGATGGCAGCAGCTCGCTGGAACTCCGGAGACGCAGGTGGATAGGCAGGCAGCGTGTAAACTCCGGCAATGGCGACGAAAATTCAAGCCGGCACGGTCACAGCAGCTCCGACGAATCTTGACGGGGTGGTGTGAGATCCAGCGAGTAACTCCGGAAACGGACGAGCCAGGTGGACGAACCGTCGAGCTGGCGGTGGCGGGTCTGGTGGTGCGGAGGACGGAGTAACCGGAGGTGGCTACAATCGCCGGTCGTGATGGCTGCAGAATGAGGGCCGGTGCGACAGACTTAGGAGAGAGAGAGAGAGAGAGAGAGAGAGAAACTTTTTTTGAACACTAGAGGACAAAAATCGCGCAGACCCCTAGAAATAATGTATAATTGCTTTGTAGTGGTTTTTTTCTGTGTGTTTTACAATGTAAACCTAGACCCCTATTATCGGACTAAAAATCTGACCTACGACGAATTACGTTTTTTAAAACGTGGATTTTTGGAAAGAGTCGCCACTAGTTAATTATTAGGCTAACTAGAATCCTAAATTACCTGAGCGAATAACTAATTAAAAACATATGTATTAAATCAGTCTACGATCAGAAATACGAGTTCGGAGGTTCTGTTACGAATTAAAAAATTTATTTTTAACTACGCCCTTTCGGTACTCAATTCACATAATTTGCCAATTTTATTCTTTAAATACATTTTACAAATTAATCTAGCAATGTCAATATTTAATTACATTTCTATCATATGTAAAATATTATCTAAGTCTTAAAAAAATCATAATCTATAACTCCTATTAAAAATGAAATCTGAAAATACTAAATTATCTAACATGGTAGATCGAAATGTAACCTAACATTTACATACAATAATTTACATAACTAAATTTAACCAATTACATTTAAAACTAAATAATTAAATCCATAATATAATAATAATAATATAATAATAAATAAAATAAAATATAGGGGGATGGCCGGCAGACAGCAGGGCGGAACTCCGGCATGGGGACGCGGAAGGCGGACGCAGCAAGGCCAGGACGGACGGCGGGCGCGGTGACAGGACGCGGTGGGCTATGGACACGGAGGCAGAGACGGGAAGGCGGACCGGCAAGACGCGACGGACAGGGACCAGCGGGGTTGGGGTCGCGACGGCGAGGGACTGGAAGATGGTCCCGTTCTTCGCAGAGAGGCCAGGCGACCGCAGATTGGCCGGGGAGTTCGGTGGTCAGAACTTCGGACTGGAACTTCGGGCCGGCGAGATGAATGGCGAAGGCGGGGCCCCGAGGTCCGGCGGGCAGGGCTGTCACGGTGAGAGAGAAAAAGAGAGAGAGAGAGAGAGAGAGAGAGAGAGAGAGAGAGAGAGAGAGAGAGAGAGAGAGAGAGAGAGAGAGAGAGAGAGTGAGAGTGAGAGAGAGAGAGAGAGAGAGGCGGTAGTCCGGCGGGAGACGGGGCCGGAGCTGGCGGACGCGGTGGCGGGGACACTGGGCGGAAGGGCCACCGGCGTGGCCGGAGGGGCCACCGGCGTGGCCGGAAGGGCCGCCGGCGTGGCTGGAGCTGTAGAGAGATAAAAAAAATAAAAAATAAAAAACTTTTTCTGAGCACTAGAAGACGAAATCGCACAGACCCTGAGAAATAATGCATTATTGCTTGTTGTGGTGTTTTTTTGTCTTACAATGTAAACCTAGACCCCTATTTATACTAAAAACCTAGTCTAGATTACTGATAAAATTTAATTAAAAAATGCTAACAGATAATTATTCTAGAGAATATTTCTAAGGATATATATCTTTACAGATAATTATTTTTTGAATAAAAAATAATATCTGGAGATAAATATCTTATAGATAATTTTCTAAAAATAAAAAAACTTATTATATATATTTTTTAAATATTCCGAAAATATTAAATATATTCGAAATAATTTAAAATATATTTTATAATAATTTCCTTAATGTGCCCTTGAGCATTTTTGGAGACTTTGTGGCTTGATGCGTCCGAAATTTGACGTATCATGTGTAACGTCGTTACGTCTGGGTCAAAATCGAGTGTTTACAGTTTGCCCCTCTTTTTACGGACTCCCGTAGAACGTGTTCGAAGGGGTTTGTCCAAAGACGAAGAAACACTGATTTTGACAAGAAAGTATATTGTCTTCCAATTCTTCAAAGTCTTCAAGGTGGCTCATATTCTTATTCTGGTGCAGAAAGATAAAACCTCTGTCGGCGGGACGCCTGTTGGCGGTGCCTCCATTAGCGATGCAGAGAGTAAAGCCTCCAGTGGCGATGCGGAAAAGTAAAGACTGGTCGGTGGTACCCCTGTTGGCGGTGCCAAAAGTAAAGACCTCGATCGACGATGCCTCCAGTGGCGTGCGACAAGTAAAAGCCTCCAGTGGCGGTGCGGAAAGTAAAGCCTCCAGTGGCGTACGGTAATGTAAAGCCTCCAGTGGCGTGCGGGAAAGTAAAGCCTCCAGTGGCGTGCGGAAAAGTAAAGCCTCCAGTGGCGTGCGGGAAAATAAAGCCTCCAGTGGCGTGCGGGAAAAGTAAAGCCTCCAGTGGCGTGCAGAAAAGTAAAGCCTCCAGTGGCGTGCGGGAAAGTAAAGCCTCCAGTGGCGTGCGGGAAAGTAAAGCCTCCAGTGACGTGCAGAAAAGTAAAGCCTCCTGTGGCGCGCGGGAAAGTAAAGCCTCCAGTGGCGTGCAGAAAAGTAAAGCCTCCAGTGGCGTGCGAGAAAGTAAAGCCTCCAGTGGCGTGCAGAAAAGTAAAGCCTCCAGTTGCGTGCGGGAAAGTAAAGCCTCGGTTGGCGGTGCCCCTGTTGGCGGTGCCTCCGTTGGCGATGCAGAAAGTAAAGCCTCCAGTGGCGATGCAGAAAGTAAGGCCTCCAGTGGCGAGTATTTTGAAAAGAACCCCTAGTGGCATCCGTTCGAGAAGAGCCTCTAGTGGCGTCCGTCGGAGAAGAGCATCTAGTGGCATATGTCGGAGAAATGCCTCTAGTGGCGTCTGTTGGATAAGGGCCTCGAGTGGCTTGACGACTTGAATGCATGTCCCTAATTTTTGCCTAAACTTCGCATGACGCGATAACTTTGCGGGATTTTTTTCTTTAATCTCTCTTTGTTCTCTCTTTTATTTTCCCGCCCTCACAGGATTCACGGGGTCACTTTTTTATCTTTAGCCGTTTGGAGGGTGGCTGTGGCCCTTTCACTTATTCTCCGCTTTTGATGTTGCGGGAGCGCTTTTTATCTGTAACCATTTGAAGGGTGGTTGTGGCCCTTTATTTAGTAGTCGTTTTAGGGACGACTGTGGCCCTTTTTTATTTTCCCACCCTTTCAAGATTCGCGGGGTCACTCTTTTATCCTTATTCTCCGCTTTTGATGTTGCGGGAACGCTCTTTATCTGTAGCCATTTGAAGGGTGACCGTGGCCCTTTTTTTTATAGTCATTTTAGGGATGACTGTGACCCTTTTATTTGTAGTTGATTTAGGAACAACTGTGACCCTTTTATTTCTTCACTGCTCTCATAATATTAGCACAAACACTCTCTTAATTTTCCTGTGGCCGATTAAAGGGCGGCTGTGACCCTAAAGAAAACTGAGTTTTTTTTTTTGCTCTTTTTTTTTTTTTGCTTTTTTGCTTTTTCATCTCACCTTTTGCCATGACTGCCCCTGTGGGTTTTCAATCATGCCCCTCTCCATGACTTTTGCCTAGGTTTTCAACCTAGTGGGAATTTATTTTTTTCTATGTTTTCTTTTTTCAAATGGAAAGAAAATCTACAGTAACTAATCAACGACAACTATGTTACATGCCCCTAATAGAAGATTAAACCTTTTAATTTCTCAGAACTTCTCCGGAGGAAAAATTGTCAAATAAGTTGATTATGTCGATGTCTTGAATGGAGGATCCTTTCAATGGGTGGACGACACCGACAATAATTTCTTCTTATTCTTCCTCTCAAATGCTCTTTCATTAGCATGGTCGATCTTCATGGAATCTTGATCTTTTTTAATAGTAAGATCTCTGGGTGTCTTCTATCTTCAACCATGCTTGATCTTCACAGGAATTCCCCACGGTTACACCTGACTGGTTCATAATTCGTTGCATGCTGGACGAATGACCTGATTAACGAACACACATGGATGGTGTTGAGTTTGGCACAGTAGTCCGCAAATGGTAAACTTAGGCATAGATATCGTCCGAGGTATCTGGGATAAATTCGATAGCTGGCATAAGAATGGTCGGCGAGCGAAGGGCTGTACACGAGATGTGTTGTTCAGGAGTTTTGATTTGAATGATTATCCAAGTTGCATAATGAGTAAGGAAAAACTCAAATTTCGGGGATAAAAATGATCACAACTTCTCTCACCTGGGAGTTGGATTTTTCAGTGGGCAATGTGCTCGCTATGAGACTGGACATGCTGCATGTCCTGATTCTCCTGCTCCACAACTTGTATATGTACACCTGCTGAAAAGCCCCAAGTGGCAGACTGAAAATTTCAGCTTTTTTCGGAAAAGGATTCGGTTGATCGAGTCAAACTACATTGATCGGACCATTGAATCTTCACGGGATTCTCGATGGTCTCTTAAAAATTTCTCATCTCCTGACATGTCTGATCTCAAAGGGAGATGCCCCATGGTTACCGCTGAATGGTTTAAACCTGGCCACATAACGGTTGTGTTTCGACCAAGTTATTGCGGACTGTCCGCTGGATAACTAGTCGGGGTCTTCGGGTTGTGTGTAAGCTGAATCCGCCTTCTAGTGTCGTGCGCGGGCTTTAGCTCTGTCTTCCAAAAGATGGCAAGTCTCTCTGGGTCTCTAGCGGGATGTCCGCCGGCACCTGCAGAAGAGCGTTTACCAAGCAGTCCCCGTGGAGAGGGGGGGTGCTTGGCGTGCTCACTCCGACGCTCAACATCAGTGTTTTTCTAGAGAGAGAAAGAGAGGGTTTTTAGAGAGAAGTCAGAGCTTTTCCGAAGCTTGCCCAAAGTGATTTTGGAAATGAGTTGAAAATGTTTACCCCCAAGGTGGCTATTTATAGGCCATCTTGGACCGTAAACCGGTTTTGTCCCGGTTCAATGTGGAAATGTGAACCGGGATGCGTAGGTAAGCTTTGGAAAAAGGGGCTCTGACGTGCGTCTCAGGCGGCTGTCATCAACGGGACGAGCGCGCCGCTAAAACAAAGGTCTCGGACACATAGGAGTTAGTGTAAAAATCGGGTCTCCGTAGGCGTCCGAGAGAAAATGGGGGGTGTGCGCGACACCCCCCGAGGGTGGGACTTACCCGGAATTCCGGGTAAGCCTAGGCTTACCCGGAATTTTCCGGGTAAGCCCCCGGGGTGCCGGGCAAGTCCGCAACTTGCCCGGTTTACCCCGGTTAGCTCGAAATTGGGTCTTGCTAAGGGCCTCGTGCGAATATGAGGTCCGAATAATTAAAACCGAGCCCGGATCACGCGTATGTCCATCACTTGCCCCCGAGTTAAACAATGGCTTGACCTTTGTTTTACTCTATTATAAGATAGGGAATATGCGTGATTCGGGCCGTTCGCTCACCTTGCGTTTTGACCTACCGAGGGTGGAAGCGCGCGGCTCCGACGAATTCCTTGCCTTAGTTTTTGAGGTGGTCACGCTTGATAACTGCATGAGGGGTTAGTAGCACAATAGACTACGAATAAAATGAGACATATGATTGTTTGGAGAATTAAGGTGCGAGCACGTATGAAATTTTCCGAGCTCGTACGACGAGCTAACAAATATGGAACGTTCATGATACGACTAAGTGCATCAAAGTGATAATAAGTCATGCAAGTCTTGAAAAAATGTCTTTCGCGTAGTGCGATAGTTTTTGGGAGCTCGTCGTCCGAGACGGTCGTCTTGACGGCGAGACGGCGGTTTTGAGTGAATGAAATAGGGCCGAGTTTTGGAAAATCATATGCAATGGCCCTAATACGAAAAAATCATGATCTCAACGTTTTCAAAAAGTTGAGGGTGGTTGAAATGACTTAGTTAAAATTATCCAAGTCATTTGATAGTTAAAAACCCAAGCCATCAACAACTTCAAAAAATGAATGGTAGATAGGGATATACCTCCTTGATGTATGGTACTTACCATGTTGTGTAGTCCTTTAGGGTGCAAAGGAGACCCCATTCCGGCCGGCCACCACCAGCAGCATCACCGGCGACGCCAGGGCGGAGCGGCGGCGACGGGGCGGCGGCGACAGCGGCGGGGACGGCAGAGTCGGCGGCGGCGGCTGCAACCTTGGCGGCTTGATTTTTGGCTCAATTCGATCCGATTTCGAGTCCTTTTCGTCGAGCATCGATTGGTAACGTCCACCACTCCCTTTCCTTGAAGTTAATTGAGCATATAGGGCTGCACATTTGAATTTCAATAAGGTGCCTTGTAGGTGTTTGATAAAATGCATGAGTGAAGTTTTTGCTTGATTTTCAAAATTTGCTTTCGGCTAAGCTTTAGGTGTAAATAGATAGAGTTGGGGATAGGAAACTCCCTTTGTGAAGTGGCCCCTAGGTTTCGATCAACCGAGGGGAAATCGCGGGGGTTCGAAATCGGAGTTTTTCGAGCGAAAAGCTTGACCCCTTGTTCCTTGATATGGATAGCTTGAAATGATGTTTCCTACTGTGGTAGAGCCCCCTTGATTGTTTGTGAGTGGATTGCCATGCCCCCGGAGCTTAGGTGAATGCTTGGTAGTTTGCCTTCGTTAGTGGCTTAATTGACCCGAGTGTTTTTCGGGTTGTTCGGGGAGGGGTAAATCCCTTTGTGGTATGTAAAGGGCTTGCTCGAGTGGGTTTGAGCTGCTCGTATGTGCCCCCGGAGCCTTGAACCATTCCAAGGATGAATTTTGATTAAAAGGTAGTCGGGTGGCATTTTGGTAATTACAACCAACTTTGTATGCCTTTGATTTCTTTAGCTTTTGAACTTGTCGCTTTGTAGAGCGCTTGAATACCTGTGACACATTGCACAAATGCGTAAAAATTTGATTAGTAGGTGGCCTAGGCCTTTGATGAGCGTAAGGATTTTTGACTCCCGAGCGGGAGGGTCCCTAGCTGTTTGCAGGCGGACAGTCGGTCCGTTGGGTTGAATGTCCTTGTAAAGGATTTCGATGAGTGTGGTTGATGTGTTGCTTTGGTTTTTGATCGAGTTGGTGTATGGTTTTTGCAGGGCTTGGTAGGCGAGCTTGCAGGCGTCCGACTCTGATACTTAGAGTATTCTTGATAGGAAACGGTTTCCCCTTCTTCGCATAATGAGTAAGTCTCATCCTTTTGTTTCGGATAACTTTGAGGGTGAGGTTGGCGAAAGCACCATGGATTCCGAGTCTGGGTCTCAAAGCGGTGTACTCTTGGGGCCGTCGGGCGACCGCGTAATATTGGAGAAGACTCAGATATTTTTCCCCAACAAGCTTCCACGTTCCAAGTTTGACCTCTATGTCTCGACCCGGGGCTGGTGTCCCGGCCTAGAGGTCTCGTATCCTTGGGATGTCGTGAAGGGAGTTGAATTTGGTCGGCCCACCGTTCCTCCAGCTGAGTATGAGGCGGTCTACCTTTCACAGTTTCGAGAAGGACTGCGGTTCCCTTACTGTCAGGATCTGGTCCGTCTTTGTCGATATTATAGGATTTCCCCTGTCTCTATTACCCCTCCAGGGTTTAGGGCTTGGACGTGTTTTCGGGTGCAATGTCACCTGAATTCCTGGGATTACTCAATAGTGTTGTTTCGAGCCTTCTACCGCCTGGGTAAGGCAGATGAGTCTGGGATGTGCACCTTCAGCCTACGTTGGCCTCATATGACCGAAAAGGGATTCTCTTCCCTTGGTTTGCGTCGGGCGGGGTGGAATACTGAAGCGCGATTCTGCGAACGGTCGGATACTTCCCAAAATAAATGGAAGTGTCAGTACTTTTTTGTGAAGGATGCAGGCACGACTTGGGCGACTTCTCACATATTGGATGCCGATCCCGTTCCACGATTTCAGGAGTTCTCGGATAGAGATAAGGTCGCTTTGAAGAAGATCCACGCGGCGAATAGGGCGGGGGAGTACAGCCCCCTTTATCGTGCATCTGACGCCGAGCTGGTCGCGGCGGGCATTCACGTACGTCCTTCGGGGGAGGAGTTGGTATGTTTTGAAGTTTTGTAACATCTGCTCTTGTTTTCTTGTAGGTTGGTTTCTTAACAGACGCCCCTGTTTACAGGGTGGAGTTGCAGGCGGGTCTTCTCAGATTGTTCCCGGCCTAGACGATGCACTTCCTGTTGGCCCGGGTATGGGACTTGTGCCTTGTAAATGTTTCGTTGTGGTTTTTCGCATGTTGATACACTAAAGGTTTCTTTGTGGTCGTCTCTGTAGGCTTGGACTTTCCGCCGGCGGGGGGAGTTGTTCCTGTCGGGGAGCATGATGCTGACGTCCGCTCCCCGAGCGATCCTAAGAGGTTGACATCTGACGGCATGCCTCTGGCTTCCTCCTGCGACAAAGGGAAAGGGCCTATGTATGCCGATTCGACCATGCATGTCCCCCGGTCGGGGAGCGGGCGTTCAGAGGAGGCGCCTCCCTTGGCAGGTAACTGAGGTTGACTTGTTGTTATATTAGTACGGTTTGCCTTTTCCTAATGTGCTTGCTATTGATGTGTAGTTGTCCCTGCTCCTCCGGCTCTTCGCAAGTCTGATTTGATTTGCCGGCCTGATCGGGATGTGTCTGGGAGTGAGTGGGTTCCGTATTGTCAGTCTGCTGTCCGTTTTCCCAAGGATGTTTCCTTGAGTACGCCTGCTGTTGGTGTGCGTGTGGTTCAGCGGTCTGTTCCACCGGCTGACCGCAAGATGTGCCCCCGAGATCCTGAGGCTGCGCTGAAATGTGTTGAGGAGTCACTCGCGCGCTTTGCTCCCGTACGTTGTTTTCCTTTTATTGTTGGATCTATCATGTTTGTCTGACTTCTCTGTGTATGATGTGTTTGTGTTGTTGTTGTAGGTGAATGCCGTGATGACCAACCTTTCCTCTTTCGTTGTTGAGCTTGTTGAGGAGACGAGGGGTCTGCAGGATCGTCATGAGCATTTGTCTCAGGACGTTGTTGTGTGAGGGAGAAGGCGCGTGCACATTCAGATGCTTCTTCCGAGGCTTCCGCTGATCTCCAGAGGAGTCAGGATTATGCGTCTCAGCTGGAGGCGGAGCTGTTTGCCCTACTACGCCAGGAGAAGGTTGATGAGGAGGCACATGCTGTGGTGCTGAGGGAGACTAAGGAGTCTCACGTTGTCCTGGGTGACCAGCTAGGGATGATCGAGTTTCCTACTACAGCTGATTATTCCAAGCTTCTTGAGAAGGCGCGTGATGATCGCATGGAGTCCTTCTCTGTGGATTACTTCAGGAGGGTACACTCCCTTGCCCCCGATTTTCCTTTCCAGAGTGCTGGTCCATATGCTGGGTATGCCCTTGGGGCTATTGCGGGGATCCAGGCGAGTGGGGGAACGAGTGGTTTGACGGGACAGGCGTCCGTCCCTGTTGGTGATGATCGCCGGGGTGCTTTCAAAGGCCCAGCTCAGGATGTTTTTATGACTGATGTCTTTGGTTCTGGTGCTCCTGACGTTGGGTCAGGTTGATCTTTCTTTGTTTTTGCATCTGTACATATGGCTGCTCCCCTTGCATGGGTGAGATTTTGACGGGTTGCATCTTGGGCTCGACTTTTAAGCTGGCCGGATGTCTTTACTTTTGAGTCCTGCTATATTATATATATATGACTGACATGAGATGTTAGAAAGATATAATACTAAGTATTATTTTGCATCTTCTTTTATTGTTGTCCCAGTGACTTGTTCTCTTTTTGTAAGAGTGTTGCTGTATTAACTGGTTGGTTTTCTTGATCCGATGGTTTTCCTTAGGAAACTGCATCTCTGTTGGTGACGGTTGTGAGTGAGTTTGTATTACCGTCGTATGTGGCTTTGTAGGGAGGATAATCCCCGTTGAAGTGCTTGTCTTTCTTTATGAGGATGTGAACAAACTAGTTTGTTCACATATTTGGTGCTGTCGCTAAGTGTGGATGGACTAGTACGTCCAACCGTTTTTTATGTTTGCGAGGGAAGATTCCCAATGATCCCTTGTCCCCCGACTTTTGGCAAGGATGTGAATAGATTAGTACGTTCACATCCTTGTATGATGGCGAAGTGTGGATAGGTTAGTATGTCCGACACTTGCGTTTGTTTGCGAGGGAGGATTCCCAATGATCCGATTATCCCCCGACTTTTTGCAAGGATGTGAATAGATTAGTACGTTCACATCCTTGTATGATGGCGAAGTGTGGATAGATTAGTACGTCCGACACTTGCATTTGTTTGCGAGGAAGGATTCCCAATGATCCGATTATCCCCCGACTTTTTGCAAGGATGTGAATAGATTAGTGCGTTCACATCCTTGTAATATGGCGAAGTGTGGATAGATTAGTACGTCCGACACTTGCATTTGTTTGCGAGGAAGGATTCCCAATGATCCGATTATCCCCCGACTTTTTGCGAGGATGTGAATAGATTAGTACGTTCACATCCTTGTTATGAGGATACTCTAACTCCTTGTATGCGTCTAACGTCCTTTGTTTTGGTTTGTTGTGAGGAGCTTCGCTTAGGATTGCTTTGATATCTTTCTGACGGCTTTTCTTGTTGGTTGCCCTTTCTGCGCATATGGTCAGGGTCTTTGTTGGTGATGTATGTGGCTTGTTCCTGGTATTGGACCGGGGAAGCTTGCCATTACATAGTGATTTTTCCTACGCAAGGAGTGAACTTCATTAGTTTTTTTTGCTTATTTACAAAGGTCGTGCATGGATGGAGTCAACTGATCTCCTATCCTAAATTTTCTACTCAGCATTAAAAAGTAAAGATAGAGTATGTGCATGTCATAAGGGAAGGGTTATTCCCTTAGTGACGGGTTGATAAAGCTGTCTTCCTGCATGCAATGTGGGAGCGCAGAGCTCCTTGTTTGATCAGGTCCTCGATTTTGTTGCGAAGGGAGGGGCAGCCATTTGTGCTGTGACCCCATTTGTTGTGATAGTGGCACCACATTTCTGGATTCTTCCCGAGGAAGGCAATTCGGATCTCGCTTGGAGGAGGTAAAACATCCTTCAGGATGGTCTTGAACAACTCTTCCACCTCTATGTTTAGAGGTGTATATTCTTCATCTTGGTTGTTGTTCAAGTCTTGTCTTGCATGCTCTTGTTCGCGCGCCTCCTCGTGTTCTGCAGGTGGGCTGAACCACCCCAGTTCATTTGCGACTTCGATTGCCGTTTCCATCTTCTCCTTTAGGTCAGCCATAGACTTGGTTGTCCTCCACCCATGTGTTCGTCCGAATAGGAGAAATGTGGGTGAGTTCATGTTCAGGAAAAATCCATTGATTACGGCTGACTTGTCTGCAAAGCTGGAAGTTGCAATTATGGCGAACCGCTTGAAGTAGCTCTGGATGGATTCCGATTCCCCTTGCTTGATGTCCCATATGCTTGGGAGCCTTGGGATTTGAAGTGCTGGGAGTCTTTCTCTTCTGTTCATCATTTCATTGAATCGCACTTCAACTTCAGACTTGGAAGACTGTCCTCTCTCAATGACTGCTACATCCAGGCGGTTCTTGCATCTTAGGGCGTTGACATAGCATTTTCGTGCTGTAGTCTGATCGCCCAAGACTTCGCCGATTCCTCCCCGTAAGCGGTATTTCAGTTTTTGATGTGCTGTTGAAGGCACCATCTCATAGGGATTTATCGTCGTTCTCCCGAGGATTCCGTTGTAAGCGCCGAGGCTTTCGACGATCACAAAAGTGATGTCGACTTTCATTGCGTTCCACCCCTCTCCTATCACAGTCGGAAGGGTGATCATCCCAATCGGGTATGTAGCAGCTCCAGCAAAGCTCACCAACGGGAAATTTCCCGGTTTCAAGTCTTCTCTCTTCATTCCCAGCTGTTCAATGACATTGATATGGAGGATGTCTGACGAGCTTCCTCCGTCGACTAGAATTCTTTTGACGTCGAACCCGTTGATTTCCATCGTTATTACTAACGCGTCATCATGCGGGTAAACGATGTGTGCCATGTCTTTTCTTGAGAATCCTATCACGGGGTCCTCCTCTTCCGGTTTCTTTCTTTTCCCATACTTGGGGAGTGTGCTTGCCTGCGCAGCATATACATCTCTTGTGTTGGAGACTTGTCCTCCTGCAGCTGGACCACCATGAATTACATTGATAACTCCCCTCTTTTTAGGAGGGGGGTTGTCAGTGGTCTTCTCCTTTCCTTTTTCCTTTGACGTGAATTTTCTCTTCACCTTTTCGATCTTTCCCCCCTGATCGACGTAGTGCTTAAGTCCGCCTTCTTGTATGATTCGATTGATTTGGAACTTAAGGCTTCTACAGTCGTCTGTTTCATGGCCGTTGACTTCGTGGCTTTCACACCACTTGTCTTGCTCCTTCCCCAGCTGACCTTTTCTGAACCCGAATGGCTCTTTCCAGAGGTTTTGCTCTTTCATTTCTTTCAGTATGACGCTCAGGGGAGCATTCAAAGGGATCAGCTCGATGGTATTGACATCTGCATTCTTGTCTTCTTCAATGTTGAATGTTCTTTTCTGGGGTGGAGTCCATTGTTTTTGTTGGGGGGTTTGATTCTGCTTCGGGGGGCCTGGCTTGCTTTCATCTTTCTTGTTTCCTGGCTTGCCCCATTTGTCCCGTGCTGTCATCTTGTAATGCTCAGCATCGATGTACTCTTTAACTCTCGCCACAAGTTCTTCCATTGTTTCTGCAGGTCTTGTAGAAAGCTTTTGGCCTAAGTCGTACCCGTGCCTACCCAGGTTTCTGACAAAGGCATGGATGATTTCTGTCTCTGCGATGTTTGTTTGGATTTCCGAGATGTTTTGATTGAATCGGATGTAGTAGCTTGCGAGGGATTCATTCCACTCTTGCTTGACATCATCCAAGGCATTTGATCCTTTGATAATCGAACGTTCTCCCATGTAACGTTGGATGAACTTTTCTTTGAGGGACTGCCATGAGTCTATGCTTTTCTTTGGCAGGGAGAAGAGCCAGTGTGCAGCTGGTCCGCCTAACGTTTGGGGGAACGTCATGGCTATGTGGTGAGGGTTGTCAGTCCTTCCCAAGAGCATTAGTTCATGCTGCTGCACATGCTCTATTGGGTCTCCCTTGCCTCGGTATTTTTCTGGCCTTAGATTGTACAGTGCGTCTGGGACGCGACTGTATACCAGCTCGTCGGTGAAAGGGTGGGATGTTGTGTCCACCAATGTGTTCATCCCTCTCATTTTCCTTTCTTTTATCTTCTTTTCAATCAGCTTTTCAAGCATCTCTTCTGTCAGCCCGGTGATTGGGTTATCCTGATTTTGGGGGAATGCTTCTAGTCCCATGCTTGCGCCTTGTTGGGGAAATTGCGCCTGTGTCGGGTTGTATTGAGAATATCCACCTTGATATCCCTGGAATGTTTGAGACGGCTGCCTCCAGGCTCCTTCATTGTATGGCCCTGCTTGGTAGGGTGTTTGTGAGTGCGAAAGCTCCTGTCTTGTCCACTGCTGGGGGAACTGCCTGCTCTGCTGTGCATTCCCGTGGAAAGTTGGGGTTTTTGAGATTGTAGGGCCTCTCTGCTGAGGTGCACTCATCGGAGGTGCTTGCCTTGGTGGCGGGGGCATATTTGCTTGTTGCGTGGGAGGGGGCGGTGGTGCCCCGTATCCTTGGTTGCGCAGGGCTTCTCTTAGCTGAAGTAGCTGTTCGAGTGCTGCCATCATTTCCAGGGTGACTGTGGGTGCAGTCTGTCCCCCTGGTGCTTGGTTGTATGCTCCCGCGTTCGGCATTCCGTATGGTTGCTCCTGCGTATTGAAGGTTTGGTGGGCGAAACCTGGAGGAGCGTTGGTTTGCTGTGTGCCCCCCTGCGCGTTACTCCGAGAGTGTACGCTTCTAGCTGGCATAGACGAGGCGACTGAGGCCTCGCCTTGGCTCTGCGGGGGAGCTCTCTGCGGAGGAGGTCTCATGCTTGACTCCGGAGCCGGAGTTTTCCTTGGACGTCCTGGTCCTCTTTTCTTCGTCTTAGTCGGCGGTGGCTGCTCGTTGCTTGCCATGCTGTTGGTTCTGTGGGTGATCCGCAGACGGCGCCAAGTGTTTCGACCAAGTTATTGCGGACTGTCCGCTGGATAACTAGTCGGGGTCTTCGGGTTGTGTGTAAGCTGAATCCGCCTTCTAGTGTCGTGCGCGGGCTTTAGCTCTGTCTTCCAAAAGATGGCAAGTCTCTCTGGGTCTCTAGCGGGATGTCCGCCGGCACCTGCAGAAGAGCGTTTACCAAGCAGTCCCCGTGGAGAGGGGGGGGGGTGCTTGGCGTGCTCACTCCGACGCTCAACATCAGTGTTTTTCTAGAGAGAGAAAGAGAGGGTTTTTAGAGAGAAGTCAGAGCTTTTCCGAAGCTTGCCCAAAGTGATTTTGGAAATGAGTTGAAAATGTTTACCCCCAAGGTGGCTATTTATAGGCCATCTTGGACCGTAAACCGGTTTTGTCCCGGTTCAATGTGGAAATGTGAACCGGGATGCGTAGGTAAGCTTTGGAAAAAGGGGCTCTGACGTGCGTCTCAGGCGGCTGTCATCAACGGGACGAGCGCGCCGCTAAAACAAAGGTCTCGGACACATAGGAGTTAGTGTAAAAATCGGGTCTCCGTAGACGTCCGAGAGAAAATGGGGGGTGTGCGCGACACCCCCCGAGGGTGGGACTTACCCGGAATTCCGGGTAAGCTGGGGCTTACCCGGAATTTCCGGGTAAGCTAGGCTTACCCGGAATTTTCCGGGTAAGCCCCCGGGGTGCCGGGCAAGTCCGCAACTTGCCCGGTTTACCCCGGTTAGCTCGAAATTGGGTCTTGCTAAGGGCCTCGTGCGAATATGAGGTCCGAATAATTAAAACCGAGCCCGGATCACGCGTATGTCCATCAGGTTGTATACCTCGTCTTGGAAAGCGTGTGAATTTCACACATGGTAGGTGAAATTTTTCATAGAAACTCTTCGAAGCGCTCACGTTTCACACGGTTGCGACATTGGTTGAAGTTGTCATCCGACCTGCAAAAGAGTAGGGATACTCAAATCTCAAAGAAAATAATTAAGTACAATTTAACGCACCTCAGCGTTAGATATCTCGAGTGTGCCATCTGTTCCTTGTGCAACTGGATGACTGCATGTTCTTTTTTTGTTGCCCCATTTAGCCGGCATAACTTATGTGTACATGATGATACCTTAACCAGGGGTACCTGAAAAGAGTGAATGAAAAGTCAGTGTAGAGAATATGAGAAATCATGCATGATTTTTTTTTAAAACTCTAATGTCATTCATTTCATAATTTCGATTACTTTTTTAAAAAGGAATCAAAATTTATGATCAAATGTGTTTTGCGCCATCATAGAGTTTACTGAGTGCATTATCTGGCTCGAACGCGGGACAAATGCTCAAAACAAAGTTTTTTTCAAAAAGGTTTTCTCGTCCTTTGTTTAAACTCCAATAGTAGCACTCAACTGCACAGTTAAATTATTTTCTCAAAATAGAATCAAAACTCCCATTTTTAAATGCTCGCTCATGCGAATGTTGAAATGGCGATCTTGCCAAAAAAGTGCAATACTACTTGGATAAAAACGAACGACACTTTGAGTTTTTTTTTAAAAAATGCTCATGTGCATTTGTGAAAGTTAAAATTCTATTCTAAGAAATTCACAACTTACAACACTTTACCTGAATAATGCATATGAAGTGCACATTTTGAAATGAAAATTTCAGGGTTTTTTTTTTTAAATAATGCAATTGGGATGTATGCGTGAGTTTGAAAGCTCTATAGCTAAAAAAAAAAACTCACAATTTACCTGAAATGTTTTTATAAAAAAAAAAAATAATGCATATTGAATGCATGCTTTAAAAAAAAGGTAAAAATGTTTTTTTGAAAATTATGCATATGCAATTCATGTTTGAATTTAAAAACTCTAAGAGCCAAAAAGGAATTACAAATTTTCCTAATTTTTAAAAAATGATGCACATTGAATGCACTAACAGAATTTTACAACTTACATGAAAAGTTTTTTTCCAAAAAATAATGCGTATGAAACACGTGCTTGAAATAAAACATTCTGGTAAGTAGTTTTGAAAACAACACATAGAATACATGTTTGAAACTAAATGTTCTACGACTAAGAATGTGTACAATCTATCAACATATTATTTTTCCTAAAACAATGCACATGCGATGCACATGAGATCCATACTTGAGATGAAAGTTCTACAGTCAAGATAATTTACAAGTTATTTGAAAATGTTTTTTTGTTTTTTTTAATGAGGGAAAAAAACAATGCATCTTGGTTGCTCAAATTTAAGAATCAGACGAAAAATAAATACAAGATGCAAACTTAAAAGTAAAAGTTCTACAACTGAGAAAAATTACAATTTACCTGAAATTTTTTTTCGAAAATAATGCATATGATATGCACGTTTTTTGATTAAAAATTAAGATAAAATGTTTTTTAAACAAAGAGCCCTAAAACTAAGAGAGCTTACGGTTTATCTAAAAAGTTTTTTTAAAATTAATGCATATTGGATGCATTATTAAAAATAAAACAATTCAGTTAAAAAGTTTTTTTAAAATGATGCATAAGGAATGCACATTCGAAATTAGAAGCTCTAACAGTTAAAGCGGAATTACAAATTTGCCTAAATTTTTTTTTGTTTTTTTGTTTTTTAAGCAATGCATATACAATACACTAGCCAAAATTACAACTTTCCTGAAAAGTTTTTTTTCAAAAATAATGCGTACAAAACACATGTTAAAAATAAAAATTCAGGTAAGAGGTTTTTTTAGAAAAAAAAATGCATATGAAATGCATGTTCGAAAGGAAGCTCTAATAGCTTGATAAATTAATTTTTCTGAAATGTTTTTTTTTTAAGTAATGCATACGTAACGCACTAAAAATTACAATTTACCTGATATTTTTTTTTTTAATAATGCGCATGAGACGCATATTTAGAATAAAAATTTAGGTAAGGATTTTTTTTAAAAAAAAAACGCATCTGAAACACATGTTTAAAAATAAAAATCTACAACTAAGGGAGTTAAATTTCTCATGAAAATATTTTTTTGAAAATAATGCGCGAATGGTGCGTTAATTATGAATTACAACTTAAAAATTTAGGTAAGAGTTTTTTAAAACCGTGCATAAGGAACGTACGTTTGAACTGAGAGTTCTACCTAAGAGACATGCTGCAAATATGATTTTTTTGTTTTTTTTTAAAGATATAATGGGATGCATGCTCATAAATAAAAGTTACACAATTAGAAAAATTTACAGTTTATCTTACAACCTCTTTACAAAAAACACGGATAAAACACGACATGTTAGGGGGGGGGGTAAAAAATGTGTGGCCTTGCTCTACGAGGTAGTTTCCACTGATAGGTTCCCGACAAGGTGGTTTCCTCTCCCCATCATAAGGATCATAGGACCTTCACAAGCGAGTGGAGTTGTTCTGAGTCGTTCCGGCGGCTCGGCCGCGCAGTCGTACCCTTACTAACTCTCCGGGGTTCCTAGTTGTCCTGGGTTTTAGGCATTTTGGATATTACACTAAAGTGGTGTTTGCGAATTCAAACAATGCCACAAAAAAACAAGAATTAGTTTAAATTCTACACTTGATACCTGTAAAAAAAAGAAAGACAAAGTTAGATTAATCAAGAGAAAAGAATTAGATTAAATAAATAAAAAAAACATGGCAAATAAACGAATATAATGAGCTCGAACCCTCTAAAACGTCCCCAGTAGAGTCGCCAAATTGTCGGACCTAAAATATGACCTACGACGAATTACGTTTTTGAAAACGTGGATTTTTGGAAAGAGTCGCCACTAGTTAATTATTAGGCTAACTAGAATCCTAAATTACCTGAGCGAATAACTAATTAAACACCTAGGTATTAAATCAGTCTACGATCAGAAATACGAGTTCAGAGGTTCTGTTACGAATTAAAAATATTAATTTTTAACTACGCCCTTTCGGTACTCAATTCACATAATTTGCCAATTTTCTTCTTTAAATACATTTTACAAATTAATCTAGCAATGTCAATATTTAATTACATTTCTATCATATGTAAAATATTATCTAAGTCTTAAAAAAAATCATAATCTATAACTCCTATTAAGAATGAAATCTGAAAATACTAAATTATCTAACATGCTTAGATCGAAATGTAACCTAACATTTACATACAATAATTTACGTAACTAAATTTAACCAATTACATTTAAAACTAAATAATTAAATCCATATAATAATAATAATAATAATAATAATAATAAATAAAAAAAATAAAAACGGAAGCGGGACCTGCCAGGGGGATGGCCGGCAGACAGCAGTGCGGAACTCCGGCATGGGGACGCGGAAGGCGGACGCTGCGAGGCCAGGACGGACGGCGGGCGCGGTGACAGGACGCGGTGGGCGACGCGACGGCGAGGGCGACGGACACGGAGGCAGAGACGGGAAGGCGGACAGGCAAGACGCGACGGACAGGGACCAGCGGGGTTGGGGTCGCGACGACGAGGGACTGGAAGATGGTCCCATTCTTCGCAGAGGGGCCAAGCGACCGGAGATTGGCCGGGGAGTTCGGTGGTCGGAACTTCGGACTGGTACTTCGGGCCGGCGAGATTAAGGCGAAGGCGGGACCCCGAGGTCCGGCGGGCAGGGCTGTCACGGTGAGAGAGAAAAAGAAGAGAGAGAGAGAGAGAGAGAGAGAGAGAGAGAGAGAGAGAGAGAGAGAGAGAGAGAGAGAGAAAGGCGGTAGTCCGGCGAGAGACGGGGCCGGAGCTGGCGGACGCGGTGGCGGGGACACCGGCGTGGCTGGAGCTGCAGAGAGATAAAAAAAAATTCTTAGCACTAGAAGACAAAATCGCACAGACCCCGAGAAATAATGTATTATTGCTTGTTGTGGTGTTTTTTGTCTTACAATGTAAACCTAGACCCCTATTTATACTAAAAACCTAGTCTAGATTACATATAAAATTTAAATAAAAAATGCTAACAGATAAAAATGCTAACAGATAATTATTCAAGAGAATATTCCTAAGGATATATATATTTACAGATAATTATTTTTTGAATAAAAAATAATATCTGGAGATAAATATCTTACAGATAATTTTCTAAAAAAAAAAAACTAATTATTATATATATTTTTTAAATATTTCGAAAATATTAAATATATTCGAAATAATTTAAAATATATTTTATAATAATTTCCCTAATGTGCCTAGAACATTTTTGGAGACTTTGTGGCTTGATGCGTCCGGAATTTGATGTATCATGTGTAACGTCGTTACGTCCGGGTCAAAATAGAGTGTTTACACCTATTTATACTAAAAACCTAGTCTAGATTACAGATAAAATTTAAATAAAAAATGCTAACAGATAATTATTCTAGAGAATATTCATAAGGATATATATCTTTACAGATAATTATTTTTTGAATAAAAAAATAATATCTGGAGATAAATATCTTACAGATAATTTTCTAAAAATAAAAAACTAATTATTATATATATATTTAAATATTCCGAAAATATTAAATATATTCGAAATAATTTAGAATATATTTTATAATAATTTCCCTAATGTGCCCTTAAGCATTTTTGGAGACTTTGTGTTTTGACGCGTCCGGAATTTGACGTATCATGTGTAACGTCGTTACGTCCGGGTCAAAATCGAGTGTTTACAGTTTGCCCCTCTTTAGACGGACTCCCGTAGAACGTGTTCGAAGGGGTTTATCCAAAGACGAAGAAACACTGATTTTGACCAGAAAGTATATTCTCTTCCAATTCTTCAAAGTCTTAAAGGTGGCTCAAATGCTTATTCTGGTGCGGAAAGATAAAACCTCTGTCGGCGGGACGCCTGTTGGCGGTGCCTCCATTGGTGGTGCAGAAAGTAAAGACCTCGATCGACGATGCCTCCAGTGGCGTGCGATAAGGAAAAGCCTCCAGTGGCGGCGCGGAAAGTAAAGCCTCTAGTGGCGGTGCGGAAAGTAAAACCTCCAGTGGCGTGCAGAAAATTAAAGCCTCCAGTGGCGTGCGGGAAAGTAAAGCCTCCAGTGGCGTGCGGGAAAGTAAAGCCTCCAGTGGCGTGCAGAAAAGTAAAGCCTCCAGTGGCGTGCAGAAAAGTAGAGCCTCCAGTGGCGTGCAGAAAAGTAAAGCCTCCAGTGGCGTGCGGGAAAGTAAAGCCTCGGTTGGCGATGTCCCTGTTGGCGGTGCCTCCGTTGGCGGTGCCTCCGTTGGCGGTGCCTCCGTTGGCGATGCAGAAAGTAAAGGCTCCAGTGGCGATGCAGAAAGTAAGGCCTCCAGTGGCGAGTATTTTGAAAAGAGCCCCTAGTGGCGTCCGTTGGAGAAGAGCCTCTAGTGGCGTCAGTCGGAGAAGAGCCTCTAGTGGCATATGTCGGAGAAATGCCTCTAGTGGCGTCTGTTGGATAAGGGCCTCGAGTGCCTTGACGACTTGAATGCATGTCACTAATTTTTTTCCTAAACTGCGCATGACGCGACAAATTAGCGGGATCTTTTTTTTTTTTTTTTAAATCTCTCATATTCTCTCCTTTTGCCACGGTCAGAATTTTAGACCGTGCCTCTCGGTTTTCCCAATTTTTTCATGGATTGCCCCTTGGGGTTTTATATTCCGTCGGGATTTTATTTTCTCTCCTTTTTTCTGAATTTGCTATCATGCCCCTCATTTCCTAATTTTGCCTAGGCTGCCCTTTCGGGTTTTCAACCTAACGGAAGCGCTCTTTTTTGGTAGCCGATTAAACGGTGGCTGTGACCCGTACTTTATTTCCTGTCTCGATGTGGGAGTATTTGTAGCCATTTGGAGGGTGGCTGTGACCCTTTCCTCACCGTCTTCGATTTTGCGAGAGCTCTTTTGATCTGTAGTCATTTGGAGGGTGGCTGTGGCCCTTTTATTTATTTCCATCGTCGATATTCCGGGAGCGCTCTTTCGATTTGTAGCCGTTTTAAAGGTGGTTGTGGCCCTTTCAAATGATTTCCCGGCCTCACAAGATTCACGAGAATACTCTTTATATGTAGCCATTTTGAGGGTGGCTATGGCCCTTTTAACAATCTCCCATCCTCCCAGGATTCGAGGAACATTCTTTGTAGGTAGCCATTTTAGGGATGGCTGTGGCCCTTTCACTCATTTCCCGCCTTCAATGTTGCGAGAGTGCTCTATATCTATAGTCGTTTGAAGGGTGGTTGTGGCCCTTTATATTGTAGTCGTTTTAGGGATGACTGTGACCTTTTTTATTTTCCCGCCCTTACAAGATTCGCGGTGTCACTCTTTTATTCGTAGCCGTTTGGAGGGTGGCTGTGGCCCTTTATTTTGTAGTCGTTTTAGGGACGACTGTGGCCCTTTTTATTTTCCCGCCCTCACATGATTCGCGGGGTCACTCTTTTATCTTTAGCCGTTTGGAGGGTGGCTGTGGCCCTTTCACTTATTCTCCGCTTTTGATGTTGCGGGAGCGCTCTTTATCTGTAGCCATTTGAAGGGTGGCCATGGCCCTTTATTTTGTAGTCATTTTAGGGATGACTGTGACCCTTTAATTTGTAGTTGATTTAGGAACAAATGTGACCCTTTTATTGCTTCATTGCTCTCACAAGATTTGTACGAACGCTTTCTTTATTTTTCTGTAGCCGATTAAAGGGAGGCTATGACCCTTAATGGAATTTTTTTTTGCTTCTTTTTTCATCTCACCTTTTTCCATGACTGCCCCTGCGGGTTTTCAATCATGCCCCTCTCCCTGACTTTTGCCTAGGTTTTCAACCTAGCGAGAATTTATTTTTTTCTCTCTTTTTTCTTTTTTCAAATGGAAAGAAAATATACAGAAACTAATCAATAACAACTAAATTACATGCCCCTAATAGCAGATTAAACCTTTTAATTTCTCAGAACTTCTCTTAAGGAAAACTTGTCAAATAATTTATTATGTCGATGTCTTGAATGGAGGATCCTTTCAATAGGTGGACGACACCGACAATAATTTCTTCTTCTTCTTCTTGTTTCTCTCAAATGCTCTTTCATTAGCACGGTCGATCTTCATGGAATCTCGATATTTTTTTTAATAGGAAGATCTCTGGATGTCTTCTATCTTCAACCATGCTTGATCTTAACAGGAATGCCCCACGGCTGTATCTGACTGGTTCATAATTCGTCGCATGCTAGACGAATGGCCTGATTAACGAACACACGTGGATGGTGTTGAGTTTGGCACAGTAGTCCGCAAATGGTAAACCTAGGTATATATATCGTCCGAGGTATGTGGGATAAATTCGATAGCTGGCATAAGAATGGTCGGCGAGCGAAGGGCCGTACACGAGATGTGCTCTTCAGGAGTTTTGATTTGGATGGTTATCCAAGCTGCACAATGAGTAAGGAAAAACTCAAATTTCGGGGATAAAAACGATCACAACTTCTCTTACCTGGGAGTTGGATTTTTCAGTGGGCAATGTGCTCGCTATGCGACTGGACCTGCTGCATGTCCTGATTCTCTTGCTCCACAACTTGTGTAGGTACACCTGCTGAAAAGTACATGCCCTAGTGGCAGACTGAAAATTTCATAACTTTTTTCGGAAAATGATTCGGTTGATCGAGTCAAGCTACATTGATCGACACATTGAATCTTCACGGGATTCTCGATGATCTCTTGAAATTTTCTCATCTCCTGACATGTCCGATCTCAATGGGAGATGCCCCATGGTTATCGCTGAATGGTTTAAATCTGGCCACATAACGGTTGTATACCTTGTCTTGGAAAGCGTATGAATTTCACACATGGTAGGTGAATTTTTTCATAGAAAATCTTCGAAGCGCTCACGTTTCACACGGTTGCGGCATTGGTTGAAGTGGTCATCCGACCTGCAAAAGAGTAGGGACACTCAAATCTCAAGGAAAAAATTAAGTACAATTTAACGCACCTCAGCGTTAGATATCTCGAGTGTGCAATTTGTTCCTTGTGCAACTGGATGACTGCATGTTCTTTTTTTTGTTGCCCCATTTAGCCGGAATAACTTATGTGTACATGATACCTTAACCAAGGGTACCTGAAAAGAGTGAATGAAAAATCAGTGTAGAGAATATGAGAAATCATGCATGATTTTTTTTGAAAACTCTAATGTCATTCATTTCATAATTTCGATTACTTTTTGAAAAGGAATCAAAATTTATGATCAAATGTGTTTTGCGCCATCATGGAGTTTAATGAGTTAGCTGAGTGCATTATCTGGCTCGAACGCGGGACAAATGCTCAAAACAAAGTTTTTTTTTCAAAGAGGTTTTCTCGTCCTTTGTTTAAACTCGAATAGTAGCACTCAACTGCACAGTTAAACTATTTTCTCAAAAAGAATCAAAACTCCCATTTTTTAAATGTTCGCTCATGAGAATGTTGAAATGACGATCTTGCCAAAAAATGCAATACACCTTGGATAAAAACGAATAATACTTTGAATTTTTTTTTATTTAAAAAAAATGCTCATGCATCCTCGAAAGTTAAAATTGTACTGTTAAAAAAGCTACAACTTACAACAAATTACCTGAATGACGCATATGAAATGCATTTTTGAAAGTTAAAATTCTTTTCTAAGAAATTCACAACTTACAACAGTTTACCTGAATAATGCATATGAAATGCATATTTTCAGGTGGATTTTTTTTAAATAATGCAATTGAGATGCATGCGTGAATTTGAAAGCTTTATAGCTAAAAAAAAAACTCACAATTTTTCTGAAATGTTTTTTTATAAAAAAAAAAAAATAATGCATATTGAATGCATGCTTAAAAAAAATCAAGTAAAAAGGTTTTTTTGAAAATGATGCATATGCAATTCATGTTTGAATTTAAAAAAAAAAACTCTAAGGGCCAAAAAGGAATTACAAATTTTCCTAATTTTTTTTAAAAAATGATGCACATTGAATGCACTAACAGAATTTTACAACTTACATGAAAAGTATTTTTCAAAAGATAATGCGTATGAAACACATGCTTGAAATAAAACATTCTGCTAAGTAGTTTTGAAAACAACAGATGGAATACATGTTTGAAACTAAGGGTTCTACGACTAAGAATGTGTACAATCTATCAACATATTATTTTTCCTAAAACAATGCACATGCGATGCATACTTGAGATGAAAATTCTACAGTTAAGATAATTTACAAGTTATCTGAAAATGTATTTTTTTTGTTTTTTAACGAGGGAAAAAAAATCAATGCATCTTGGTTGCTCAAAATTAAAAATCATACGGAATTTTTTGTTTAAAAGGATGCATATGAGATGCACAAAAATAAATACAAGATGCAAACTTAAAATGAAAGTTCTACAACTGAGAAAATTTACAATTTACCTGAAAGATTTTTTCGAAAATAATGCATATGACATGCACGTTTTTTGATTAAAAATTCAGATAAATTGTTTTTTTTTTTAAAACAAATAGCCCTAAATCTAAGAGAGCATACGGTTTATGCAATTTTTTTTTTAATTAATGCATATTGGATGCATTATTAAAAATAAAACAATTCAGTTAAAAGGTTTTTTAGAATGATGCATATGGAATGCACGTTCGAAATTAGAAGCTCTAATAGCTAAAGAGGAATCACAATTTTTTTAACATTTTTTTTAAGCAATGCATATACAATGCACTAACCAAAATTACAACTTACCTGAAAAGTTTTTTTCAAAAATAATGCGTACAAAACACAAGTTAAAAAATAAAAATTCAGGTAAGAGGTTTTTTTAGAAAAAAAATGCATATGAAATGCATGTTCGAAAGGAAGCTCTAAAAGCTAAAGAAATTAATTTTCTGAAATGTTTTTTTTAAGTAAACGCACTAACAAAACTTACAACTTACCTGAGAGTTTTTTTTTTTTTTTAAATAATGCGCATGAGATGCATATTTAGAATAAAAATTTAGGTAAGGTTTTTTTTTTTTAAAGAAAACAATGCTTCTGAAACACATGTTTAGAAATAAAAATCTACAACTAAGGGATTAACTACTTAGCTAAAAATGTTTTTTTGGTTTTTTCTGAAAGTAACGTATGCAACATGTATTTTAAAATTAGAAGCTCTAATAGCTAAAAGTGAGTTAAATTTCTCATGAAAATATTTTTTGAAAATAATGCGGGAATGATGCGTTAATTATGAATTACAAATTACCTGGTTTTTTTTTAAAATAATGCGTATGAAACACGAGTTTGAAATAAAAAAATTCAGGTAAGAGGTTTTTTTAAAACAATGCATACGAAATGCATGTTAAAAGAAATTTCTACAACTAAATAACCAACTACTTAGCTGGAAAAAAAAAAGTTCCTTTTTTTTGTTTTTTTTTTTTTTTGTATTCTTTTAACTGCAATGAGATGAATGCATGAGAAATAAAGTTACACGGTTAGAAAAAACTTACAATTTACATGATAACCTCTTTACAAAAAAAAAAAAAAAAAAACTGATAAACACGGCATGTTAGGAGGGTAAAAAAAGTGTGGCTTTGCTTTACAAGGTAGGTTCCACTGATAGGCTCCCGACAAAGTGGTTTCCTCTCCCCATCACAGAGATGACAGGACCTTCACAAGCGAGTGGAGTTTTTCTGAGTCGTTCCGGCGGCTCGGCCGCGCGGTCGTACCCTTACTAACTCTCCGGGGTTCCTAGTTGCCCTGGGTTTTAGGCATTTTGGGTATTACACTAAAGTGGTGTGTGCGAGTTCAAATAATGCCACAAAAAAAAGAAAAGAATTAGTTTAAATTCTACACTTTGTACCTGTTAAAAAAGAAAAACAAAGTTAGATTAATCCAGATAAAAGAATTAGATTAAATAAAAAAACATGGCAAATAAGCGAATATAATGAGCCCGAACCCTCTAAAATTTCCCCAGCAGAGTCGCCAAATTGTCAGACCTAAATCTAACCTAAGGCGAATTAAATTTTTTGAAAACGTGGATTTTTAAATAGAGTCGCCACTAGTTAATTAAAAGGCTAACTAGAATCCTAATTACATAAGCGAATAACAAAATAAACGCTTAGGTTTTGAATCGGTCTACGATCAGAAATCCAAGTTCGGGGGTTCTATTACGAATTAAAAAAATATTTTTATTACGCCATTTCAGTACTCAATTCACTTAATTTGCCAATTTTACTTTTTTTATATGTTATATCCGATTAATTTAACGATGTCGATTTTTAATTAAATTTATCATATAAAAATATTGTCAATCATTAAGCTAAGTGTAAAAACTAATTATATTCTATAACTTCTAATTAAGACGAAATCTAGAACCTAAAATTATCTAACATGCTTACATATTTATATAACCTAATATATTCAACATACATACATAATTTACCCAATCAAATTTAATCAATTACATTTAAATACCTAAATTAATATAATAATATAATAAGAAATAAGTAATATAACAATAAATAAATAAATAATAAAATCTAAAAAAAAAAAAAAGACACAGCAGGATGGTCAACACACTCACAACGGGATGGTCATCGGGACAACGGTGTTAAGGTCAAGCAAGGCATAGCAGGACAACGGGGTGGTCATCGGGCGGCGGCGCTGGTAATCTGTGTCTGGCTGGCATGAAGACTTCACGTCGGAGCTCCGGTCGGAGGGCAGGAGTGGTCGGCGATAGATGCTGGTCCAGGGCAGATCTGAACAGATTCGGCCCCGGAGGTCGCAGTCGGGGCCAGGCGAGGGCGGAGCGACGAAAGGGCGCGGTGGACGAACAGAGTGAGGCGTGGCGGGATGGCCACCTGTGGGGATTGGTGGGGCGCCGGGGACAGCGTGGCTGCTACAGGAGGTTGCTGGCGGAAAAACTGGCTGAGAGAGAGAGAGAGAGAGAGAGAGAGAGAGAGAGAGAGAGAGAGAGAGAGAGAGAGAGAGAGAGAGAGAGAGAGAGAGAGAGAGAGAGGTGGTCGGTGGCCGGAGAGGCGTGGCCACCGGCATGGCCACCGGCGGGCTGTCTTGGCTGATGCTGTTGCCCTAGGAGAAGAACGACGACAGCTTCGCCCGAGATGATGGCAGCAGCTCGCAGGAACTCCGGAGGCGCGGGTCGACAGGCAGGCTGCGTGGAAACTCCGGCAATGGTGACGACAATTCAGGCCGGCGCGGTCACAGCAGCTCCGACGAATCTTGACCGGGTGGTGCAAGATCCAGCGAGTAACTCCGGCAACGGACGAGCCAGGTGGACGGACCGTCGAGCTGGCGGTGGCGGGTCTGGTGGTGCGGAGGATGGAGTGACCGGAGGTGGCTACAGTCGCCGGTCGTGATGGCTGCAGAATGAGGGCCGGTGAGACAGACTTAGGAGAGAGAGAGAGAGAGAGAGAGAGAGAGAGAGAGAGAGAGAAAAAACTTTTATGAACACTAGAGGACAAAAATCGCGCAGACCCCGAGAAATAATGTATTATTGCTTTGTAGTGGTTTTTTTTTGTGTGTTTTACAATGTAAACCTAGACCCCTATTTATACTAAAAACCTAGTCTAGATTACAGATAAAATTTAAATAAAAAATGCTAACGGATAATTATTCTAGAGAATATTCTTAAGGATATATATCTTTACAGATAATTATTTTTTGAATAAAAAATAATATCTGGAGATAAATATCTTACAGATAATTTTCTAAAAATAAAAAACTAATTATTATATATATATTTTTAAATATTCCGAAAATATTAAATATATTCGAAATAATTTAAAATATATTTTATAATAATTTCCCTAATGTGCCCTTAAGCATTTTTGGAGACTTTGTGGCTTGACGCGTCCGGAATTTGACGTATCATGTGTAACGTCGTTACGTCCGGGTCAAAATCGAGTGTTTACAATGATTGTGAGATTGGTCTCTGCCATTCACGCCACTTCGAATCAGTACCCTAAGGTACAGCGATCGCGACCATGGTGTTGGTACCAAGTGTGACGCCTTAAGTAGTTCCCTAAGGCACAGCTATCATGGAATTGGTAGTAATTCCAACCTTGATGCTTGAATAATACTGCTGGGTGATCAGCCCAGGACAGTTTGGAGGTTGTATGTAACCTTGATGGACGCACGACCTGTTGTATAGATATCACTACCTGGTGTTTTTCCATAGTAGAGTGTGTAATAGATACGACCTGATCTTCCCTTTATATAGTCGTCGTAAATAAGAGGTCACTTGATGGTCCTTCTAATCTTCATAAGGTTTCCACTACTTGGTGACTTTTCCAAAGTATGGTATGAGCTGTACTAGTAGGTCGCCTTCAACCATTAGATGACTTTTGTTGGTCAGAAGTTGTTGTAAGACTTGCCTATTCCTATAGTATTGCTCATACTTCGTGTTATTCCTAAAGTAGGACGTGTATTGTGACTTGCAATTATTTTGCAAATTCTTTGACAATTGAATCAAGACGTTAGCTAAAAAATACTATGTGAATACGCATCTTCATGTAGGACTATCTTGTCTACTATATTGTTCATTTGTAGTGTATCAATGTGACTGGGTTGAACTATTCGATCCTTGTACTGGGTTCTGATGGATATGTGTCCAACTCGAGTTCGTATCTATATTTCGGGCCTCGTAAACACGTCAAAATTACATCACGGCTTGAAAACGTCTCCCAAGGGTAAAAACGGTCCGGAAGCGCGTTACGCGCGTCCGGACCGGACTGGCAATTCAGACCTCGCCGAATTGCCCAAATTCGACGAGGTTCGGGTTGCACGGCAAGCCGGACCTCGCCGAATTGCCCAAATTCGACGAGGTCCGGGTTGCACGGCAAGCCGGACCTCGCCAAATTGCCCAAATTCGACGAGGTCCGGATTGCACTACGGGTATTGCGCGATTACCGTTTACGCGATTACCGTTACGTGTAGAGAAGTCAAGTTCGCGCATTGCCAATATTGATGACGGTTACCGCTTGCTTTTGAACCGTCATCAAACCGCTTTAAAACCAGGTCCGGTCCCAAGGAAGCCTATAAATAGGAGGCCTTGGCCACCCATTTTCACACATCCTCTCATTTGCCCAACTTTGGTATTTTGAGCTCTGACTTCTCTATAGAAATACTTTCTCTCTCTAAGATTACCTTTTTAGCCCTATAGTGACTTAGGCATCGGAGAGGGCTCCACTAGCACCCCCCCCCCCCTCTCCGTGCTAGTACTGGCCCTTCGTGCAGGAACCAGCGCCCCAGACGCTCAGACTTGTGCACAGACCGCCATTTCCTGAGACATAATCGTTTTCCGATACACAGACGCATCCTGAGACACAACCGTTTCCCGAGACTCAGACGCCTCCTGAGACACAACCGTTTCCCGAGACACAGCGTTAAAACCGAACACTCGT
Organism: Clarkia xantiana subsp. parviflora; assembly: GCA_036873135.1. Taxonomy (NCBI): domain Eukaryota; kingdom Viridiplantae; phylum Streptophyta; class Magnoliopsida; order Myrtales; family Onagraceae; genus Clarkia; species Clarkia xantiana. The sequence goes on from JAPTYO010000012.1 coordinate 4,158,422, forward strand.
CATCGGCATCAGGCGACAACCTCTTCCAGACGAAGGGTGTCAGCCCAAAAAACCCGCACAACCTAATTAGACAGACGCGTCCATCCGACCCAGTTCATCCAACATTGGCGCCGTCTCCGTGATTCGAACAAAAAGCTACCATACCGCAAAGTCATGTCGAGTGATCACAACGCTCTCAATAATGCTAATCCGTCAGAAATCAGGAAGCGCCTTGGACGGCGTAAAAAGTCTATGACGTCTCCCGTTCCAGCAAGCAGCGTGCCATCCGCACAGCATGACCCAAAATTTCCAAGCATCCACGTGATACATGGAGGCTTTGGAGCAAGAGGCGAAACATCATATGAAAGAGAAATATACGCTTCCCTGATGATCCATGAGTCTGAAGGCAGTCAGCAAGGAGACGTTGGCATAGAAGATGCCATTGGCTTTTCTTTAGAAGATAAGACACACATAACATTTCCGCATAATGACGCCTTAGTCATAACCATGAAAATCGACGGCATGGACATCAAGCGTATCTTGGTCGACGGAGGAAGTTCGCCCCACATCATCACAAAAGACGTCATCCTAGCTTTGGGGAGAAAGAAGAATGTCAACAGAATGAATTCACCCTTAGTGGGATTCATGGGAGATGCAAGTTACCCATTGGGATCCATAACACTGCCAGTTATACTGGGAGAAGGCAACTCACGTCTCCAAATAGAAGTACCATTTATGGTAGTGCAAAAGCTTGACGCATACAATGGTATCTTAGGATACGCAACCATGAATGCGTGGGGAATGGTGCCATCAACGGCACACCAGAAGATCAAATTCCCAACTGCAGCCGAAATCGGTGAAGTCAAAGGGGACCAACTGTTATCAAAGGATTGTTACAATGTGGCAATCCAAAATAACGTCAAGCCAAACAAGGATGACATGCCCATCATCGATGATGATCCAAGAGAAGGCCGTGCCCAACCGGCCCTAGTAGAAGAGTTAAAGCAAATAAAGCTCGAAGAGCCAGACATAATGGTCCAAATTGGAGCATCCTTGTCAGAAGATGAAGTGATAGAAATCACAGCACTCCTCAAAGAGTACAAAGAGTTATTCGCATGGTCACCAAGCGACATGCCCGGAATAAGCGCAGACGTCATTTCCCATAAGCTCAACATCAAGCCGGGAACTTGAACAGTAGCCCAGAAATTTCGACCCCTCGGGGGCAATAAGAAACTGGCAATCAGAGAAGATGTGGGAAGACTGCTTGACGCAGGATTCATTGAAGAATCAAGATACCAAACATGGGTGGCAAACCCGGTATTGGTACCTAAATCAAGTGGAAAATTAAGAATGTGCATCGATTACAGAGATCTCAACAACGCATGCCCCAAGGATTCATATCCTCTCCCAAGAATCGACCAACTAGTCGATGCCCAATTGCAAGTTCCTGGCCATTCGCACAATGGGGGATCGACTTGGTGGGCCCACTTCCAAAATCAAAAGGCCAAACCAAGTACATTGTCGTCGCAATCGACTACTTTTCAAAATGGATCGAAGCAAAGGCATTTGCACGAACGACCGATGCACAAATAATGGATTTCATCCGAAATCACATCATCTCACGATACGGAGTTCTAAAGGTGCTAATAAGCGAAAATGGACCACAATTCAAGAGTTCAAGGCTTCAAACATTTTGCGAAAGGCTCAACATTAACCACCGTTTCGCATCAGTCCGCCATGCTCAAACCAACGGACAAGTCGAAGCCGCCAACAAGACCGTCCTAGACGGTCTCAAGAAAAGAGTGCATGCATTAAAAGGAGGATGGGCAGAAGAGCTTAGCAGTGTGCTGTGGGCACTACGAACAACTCCAAAGGAGTCAACCGGAGAAACACCATTCAGTCTGGTGTATGGAACGGAAGCAGTTGCTCCCATCGAAATTGCTGTCTCATCCTACCGCACAACCCATTTCAACGCCCAAGCCAACGAAGTAGACATGCGTCTAGACCTAGACCTGAACATAATCAGGCACGCATGCGTTTGATAACTGCAAGATATTACAACAGGAAGGTGAAAGAAAGACAATTCCATGTCGGAGAAATGGTGCGGAGAAAGAATGAGTTCTCACATCTCGATCAAATCAACAAAATATCTGGGGAGAGGAAGGCCCTTACAAGGTCATATCCATCCCGTATATCAACGCATATCGCCTTGAAGATGCAAATGGCAATGCCTCTACGAACACATTTAGTGGAGGACACTTGAAGAAATTCCGCGGATGAAAGGATAATCTTCTGTCACAAAAGGAGCTATCGTATCAAGCCCTTTTGCTCTTATTTTCATACCGCATCTACTTGTTGAAAAGTCCACACTCTCATATAAAGTGGCATCTTTGTAATAATCACATGAACCTAATGAAGTTGTTCTATCTTCGTAGGAACATCACTATTCTATAACGTTACTTGGAAGCAAAGCAAAGTAACTACAACAACTATTATCTACACCAACAAGGAGTTTATTTCTCCATTCATAACATTGGCATCTATCTCAAGAAGGTGCCGACAACACAAAGCCATTGCGCTATGTACACAGTCAACTTATATGACGCAATGACAACTTGCGGATTATCTACAAAAAAGGGACTTATAGAAATTCCCTACTCAAAATGACGACTATTCCAAAGGCGTCAACAACAAGCAATATCTTGGAAAAACGCCAAGGTCTACTATCAAAATGACGACTATTCCAAAGGCGTCAACTACAAGCAATATCTTGGATAAACACCAAGGTTTACTATCAAAAGTAGCATGTTGAGGTATCCTCTTTGTAAAGACAAACCCCATGTTTACTTCTAAAAAATGACATGCTATGACATCTCTTGTTAGAGGCAAATCCTCATGTTCATAGCCATTCCCTGGATTCAGAATAGGATTGGCAAATGCAATACGGGACTGATCACCCCATAAGTGGCGGAAGTTCTCTTGTTAGACAACGACCCCATGCTACAACAAGTATGAATTCCTGTTTAAGGGTTCACTCTTTATGGCGAATGTCCTCTTGTTAGACGACAATCCCATACTATGAATTCCTACTTAAAGGTTCAATCTCTACGGCGAACGTCCTCTTATTAGACGACAATCACATACTATGAATTCCTGTTTAGGGTTCACTCTATACGGCGAACGTCCTCTTATTAGACGACAATCCCATACTATGAATTCCTGTTTAGGGTTCACTTTATACGACGAACGTCCTCTTGTTAGATGACAATCCCGTACTATGAATTCCTGTTCAAGGGTTCACACTTTACGGTAAAAGTCCTCTTGTTAGATGACAATTCCGTACTACAGATTTTCAAACCGTGGTACATGATTCCTGGACGCAGAAATCATGCATCACAATACATATTTTCAAAAAGTGTTACGTGGTAGCTGGACGCAGAAATCACGTATCACAAATATTTTTTAAAAAAACCAAAATGTTTTTACGTATGCTTCCCCAACGCGGGTTGATACACGCTGGCAGGTGTGCACCCTGTTTAAAACTCATAAAATTTACAAGTCGAGTCTTGTACAACGTCGCCTTAGAGTGGAACTAAGAGACGGTATAAACTAGTATCTTGCGTAGCCAAGATAACACCTTTCGAATATACTACTTGTTAAGAAAATTCGCTATACGCGAAATACTTGACAGGTTACAACATATATAGCGGCAAGCTATTCAGGAAAGAAGGACAACATGTGTAATGCATCATGCAAGAAATCTTGAGTACATCTCAAGTCATCAATCAAGAAGTGGCTATCGGTCACGACTGCGGGGACTATGTCTACGTTACTAGTCATCCACATTCAACAAACACAGCAAGTGATAACGGTATGAAATATTACTAACAAGTTATCATGCAAACTGCTATGTATAAAGCAGGTTCAAACGACGTAGTTCAAAGCGAACAAGTCACAAGCAACAACCAAGGAACAACTCCAACAAAGTTCCAAACACAAAAGCTAGAAGCAAAGTGGAAAAGAGCCCAACATGCTCAAAATAAACATCAACGTGCAGCTCAAATAGCGGCACCACCTGCAGAAGGCTCGGGGGCAAACTCCATAAACTCAGGATAAGTAACAACGACGTTTACACCTCCGCCATCATCAACCAACATCTCATAGTTGGGAAGTCCACGCTCCAAAAGGTTTAACGCCTCAATGTGAGAAAGGGCATAACTCGCATAAGGCCCTAACTCGCCAAAGGGGAACTCAAGGTCAAGATCCTTCACCCGAGTGAAGTAATCTTCGGAACGCTCACTCATCAACTGGTTCACCTTCTCCTCAACAGCAGCTTCAAATTCAGAAGTACCCATGTACTTGGTAAAACCCACTTGTACACCTTTCTCCCGACTCTCCTTACCGAGAGCAAGTAATTTCGCTCCCTGCGCATGAAGATCGTCTGTGACCTTCTTCTGAAGAGCAATCATCTCAGATTCAAGCTTTGATAAGCGAATATGGCGCGCCTCATAACGACCCTCAGAAGCAGTGACCTTCGAACTCATCAAACGAGCCTCCTCCTTGGTTCGTGACAACTCTTGACAAAGAGCATCACACTTGTCCATAGCAGCCTGCTTCGCGCTTACCAGCTCCATAACAAAAGACGACATGTTCACCATGTCGGCAACAACCTTCACACATCAATGCGATAAGCCAAACATAAATCGCAAAAACAGCAAACTTGGCAAAAAGAAACAAGATACTTACGGGAGCAAACCGGGACAAGGCGCTCTGCGCATAAGCCACGGCCTCCTCATTAGTCGATGGAAAGGAATGCCTATCACCCGGGGGAACGCATCTGCGCAATACGCGAACTCCAACCTCTGGAGTACGAAGTGAAGACTCCTTGGGAAAATAGACTCCACCATTACCAAAAGGTGCCCAAGGGTCCCCAGTAATATCCAACCCAACTGGGCAGACCAGATGGTCACGCCTAAGAGGAGGAACCGCTACAACAAAGAAGGAAAGCGGTTAACAACAAATAACAAAACCACGGCATATACTCATCAAATGTATACTAACAGAGTACGCAGACTTCCACAAGTCGGTTTCCCGACTGTGGGCAGATGGCGCTACATTGCGACTCGCAACTTCCTTGCCTTTATTACAATGAGTTGAAATATCCGCATTTGGCTTCAAGCGCTTGGGGTCAGTCGGGCCACGCGCCACTGTGTCAATCCGCTTGGAAGAAACGCGAGAGTCAGACACTGGGGGAGTATCCCCGGTCATATGTGTAGAGTGTTAAGTTATGAGATCTAGGTCAACGGGGGGTCGGCTTTGATCTCACTCCTTATGGGGGATGTGTATGATCCGGTGTTCCTGAGTTGCTCTGCCTTAGCCTATCTTCTTCTTTCCTTCCTTTGCTTCTTCTCTCCTTCTACCCTGCAGAAGGGGCAATACCAGACACGGAGGGGGGGGGGGGGTGGTGCCTGGTGAACCCTCTCCGATGCCTAAGTCAGTACTTTTCTAGAGAGATAAAGCTAGAGAGATGTCAGAGCTAAAATGTCCAAATGGCCAAGATGTTCAAATGAGTTGTGAAGGTGGGGTATTTATAGGAAACGGTGTCATTAAGGTGGCTTAATGATATCGTTAGCCTTTAAACACAATTAATTAACCTTTAAGCACATAATTAAGACCTTAGGATTCGGAGGAGGTAGGCGGAGTGGACCGAGCATGGGAGTCCGAAGGCGGTGTCGGGGCCCTTGGGGGGGAGAAATCCGACCTCCAAGGGTAGGGGTTGGGTGAGGGTACCCAACCCCTCCTAGGGAGGGTGGGGTTGGCCAACCCCATCCCTCCTAGGAGGGATCGGGTTGGCCGACCCGATCTCTCCTAGGAGAGATCGGGTTGGCCAACCCGATCTCTCCTAGGAGAGATCGGGTTGGTCCACCCGATCTCCCCTATGGGAGGTCGGGTGTGGCCACCCAACCTCACCTAGGTGAGTTCGTCTTTGTCGGACGGGCGCTTCGGCCCCGTCCGAGCCGTCGATGTTCTCGCGAAGTGTCCGGGTTGAAGTTTCGATTTGCAATCATAAATGGGACGATAAAAATACAACGGTTCGGAAGTCAACGGGTTCAAATTGTGCGTATATCCATCACATGCCCCCGAGTCAACCAATGGCCTAACCCTTGATTGACTCTATTTTAGGATGGTATGACACGCGCAATTTGAAACCGGGGTTTTACCTTCTTTGTCTGAATACTTGCTTACCCATGGATGCGTGCCTCTGACTCTGCCCCCCCTGTCTAATGAGATAGAGGAATTGTAAACGTCAGGGTAGCACGGACGTGTGCCTAGGCACGCGTCCGTCGGAGATAGGAGTAATAAACTTATCCTTACTATAGATGCATACTCAAAAAATACAAACTTGCACAGGGGTGTGATACGAATGCAACTAAATGACTTATGCTCCAAATTCGTGCCGGGATTTTATCTAAGTGAGGAAAAATTAATTTTGGCCAAAATTTTTCCTAAGTATGAAATGCTCCAAAAATAAAACTAACTTGATAGTTTTCTAAGTGTAGAGATATGCTTAGCTATAGTGGAGAGGGACAAAAATGATGATTTTTCCTTGGCCCTTAGATTTTATTTAAAGCTAGATGGATGGTGGTGATTAAAACCCTCTAAAAAACCCTATCATCCTTTTAACATAAAAGAGGAGAGTTAGAAAAATACCTCCAAGAGTCACCCTAGCCACCATCTTTCTTCTTCGCTTACCCTTGGAGAGCAAGAAAGGTTGGAGAGCACCCCCAAGGTAAGGGCCGGCCGAAATTTTCACCAAGGGGCAAAAATCCGGCCAGCAGCTCCGGCGGGAGGAGACCACCAGCACGGGACGGGGCCGGCTAGTGGATTGGCGACTCGAGGCGGCGACGTGGAGGCGGGACGGACCGGCAGACCAGGGCGACGTCGAAGCTGCTGCTGACGGAGGTGGAGCCTGGTCCGACATTGGCGGTCGACGGCGACGTGACTTCCGGCGGCTGACGGACGAAAGCGACGCGGTACGGGCTTGGTCGACGGAGGGCGGCGACCAGACGAGCAGCGGCGTCGGGAGGCTTCGACGACGAGTTTACCTCCGACGACGGCAGCGCTAGCTTCGGCCAGAATAGTCGACGGCGGGACAGGGAGCTCCGGCGTGATCTGGAGCCAACTCCGGCAACGGGGAGACGGCCGGGAACGACTCCGGCGACGACGGGATTAGAACTCCGGCGAGGGGCTGATTTCAATCGACTTCGAAATTCGAATTCCGGACCCGTTTATCACATCGGGTCGGGTTTCCGAAGGTCCGCTCTTTTCCTTTCCGTTACCGCGTAAAACGTTGATTTTTGAATCGTTGATATTTGATTGCCGAAATTTGATTGAATGTGGGATTGCCGTAGATAGCCGTTGGTAGTTGTGGATTTTGGGGAAAAATGTTTGCCGGTCGTCCGGATATGGTTTCTTGTCCGATTGGGCTATTCCGGTCTTGAATTTGATGTCGTACCGCCGTTGGTGTATTAATCCTTGTTGGAGGGTATAATGGTAATTTTTTCCAAGACCCGACCTTAGGCTCGGATAAAATTATTTGACTTGGTTGTTGTGGTGTCTTTGGTTCATGTTGACTATCTTTGCCGGGTGTCGGAGTGTTTCCGGTTCTTCGGAAATTTTCCTTGTCTTGATATTTGTCGTGTCGTGGCAGGTACTATACTCCTGGTGGTGTCCACGTACGCAGACTCTTCAGAGACGCCGTATTCTCCGAAGGATGAGTGAGTCCCTTTTTCTCTTCCTTTTCGGTCGTGTTACTTCCTTTCCTATTGCTAGCTTAGTATCGTGACCTTCATTGGGGTGTTAGTCGAAATTTGATTCGTGCTTCGGGGTTTCCTGCTACCTTTGCCTTAGGTCTTGCTATCCTGTCAGAGAACCATCTCACTAGGTCCGATTACAACGAACATGTTACCCTAGGAGATATCTGTCCCCTAGATGAGCCTCTGTATCCTTTTCTCCCCTCCTTGGGGAATACTCGCGAGACGGTGACGGAGCCTCCTATAGGGAAGGTCGCCGTGTACCCCTCCCAGATCCGATTCGGGCTGAGGCTGCCTTACTGTGACGAGCTTATAGAGTTGAGCAGGTTCTTCAGGATTTCTCCTGTGAACCTTGCCCCCAGTGCCCTCCGTGTCTGGGTGGGCTTCCGGGTATTGTGCCATTGGTACTCCTGGAAGTACTCTCTCGTTCTATTCCGATGCTTCTATCGGTTCCAGTACCGGACGAGGGTGGGGTTTGCGAGTTTCGTAACTCGCCATCCGACCTTCAAAGATCCCCGATTCTCTGATTTCGGGTTGAGTGGGGTCGAGTGGGATATCTCCCTCCGTTTCGTGACCCAGATTGACAATTCGGCCAGTCACTGGGCTAAGCATTACTTCTTCATTACGGACCGATACGTCACTTGGTCGGTCTTGAATGAGGATCGGTCCGATGGTTGGCCTGCTTTTGGAGAGTTCTCTTCGGTTGATTTGAAGACTATGAAGATCATTCACGAGAGCAACAGGACCCGGTCTTACTGTCCCGTGTCCTTAGTGACTGAGACGGATCTTTACGAGGCCGGGATCAGTCTGACTCCTGACTCCGGGGGTTCGGTATGTCACTTGGTCTTTCCATCTTTATTTACCTTCTGCTCTTCCTTTGTAGGTTGGTTTCATGGAAAAACCTATAACGTGCAGGGAGCCCCTGCTGATCTGAGCAAGAGGAAGGCTCCTTCTAGTTCTGCTTTGAAGAAATCCCCCCTGCCTGGGAAGAAGGCTGGGGCCTCTGGTATGCTTTCTCCTATTTGCTTCTTTATGGTGTAACTTATGTTTTCCTTATCTTGTTTTTCTTACCTTGCTAGGGCGCTCCCCCTTGGTGACTGAGAGGGTCGTCTCCGTTGGCAGAGATTCTGGACCTTCCAAGTCCAAGCCGCGGAGATCTGATTCTGAGGCCGGGGCCTCGGCTGCTAAGAGAAAGAAGGCTGTGGATCCTGCTTCGCCTACTGCTCGTCCTCCGACCCTATCTCGTGATAAGGAGATGGTGGTCGAAGAGGTGCCTTCCCTGGCTGACAAAGGGAAGCGACCTGCTGGTGGTGGTTCCCCTGCCCCCCAGCCGAGGGCACGGTCCTCAGGTATGATCTCTACCTTATTGCTGATCCTTCTATGTTTATATTATCCTTTGACTTGCTTTGCTTGTGTAGGTGGGCCTCCGACTTTAAGTCGGAAGGATTTCGCACGGCTCACTGATGAAGATGTTATTGGGTCTGAGTGGACTCCCTTCGCTGGTCTGAAGGAGTTCCACCTCGATAGCACCTCCTCTTTGCGGACTCCTGAGGTTGGCGTCCGCGTACTCCGCGGCGCCATCCCCCCTGGCGATCGTGTTGCTCCGCCCAAGTCTCCTGGGGAGACTCGGCGCTTTGTTCAGGGGGTACTCTCTCGTTATGCACCTGTGAGTTGTTCCTTGCTTTCCTTTCATTACTTTCATAATGGCTATCTTTCGATTATTCATCCTTTGTTTGTATTGTTAGGGTATGTCTGACATGGTGAACATGTCCTCGCTCGTGCTCGAGTTATCTGACGAGAGGAAGACCCTTTAGGACAGCCAGGTCTCTCTCAAGGCGGAGGTCGCCACTGCTGCTGAGAAGGCGCGTATATCTGATTTGAGGCTGCAAGAGCTCCAGGGCCAGGTGTCCTTGCTTGAAGCCACTGTGGGCAGTTTGCGTCGGGAAGCTGAGGTTGCTGCGTCGCTTCATTCTGAGGAGCTGCGGAGGTTGGAGACTAAGTGTCGGGCGGAGGAGAGGGCTGTCGCGGTATCTGAGTACAAGGCCTCCTCTGCCTTCACCGCCGATTATAGCACGCGTCTCACCCAGGAGATGAACCAGTTCGGTGAGTATCTGGTTGATCACATATACCGGATTGATCCTCAGTTCCCGTTTGGTGACCTTGGTGACTTTGGGCCATATGCCACTGGCTACGCGACTGTTCTGATGGGTCAGGCTGCTGTTGCAGACGAGGCTGCCCCAGCCCAGGTGGATGCTACACCTGTGGAGATTGGTACCTCAGACTCCTCTTCCTCATCTATTTCCGCTGGAGGTTCAGCTTCAGGGGGTGAGGGTGACTCCCCCGAAGGTTCTAACTGACTTGTTTATCTCATACTATCCTTGTATATATAACTACACTCCTTCTCCCCTTGTACGGGTTGAGTGTCTTTTGAGATTGTGATGGTGTTTGTTGTTACTTTCCTTTGCCGCATTGTGTTGTTGACTACGTGGTTCATTTGCCTTTATATTAGTGCTTCTCATGCTTTTGTGTATATCTCTTCTCATGATGCCTCCCTATGCCTTGTGTATGGCTCTTTGGGTATGGACCCTTCCCTTGGTATATTTCCTTTACTTATCCTTCTTTCGTGGTTTCCTTCATGTTATACCTGTCATTTCATAAAGAAAAAACATTACTTGTTCTTCACATTACTTTACTTAGAAATTTCTTTCTCATGGTATCCTTCTGAACATGGTATCCTTCTAAGCATGGTATCCTTCTAAGAATGGTATCCTTCTAAGCATGGTACCGTTCTAAGCATGGTATCCTTCTAAGCATGGTGTGATGATCTCTTCTGATACCCCTTACACGGTATACGTTGTACTGTTAGACCAAAGATACGCTCTTGGTGGGCGTCGAAATCTGTTCACGAGACAGGCTCTCGGACGGCACTTAACGTTTCACAGGATAGGCTCCCGGAGGGCACAGGTTAGTCCACCGATACCTTCTTGACGGGCGTCAAAATCTGTTCACGAGACAGGCTCTCGGACGGCACTTAACGTTTCACAGGATAGGCTCCCGGAGGGCTCAGGTTAGACCAAAGATACGCTCCTGGTGGGCGTCGAACTGGTAGTTTGAAATCTACCTCAAGATACGCTCTTGGCGTCGTCGAACTGGTAGTGTTTTTTCTACCTCAAGATACGCTCTTGGGGGCGTCGAATCTGGTAGGTTGCAAATCTACCTCAAGATACGCTCCTGGGGGCGTCGAATTCGTAGTTTTTGGAAACCACTCTCAAGATACGCTCTTGGTGCGTCGAAGTCGTAGTGTAATAACTACTCTCAAGATACGCTCTTGGGGGCGTCGAAGGTTGTAGTATGAACACTACTCTCAAGATACGCTCTTGGGGGCGTCGAAGTTCGTAGTTTTTGGAAACCACTCTCAAGATACGCTCTTGGGGGCGTCGAAGGTCGTAGTATGAATACTACTCTCAAGATACGCTCTTGGGGGCGTCGATGTCGTAGTATGAAAACTACTCTCAAGATACGCTCTTGGGGGCGTCGAATGTCGTTGACTTGAAGTCATATCTGTGTAAGGATAACTTGGTGATTATAACATCACATTTACTGGGAAATACTTTTGAATAACTGCTACTCTTTTAGGAGCATTCATGTTTTTGTACACTCGGGATGCCTTGGTGCACCAAGACATCCTTTGTAGGAAATCAAAGATAGTTGTAGAGTTGGTGTAACTTCGTGAGTTCTCCTTCTCAAGAGTTGTTTTTGAAAAGCTTATAAAGCTAAAACAAGCAAAATGCTAGATATGAAACTAAGGATATGGGGTGGTCACTGTGTCTGTTGCCACGTACTCCTTGAAGCTTCCATTGTAGATCATTTCTTCCACTTCCACCTTCAACACCATGCAGTTGTTGGTTTGATGCCCCTAGGTCCCATGGTACTCACACCAACCCTGTGCATCTCTTCCTAGGAAGGCCTTGCCCTCCTCCCTGCATGCTGGCAGTTCTTGTTTGAGGCGCTTGTGGAAAATTTCTTCTATGCTGAGTGTGAGGGGTGTGAATGTGAAATTGACACCTCCTCCCAATGTGTCTGTTTCTCTTCCTCTTTCTGGAACTTCATCAAGCTGTTCCGCCTCTTGTTGAAATGCCCTGTCCAGCTTCGCCTTGAGCTCTCTCATTGTGCTCGTCATGACCATCTCATAGAGCCCTCCATAGGCCTCGAATGAGCTTGGATGCATGTTTCTGATGAATGCTCTGACTGCTTCTTTCCTTGTGATGTCCATGTTGGCACCATAATCAAAGAATCTCTGGAAATAGCTTGATATAGACTCCTGCGGCATTTGCTTGATATCATCTATGTAGCGGAAGCCTCTTAGGATGGAGTTCCTTGTTCTGTTTCCTATTGTGGTGTCTGGCTGCCAAGGTATGGATGTCACCTTCACAGCCTTGCTCCTGTGTTTCCTTGTAGGCACTGTTTGAAAAAGCTGCCTGCTCAAACGGAGTGTCACTCCACTCCTCCTCCTTCCTTGCCTTTGTCTCCCTCCCCTCTTTCTTCTATCCTGGTTGGCTCCTGCCATGACCACAGCCACTGTGTCTGTCCTGTGTGATCCATGTCTCATTGAATTGACATAGCATTGTCTTGCAGTGCGTTGATCACCTAGGACCTCTCCAACTCCGTTCTCCGTGATGTACTTCAGCTTCTGGTGAACAGTGGATGGCACTATTTCATATGGATTTATGGTTGTCCTTCCTAGGATCCCATTGTAGGCTCCCAGGCTTTCAACCACCAAGAAATTGACATTTACCTTCAGCTGGGTCCATCCTTGGCCCATGGTCACTGGCAATGTTATCATCCCCAGGGGGTAACTTGTTGCCCCTGAGAAGCCAACTAGAGGGAAGTTGACCGGATTGATGTCTGCTTTGGTTTTCCCTATCTCTTCCAACACTCTCAGGCTTAGGAGGTCAGCTGAGCTGCCCCCATCCACCAAAATTCTCTTTACATCAAAATTATCAATATCTAAAGTAATAACTAGAGCATCGTCATGTGGAAAGACGATGTGGCTCTTGTCCTTCTCCGAGAACTCGATCTTCACTTCTTCTCCTTCTCTTGGCCTTTTTCTCCACCTTGGCACTGAGCTTAACTTGGATGCATAGACTTCTCTTGCATTAGCAGTTGGGCCACCCGATGCTACTCCTCCATGTATCATATTGATGACTCCTCTTTTGTTGGGTGGAGGGTTATAGTCTACCTTTCCCTTGCCCTTGTCTTTCTGTGGTGGCCCCAGTTGCATATTATTGCCCCCATGGTCTACGAACTGCTTCAGTTCTCCCCTCTGGACGATGTTGTTTATGCTTAGCTTTAAGCTAAAGCATTCATTTGTGTCGTGACCATAAGCCTCGTGGTTGTCACACCATCTATCCTTGTGATTTCCTACCATTGGGGCTCTCCACCTTGCAGGGGGTGACCAAAGCTTTTGGTTCCGCATCTCTCTAAGTACGGTGGCTGGAGTGGCGTTCAGTGGGATGAACTTAATGACGTTTATTTCTCTGGCCTTTAAGGGTTCACCCATTTGGTTTCTTTGCTGTGGCGGACGCCACTCCTGCTGCCTTGCATGCTGTGGTGCCTGGGGTGGCTTTCCTTTGTTTGGCCTTTGAGTATCCTCCTTGGCTGCCTGAATTTTGGCCTTCTTACTTGCCCTGTGCCTCTCAAGGTCAATATGCGTTTTTACTCTCCCTGCAAGCTCCTCTAAGGTGCTTGCTGGCTTTTTGGCCATCTTTTCAGCCAATGTTGACCCAAAGCGACCTAAGTTTCTGATAAAGGCTCGGATTATCTCCCCTTCAGTGATGTCTCCCTGGATGTCTGCAATATTCTGGTTGAACCTAGTGTAGTAGCTGGCCAGGGATTCATCGTATTCTTGTTTTACGTCATCAATGGAGCCTGTTCCCTTGAGGAGTTTCCTCTCCCCTAGGTATCTCTGCAGAAACTTAGCTTTTAGCTGCTCCCATGAGTGGATGCTCTCAGAGGGCAGGCTGAAGAACCAATGTGAGGCCACCCCTGATAGGGTGTTTGGGAAAAGGAGTGCCTTGTATCTTTCATCAGTTGTCCTCCCGAATAGGGAGGCCTCATGCTGTTGGATATGCTCTAGGGGGTCTCCCTTCCCATTGTACTTTGCAATTTGCACTGTGTGCAGGGAGTCTGGCACCCTATTCATCTCCAGTTCCCTTGTGAAAGGGTGGTTCGTCTTGTCACTTAGACAATGCAGGCTGGGTTTCTTTGACTCATTCAATTTCCGGGTTATCATGGCTTCTATCTCCTCCGGGGTGATCATCACCTGTGCCGGAGTATAACCCCTCTGATACCCACTGTAGTTGTAGACTGGGCTTACTGGGTTCCCTTGTCCCTGCTGGTATGGACTGTAGGTGTACCCTTGATACGCCTGCTGGGGTGCTTCATAGAAGTCCTGCCTCCTTGGAGGTCTTGCTTGTCTTTCTTCTCCCAGCGGGGTGTAAGCCCTGTTGCTCTGCTGTTGCCTAGGAGGCACAAATTGTTGCCTGCCCTCTGGGGGTGGCTCCTGGTGATATCTTCTTTGTTCCTCTCGCTGCCCTGCTCGAGGGTGCGAGTAGTATTCTTCTGCTGGGATCTGCTCCTCTTCCTGAGCTTCAGTGTAAGTTCCTTGGGTGTATGCCGGCCTTGCATAAGCTGTGTGGGCGCGATTGCCATCTCTCTGTGCCGGCATCCCATACGGGTACCCTTGGGGTTGCTCTTCATAATAGTATCCCTCAGGGGGTGCCGTGTTGTGGGAAGGCACTCCTTGTTGTTCTCTTTCTCTCTGTGGTCTTCTTGCCCGGGGGGTGGAGGCTGTGGAGGACTCAGCCCCAGCTGGGCGTGAAGGTCCTCCCTCCTGATTGTTCTGTTGCTGAGGAGGTTGTGGTATTTCTTGGGGCTCTGGATGCATTGGCTGCTTCCCAGGGTTAGGCCGCCTCCCTGGGGGTATGGGTTCTCTTCTCCGCCCATTGCCCCCGGGTGGGTGTTGGGGCCTGGACACCCTACTGTTCGTCATAGCTCGTGTAATAGCCAGGCTTTCTGTTCGAAGCCTACAGACGGCGCCAAGTGTTAAGTTATGAGATCTAGGTCAACGGGGGGTCGGCTTTGATCTCACTCCTTATGGGGGATGTGTATGATCCGGTGTTCCTGAGTTGCTCTGCCTTAGCCTATCTTCTTCTTTCCTTCCTTTGCTTCTTCTCTCCTTCTACCCTGCAGAAGGGGCAATACCAGACACGGAGGGGGGGGGGGGGTGGTGCCTGGTGAACCCTCTCCGATGCCTAAGTCAGTACTTTTCTAGAGAGATAAAGCTAGAGAGATGTCAGAGCTAAAATGTCCAAATGGCCAAGATGTTCAAATGAGTTGTGAAGGTGGGGTATTTATAGGCAATGGTGTCATTAAGGTGGCTTAATGATATCGTTAGCCTTTAAACACAATTAATTAACCTTTAAGCACATAATTAAGACCTTAGGATTCGGAGGAGGTAGGCGGAGTGGACCGAGCATGGGAGTCCGAAGGCGGTGTCGGGGCCCTTAGGGGGGAGAAATCCGACCTCCAAGGGTAGGGGTTGGGTGAGGGCACCCAACCCCTCCTAGGGAGGGTGGGGTTGGCCAACCCCATCCCTCCTAGGAGGGATCGGGTTGGCCGACCCGATCTCTCCTAGGAGAGATCGGGTTGGTCCACCTGATCTCCCCTAGGGGAGATCGGGTCGGCTGACCCGATCTCCCCTATGGGAGGTCGGGTGTGGCCACCCAACCTCACCTAGGTGAGTTCGTCTTTGTCGGACGGGCGCTTCGGCCCCGTCCGAGCCGTCGATGTTCTCGCGAAGTGTCCGGGTTGAAGTTTCGATTTGCAATCATAAATGGGACGATAAAAATACAACGGTTCGGAAGTCAACGGGTTCAAATTGTGCGTATATCCATCATAGAGGACCCTTTGCCAGGACCACGCCCCGAATTGGCATGAGTGATGGGGGCAGGGGCCGCAAAGCCTAATCGGTGCGGGAAGCAATACGCGAAGCCGCTGCGTGGAGAGATGAACTCTTTCCGGCAAACCAACCTGCAATATGAGTTCCATGAAAGACATAGAGCCAATTAATAGGCTATCCATCATGAGTACCAAGATGCTCAAAAATTTGCAAAGTAAGTATGAAGGACTTACTCATAGCGGCAATTCGATCAAAAAGAAAGGAGTTCCGCAAGAGGTTACTACGACTTCACAGTCTGCAAGAACCAAACAAGAAGTCTACACGTCAAAGTCATGCGATCATAAAAACGCCAATGCACATAACGACATACGCACATAGCAAAAGTCAACGCGCATAGCCAAGTCGACGCGCATAGCAAAGTTGATTCGTGTAACAAAAGTGGCCAACATCCTAAGAAGCCATCATGCAAGCGGTACGATTAACGTGACGAACCGCGAGGAGCAAACACGACAACACTTAGGAAAAATATTTTTCTAAGGCATCAAGACAACAAACGACCACTCCCAAAGACGTTTGGCAATTTCTGACAACCAACGAACCCGTTAAGGGAAAAACTACACGTACCAACCAAAAGGCCTTTACGCGAAGGCATGGGGGCAATATGTCCAATTGGGGAATTTTACCACAACTATCCACGGAGGTAAAAAAATCGTCTAAGGCATGAACTAACGACGATAGCAACGACAACCAACCAGCAATTATTCAACATACAAACACCAATGAGCAGCTCTATGCGACAACAACGACAAATAGTTCAAAGGAACAACAATACGGCAACATTCAAAAATCAAGTCGAAGCTGTCCTGTAAAATCGAGTTTTCAGACTACCTTAAAATGTGACAAAAAGTATCACAATGGACTCCACTCGTCGAGACGATTCCAGAAAGGTAAGGACCGCGGCGAACAGAGCACGGGAAGGCCGCGTGGGTTAGACGCGCCGGCAAGGCAATACTCACGCGACGGCGCGTGAGGGCGCGTCCGGCGTCGTCTGGCAATTCCGAAGGCAGTGCTGGAATCCTCGCGATGATCTGAGTCGATTGGTGGTGTCAATTTCTGAAAACAAGTCAAGGATCAAACACGTAACTTTCGGGATGCACCTAAGGTTTACGACGGTGAAGAAACTATGAACACACAAATGGTGAAGCAATTACTTGAAAAGAAGAAGGAAGCATGAATTCCCAAAGAGCTGGAAGAATGATTGGGGATTAGTGTAATCACATATCCCAAAAGATTCCTTGATGATAAGGATTAAAAGAGTAATTCATCTACACCCACGCCTAAGTGCTTACGGTATACTCCACCCTCTTCTAAGTATTTGCTTCTACATACATGATTGTTTTGGTATTACACGTATCAAACTCATCATTCTACATGCATATTTTCATATCGCATGATTCATGATTTATAATAGCTAAGTCGTTTTAGAAGAATACGGATTATATTTCTAACATCACGTAATTACGTTCTTGCCATGACCGTTACTTGTGCATGCACGTTGATAAAAGCATGTCCGCATGACATATTACTAATTGCTTATATCCCTAGCGGTAATCATGTTTGCACGTTACATATGCGCATTTTCTATTGCACTAACCGTGATGACAGGAAATAAAGTCACTCGGTCGGAAAATCAAAGGACGGACGAAATCAAGATTTCTACGTCCAACCAACAATCAAAACCGGAAGGTTAGCGTCAAGATAAAATTGGACGCGTATCCTAACTTAAAATAGAGTCAAGAAAGGTTTTAAACCGTTACTTGACTCGGGGGCAAGTGATGGATATGTGTCCAGTTCGAGTTCGTATCTATATTTCGGGCCTCGTAAACACGTCAAAATTACATCACGGCTTGAAAAACGTCTCCCAAGGGTTAAAACGGTCCGGAAGCGTGTTACGCGCGTCCGGGTTGCACGGCAAGCCGGACCTCGCCGAATTGCCCAAATTCGACGAGGTCCGGATTGCACTACGGGTATTGCGCAATTACCGTTACGTGTAGAGAAGTCAAGTTCGCGCATTGCCAATATTGATGACGGTTACCGCTTGCTTTTGAACCGTCATCAAACCGGGTCCGGTCCCAAGGAAGCCTATAAATAGGAGGACTTGGCCACCCATTTTCACACATCCTCTCATTTGACCAACTTTGGTATTTTGAGCTCTGACTTCTCTCTAGAAATACTTTCTCTCTCTAAGATTACCTTTTTAGCCCTATAGTGACTTAGGCATCGGAGAGGGCTCCACTAGCACCACCCCCCCTCTCCGTGCTAGTACTGGCCCTTCGTGCAGGAACCAGCGCCCCAGACGCTCAGACTTGTGCACAGACCGCCATTTCCTGAGACATAATCGTTTCCCGAGACACATACGCCTCCTAAGACACAACCGTTTCCCGAGACTCAGACGCCTCCTGAGACACAACCGTTTCCCGAGACACAGCGTTAAAACCGAACACTCGTCATAGGCATCAGGCGACAACCTCTTCCAGACGAAGGGTGTTAGCCCAAAAAACCCGCACAACCTAATCAGACAGACGCGTCCATCCGACCCAGTTCATCCAGGACGCAACAGGTTCGATTAGTTCGTTCCGTTCTCATTATATTCAATTAGACGAGATCAGACTATGCGAACTGGATCCTTGGTTCGCTTAGTCTTTTCTATTCGCATTGCTTTTTCTCATAAGGATGTCATCCCTTACCTGGGTTTTCCCGTGGAAAACTGCTTGTTACATGGATATATTCCAAGTTTAAAGGTCACTTTTTCAGGAGCGATTCTTGTCATTGCCAACTTTGGGCGGATCGTACGGAGGGTTCCTGTTGTTGTTCTCACTTTGTGCCTTCTTTTTGGAAGGTATAATGTCATGGGCTTATGTGGCCAAACAGTGTCGTACACCCAACATCTTTGTCTATATCTCGGTGGAAGGCCAAGCATTTGTTTATGTGCCTCCCCCCCCCCAAATTGCTCGGTAGTCGCATTGCGCTTTGTGCCCTATGGATGATAATCCACTTAGGCTTTCCTTGTTCGGTGCCCTTTGTGTCTTGGGCTCCTTCTTCATATGTTTGCTCGTTTATGCTTGTTTGTTGCACAATAGGTTTTTCTTGCGGCACCTTTCCTTTATCTATACTTGTTCGTACTGATTACATTTCTGAGTAAACCCTTTTTGGATGTACCCTTTAGAGGGTTGGGGGGGGGGGGGGGTTGGTGATGGAGACTTCTCCTCTTTCATCATTGGATCCCGTTTCTTCAGTTGACTCATTGTAAAAGTCAGTTTGGTGTAGTACCACCGGCTTTGTGCTAATCATATTCGCTTCATGATTGTTGTTGAGATCTCTTGATCGGTGTCAATCCTCATTATATACTCTCCTACTGTGCGAGTAGAATGTTGATAGCTATGTGTCGCTGCTTTCCCCCCTTGATATGAGGGTTGGAACGCTGCAGTTGTTTTTTCAAAATATATGTTTTTGGGGTTTCAAACATTTCTTCTTATTGATCCGAGTAGCGGTGCTTGCTCTTGAGGAGGGCTTGTAACTTACGTTCCTTCTTTTTCCCTTTAACCAGTGATACTTGGCGAGATCATTACGTCTAAAATATTCCTTAGAATTCTCCAAGGCTCTGAAGGGTTGTCGTTTTAACCGCGATCCCCCTCTTGTTATGAACAGGGGGTTGCCCCCGTAGTAGCCATGGCTTATCGCTCCGACAGTTGTATTCATGTTGTGTATGCACACAATGATAATGGCTATTGGAATGATGGGGTTCTCCCCCTTCTTCATTTGTAATAGCTGTCATTCACTCAGTGCTTGGTGCATGACGTTAATGGCGGGATTTTCTATCGTCGCCTACTCTTTTAGGAGTTGTATCTTTGGTTGCGTTTCTTCCTTATGAGATGGCGAATGAGTGTCCATGACCACCCAAATGCGTCGTACTTGGTAGAGGTGTGCGCCTAATCTTGAGGGTGTTATCTTGAATCTTCACGTACCTATCTTAATAAACATGTCATTCATTGTAAATATAATGCGGAGTCCAAGGATCTCCGGTTTAGGATCATAATTCGAAAATGAAAAAGTGATCATCTATATATGGATTCTCCGCATAGGGAGTCCATTTTTGCAGGGATAAATGCAAGGATACTCATAAGGATACGTCATCCATCCTTGCTTCCGCCTTATTAGTAGCGTTATCCTCCCCCATGGGTATGTTGACGTTTTTTCGAAGCCTACCTGTGGGGGGTCCCCTGGTATTAGGTATGCGCACTCTTTCCTAGTATCCTCAATAGCTGGGCATGGGGGGTGTCTGTCAAACTCCCTTCATGCATTATAATTCTCTTCGTGTCAAAGCTAGTGATTCCCCCTATTATGACCAATACATCGTTGTGTGAAGCACTATGTTTTCCATATCCCTTTTTGAGAGCTGGATGATGGCGTCACCCTTCTTCCCTTGCTAGGCTTGGGGCTTTGGAAGAGTTCTTAATGGAAGTGTATTCCATTACCCGAGATGAGCTTACTAGGTGTAGTCGCATCTCCTGGCTATTTTGTGAAATCATATAGATTCAATGGAGGCGTTTTCCCCTGAAGGTGGGTGTTGTCCATGTGATATGGTATCCCCAATTTTTGGAGGGATGTGCTCACGACTGCCCCCTCTTATGCCAAAAGGTATTCTCTTTGTTTTTGCGGGGAAAGCATGTTGTGATTTGGATGGTGCCCCCTTGCATATCAGCGCCCGATGGTGTCTTCCGACGAACGTAGCACTAAGATACTTTTTGGAAGGTTGTAGTGGGGGTAGTCCTTTGTGACCCTCATGGTAATTCTTCATATAAGATATTGAGAGTGCTTAACTCATTTTTGGAGGTGCGCCTTCCATATTAGTGGTCTTTTCCCAAAGTCTTGACCTTATAGGTGTCCTTTGAGAATGGTCAATCTGTTCCTCATGCGTTCCTTTGAGGAGCTTAAGCGAACAGTAGTGCCGATCAAACATGTTTGAACAAGACAGTTTGTCGGCGGCGGAGTTTTGATCGGTGACGACGCTTTTGTTCGTCAGTGACATGTAGCCATGGCGACGTCTCTCTTGGTCGGCGGCGGAGTTTGATGGACTCTCGTAGTAGTCAACATGTGTATATATATATAATGCGTAGTCCAAAGACATCCGACAGGATTATTCTGGAAAACATGATAATATCAAGTATCAAATATCTATCCCTTTCAGGGAGTTGAATTGTTATGTAGTTAAATTAAATAAGAGGATATTGGAAGGATATGGGTGTGGGGGTGTTGATACGCCCTGCCTCCTTTGTAATGTAACTGTCCTCCTCCATTGGGTTGTGTGTATTCCTTCCACTTGAGTAATATAAGGTCTCATCCTTGCCTAGGTGGACTAGGTGAAGGTGTATCCACCGTACACGCTATGTGTGATCTCCTCCCACTGCGTCTATCCATGAGACTCCTAGTTGTAGTAACGATGTAGTAATATAGTGTGGAACCATTCCACGAGTTCCATGCTCAAGGCCTTATCTTTCAAACTGTCCCCTTGCTGCCTCCTTGAGAGGTGTTCCGAGGGTTTTCTTGCATGAGGGGTTGGAGCCTATCGCACTGCATCATGGGTAGGCGGTTGCCTTGTCGAGTTGTCGGGACGACGTCCCTCACTTTGAGCTTTTCTTGGGATGTCTCTTGGTGGGGCTTGGTTAGTCGGAGCCACTGGTGGTGGTCCGTATCTTCTAGCTCTCATTGCCTTACTGTACGCTATTAATTCATCTATGGCTGACATGAATCCTTCTTTTACTAGAGGTTCACGTTAGTGTAACATGTGATGGGATTGTGTTGCCGGTCATCCTGAGTGGTTGATCTGATGGCGGCCTGCCATAAGGAAAACGTTGAGGGGGGTTCCTATGGTAGGTCCTCCTAGGCTGCGAGGTAGCACTAGTCGCAATGCTCTTTCTCGGATGGCGTCGTGTCGACGGCGTAGATGCATCATACGAACCTTCTTGTGGTATCGACACCGGAGGTACCTGTTGAGCATTAGGAACTGGCGGTTCCTGTTGCATCTCTTGGACGGGCGATATCTCTTTTAGAAGCGGGCATTGGTGGCACTTCCTGAGGGGATGGTATAGGTGGTTCAACTACTGGCCTCACTGCCCTTGGTACCTTGTTACTTGTACGACGTGGTGGTCTCGAATCCTTGGGAGGAGGGTCGTTAGCTATCCTTGTTTTGATGACCAACACATTTGTATGTGAGTGCATCGTATACTCCATCTTTTCTTTGGAAAACTGAGTTACGCCTTCCAACAATTGCGATGCGTCCATGGCTTCTATGATGTCATCTCTGTCTGTGAGGCATAGTCATCGCGTTTACTGGACGACTCACCTCTTGCACTGAACCCTCCGTGCATGAAAATCGCGGTACGCACTTGGGTATCTTATTAACGGCTTTTTGTTCAAATCACGCAGACGGCGCCAATGTTGGAACCTGCTAGTCCGGGGGTCCGATCTTGGCGGCTTTGAGTCGAGTCATGTTCCTCCAATCTTTGGGTTATGGTCAATCAAACTTCGTGCCTGGCGGACCTGCACAAAGGGCAGTGCCAGAGAGGGGGGGGGGGGTGTCTCTGACGAACCATCTCCAATGCCAAAGTAAGAATATAATTCTAGAGAGAGAAAGTAGAGAGAAGTCAGAGCTCCGGTGTCTCAATCCGAGATTAAGTTGTAAATGAAGGACCTAGACCCCTATTTATAGAGTTTTGGATCCAGGTACCGGAGGGGCCCACATTTTGAGTGGGGCCTGCACAGAGATTAAGAGAATGTCGGGTATACGGGTGCCCCGTGTGTCGGTACTCGGGGGTTGGGGCCGACGCAGGATGCGTCGGCTCTGACGTCACTGGACTAGTCCGGGTTCTGGGCAACCGGATGTGTGCCCAAAGCATTTTCTTTGAGCACACATCCAGCCAAGGCCGACCGGACTAGTCTGGTCACTCCAACCGGACTAGTCCGGTTTCTCTGACTGGGGTGTCGCTTACTCTTATAAAATAGAGTGATTTACCTCGATCCGCCGACCGTGTTTGAGCATTATTGAGGTCCAACCGGGTGTATATCCATCACCAATTACCCTAATGTGACAAATACCTAATTTCCTTAGGTAAACTATACATATTACGGGCTATCAATTACGGCGCCTATCACTATATGCTTACATTTTCAACCAAGAGGCGATCATCTAATACGTGGTGTGACATCCTTTATACGAGGAAAACCCAACACATTTACATGGTGCAACATCCTCTCTATGAGGGCCACCCCCACATTTACATGGTGCGACATCCTCTCTACGAGGGCAGCCCCATGACATCTTACTGAGGAAAATGACACCTAGTATAGATTACTAAACACTTGGGCGTGATTCACCCCATAAAACATGGCGCGACATCCTCTTCACGAGGGCAACCCCATGAGAACCTACTACTACCCACAAGTAGCATTCATTATTACATACCACCTTTCTACGCCGGTAGGAGCATATCGCACCATCGCCGCCACGCACAATGCATCGAAAAAATCACCAAACAGACAAGTCGAGTCTTGTAAAACGTTATCTCGCCCGTGAATGAATAACAAAAATAAAACACTTCAACCAAGCAAGTAGTGTCTTGCCACAAACGTCGCCTTGGAATGGCCCAAGAGACGGAAAAAAACTACAAGTCGTGCAACGCGGTCTTGTACAACCCCCTGGAATAACCAGGCAGAGGTGTAGTAGCATCGCAAGGCAAGTAACTGGGCTAGCCAGCAGAACGCCTTGCAACAACGATACAGCGGGGGTACCCAAAGTACGGGAAATAAAACACTTCAAAGTGTCAAGTCGTGTCTTGCTACAACGTCGCTTTGGAATGGGCCAAAACACGGTATAAACTACAAGGCGTATTACACGACCCTTTGACTAACAAAGTAGAGACATTTTAGCATCACAAGGCAAGTAATTGGGTTAGCCAACAGAACGCCTTGTAACAACGTTACGCGGGATGTTCCCAACTAACGGATGGAAAAACGCACCAAAAAGACAAGTAGCGTCTTGTGAAAACGTCGTCTTAGAGTGGACTAAGAGATGGTAAAAACTAAGATCTCGCCTCGCCGAGACGACACATTCACGTGTGTGTGTGGGTCTTGCGCATTACTACTCATAAATGCCAAGTATCGGGAAAATGGCCTTGCGCATTACTACCCATAAATGCCAAGGGTCACTCTAAGGTCTTATGCATTACTACTCATAAATGACAAGTGCCGGGACAAAGGCCTTACGCATTACTACCCATAAATGCTAAGCATCACTCTAAAGTCTTGCGCGTTACTACCCATGAACTACGGCAAGCATACAACACATGTATTTAACACATATCCATTCGCAATGCCTTGGTATAACCAAGAGGGGCGCGCAATGCAGGAACATATGTCTTCTAACAACAACTACGGATGTTACATCCTATAAGAGGACGAGTCTCAACTCTACTCTATATCCACACCACATGGACAATCATGAAAACAAAGGTATGAAATATTACTACCAAGTAATCATGAATTACTAAACTATCCAAGACAGGTTAATACGACAATGTCAAAAACATAAGTATAAAAGGTTTAAAGGGACAACACCCCAAAAGCAACCTCAACCCAACATGGGGAGCCAAAACTATATACAGTTTGGGATAAAACCAACAATCAACCCGACGCCACGTCAGGAACATCCACAACAACGACATCTCCACATGACCCGGGGACAAGCTCATCAAGAGAAGTACCCTCTACTATCCGCGGCTAACCATCATCATCAAACACTAGCTCATACTGATGAGTATCAGTCTCGACATCCTCAGGGGCATTTGCCTCAACAACATCAAAGGCAGGCACCTCAACAACTGAGGGGGCATCCACCGCAACAGGCAAGCAAACAATCCCGTTTCTAAGACGCAACACAGCCACATGCCCAACGACAAAGGTGGCATACGGGCCTAACTGATCAAAGCACAAATCGGGGGCAGCAGCATATACCTGTTCAATAAGAACCTCGATGGAGCATACAACATCTCGTCCACCCTTGCCCGGATATCAGCGATATAAGACTCAGTATTCTTATACTCTGGAGCGCCCTCATCCTTGTCGTCCTCATGCGCCTTCTCCTTCACAGCTTGCAAAACAAGGTCGTGCGCCTCGCTATCATCAACTACCTTCCTTTGAAGGGCAGTCACATCAGACTCGAGCGCAACAACTCGAGCCTGACAAGAGGAACTTTCCGTCTGCAGCTCAGCAACCTTCGAGTTCAGGAAACACGTCTTTTCTTTCGCACTCTCTGCCTCACGACAAGCGATATCGCACTTCTCCCAGAGTGCCTTCTTCTCCTCCGTGAGTTCAATCACGAAGGAGGAAAGGTTCGCCATCTGAACAACGACCTATAAAAGTAACACAGAGATCAACAATAAACAAGTGGTGACAACACTTACAAACATGCATACAAGTTACAAAAGAGTAAGGATGAATACTCACAGTCGCAAGGCATGACAACGCACCCACATCATATGTCTGAGCATCCTCAGGTTCGCTGGGACGAACCCTCCGATCCCCGAGAGGGATAATCTGCTGGAAGATACGCAATCCCACCTCGGGAGTAGTCAAACTGACCTACTTAGAAAAGCGAGGCCCTCCAACATCAAAAGGTGCCCACTCCTCACCAATAATAGCATCCTTGATAGGACGAACTAGCTCAGCACGGGAAAGTGCAGCAAGAGGCGGGATACCTATGAAAAAAACGAAAAGATAAACAAGAAGATACAAATATGACAAGTACAGCAATGAGATAAAGTCAAGCAATATACATTTGCGGGGGGTACCCTCCTCCGACGTCCGGTCCCTTGACCGGGAGGCAGACATAATGAGAGTACGAGCCTGACCTTCAACTCCTTTCCCTTTGCTAAGAGGAGTCTTCGACGCCTCGCCACCTCCAGACTTTGAGCGTTTAGGATCGCTCGAGGGCCGCACGCAGGATTCTGGACGCTTCGCCTTAGGCCGAGGCGGAGTGTCAGCTGCAGCAACAACACGTTCGGTCACAAGCTGGGACCGACCTACAAAAGGAACAAAGTAAGATAAGAACAAGAACATTGAACACAGGCAAGGAAAATAATCTCACAAAAATGTAACTTACCCGCGTTTCCCTTCCAGCGTCCAGGCTGCATGCCCTAGAGCACAGCGGAAATGTATGTACGACCACTCTGCACGGGAGGAAAGCACCACCCGCAGAACCCGCCTGCAAGAACTAAGTTTTTCCATGACACCAGCCTACATCACAACACAATGAAGTTATAAAGGTTCATAACATACCAAAGGACCTCCCGAAAGAGTTGTGTAAATCCCAGCCTGGCGCAAATCTCACTCCGTCACGCGAAGCAAGGTTCTATATGTGTGCGCCTTGTGTGCCCGATTTATCATCTTCATCCCCGCTTTGTCCGACTCAGAAAACTCACGAAAAGCTGGCACGGGATCAGTCTTGGTAATACGGATGATAGGCCAAGTTGTCCCCATGTCGTTAGTGAAGAAGTAATGCTTCTTCCAATGTCCTTTTGAGCGGTCAACAGCAGTAAAAAACGAAGGGTAGTATCCCACTTCACCTCCCCCAATCCAAGGGTAGAAAAGTCATCCCCCTTCATCAAAGGTCAATATACAGAGATAGAACACAAGCCAGATGTGTTCGGACGCTGGAGCCGAAAGAAGCAGCGAAAAAGCAAAGTCGAATAATGCCATGACTGCTGATGACATAACACTCGAAAGCAAACCCAATACCATATGCCGGCAGGTGCAAGATCAAGAGGAGAAATCCTATAGTAGCGGCACAATCTGCGCAAGTCCCGACAATAAGGAAAGCGTAAACCCTCTTGAATCTGGGAGGTATACACGGCTGACAACTCCTCTGGAGGCACAGTAGGTGTTCCCGGAGCGGCATCAGTAACAACGTCGAAGGGAAAGAACGCCTCTACCAGGGGACAAAGCCCAGAACGATCAACATAATGTCGATAGTCGTCGCGATCCAGTGCGTTGCCAGCAAATGTATGGAGTAGATCTCCTGACTTCGAATGAGGCTCCGACTCGGGAGAAGAATATATGTCCTCCACAGTTTCCGGCCTAGACGACTCCGAACCCTCTGACCCGGAGTTAGAATCCAAAACAGAACAATGTCTCACTAATGGAGTAGGAATATGAAACTTACTCATACTGATAAATCCCGCAAGACGAGAAGGCAATCCTAATGATGGACGCGCCAGCACCTCGCACTGCAACTCCTACAAAAGTACAACAACAATCTACTCAACACACGCGCATACATCCATCGCATCAACAACTACTACTATGCAACGAATGTCCCTCACTCAGGGGCAATGTCATACTTACGAACCTATAAGTGTCTAACTACTACATAGTGAACATCCTCTACACGGGGGCAACTCTATGTCAGTAAGGGCCTTGTCCCAATACTTATACGGTTTACATGTTCCTATGCGCAACTACATGTGTCTACACGCAACTACATGTGCTTTCATGCACCTATATGTGCACCCGCGTGCCTACATGTGCTTACGCGCATACATCCCCACATACGTGGCCTAAGGCAAAGGTCTAAGGTAATAAGTGCAAATATATTCATAGCACTAACACCTATATGCGTATGTTTGTCTAACATGTGTAGGATATGGATACATACATGCATATACATCTTGGGAGATATAGAGCTCAATTATAGCTACAAGCATTATCATGTTATCAAAACATATACGAACATATCACGACGACATATCCATCAACCAAGGATGACAATCAATATGCGAAGTAACACTCCTATTCTATAGATACTAGAGCTAAAACACTTAGCCATTTTCATGCTCTTTTTTCTATACTAAACTATGCTAGGCATTTTATCAAACACTTGGTGGGCATGGATAATCAAGTCTCAATCAAGACAAGGATTAGCCAAATTGATGCAAACAAAGACATCATCATACCTGGAAATGATCCCAATCAACCTAAAAAAACCGAATCACCACGAAAAACGAGGTCGAACACCCTGTTTTGGTCGCCAGAGGTCACATCGTCATCCCATCCGCCGTCCGTCGTTGTCAGCCACGCCAGCCGCCCTGCCTGCTGCCGTCGCCGGTCCTGCCGCCACGAGCTGGTTCCGCGGGTGAGTGGTGGTTGGCCGGTGTAGTATGGATGGGTGGGTGAGTGTCTTGGATCCTAAGCTACTTACTCTTCAATAAAATGGAGAAGAAAATTTTGAAATGTGGAGGTAAAGTGAGGAGGAGTTTACATACTCTCTCCTTTATATACATGTGTGGGTAATACCCTACCCGCTCCATATTTTTTCTAACTCTTTTGTATGAGTTATTAGCACATACACATGCTTACATACCCGCGCGAACATATGCATGTCTACATATACACACACACGTTTGCATATCCATGTCACGTGTTTATTATTATAATCCCGACATTTATATACTTATACCCATGTCATTGCATATATATATGCCCATATCTACATGTTTAATTTCACAACATTACATGTCGCACGTCTGCTCACATACGCGCGTATACCATGTTCGCACACATGATAGTGTTTATATCCATGTTGCATATTGTTAAGTCGTGTTTATCGGGTCGACGGGTTTCTAATCCGATCAACACTTCTCACGGGTAGGTGGTAGTCTTCAGTAATTTATCTGCTAGAAGATGGGATCCGTCTCCTTAATTTGTCTTGTCCTTCCCTTCCTTTCTACCCTGCACAAGGGGCGATAACGAGCATGGAGAGGGGGCTGGTGCTCGGTGAGCCCTCTCTGTTGCCAAAGTAAGTCTGAGGTTCTAGAGAGATAAAATCTTAGAGAGAAGGCAGAGCTTAAATGAGTGAAGATATAACATGAACCAAATGAATTAAACTTGAGCAGTATATATAGGTTTCGGGGGATTAAGGTGGCTTAATGACACCGTTAATCCCTAAGTATATTCAATTAACACATAACAATAGGATTAAACCCTTAATGACATGGAGAGGTGAGAAAAATTGGCTAAGTGTTGGACAGGTAAAAAGGGTGTCAAGACGCCGTGAGGGGTGGTTCCCAAGGCAAGGTTCGGGACGCCACACACACCTCGGGGAGAGGGAGTGGCGTCTGGGCAGGGTCCTGGGACCTTCGGGGTCGGATGGAAAATCCGACCCCCAAGGTCTGGGATTGGTCCAGACTGGACCAATCCCTCCTATGAGAGATCGGGTCAGTGGACAAGTTCGAGCGAGCATTTTTGTTCATCCGGGCCTTTCGCGCTGTGGGTAATGTGTCCGAGTCAAAGTTTTGAATTGTAATCGTAAGTGGGGTGATTAAAATAGGACAACCCGAATTAAAACGGTTTCAAATTGGGCGTATATCCATCATGTGCCCCCGAGTCAACCAATGGCTTAACCCTTGATTGACTCTATTTTATGATGGGATGACACGCACAATTTGAAGCCGTGATTTTACCTCTTGACGAATCCTTTGCTTGTCCGTAGGCGCCTTTTCCGAGCCTTGTCCTCAGTTTCTCAGAATAAAGGAAATATAAACGTTAGAGCAAAAGTGCACGCGCCTAGGCACGTGTCCGTAAAATGTGGATATAAAAATTTGATCTTCTCATGTACGTATTTTAAAAACATATAAATGCGTGGGGATGCAATGCGATCATGAATATGGACTATTGTAATCTAATTCCATGTTATCGTAATCAATACATGCATATGCGGGGTGAGCCCTTTCTTGTGAAAAAATATCTAGACCGGGTCCAAAAAAATTCTAAGTATGGGAATCGGAGACATATGCCTATAGAGTGCTAACTTGAATAGAAATGTGCCTAACCATAGTAAAAAGGGGGATAAAGATGATAGTTTTCTATCTAACCCTTAGATCTCCTTTACTTATAAAATAAGGGAATAGAATTACCTCACTTAGAGCCACCATCATATTTTTCTCTTAACTTCACATTCTGGGAGACCAAGAAAATTTCAAGCCCTAGAATTTAGGGGGTGGCTGACTCAATCCCACGGCGGGGAGAGGGGAGCTTCGGCACAGCGGCACGGGCTCTGGTGGGGGACGACAAGAGAACGGAGGCGGCACAGTGCAGGCGGGACGACGATGGGCTCTTCTCCGACGACGGGCCCTTCTCCGGCGCGCTGAGGACGGCGACGGGTGCCGGTGCTGCTTCGATCGGCGAAGATGGAGCAGACCAGGACCGACTCCGGCGCGGCGCGAGGAGACCTCCAGTGACGGCGGGTCCTTCCTTCCGGCGTCGGCGGGACTCGCCTTTAGAACCCTCCCTTCGAATCGGTTCGGGATTTCCTAAGGTTCGATCTTTCCCCTTTTGGTGAACATATTGAATGCTCGTATTGGAATTGCCTATGCTTGACTTGTGATAGTTTCCCGAATGCTTGTGTTGTGATTGTCGTGTTGATTGGATAATCGTCGTTTACTTTGAAAATGGCATTCGCCCGAGTAAGATCGCTCGATTTTGTTGTCGTAAATTTGCTCGTACGCAGCCGTTGTTGTTGTTGGATGTCCTCGGGCCTCGATCGTTACGTGGTATAGTTGTCGATATGTCGGTGTTAGGCTATTTCCGAGCTTACCCGGCTTGATATGGCAGGTCCTATACTCGTGGTGGTGTCCTAAGACCAAGACCTTGCAAAGGCGTTTTATTCTGCGTAGAATGAGTTACTGCAGTGATTGAGTATAAGTCTTCCCCTGCCTATGCTGCTGATTTTAGGCTCGATGCTTCAAGGAGATGAACCAGTTTGGAGAGTATCTTACATATCAGATATTCAGGATTGATCCTCAGTTTCCATTTGATGACCTGGGTGATTTCGGTCCTTATGCCAGTGGTTATGTTGCTGTCCTTAGGGGACAGGCTGCGGTTGCTGAGAACATAGTTGATGCCCCCTGTGTAAGAGGATACTACGCCTATTGATGTCATTGATTCAGGTTTCTCTTCATATTCTTCGAGTTCCATTAGTGGTTCATATTCTGAGCATCAAGACCGTGAGGACTCCCCAGTGGCGTCAGGTTGATTATCTGACATCACTATCCTTGTACATATTTCTTTGCCTTTTCTCCCCTTGTTGGGTTGAGTGGTTTCTCCCCGTGTTGGGTTGAGTATATTTTGAAGGCCTCATGCTTAGGCACTTTATGGAGTTGCTACTAGACTTGGTTGTGTTGGCTCTCTTTATGATGTCTGCCTTAGCTTGTGGATGGGATGGTAGGATAACTAGTTATTTTGCTATGATAACTGCTTGTGGTTGTTTATGTGGTTCCTTGGTTGCAGACTCTTTCCTTGTGCCCATACTTACTTTCTTGATGTCTCTTAGCATTCTCATGTATTATGATACATGTAATGTCATCATGAACAAACTTGCATGTTTCTCATATCATATATCCTTGCTTTAAAAAGAAAGGTTTTTCAAGGTACGTTGTTGGAGTCATTGTAAAAATTTTCACGAGATAGGCTCTCGGATGGCGCGAAATGTGTTCATGAGATAGGCTCTCGAAGGGCGCGGAATATGTTCGCAAGAAAGGCTCTCAGAGGGCGCAAATTTTTTTCACAAGATAGGCTCTCGGAGGGCGCATAATTTTTTCACGAGATAGGCTCTCTGAGGGCACAGAGTTTTTTCACGAGATAGGCTCTAGGAGGGTGATGGGTTTCGCTATGGCCGTTAGGCCCTTTAACGGCGAGGAAACGGTGAATAGGCCCACTGGGCCCTAAAAAGGAGGTCAAGAACACCAAAGGTGAAGGGTCCCGACAGAGGGAGTCCCGATGATGAAAGGTCCCGACAGAGTCGGTCCCGATAGGTGAGCTGGATGCTCCCGATGAGATGCCTTTTAGTAGGCCCCGATGATGAATCCCTGAGAATGATTGGCCCTGTCACGATGACGAGGGGCCCCAAGCGGTGACACAATGAGATAACTTTGGAGTCCCCGATATTAGTCGGGACTTGCTATCAGAGGATGAGGCCGAGATACGCGGGGCGTGGCCGAGATACGCGGAGCGTGGCTGAGATACGTGGAGCGTGGCCGAGATATGCGGGGCGTGGCCGAGATAAGTGAGATCATGGCCTAGATAGGCGGGATCGTGCCCGAGATACGCAGAATATGGGCTAACCACCCCAACGGTTCACCAGGTAACTGAGGTACTTCTCCGCCTATAAAAGGGCAGAGGTTACCTCAGATCACATTAGGTTTTGAGATACGCTACTTGAGATTACTGCTTGCCAGTTCATACGAGATACTCATTTAAGCATCGGAGAGGGATTCTGGGTCACCGCCCGGTTTATCCCTTCTTGCAGGATTGCGTGGGGCGAAGGAGCTAGGATCGCCGTCAAAGATCGTACCGGAGTTCCACCGTGATCCAACATTGGCGCCGTCTGTGGGAAACGTGACAAAAAAACTAATATGCCTTCTACTCGTTCAATGGCGGCTGGCAAGCAAAGAAGACAAGGACAATCTGGTGGTTCCCGTTATCCTGCTGGGACGACTCTGAATTCACCACCAGAGCATGATGAGGACCAGAATCTTCCTGCTGAGGTCTCCCAGACAGGGGGGCACAACGAAGTCCCCGAAGATGCTGCTCAGCACCAAGAGAATAGGGAGCAGGAGGCTCCTCCAAATACGGACCTGACGAAGGCTGTGGCGGAGGCCATGCCGATGTTTTTGGCAGCCGTGGAGGCTCTCTTAGATCGGAGAGAGGCTGCGAGGAGACAGGAGGAAGTGCCCCCACCAGCAGAGGTTCAGAATGTGCAGGAGGCCCAACCTCGGAGCCAGGATAAGGGTAAGGAGCCTGCTCAGTCGGAGCGATGTGGTCGATGGGCCAGGACCAGTGTAGCATAGGACCATTCCCCTTAATGGTCCCATCACCCCCGATCAGGTGGTGAAGATCGTGAACATCTGCATGGGAGAGCAGAAGCCGCTGCTGTCGGAACTAAGGGACCGATTTTCCCATCCCTTTGTTCCCCGAATAAAAGATACCCTCGCCCCACCAGGGCTGGGTATCCCCACGATTAAGGAGTATGATGGCGAGGGAGATCCGGTTCGTCATGTCCAGAAGCACCTCATGGCGTGTTTGGGCAGAACCCCGAATGAAGATATCATGTGTACATTGTTCCCGAACACACTTGGTGAGAGAGCCTTAACCTGGTTCTTCAGTCTGCCCCCAGGGTGCATCACTTGCTGGGCTGATATGCACGACCGCTTTATTCAGCAGTACTAGGGTCGTCGACGTCTGTTGAAGAGTGTGAGGTTCCTGACCAAGGTGGTGCAGAGGCCCGATGAGTCGCTGGCACACTATTACCAGCGATACACCGCCAGCGTGGCGGAGATTGACGAGGAAATTTCGGAGGGTGAGACCATCCGTACCTTCATTCGGAACCTAACAGCCCCCTATGGTTCCGACTTGATGCACAGTGTGGCTGAGAAGCCTGTGTGGAATATGGAGGCGTTGCAGAAAAGGTTGAAGCGGAAAATCGACGTCCAGGAGTCGAAAATAGATGCTGAAGAACTTGAGCCCCCAAAGTCAAATAAGGGAAAGCAGTCGTCCAAACCCTTGGACGATCGTAAGTCGAAGGATAAATCCGAGAGCAATCGGAGTCGAGGTCGCTCTGATCGAAGGGATGA
Source organism: Clarkia xantiana subsp. parviflora (assembly GCA_036873135.1). Lineage (NCBI taxonomy): Eukaryota > Viridiplantae > Streptophyta > Magnoliopsida > Myrtales > Onagraceae > Clarkia > Clarkia xantiana. Next base: position 4,191,913 of record JAPTYO010000012.1, read on the forward strand.
TAGGCGTTCTTCGAGGAAGGACAAGCGGGAGGACCATAGTATTCCTCTCAACAGCTCTATGGCGGAGGTGTTAACGGTCATGGAGCGACAGGGTATTTCCAGGTACCCCCCGAAGAAGGAAGGAGAATTTTTGGGATCCCGCACCGATCGTTACTGTCGGTTCCACCGCGCAAATGGTCACGACACTAATCATTGTCGGGAGCTGAAGAAAGAGATCGAAAAGCTGATCCAGAAGGGGAAGCTTAAGGAGTTTGTCGGGGAGAAACGGTGTCGGTCCCGTTCACGATCCCGATCGCGGTCCCGTTCTCGATCCCGCGATCGGTCCCCAAAGAAAAAGAGGTCTGAGCCGGAGTCTTCTGGTGCCCGTAAGGAGAAGCGGGGCACTATCAATGTGATTCACGGAGGATTAGCCGCGGGAGGTGACACCACAGCCTCTCGTGAGGTCTATGCCTCTAGAATTTATGCCGCTGTGGTGCTGTGTAAGAGGTCCCGATCCTGGACTGCGAAGGAAGAGATGGTGATTTCCTTTTCCGCGGAGGACCTGATAGGAGTGGAGACTCCACATGATGACGCTCTGGTCGTGACCCTTGACGTGGATGGGTATGAGATGAAGCGGATTTTGATCGACGGAGGGAGCTCCTCCGATATTCTGTTCCTGGATGCACTGGAAGCCATGGGGAAAACGAAGAAGGATCTCAAGGAGGTGAACTTCCCGATGGTCGGGTTCTCTGGTATTACCTCCTATCCGCTGGGAATGATCACCTTACCGGTAGAGTTCGGTAGCGGGTGGAAGGCGGAGAGGAGAAACGTGGACTTCGTGGTGGTTGAGTCTGCGGGGACTTATAACGCGATTATCGGGAGGACCACCATCAATCCTTTGATGGAAGTTGCCTCGTCTGTGCACCAGAAGATGAAGTTCCCGACTGACCATGGAGTTGGAGAGGTTAAGGGCGACCAGGTGGCTTCCAGGAAGTGCTATATTAATGCCACCCGACGAAAGAGACGGGAGGCCATGGCTATCCTCCAGACCGATGTTGATCCCAGAGAGGAGTTTGGGCGCCCCGCCCCCGTAGAGGATTTGAAGGAGGTCGAGATTGACGGATCTCAGAGGAAGGTGAAAATCGGGTCTGCCCTGACCGAGGAGACAGCCCGAGAATTGATCGATCTACTGAAGGAGTTCAAGGAGCTGTTTGCCTGGTCCCCGAGTGACATGCCAGGAATTAGCCCCGACGTGATTGTGCACGAGTTGAAGATCGATCCCGCGATCAAGCCTATCGCACAGAAAAGGCGCCCGATGGGCGCGGAAAAGAGGATTGCAATCCAGCAGGAGGTGGGCAGGTTGCTCGATGCTGGGTTTATCAAGGAGCTCCGATTCCAGACTTGGGCCGCTAACCCGGTGCTGGTGAAGAAGAGCAATGGAAAGTGGCGGATGTGCGTTGATTTCCGCGACCTAAATAAGGCTTTCCCGAAGGACTGTTACCCGCTCCCGAGAATCGACCAGTTGGTGGATGCCACGTCGGGACATGAATTGTTGAGCTTCATGGATGCATATTCGGGCTATAATCAGATCAAGATGGCTAAGGAAGATGCTCCTCACACAGCATTTTATGCAGACAGGGACATCTATCACTACGATGTCATGCTTTTCGGACTGATCAATGCCGGGGCAACCTACCAGCGGATGGTGAACAAGCTGTTTGGAGATATGATGGGGAAAACCATGGAAGCTTACGTGGACGATATGCTGGTGAAGTCCCGACAAGCTGAGGATCATGTGCACAACCTAGCCACAGCGTTTGAGCGGATGAGGCTTCATCAGGTTCGCCTGAACCCGACCAAGTGCGCCTTCGGATTCCACTCGGGGAAGTTTCTGGGCTTTATGGTGAGTCAAAGAGGAATTGAGGTGAACCCTGAGAAACTGAAGGCGATCGAAGAGATGCAGTCCCCGATAAATCATCGGGAGGTGCAAGTGCTGAATGGTCGACTGGCTGCAATGAATCACTTCCTGTCTAAGGCGAGTGACCGATCCATGCCGTTTTTTGAAGTGTTGAGGGCCAACAAGAAGTTTGAGTGGACTGCCAAGTGTGAAGAGGTGTTCCAGGCACTCAAGCAGCACCTTCGCACCCTTCCGCCGTTGGCGAAACAGGTCCCAGGCGACCCACTCTATCTATACTTGGTTGTTTCTGAATTTGCCATTAGCTCTGTGTTAGTGAAGGTTGTCGAGGGTAATCAAGTCCCCGTTTATTATGTAAGCAAGGCGTTTGCCAAGTCTGAAATGAATTATCCCGCCGTTGAGAAGTATCTATTTGCGTTGATTATTACTGCTCGGAAGTTGAGGCCTTATTTCCATGCGCATGAGATTACTGTACTGACGAATCAGCCTTTGAAGCATTTTTTGAACCGACCTGATGCGTCGGGGAGATTAGTGAAATGGGCAGTCGAGCTCAGTGAGTTTCACAAACACTTTGCTCCAAGGACGGCTATTAAGGGCCAGGCGTTGGTGGATTTCATAGCAGAATCCACAGCCCCCGATCTGAAAGAAGCGGGCCCTATAGAGGGGGCAACCATGGAGGTCCCGATAGCAGAACAACCAGAGATGGCAAAGCAAACAGAACAGCCAAACGAGGAAAATACCTGGGAGATGTACACGGATGGCTCCTCGAGTTCAGACGGATCAGGAGCAGGCTTTGTGTTGATACCACCAGGCGGAGGTGAGCCGCTTCGATATGCCTTGGCTTTAACGTTCAGAGCCACGAACAACGAAGCTGAGTATGAGGCTCTTATCACGGGCCTGAAAATCGCTAAAGGTACGGTAGTTGCTCACTTGAGAGTAAAGTGTGATGCGGGCCTGATCGTGAATCAAGTCCAAGGGCGGTACGAGGCGAAGAGCCCGATGATGAGAAAGTACCTTCGTGAGGTGCAAGTCTTGAAGGAGAGCTTCAAGATACGTCGGATCGCGGTTAATTACGTGATGCTGGACAATCAGCTATACAAGAAGGGCTGGTTCTCGACTCCATACTTGAAGTGTGTGGCTGAGCCCGACACAAGTCGAATCCTGAGGGAGGTGCACGAAGGGGTCGTGGCTTGTCACGAAGGAGCCCGATCCTGTGAGCAAGGAGGCAACGGCGTTTGACGATGGGTTCGCTATGGCCGTTAGGCCCTTTAACGGCGAGGAAACGGTGAATAGGCCCACTGGGCCCTAAAAAGGAGGTCAAGAAGACCAAAGGTGAAGGGTCCCGACAGAGGGAGTCCCGATGATGAAAGGTCCCGACAGAGTCGGTCCCGATAGGTGAGCTGGATGCTCCCGATGAGATGCCTTTTAGTAGGCCCCGATGATGAATCCCTGAGAATGATTGGCCCTGTCACGATGACGAGGGGCCCCGAGCGGTGACACAATGAGATAAGCGGGACTTGCTATCAGAGAATGAGGCCGAGATACGCGGGGCGTGGCCGAGATACGCGGAGCGTGGCTGATATACGCGGAGCGTGGCCGAGATACGCAGGGAGTGGCCGAGATAAGCGAGATCATGGCCTAGATAGGCGGGATCGTGCTCGAGATACGCGGAATATGGGCTAACCACCCCAACGGTTCACCAGGTAACTGAGGTACCTCTCCGCCTATAAAAGGGCAGAGGTTACCTCAGATCACATTACGTTTTGAGATACGCTACTTGAGATTACTGCTTGCCAGTTCATACGAGATACTCATTTAAGCATCGGAGTGGGATTCTGGGTCACCGCCCGGTTTATCCCTTCTTGCGGGATTGCGTGGGGCGAAGGAGCTAGGATCGCCGTCAAAGATCGTACCGGAGTTCCACCGTGATCCAACAGAGGGCACATAGTTTTTTCACGAGATAGGCTCTCGGAGGGCACAAATTTTTTTCACGAGATAGGCTCTCGGAGGGCGCAGAGTTTTTTCACGAGATAGGCTCTCGAAGGGCGCAGAGTTTTTCACGAGACAGGCTCTCGGAGGGCATAGAAAGTTATCGCGAGATTGGCTCTCGGGGGCATAGAAAGTTATCGTGAGATTGGCTCTTGGGAGCACATAAAGTTATCACAAGATTGGCTCTCAGGGCACAAAATTTTATCACGAGATTGGCTCTCAGGGGCACAGAAAGTTATCACGAGATTGGTTCTCGGCGGCACAGAAAGTGACGTGCACTTGGTTGTTGTATCTAGGTAAGAAGTTTGTGGCAATAGCGCTATCTCATACTTAGAAAACATTTTGATGAACATCTACTTCATTGAAAACATTCAAGCATTATATACAGGGTGGATGTTATAAGTAGTCCAGGACATTCTTTAGGGAAAATAGTAGGTAGCAAAAGAGTTGGAGAGACTTCATGAGCTTTCCACCTCGAGAGTTGTTATGAAAACTAGAAACATAGACATGCATTAAACGAAAGATAAAACCAAGGATATGGTTGCTTCATTGGTGACGTTCCTTTAGTGTGTTGTTGGTGTCTCCGGTGCTATGTATTCTTTCAGTTCTCCCTTGTAAATCATTTCATCAATCTCAACTTTCAATACCATGCAATCATTTGTCTTGTGACCCCACGTACCATGGTAGTCACACCATCCCACTTGTGTCTTTTCCAAGGAAGGTCTTGCCTTCCTCCTTGCATTATGGAAGCTCCTTGCTCAGGTGTGTCTTAAAAAGCTCTTCAACTTGCACCTTAAGGGGTGTGAAGTTGAAATTTACACCCCCTTCTTGTATGTGAGCTTCCTCCTCCTCTTTGAATTCTTCACCATGCTGCCTCCTTTCCTTCTCAAATGCCTTGTCCAACTTTTCTTTAAGTTCGCGCATCGTGCTTGTCATCACCACCTCATAGTGACCTCCGAAGGCCTCAAAGGAGGTTGGATGCATGTTTCTATGGAATGCTCTTACAGCCCCCCCTCTTGTTACCTCCATGTTGGCCCCGTATTCCAAGAACCTTTCGAAGTAACTTGCAATGGACTCTCCTGGCATTTGTTTTACATCCTCCATGTATCTGAAACCTCTTTCAGTTGCTCTTTTTGTTCGCCTTCCTATCTCATTATTTGGCTGCCAGGGTATACTTGTTACCTTTACAACCTTGTCAACCCCTGATCTTCTGGCCAAACTTCTGAACACCTGCTTGCTTAGGCGGAGTGTGACTCCTACCCATTGTTTCTTGTGACTTGGCTTTTCCTTCTCCCCTTTTTGAGATTTCTTACTCAGTCTGCCCCCTTTCATTACCGTTGCCACTGAGCTAGATTGATGTGACCTTCGTCTCATGGAATTGACGTAACACTGCCTTGCGGTGCGTTGGTCACCCAGGACTTCTCCTACTCTGTTCTCAGTGATGTACTTCATTTTCTGATGTACTGTTGAGGACACGATCTCGTATGGGTTTATTGTGGTTCTTCCTAGGATCCCGTTGTAGGCTCCTAATTTTTCCACTACCATAAAATTCACATTTATCCTCAGATGTGTCCATCCTTGCCCTAGTGTTACTGGTAGAGTTATCATACCCAGAGGGTAGCTTGTTGCTCCTGAGAATCCGACTAGAGGAAAGCTCACCAGTTTGACATCTGACTTAGATTTTCCTATCTCTTCTAGCACGCGCATGTTTAGTAAATCTGCCTAACTCCCTCCATCAACGAGTATTCCCTTCACATCAAAGTTGTCAATATCCATTGTTATTACTAGAGCATCGTCATGCGGGAAGACGATGTGACTCTTATCCTTCTCAGAAAATTCAATCACCATTTCCTTTTCCTCCCTTGGTCTCTTTCTCCACTTTGTTGTCACATCTATCCTGGAGGCATACACCTCTCTTGCATTTGTTGTTGGTCCACCTGCCGCGAATCCACCATGTATCATGTTAATCTTTCCTCTTTTTTTAACTAAAGGATTGTAATCAGCCTTCTCCTTGCCTTTGTCCTTTTGAGTGGGCCTTACAGGTGCACTGCTGCCCCCATGATCAACAAATTGCTTCAGCACTACTCTTTGTACAGCGTTGTTTATACTTAATTTTAAACTGAAGCATTCGTTGGTGTCATGGCTGTGTGCTTCATGGTTGTCGCACCATTTTTATTTTTAATTTCCTACCATCGGGGCTCTCCATCTTGCTAGGGGTGCCCATATCTTTAAGTTCCTCATTTCTCTCAATACGACTGCTGGGGTCGCGTTCAATGGTACGAACTTGATGACATTAAGATCTTTTGCTCTCAGCTCCTCGCCTGTCTGATTCCTTGGCTGGGGCGGACGCCAGTCCTGTTGTCTGATTGGTTGGGGAACCTGAGGTAGATTTCCTCTATTTGGCTTTGTTTTCTCATCCTTTGTGGCCTGAATCTTTGCTCTCTTACTTATTCTATGTCTTTCCAGATCTATGTGTGTTTTCACCCACGCCGCTGTTGGATCACGGTTGGAACTCCGGTATGTTCTTGACGGAAATCCGAACTCCTTCGCTCCAAGTAATCCTGCAAGAAGGGGGTAGACCGGGTGGTGACCCAGAATCGCTCTCCGATGCTTAAATGAGTATCTCGATGAAACTGGCAAGTATCAGTATGTAAAATGTTCAACGTAATGATCCTGAGGTAACTCCTTCCTTTATATATGGGAGGGGTCACCTCAGTTACCTGTGAGATAACTACCATGTTCCGTTAATCTCGGCCCTGTAGCCCACGTTCCGTCTTTTCAAGCCACTTCCCCACTATGTTGATAGTGGGCGTGTTTCTCGGCCTCATTCTCTGGTGGCAAGTCCCGACGGATGTCGGGGACTCCAGAGTTATCTCTTTTGGTCACCGCTCGGGGCCCCTCGTCATCGGGACTGGGCCAGCATTCTCAGGGATTCAATATCGGGGCCTACTTAAAGGCATATCATCGGGGCCTACTTAAAGGCGTATCATCGGGGCCTACTTAAAGGCATAGGATCGGGAGCGTTCAGCTCGTATGTCGGGACCGACCTTGTCGGGTCCCCTTGTATTGGTCTTCTAAGCCTCCTTAGGGCCCATTGGGCCTTCTTCGCCGTTTAGTCGCCGTTAATGGGCCTGGCGGCTATATCGAAACCCATCATTTGCCCACAAGACCCGAGGGACTTATAGTTCGTTGTGTCTTTCAACTTCGGACCTTTCGATATTCCGAGGATAACCACCGAATCCGAAAAGATTTCTCGATTACTCCCCTATTAAATGCAAGGAGTGATGAAGTGACGGCTTGAGTGCCCGTGCCTGCTTTTCTGAAAAAGCGCTTTATAGCCGTTTTGTCTCTAGTGCTCCGACGATTCGGATTGAGGCGCTTGATCTTCAACGGTTTAGATTGCAACGTCTCTTTGGCTGTCCTCTCTCCTATAAAACCCCAAATCTTGGCACTATTCAGTTCTTCTTTACCGTTTCATTCTCTGCGTTTTCAAAAGCTCGAGCTCTCTTTTCTAGTCTCTGATCAGCCTCCTGACTTTATTTCTGAAGCTTCTCATCCTCTAGCTGTAGGTCAATCGGGAGCTGGAGCTTCTGCGGGAACGCCACCCTCCGACGCCCAGGTCGGAGAACCCCTCTTGTCGCTTCCTGCACCAACAAGATCGGGGGCCGAAGATGCCCCGACGGACGGCCAATTCCGTCGGGTGGTTGATCTGGACGTTTCCCATTCTTCTGAGGAGGTCGGCGAAGACCAGCCCCTGGTTCGTTGTCGGGGGGCGAGGCAGACCCCGCTGGAGCCAACTTCCGAAGGGCTACCTCCATCTTCTCCGGCGCAGCAGCTTTCGCCGGGTTCTCATGGCGACTCGGAGGCACGCACCTCTGACGCTCAGGCCGTTCCTCCTCCTCTCCCCTTAGACGGGAGCTTCTATCGGAATTATGCCCCCGACCAGGCGGCAGCTCCCTGGACCCCGATCGAGTCACTACAGGGAGTTCCGCTACGCCGGGACAATTTGTCACCGGAACTGGGTCTGCATCTACTGGCAGGTTCAGTTCCGCCGTCCATGAAGCTTCCACTTTCCTTGGACCCCGAGGACATCCATGGGGACCTTCGCGCTATGGCCGTTCGCCGTGTGGAGGTAAGTCTTCCTGTTTTCACACTTAGTATATAATGTAAAATACTCTCATGTACTAACCTCCCTTCTCTTCTACAGGAGATGGCGGACCAGCACCGCTGCTTCGGGTATATCCTGGCCTTGGAGGAGGCCCTGAAGGAGGAGCGAGCCAAGGCGGCCCCCGAGGTTTTGGCAAAGCTCGAGGAGGATCTGGCTACCTCCGAGTCGTCAAAAGGGAAGTTGGTTAAGGAGCAGGCCCTCCTTGACCAGAAGACTCGGGACCTCTTGAGGCAGGTCCACGATTTTGAGAGGCTGCTGAAGCAGGAGCGCCAAAGGCTCAGTGAGGAGCAGCGGGGGCGCGTGGAGGATCGGGACAGGCATGTCCTTGAGAAGAAGGCCCTCGAGGACGCCAAGGCGGGGCTAGAAGCCGAGAAGAAGGCCCTCGAGGATGCCAAGGCGGGGCTGGAGGCTGAGAAGGTCCTTCTCTCCAACCGGTCCCAGCAGATGGAGCGGGAACTTGCCGAGTTCCCCACCAAGCTGGCCGAGGCTGAAGCCAAGGGACGGGAAGATTATCGGGGCTCCGAAGCTTTCCAACTGGACGCGGTAAAGTTCTGTATGGCGGAGGTGGAGACCACCATGCTTAATGCTGTTGAAGAGCTCCATCTGGAGTACGGTGGTGCCATCGAATTCACCGAGTCTCAGACCCTCGCCCCCTTCGCGGAGAGGTACTTCAACCTTTCTGAGGAGAGTGACGGGGCTAATACCCCCGAGGGGACTGTGGGTGCTGAAGGCATGGTGGAGCCTCCAAGTGCAGACATCCCGACGACAGAGCCCCCGATGATCGACCCTCCCGTGGCTAATCCTCCAGAGTCCGATCCTCCAGCGGCCAATCTTTCAGAGTCCAATCCTCCCGCGGCCAATCTTCAAGAGTCCGGTCCCCCGACCACGGAGTCTTCTGCCACAGACCTCGTGGATCTGCTCCTCTCGACGCTGCCAAGGATCAAGCTTGATTGCTTTATTTTCAAATCCTTGTAATTTCTTTCTTTGTTGCGAACCTCCCAGATCTTCATAATATCAATCTTTTTCGGTTCCGATCATCATTTGCACCACTTAAGGTGAATTAACTACGCCACCTAAGGCAATTCGGCCATATCACTTAAGAGTAATTACGACGCGTCACTTAAGACATTTTACCCACACCACTTAAGGCGATTTAATCCTGCCCCTTAAGGCAACTTTTCCACACCACTTAAGGCGATTTAATCGTGCCCCTTAAGGCAACTTTTCCGTACCACTTAAGGCGATTTAATCGTGCCCCTTAAGGCAACTTTTCTACACCACTTAAGGCGATTTAATCGTGCCCCTTATGGCAACTTTTCCACACCACTTAAGGCGATTTAATCATGCCCCTTAAGGCAATTTATCTACACCACTTAAGGCGATTTAATCGTGCCCCTTAAGGCAACTTTTCCACACCACTTAAGGCGATTTAATCATGCCCCTTAAGGCAATTTATCCACGCCACTTAAGGCAACTTTTCCACACCACTTAAGGCGATTTAATTACGCCACTTAAGGCGAAACCCCACCACTTAAGGTGATTTAGCTACACCACTTAAGGCGATTTAAGTATGCTTAGAATAATAAGTCTTAGCATGGTTTTGTCGGAAGCAACCTCTTTATTCATTGATGGCTAAACTTGCACCACTGAAGGCGACTTAATAAACAACTTGCACCACTGAAGGCGACTTAATAAACAACTTGCACCACTGAAGGCGACTTAATAGATAACTTGCACCACTGAAGGCGACTTAATAGACAGCTTGCACCACTAAAGGCGACTTAATATCAAACATGAAATTTCTTCAAGTGTTCGCCACTAAAAGAATGCTTCAACACATTGCCATCGAGGTCTTCCAACTTATACGCGTTCCGAGCTGGCATCTCCACGGCCTTATAAGGCCCTTCCCAATTTGGTGACATCTTGTTGATTCGATCCAAAAGGGTAAATTCGTTCCGACGCCACACCAGTTCCCCGACAAAGAACTGTCGAGACTTGACTCGTCGATTATAATATCGGGCCGTTGCCAAGCGCATCCGAGCCTGGGCCTCCTCGGCACTCCGCATCTTTTCTTCGACTAAGTCCAAGTCCAGACGCCTCATTTCATCATTCGATAGAGGTTCATAATACCTCGTCCGATGGGATGCCACAGCTATATCGACGGGAGCAACTGCTTCCGTGCCATAAACAAGGACAAACGGAGTCTCCCCGGTCGACCTTTTGGGTGTTGTTCTAACAACCCAAAGTACATTTTCCAGCTCATCCAGCCATTTGCCCTTCAAGGCATGGACCCTCTTCTTCAGGCCATCCATTACGATCTTGTTGGCGGATTCCACCTGTCCGTTGGTTTGAGCATGACGGACAGAAGCTGTCCGATTCTCAATTTTCAGTTCATCCAAGTACTCCTTCCATTGGGCCCCGTTGAACGGAGGGCCATTATCGCTGATCACCACCTTGGGGATCCCGTATCGGGATATGATATGGGTCTGGAGGAATTTGAGGATGTGGTTCCCCGTTGTCTTGGCCAATGCCTTGGCTTCTATCCATTTCGAAAAATAATCAATAGCCAAAACTAAGTATCGACACTGACCTTTTGCAACTGGAAGGGGTTCCACCAAGTCGATTCCCCACTGCGAGAAAGGCCAAGCACTCTTTATGGACGTTAGATCGGCAGCTGGAGCCACGATGTTTGGGGCGTACTTTTGGCAAGCGTCACAGGATCGGACTAGCATCGTTGCCTCCTTGTTCATCGAGGGCCAGTAATAGCCCAAGTTCAACACTTTCCTCACGATGGATCGGGCACCATCATGACAGGCCAAATATCCTTCGTGCACCTCCCTAAGGATCCGACCGGTGTCGGGCTCGGCCACGCATTTCAGATAAGGAGTTAAATACCCCTTTTTGTACAGCTGATTGTCCACCATCACATAATTGGGCGCAATTCGGCGTATTTTGCCTGCTGCCACTTCCTCATCGGGGACTGCCCCCGTAGTCAGATACGCGGCTATTTGGGTCATCCAAGTGGGCTCCTCCGATCCGATCTCAATGACGCAAACCTCTGACTGATCGGTGGTTGACAGGATCACCTTCTCCAAGAAATGCACCTTCCGACTTTCATCGAGGGGTGCTCCCAAGGCGAACTTGCTTAAGGCATCTGCTTTCGCATTATCCTCCCACGGGATCGCCTCAATATCGAAGCTCTTGAAACTCTCCTTCAAGGTTTGCACCTCGCAAAGATACTTTTTCATCATCGGGCTCTTTGCTTCGTATCGCCCTTGGACTTGGTTCACGATCAGGCTAGCATCGCACTTCACCTTTAAGTGACCAACCCCCGTTCCTTTAGCAATCTTGAGGCTAGTGATGAGGGCCTCATACTCAGCTTCATTGTTGGTGGCCCTAAATGTCAAGGCCAAGGCAGCTTCATTGTTGGTGGCCCTAAATGTCAAGGCCAAGGCGTATCGAAGGGGCTCGCCTCCGTATGGCGGTATCAGTACAAAACCTGCTCCCGATCCTTCTGAATTTGAGGAGCCATCGGTGTACATCTCCCAAGTATTTTCAGTGTTGGGCTGTTCTGACTGCTATGTTATCGGGACCTCCATGGTTGCCCCCTCTACAGGGCCCGCTTCTTCTAGATCGGGGGCTGTAGACTCTGCTATGAAATCCGCCAACGCCTGGCCCTTAATAGCCGTCCTCGGAGCAAAGTGAATGCGGAACTCACTAAGCTCGACTGCCCATTTCACTAATCTTCCCGACGCATCAGGTCGGTTCAAAAAATGTTTCAAGGGCTGATTCGTCAAAACGGTAATCTCATGCGCGTGGAAGTAAGGCCTCAGCTTCCGAGCAGTAATAATCAACGCATAGAGATACTTCTCAACGGCGGGATAATTCATTTCAGACTTGGCGAGTGCCTTGCTTACATAATAGACGGGGACTTGGCTACCCTCTACAACTTTTACTAAGACAGAGTTAACAGCAAATTCAGAAACAACCAAATACAGATAGAGTGGCTCGCCTGGGATGGGCTTCGCCAGCGGCGGGAGGGTACGGAGGTGCTGCTTCAGTGCCTGGAACGCCTCCTCGCACTCGGCGGTCCACTCGAACTTCTTATTGGCCCTCAGCACTTCAAAGAATGGCATGGATCGGTTGCTTGCCTTGGACAGGAAGCGATTCATCGCGGCTAATCGGCCATTCAGCACCTGCACCTCCCGATGGCTCGTCGGGGACTTCATCTCCTCGATTGCCCTCAACTTCTCAGGGTTCACCTCGATCCCCCTCTGGCTCACCATAAAACACAGGAACTTCCCGGAGTGCACTCCGAAGGCGCACTTGGTCGGGTTCAGGCGAACTTGATGGAGCCTCATCCGCTCGAATGCTGTGGCCAGGTTGTGAACATGATCCTCGGCCTGTCGGGACTTCACCAGAATGTCGTCCACATAGGCCTCCATGGTTTTCCCCAACATATCCCCGAACAGCTTATTCACCATCCTCTGATAAGTTGCACCTGCGTTGATCAATCCGAAGGGCATAACATCATAATGATATATGTCACTATCAGCATAAAAGGCGGTATGAGGGGCATCCTCCTCTGACATCTTGATCTGATTGTAGCCAGAGTAAGCATCCATAAAGCTCAGCAGCTCATGACCCGATGTGGCATCCACCAGCTGGTCGATCCTCGGAAGCGGGTAGCAATCCTTTGGGCATGCCTTGTTCAGGTCGTGGAAATCGACGCACATCCGCCACTTGCCATTGCTCTTCTTCACCAGGACTGGGTTGGCGACCCAGGTCTGGAATCGGAGCTCCTTAATAAATCCAGCATCGAGCAACCTACCCACCTCCTGCTGGATCACGATCTTCTTGTCGGCACCCATCAGGCGCCTTCTCTGTGTGATCGGCTTGATCGCGGGATCAATTTTCAGCTCGTGAGTAATTACATCGGGGCTGATTCCTGGCATGTCGCTCGGGGACCAGGCAAACAGCTCCTTGAACTCCTTCAGAAGATCAATCAGTTCTCGCGCCGTCTTCTCCGTCAGAGCGGACCCAATTTTCACTTTCCTCTGAGCCCCATCAATCTCGACCTCCTTCAGATCTTTCATCGGGGCGGGACGCCCAAACTCTTCTCGGGGATCAGCGTCAGTCTGGAAAACATTAATAGCCTCCTGATTCCTCCTCCAGGTGGCATTGAGATAGCACCTCCTGGAAGCTATCTGATCGCCCTGGACTTCCCCGATTCCGTGGTCAGTCGGGAACTTCAGCTTCTAATGGACAATTGAGGCAACTGCCCCCAGCGGGTTGACGGTAGTCCTCCCGATAATTGCATTATAGGTCCCCGCGGACTTGACCACCACGAATTCCACGTTCCTCTTCTCCGACTTCCAGCCACTACCGAATTCAACCGCTAACGTAATCATTCCCACCGGGTAAGAAGTAGAGCCAGAAAATCCGACCATCGGGAAATCTGCGGGCTTCAAGTCCTTCTTGGTTTTTCCCATAGCCTCCAGTGCATCCATGAACAGAATATCGGAGGAGCTCCCTCCATCAATCAGGATTCGTTTCATCTCGTACCCATCCACATTCAGGGTCACGACCAGAGCATCATCGTGTGGGGTCTCCACACCTATCAGGTCCTACGCTGAGAAGGGAATCACCATTTCTTCTTTCGGAGTCCAATTTCGGGCCCTCTTGCCTAGTACCACAGCAATGGGAATCCGAGAAGCATAGACCTCCCGAGCTGCCGTAGTATCCCCTCCTACAGCAAGTCCTCCGTGAATCACATTAATGGTTCCCCGCTTCTCCTTGCGGGCATTGGAAGACTCAAGTTTATCCTTCTTCGGGGATCGACCACGGGATCGGGAACGGGACCGCGATCGGGACCGGGAACGGGATCGGGCCCGCTGTCCAGTTTTGGATCAGCTTCTCAATCTCTTTCTTCAACTCCCGACAATGGTTAGTGTCGTGACCGTTGGCACGGTGAAAGCGACGATAACGGTCAATGCGGGCTCCCATGGACTCTCCATCTTTTTTCGGTGGATACCTGGCGATACCCTGTCGGTCCATCACTGCCAGCACAGCACCCATGGAAAAAATGAGAGGGGTGTAGTGGTCCTCCCGCTTGTCCGACTTCGAGGAACGCTTATCTTCCCTCCGATCGGGACGACCTCGGCCCCGACTATTATCGGGTTTGTCTTTCCTCTTGCGGTCGTCCGAGGACTTGAACGACTGCTTCCCCCTGTTTGATTTCGGAGGATCGAGGTCTCCGGCAGCTATCTTCGACTCCTGGACGTAGATTTGCTGCTTTACTCTCGTATGCAGCGCCTCCATGTTCCACACAGCCTTCTCAGCCACACTGTGCATCAGGTCAGAACCATACGGTGCAGTCAGGTTCCGAATGAAGGTACGGATGGTCTCTCCCTCCGTCATTTCCTCATCAATCTCGGCCACGCTGGCAGTGTACCTCTGGTAGTAATGCGCAAGAGATTCGTCGGGCCTCTGTACCACCTCAGCCAGGAACCTCGCGCTTTTCAGGAGACGCCGACGGCCCTGGTACTGCTGGATGAATCGATCATGCATCTGGGTCCAGCTAGAGATGCACCCTGGGGGAAGGCTGAAGAACCACGTCAGGGCCCTTTCACCGAGTGTGCCTGGGAACAAAACACACACGATATCAACATTCGGGGCTCTGCCTAGACAAGCCATGACATGCTTCTGGACATGACGAACGGGATCTCCCTCTCCATCATACTCCTTAATTGTCGGGATGCCCAGTCCCGGCGGGGCGGTAGTGTTCACCAATCGGGGGACGAAGGGATGAGTGGATCGATCCCTCAACTCCGTCATCATCTTCTTCTGGTCCCCCATGCAAATTTTCACAATCTTCACCACCTGGTCGGGGGTGATAGGCCCATTGAGAGGAATGGTCCTATGCTGCACAGGTCCAAGCCCATCGACCACGAATTGCTCCGATAGGGCAGGCTCCTTGCCCTTATCTTGATGCCCAGGTTGGGCCTCCTGCCCGTCCCGATTCTCCATCGGCGGAGGTGGAGGTAACTCCTCCTCCTTCTTCTTGGCGGCCTCTCTTCGGTCCAGGAGAGCCTCCATAGCTTCCAAAAATACTGGCATGGCATCCATCACAGCCTTTTCCAAGTCCGGCTTTGCAGGTGCCTCCTGGTCCCTCCTTGGGATCTCTTCCCGGCTCTCCGACGAGTTTCAGATGGAATCTTCGCGATCATCATGATGCCCCCTTGTTTGGGAAACAGCAGGGGGAGGATCATTTCAACGGTGCGCTCCGGTAACCCTGAATTCAGAGTTCCAGCAGGGTGACGGGAACCACCGGATTGCCCTTGTCTCTTCTTTTGCTTGCCAGCCATCGAACGGGTAGAAGCCATTTTTGCTTTTTGCTTCGTTCCCACACACGGCGCCAATGTTGGATCACGGTTGGAACTCCGGTATGTTCTTGACGGAAATCCGAACTCCTTCGCTCCAAGTAATCCTGCAAGAAGGGGATAGACCCGGCGGTAACCCAGAATCCCTCTCCGATGCTTAAATGAGTATCTCGATGAAACTGGCAAGTATCAGTATGTAAAATGTTCAACGTAATGATCCTGAGGTAACTCCTTCCTTTATATAGGGGAGGGGTCACCTCAGTTACCTGTGAGATAACTACCACGTTCCGTTAATCTCGGCCCTGTAGCCCACGTTCCGTCTTTTCAGGCCACTTCCCCACTATGTTGATAGTGGGCGTGTTTCTCGGCCTCGTTCTCTGGCGGCAAGTCCCGACGGATGTCGGGGACTCCAGAGTTATCTCTTTTGGTCACCGCTCGGGGCCCCTCGTCATCGGGACAGGGCCAGCATTCTCAGGGATTCAATATCGGGACCTACTTAAAGGCATATCATCGGGGCCTACTTAAAGGCGTATCATCGGGGCCTACTTAAAGGCGTATCATCGGGGCCTACTTAAAGGCGTATCATCGGGGCCTACTTAAAGGCATAGGATCGGGAGCGTTCAGCTCGCATGTCGGGACAAACCTTGTCGGGTCCCCTCGTATTGGTCTTCTAAGCCTCTTTAGGGCCCAGTGGGCCTTCATCGCCGTTTAGTCGTCGTTAATGGGCCTGACGGCTATATCGAAACCCATCAGCCGCCAGCTCCTCCATTGTGCTTGCGGGTTTCTTAGCCATTTTTTCTGCCAAGGTTGAGCCAAAGCGTCTAAGGTTTCTTATGAAAGCCCTTATGATCTCGCCCTCAGTTATGTATGTCCCCTTGTATATCAGCTAGGTTCTGACTGAACCTGGTGTAACAGTTTGCTAGCGTCTCCTCATGCTCTTGTTTCACATCGTCAAGCGAACATGTTCCCTTGAGTAACTTCCTTTCTCCTAAGTACCTTTGGAGTAACATAGCTTTCAGTTGTGCCCATGAATGAATGCTCTCATTTGGTAGGCTGAAGAACCAGTGCGATGCTACCCCTGACAATGTATTTGATAACAATAGTGCCTTATAGCGATCATCCGTTGTCCTACCCAATAGGGAGGCTTCATGTTGTTGGTTGTGCTCCAAGGGGTCACTCTTGCCATTATACTTTTCTATCTTTATCATGTCCAACGCGTCAGGCACTTTGTTGTTGTCCAACTCCCTTGTAAATGGGTGACTTGTCCTATCACTCAACCAGTGCAATCCATTCGTCTTAGATTCATTCATCTTCTTCGCGATCATTGCCTCTATGTCTTCTTGATTTAGCATCACTGGTGTTGACCTATAATTTCTTTGAATTCGTCATAGCTTATCACCGGGCTTGCAGGGATTCTGTGTCCATCATGATAAGGACTGTATGTGTAACGTGGATATCCCTGCGGAGGTGGATGCTGAAATTCCTGTCTCCCTGGTTTCTGAGGCTGTGCATTATCCCTCAATGGGGTGTATGTCCATGCCCCTTGCGGTGCTTGGGGTTGCATTGGAGGCACAAACTGCTGCATGTCCCTTGCGGGTGGTACTTACTCATTTCTGCCTTGATTTTCAGGCTGCCCTGTTGGGGGGGGGGGGGCATGTGTTGTTCTTCTTCCGGAAACTGCTTTGCCTGCTGGTACTGCTCTGCATGTGGATGTCGCTGCTCTTGTGGGTATTGATTCGCCTGCGGGTGTTTCCCCGCTTGCGTATACTGCCTCTCCTGCCTGTTTCTCACAGCCTCTCTATAAGCCAACATCTTATCTAATGCATTCATGAACCCTGGAGTCACTGTTTGTGCTCCCTGTGAATGCATATGCTTTGTATTGGTGGTATGAGCCCGGTTGTTGTTTCCTTGTTCTGGCATTCCATACAGATACTCCTGAGGATGAGTTTCATAGGGGTACCCCTGTGGAGGTGCCGTATATTGGTATCCTTGAGACGGTACTCCCTGTCGCACACCGTGCCCCTGTGGTCGTCGACTCATAGGGGTCAAAGCAGTGGAAGACTCAGCCCCAGCTGGGCGTAACGGTCCTCCTTGATTGTTTTCCTGGGGAGCTTGTGGGGTTGTTTGGCGTGCATGAGGTGCAGGCTGCCCCTGAGGAGTAGGTTGTCTTGCCGGGGGTACGGGCTTCCGTGGTGGATGTACATGTTTTCCTCTTTGATTGTTTGGCTGCCTAATGTCTCCCGGTGGACGGTCGTCCCTAGATGGCAGGTTGTTTGTCATAGATCTTGTGATAGCCAGGATTTTTGTTCAAAACCCACGAACGGTGTTGCGTCCGGGATGAACTGGGTCGTGGGGACGCGTCTGTTCGTATGGTTGTGCGGGTTTTCGGGCTGTAACCCTTCGTTTGAAAGAGGTTTGTGCCACTGACGAGTGTTCGGTTGATTCCCGGAAAGGTCTGTGTCTCAAAGTGCGGTTGTGTCTCAGGGGGACGTCTGAGTCTCGGAAGGCAGAGGTCTGTGCACAAATCCGGATGTCTGGGCGACGATTCCTGCACAAAGGACCGGTGCTAGCACGAAGAGGGGGGGTGGTGCTAGCGGAACCCTCTCCGAAGCTTAAGTCACTATAGGGCTAAAAGAGTAATTCTAGAGAGAGAAAATATTTCTAGAGAGAATTCAGAGCTCAAAATACCAAAGTTGGGCAAATGAGAGGATGTGTGAAAATGGGTGGCCAAGGTCTCCTATTTATAGGCTTCCTTGAGACCGGACCCGGTTTTAAAGCGGTTTGATGACGGTCTAAAAGCAAGCGGTAACCGTTATCATCATTGGTAATATGCGAACTTGACTTCTCTTCATGTAACGGTAATTGCGTAAACGGTAGTCGCGCAATGCTCGTAGTGCAATCCGGACGTCCGGATTGTTTGCAATCCGGAGGTCCGGTCCGGATGCGCGTAAATGCACCTCCGGACCGTTTTTACCCCTTGGGAGACGTTTTTCAAGTTGTGATGTGATTTTCGGTATGTTTGCGAGGCCCGAAACGTAAATACGAACTCAAATTGGACACATATCCATCACTTGCCCCCGAGTCAAGTAACGGTTTAAAACCTTTCTTGACTCTATTTTTAAGTTAGGATACGTATTCAATTTGAGCTTGACGCTAACCTTTCGGTTTTAGTCGTTGGTTGGTCGTAGACATCTTGATTTTGTCCGTCCTTTGATTTTCCGACCGAATGACTTTATTTCCTGTCATCACGGTTAGTGTAATAGAGAATGTATATACGTAGCATGCGAGTATGGTTACCGTTAGGGATATAAACAATTAGCAATACACCATCCGAACATGCTTTTATCAACATGCATGCACAAGTAACGGTTATGGCAAGATCGTAATTACGCGATGCAAGAAATATAATCCGTATACTCCTCAAACGACTTAGCGATTATTAAATCATGAATCATGCGATATGTAAACATGCATGTAAAATGACGGATTCGATACGTGTAACACCAAAACAATCATGTATGTAGAGTATAAATACTTAGAAGAGGGCGGAGTATACCGTAAGTACTTGTAGGTGCATTACTTCTTTGATCCTTATCATCAAGGAGTCTCTCTTGGAAGTAGTCGTTTGTTGCTTTGATGCCTTAGAGAAATATTTCCTTAAGTGTTGTCGTATTTGTTCTTCGCGGTTCGTCATATTAGTAGCATCGCTTGCATGATAGCTTCTTGAGATGTTGGTCCTTTTTACTGCACGTACCAACTTTGTTATGCGCATTGACTTTGGCTATGCGCGTTGACTTTTACTACGCGCGTTGACTTTGGCTATGCGCGTTGACTTTTGCTACGCGCGTTGACTTTTGCTATGCGCGTTGACTTTTGCTACGCGCGTTGACTTTTGCTATGCGCGTTGACTTTTGCTACGCGCGTTGACTTTTGCTACGCGCGTTGACTTTTGCTATGCGCGTTGATTTTGCTATGCGCGTTGGCGCTAATGGTTGAGCATCAGGTATAGACTGTTGGTCATTGCCTGCAAGTATGTTAAAACACTTAGGAAATATTTAAGCGATATCTAATACTTGTTACCATAGATGTCGTCGTATGAGCTTTGTCGATGAGGGTCGTAGGTGTGATTAGGAGGTATAACTACTCGCTGTATGCAATCCATCTTTTTCGACATGTATGTACGTACATGGAAACACTTAGAAAATATTTTCTCTTTGTCGATATGCATTCTTGTCGACATGTATGTACGTACATGGAAACACTTAGAAAATATTTTCTCCTTGTCGACATGTATGTACGTACATGGAAATACTTAGAAAATATTTTCTCCTTGTCGACAAGCATCCTTGTCGACATGTATGTACGTACATGGAAATCCTTAGAAAATATTTTCTCCTTGTCGATATGCATCCTTGTCGATATGTATGTACGTACATGGAAACACTTAGAAAATATTTTCTCCTTGTCGACATGTATCCTTGTCGACATGTATGTACATACATGGAAATACTTAGAAAATATTTTCTCATTGTCGACATGTATGTACGTACATGGAAATACTTAGAAAATATTTTCTCCTTGTCGACATGTATCCTTGTCGACATGTATGTACGTACATGGAAATACATAGAAAATATTTTCTCCTTGTCGACATGCATCCTTGTCAACATGTATGTACGTACATGGAAATACTTAGAAAATATTTTCTCCTTGTCGACATGTATCCTTGTCGACATGTATGTACGTACATGGAAATACTTAGAAAATATTTTCTCCTTGTCGACATGTATGTACGTACATGGAAACACTTAGAAAATATTTTCTCCTTGTCGACATGTATCCTTGTCGACATGTATGTACATACATGGAAATACTTAGAAAATATTTTCTCATTGTCGACATGTATGTACGTACATGGAAATACTTAGAAAATATTTTCTCCTTGTCGACATGTATCCTTGTCGACATGTATGTACGTACATGGAAATACATAGAAAATATTTTCTCCTTGTCGACATGCATCCTTGTCAACATGTATGTACGTACATGGAAATACTTAGAAAATATTTTCTCCTTGTCGACATGCATTCTTGTCGACATGTATGTACGTACATGTAAATACTTAGAAAATATTTTCTCCTTGTCGACATGTATCCTTGTCGACATGTATGTACGTACATGGAAATACATAGAAAATATTTTCTCCTTGTCGACATGCATCCTTGTCAACATGTATGTACGTACATGGAAATACTTAGAAAATATTTTCTCCTTGTCGACATGCATTCTTGTCGACATGTATGTACGTACATGGAAATACTTAGAAAATATTTTCTCCTTGTCGACATGTATCCTTGTCGACATGTATGTACGTACATGGAAATACATAGAAAATATTTTCTCCTTGTCGACATGCATCCTTGTGGACATGTATGTACGTACATGGAAATACTTAGAAAATATTTTCTCCTTGTCGACATGTATCCTTGTCGACATGTATGTACGTACATGGAAATACTTAGAAAATATTTTCTCCTTGTCGACATGCATCCTTGTCGACATGTATGTACGTACATGGAAATACTTAGAAAATATTTTCTCCTTGTCGATATGCATCCTTGTCGACATGTATGTACGTACATGGAAACACTTAGAAAATATTTTCTCCTTGTCGACATGTATCCTTGTCGACATGTATGTACGTACATGGAAATACTTAAAAAATATTTTCTCCTTGTCGACATGCATCCTTGTCGACATGTATGTACGTACATGGAAATACTTAGAAAATATTTTTCTCATTGTCGACATGCATCCTTGTCGACATGTATGTACGTACATTGTGTGTGCGTATTTGCCCACGCACTTAGAATCTTTTCACCATCTCTGGCTATGTATGCTGTATCCGTATGCTTGATGCGAACACAGGTTATATGCCAACTCCTGATAATATGCTGACACGTGGTTGTATGCCGACAGCTTGCAATATGCTGATTGTCATCCTGAGCCAAGTACTTAGAAAATATTCCACCATTGTAATCTTGTATGCTGCGAGTATGAGCTCGGTGTTGTCATGCAAGGTTAATGTGTTGAAGAGGTTGCCCCCCTTGCGTGATGCTTGTTACTTGTTGCACGAAGACTAATAAGTCTTGTATGTACGTGGTTGTCTCACATGGATCGTCCGTTGCATAAGTGCTTGAATAAGTGTTGGTGCGTGTTTGCGCATTGACTGGATTGTTGATAACATTTTCCAGGATATCAGATCTTGCTGTCCTCTTGTCAGAATTAGTCTTCCCACGGTTGTTACCATGAGTAAGTCCACTATCTCCATCTTGATGGGAAAAAGCTTGTCTTTGCGGATAGCTGGTGTGTATAGAAATCCATTTGTTGAGAGGAATGTCCATACAAGTGCCCCCGCTACTCTGGAGTCTTTGGACACGGTGGCGGTAAAGGGCTTGTGAGTAAGACGTCTCATTGTATTTTCTTTGAACTTGTTAATTTTTCAAGTTATCGCTGGCTGCAGTTTCTATTTTTAGCATAATCTTTGAAAGATCCGACGCATGGGCGTGTCCCTCGAGCGATTCTTAATTCTTTATGCTGAGCATGACCGTGCTAATTCCTTCTTGTGATAAAGGAAATAGAGTTGAGGGTTGTGCAGTGGTGTCTTCTGCCCCCGGGTCGAGGGACCGGCCCAAGGAGGAGCGTTACTCCTACTGAGGTAAGTATTTGTTGATTGCTGATTGTCGCCCTTATGTTGAAGAGCTATGTTGTGCTGAATGTTGAAACAATCATTCTTGTCGTGTCTTCTGTGTGGATGACGACATTGCATTTGATGTTGACATTATGAACTCTTTGCCATAAGTCCTTAGAGATGATGTTGACTCTTGGTTGCTGTTGGGCTGTCCGCTTCCAGCATGTTGAACCCTTTGTGAATGGGTTGATGTTGATAATTCTTTGTTCATGGCTTTGCTTGCATGATATTTCGTCACTTGGACCTGTTTTCAATAATAATTATGTGATAACTTGTTATTAATATTTCATACCTTGAGTTATCTATGCTGTCCATATGCTTTTGACTTGAAAGATAGGATATATATCCTTAGATGATGAACATGATGTCCTTAGTTGCGACTGTACGTTGCACATTGTTAAGTGTTATGATCGCCCCTCTTGGCTAGAATCCAAGGCATGGCGAGATGGGTAGAGCATAGGATGTTGCGACCTGCGCACTGTAGGTTTTGTTTGGAGAAGACGGTGGCAACACTAATGTGCAACTTCTGCCTGTTCCGCCGAGTCCTGTCAGAGATGATGGCATTCTTTAATATGTGCCATCTTTGGGATATGTTGAACTCGTTTCTGAGTCTGTTTGCCCCCCGGCTTCTGTGTTTGGAAACTTGTTGTAGTTGTTCCTTAGCTGCTGCTTACGACTTGTTCGCTTTGAACTACGTCGTTTGAACCTGTTTTATACATAGTAGTTTGCATAATAACTTGTTAGTAATATTTCATACCGTTATCACTTACTGTGTTTATTGAATGTGGATGACTAGTAACGTAGACATAGTCCCCGCAGTCGTGACCGATAGCCACTTCTTGATTGATAAGTTGAGATGCTCTCCTGATTGCTTGCATGATGCATTATGCATATTGCCCTTCTTTCCTGAATAGCTTGCCGCTATATGTGTTGCAACCTGCCAAGTATTTTTGCGTATAGCAATATTTCTCAACAAGTAGTGTATTTGAAAGGTGTTATCTTGGCTAAGCAAGATACTAGTTTATACCGTCTCTTAGTTCCACTCTAAGGCGACGTTGTACAAGACTCGACTTGTAAATTTTATGAGTTTTAAACAGGGTGCGCACCTGCCAGCGTGTATCAACCCGCGTTGGGGAAGCATACGTAGAAACATTTTAGTATTTGAAAGGTGTTATCTTGGCTAAGCAAGATACTAGTTTATACCGTCTCTTAGTTCCACTCTAAGGCGACGTTGTACAAGAATCGACTTGTAAATTTTAAGAGTTTTAAACAGGGTGCGCACCTGCCAGCGTGTATCAACCCGCGTTGGGGAAGCATACGTAAAAACATTTTAGTTTTTGAAGAAGCATTTTGTGAACCCTAAAAAGCTTGTTGATAAAATATTTGAAAAAATATGCTGGCATTGAATGTGATACACCCAAAAAACTGTGTTGATAAAATTTTTGGAAAGGTCTTTGATACATAAAATATTTGATAAAATATTTGACAAAATATTTGGTAAAATATTTGAAAAAATATTTGTGATACATGATTCCTGCGTCCAGGGACCATGTAACACTTTTTTGAAAATATGAATTGTGATGCATGCTTTCTGCGTCCAGGAACAATGCAACACGATTTGAAAATCTGTAGTACGGAATTGTCATCTAACCAGAGGACTTTCGCCGTATAAAGCGAACCCTAGACAGGAATTTGTAATATGTGATTGTCGTCTATCAAGAGGACATTCTCCATAAAGAGTGAACCCTTTAAACAGGAATTTACACTTGTTATAGTGTAGGGTCGTTGTCTAACCAGAGAACTTCCGCCACTTATGGGGTGATCAGTCCCGTATGCCCATCCTGTTCTGAATCCAGGGAATGGCTATGAACATGAGGATTTGCCTCTAACCAGAGATGTCACAGCATGTCATTTTTTAGAAGTAAACATGGGGTTTGTCTTTAAAAAAGAGGATACCTTAACATGCTATTTTTGATAGTAGGCCTTGGTGTTAATCCAAGATATTGCTTGCAGTTGACGCCTTTTGAATAGTCGTCATTTTGATAGATGATCTTAGTGTTAATCCAAGATATTGCTTGTAGTTGACGCCTTTAGAATAGTCGTCATTTTGATAAATAATATGCAGGTTGTCATTGCGGCATATAAGTTGATTGTGCACATAGCTTGATGGCTTTGTGTTGCCGGCATCTTCTTGAGATAGACGCCTATGTTATGAATGGAGAAATAAACTCCCTGTTGGTGTAGATGATAGATATGTTGGTGTTGTATACCATAAATCCCTCCTTGGACACAATGCTTAGTTTGTATTGTTGAAGTAGATTTTTGTGCATAGGTTACTACTTGGCGTAATTCCTGTGTAGTAATCGTAGTGTAGCATGTACCTACGAGCAGAGTTACTTTTGTCAGATAATCGTAATTTTTATAAGTTTGAAAAAGTATGAAGTCATGAAATTTTCTTTTTAGTTATGTATATAATAATTAAAGTAAAGGAATCTGATACAAGGATTCCTTGCTTGTGTAGGAAACTTCCCTGAGTGCGGATATGATAGGTGTAGATCATGATAGGCATGTATATATGTTAGGTAGAATTGCCGAGCACTTGTCAGCTTGGTGCCCCCCAAGTCGCTTGGAAGTTGTATCGCTGTTTCCTGATTGTTTATATTGTTTCAACTTCTAATAGTGCATGATCTGTCCTTGTGTAATGCCCCCGCCTTGTTTATTATTGCGACACGATTTTTAGTCTTGCGCATATAAAATGCTTGGAACTTTGTGTTGTTGACGCGAGTAATATGTGCGTAGTTGTTACTTGGCGTTATTCCAAGGTAATATGCGTCATAATAATGTACCTACGAAAGTATATTTAACCTTTATTAGATATTTAGAGTTCGCACAACGGATTACAAGAAAGCGTCTACTGATCACTTCTTTTGAAAATTATTGAGGCTAATAAGCATGAGTTGTACTTAATCTTTAAAAGATTTAAAATAGATATGCGAAAAAGGAGATAAGGAAGATAAAGGGATTGCTGATGTGTTTGACGTCCTCATAGGTGATTTGTTGGCTAGTTGATTCTGCCACGTGCCACATAGTTTCTCAATGCATCTAGCGTGTTGAGCTCTTCAATCTCCACCTTTGGGGATGAACAAAAGTTGATGTCATGCCCCCAAGTTTTACTTTGCTTGTGTTGTTCTTCAACATCTTTGCCAAGGAAGGCAGTCGTTGACTTAAGTGGGCGGTGATGTTTGTTTTCTGGGAGTTTGAGATTTGCTTCTTCTGCATTCATACTCCAAAGATTGTACAAGTCGTCACAATTGGTTCCATAAGTGACGTTGTTTTTCTGGCGTTTGGCGATAGGTGGATTATCATCCGCCTTTTCTTTTCCCAATGGTCCCTTGTGTAATTTTGAGGGCTTTTTCCACAGCTTGGTTTCTTTCATTTCTTTCAGGATGACAGATAACGGTGTGTTCAATGGAACACATTTGGCGAATTTGGACTCTTTGATTCTTTGGTCATCTGACTGGAATGGCCTCTTTTGTTGCGGTTGTCTCTTTTCCCAGGAAACGTGTATCTCTTTTTCAATTATTGCCTTCAAGGTTCTTGTTGTCAATCCCGTGATTGGGATGTCATCGTCACTAGCAGGTTTTTTCCGTCCCTCCTTGTAACAGATGTCAGCATTGTCTTGGCTTGTCCTTGTGGAAGGACCTTCTTTGTGTATTTTGGATGACTCTGCTTTAGTCTTCTTTGGAGGGTTGTCGCCTTGATCGGTGAATTGCTTTAATTTGCCTTTGAGGACGAAGCTGTTAATGCGGAAACGTAGGCTGGCACAACTGTTCGTCTTGTGGCCGAAGACCTCGTGGTATTCACACCACTTGTTTTTGTCTTTCCCCAACGGGCCTTTTCTGAAATTGCTCGGTGCTTTCCACATTTTTGCATCCTTCATCTCTTTCAATATTACGGATAGCGGGGCTTTCAAAGGAATGCAGTCAGTGAGGTTTACTCGTTTTGGCTTCTGGAAATTTCCTTGAAGAGGTCTTCTTGGCTGAGGCTGACAATTTCTTCCTTGTTGACCGCTTGAGGGAGGTTTTGCTTGATTCTGCTTTGGGGGTTGTTTCCATACCTCTTTTTGGTGTTGTGCTATCACGTACAGGTTGCATGAGCGTGCAGCTTCGTGCCTTGGCTGTTGGTACTGGAAGGTACCTTCCGTGCTTTGCCCCTCTATTCTTTGGTGCAGTGTGTCTTGATGACTTGTGACTCGAGACTTTGTCCCTATCGTCTCAACTTGTCCGTTGATTGGAGGCAGAGGAGGTGACGGGTTGACACCTTTGTATTGGAAGGCTTCTTGGTCGCATTGTGCGGAGGATGCATTTCTTGTTGGAGTGAAGAAAGCATTGGATGTGGTAACAGGGATCTGGAAGGATCCAAGTTGTCTTCTTATCGGCTTCTGCAAGGTTATGGGCAAGGCGTTGTGGTATGCAAGGTGCTCCTTGTCTTTTGATGAGAAATCAATGACATCTTCAAAGGCGGCATCCTTTGTGTCAACATACTCCAAGTTGGTGTCATGGGTCTCGCGCATTGTTTTTGCGTTATGGTAGCTTTTTGTTCGAATCACGTAGACGGCGCCAATGTTGCGTCCGGGATGAACTGGGTCGTGGGGACGCGTCTGTTCGTATGGTTGTGCGGGTTTTCGGGCTGTAACCCTTCGTCTGAAAGAGGTTTGTGCCACTGACGAGTGTTCGGTTGATTCCCGGAAAGGTCTATGTCTCAAAGTGCGGTTGTGTCTCAGGGGGACGTCTGAGTCTCGGAAGGCAGAGGTCTGTGCACAAATCCGGATGTCTGGGCGACGATTCCTGCACAAAGGACCGGTGCTAGCACGAAGAGGGGGGGTGGTGCTAGCGGAGCCCTCTCCGAAGCTTAAGTCACTATAGGGCTAAAAGAGTAATTCTAGAGAGAGAAAATATTTCTAGAGAGAAGTCAGAGCTCAAAATACCAAAGTTGGGCAAATGAGAGGATGTGTGAAAATGGGTGGCCAAGGTCTCCTATTTATAGGCTTCCTTGAGACCGGACCCGGTTTTAAAGCGGTTTGATGACGGTCTAAAAGCAAGCGGTAACCGTTATCATCATTGGTAATATGCGAACTTGACTTCTCTTCATGTAACGGTAATCGCGTAAACGGTAGTCGCGCAATGCCCGTAGTGCAATCCGGACCTCGTCGAATTCGGGCAATTCGGCGAGGTCCGGTCCGGATGCGCGTAAATGCACCTCTAGACCGTTTTTACCCCTTGGGAGACGTTTTTCAAGTTGTGATGTGATTTTCGGCATGTTTGCGAGGCCCGAAACGTAAATACGAACTCAAATTGGACACATATCCATCAAACGGCGCCAAGTGTTAAATCGTGTGTATTGGGTCGGCGGGTTTCCAATCCGATCAACACTTCTCACGGGTATGTCGTAGCCTTCAGTAATCTGTCTGCTCGAAGATGGGATCCATCTCCTTAGGTTATCTTGTCCTTCCCTTCCTTGCTACCCTGCACAAATGGACGATACCAAGAAGGGAGAGGGGGTTGGTGCTCGGTGAGCCCTCTCCGATGCCTACGTAAGTTTGAGGTTCCAGAGAGATAAAATCTTAGAGAGAAGGCAAAGCTAAAATGAGTGAAGATATAACATGAACCAAATGAATTGAACTTGAGCAGTATATATAGGTTTCGGGGGGGATTAAGGTGGCTTAATTACACCGCTAACCCCTAAGCATAGTCAATTAACACATAACGATAGGATTAAACCCTTAATGGCATGGAGAGGTGAGCAAAATTGGCTAAGTGTTGGACAGGTAAAAAGGGTGTCGGAACGCCTTGAGGGACGGTCCCTAAGGCAAGTTTCGGGAAGCCACACACACCCCGGGGAGGGGGAGTGGCGTCTGGGAAGGGTCCCGGGACCTTCGGGGTCGGATGGAAAATCCGACCCCCAAGGTCTGGGATTGGTCCAGACA
Organism: Clarkia xantiana subsp. parviflora; assembly: GCA_036873135.1. Classification (NCBI taxonomy): domain Eukaryota; kingdom Viridiplantae; phylum Streptophyta; class Magnoliopsida; order Myrtales; family Onagraceae; genus Clarkia; species Clarkia xantiana. Next base: position 4,220,083 of record JAPTYO010000012.1, read on the forward strand.
AATCCCTCCCTCCTATTAAGATTCTAGAACATTTGGATTTTAAAATTTGCCGCTCCTATATTAATTGACTTTAGTTCGGTTTTGAAAATTCAGTTCGGTTCAGTCAATTTCGATCCAGTTTGGTCCGGTTCGGTTCGGTCCAGAAAATCCGGTTCGGGACCGGTCCGATAAAAACCCAGTTCAGTTTGGTCCCAAAAAAAAAAAAAAAAAAAAAACTGGTTCGGTCCAGTTTTAATTTAAAATCTGGTTCGGTCCGAACCGGTCCAATAAAAATAGGGTTTGGTTCGGTTCAACACACAAAACCGGTTCGGTTAGATCAACTAAGTTACCCCGGTCCGACCAGACCCGATTAGGTCGAACCGATTGAGAAAATCTGATTCGTCGTCCCGGTTTGATATATTGGACAGCCCCAATAATTTAAAACATAAAGGTTGGGCCGAAATGTTTACTTGTGGTCCAAGTAGGTTTTAAAGTCCAAAAATAATTAACTTAACCACCAAGTAACATTAATTATATAAAATAATTTCCAATATTAAATATATATATATATATATATATATATATATATATATATATAAAATCCAGCCAAAATATAACATATATATATTTATTGCTAAGATTCTATCTATAAGATTAAATCAATCAACAATATATTGTAAAAATCGGCTACTATATATAATATATATATTTATTTATTGTCAATATCTTTAATAGGGTACCAAATATACTTACAATATATTTTTTCAATCTTTTAGGCAATAAAATCTATCAATAATATCTTTAACCCTAATAAATATTTAGATATATTGATAGTAATATATATATATATATATATATATATATACTAGTTATTAACGCGTGCGTTGCACGCGTATTAATCGTCTAAGTTTTAAAATATATAATTTATCTTTAGTTTTCTAATATTTTAACATGTAATTAATACATGGCCAAGTTTAGGGGTTTCGATAAATGAATTTGTGATTGAAAAGAACGACACAAAGTAATTCAAAACAGAAAAAATAGAAGTGGATAATTAAGTCAAATAACTATTTTTTTAAATTACGATACTAATTTACTGTTATAACTAATAATAAGTTGGATTGAGCATGATGTGAGCTATTAACGAAAAAGTTGTATCTAATTTATCAACTTGAGATGTGAAGAATGTAAGCCCGTAATTAATCACTTAGAGTCATCGGTGGAGCAGTTTGACCTATACAAACGTAACTATACACTTTTCATGCAATTTTATATCATAATACTAACAAGAATTGATTTAACGCTAAATGAAATTTCAATTCATTAAAATATAAAGTTTATACTTGATTTTATGTCAATTACTTATTTAACTACTAATTAGGTTGTACACAATTTGATTTAATTGACAGACTGAAGAACTAAATTAATGATTTGAGACCCTAAATGTTGGACGATGAGTACCAGGTTATCCGTAAAAGATCAAAATTCAAGAACCGTGGTTGACCCATATTTTAACACTTGATATGATTTGACAAGTGACTGATCTATGTGATACGAAAAAAATCTCAACATGTACTCGAAGTTTGCACGAGTTGAGTACATATTTTACTTTATGGGTGGCTCAAATTTATAGGTATATTGTATTAATAAGTTAATGATAATTAATGTAAGATGTCAGTTAAGCGACATTAACAAAAAAGTTAATCTAATGAAATTTTTAGTAATACTCAAATATTGTATAGACTAAATCATCAATTTTTTAAAACACTGATGTCTAAAGTTTATACTTGAATTCAACTTAACTATTTATTCAACTACCAATTAGGAGATACCTAATATGATTGAATTTACAAACGCAAGAACTAAATCGATAGTTCGAAACAACAAGCGACTAATTTATTTGATACAAAAAATGTCAACAAGCGAAAGATCTCTAATCGGTGATATAGTGAATGAAAAAATGCATCTACCTGACATTTTCACCTATTGAATGCATGTTGACTCTAATTGATATGTATATTTGATGGAGAAATTAATAATAACTACGGTGACCTACCAATTAAGCGACCTAAAAAAATAAAAATAACAAAATGTAACTAAATTGTTTTTTTAGTAATAGTAAAGATATATAGATGGGTCTCAAAGATAAAAAGACTAAATCGCCAATTTTTTAAAAATAGGGGAACTAAATATAACACAGACATATATATATATAAATATATGGGAACTAAATATAGTATATATATATATAATAAAAATAAAAATGTTCAAGAGGTACCTTTTGGGGTGAGGACAACTCTCACATTTTATATTGGTATAAAGATATATATATTATAGTGAATCTATCCTAATGTTCCCAATTATAGATATACTGTTACCTTAATTAAAAAAATTAAAATATGGTAAACAATATTATTTTAATAATGTGGCCGAATTTTATCCCTTCGGTGTCTAAAAAATTAAAAATTTTACCTTGTATTTTAACTAGGGTTTCGGCACAAACACCAAAATTGGGAACAAGTGGTCAAATTTTAAGATCAAATTTTAATAAGATCTACAATCCAATGTTTGATTTTGATAAATATTACATTTTTCTTGAAGATTATGAACATCAATTTAACCAATAACATGAAAATTTCGGACCTATCATGAAACCCTTAAAAATTCAAAATTTTAAATCTTTTCACTTTAAAAATTTTCAGTCCAAAATTAAAAATTTCCAGAACACCAATTTATCAAAATCATGAATTCCTAAAACATGCTCTGATACCACTGTTAGATTACGGGGAGTAATCGCTACAGATACTAAAACAAGGTACATGCAGTAATTAGTATTACGCAGTGGAAGTTTCACACATACCTTTAAGATGATCCGTAGACCCAAGATCTTCTCTGGAGGGAGTTTAGGAACCTCCGGTCGGGATCTGAAGAGGTTCTTGTTAGAGAAGCCCTACGCGGTACAAGCTCCACAGCAAAGCCTCTGATCGATTCTTGGCACGGGGACATATCTCTGGAGAGTTTGCTCGAAGGCAAGTTGGCACACCCTTGGTGAGGGATATGGGGTTCGGCCAAAACTAGGGTTTATAGGGGGAGGGTTTTTCTCTCTAAAACACTCTGATGAGGGAATTGTGCTTAACCCTAAAAATCCCCTAACACCTCTTATTTATAGGAGGAGTAAAGTGGACAAAAGTCCACTTTACCCCACTCTATATTTCGGCCGGCCTATGTAATTGGGGAGGCCCAATTTTGGGCCTCCCATGTCAATTGGGATTGGGTCTAGCCCAATTACCCTAATGTGACATTTTCCCAAGTTCATTAGGTAAACTATACATATTATGGGCTACTAATTACGGCGCCCATTACCATATTCTTACAAATATATCTATAATTGGGAACATTATGATAGATTCACATTAATATATATAAACATATATATCACTATCAATATATCTAAATATTTAATAGGGTTAAAGATAATATTAATAGATTTAATTGCCTAAAAGATTGAGAAAATATATTGTCAGTATATTTGTTACCCTATTTAAGATATTGACAATATATATATATTATATTATGCCGATTTTTACATATATATATATATATATATATATATATATATTGTTGATTGATTTAATCTTATAGATAGAATCTTGGCAATAAATTTATATATATGTTAGTAATCTGGCCGAAATATATTATATATATATTTAATATTGAAAATTATTTTATATAATTAATGTTACTAGGTGGCTAAGTTAAACATTTTTAGACTTTAAAACCCTACTTGAGCCACAAGTAAACATTTCGGCCCAACCTTTGAAATTTTAATTATTGGGCCTGTTAGATTACGGGGAGTAATCACTACGGAAACTTAAACATGGTATGTGCTAGCAATATCAATTACACAGCGGAAAGTTTACACATACATCAAGAGTAACCGTAGTCCAAGATCCTTGCTCGAGGGAGTTCGCGATCCTCCGGTCGGGCCCGTAAGGGTTCTTGTTAGAGAAGCCCTACGTGGTGCAGCTCCACAACAAAGCCTCTGATCGATTCTTGGCACGGGGACAGATCTCTGGAGAGTTTGCCGAAAGCAATTTGGCACACCCGTTGTGTTGATATGTGGTTTGGTCGAACCTTTAGTATGGGTGGAGGGTTTTTCTCTCTAAAACTCTCTTGTGAGGGAATTATGATTAACCCTAAAATTTCCCTAACACCTCTTATTTATAGGAGGAGTAAAGTGGAAAAAACTCCACTTTACCCCTACTATTAGTTTCGACCAGCCTATGTAATTGGGGAGGCCCAATTTTGGGCTTCCCATGTCAATTGGGATTTGGGCCTAGCCCAATTACCCTAATGTGACATTTACCCAAGTTCATTAGGTAAACTATGAATATTATGGGCTACCAATTACGGCGCCCATCACCATATGCTTACAGCTCTCACTCGCCGAAATGGGAGGGTGTTTGTTAATGTATTGTTGTCCAAATCTGCATCAACATTTCTCCCATTTGATCTGCTTCATGCTTCCGAATAGTAAATACGAGGTTTGTCGTGCGTCCGGCGGATACGACAGGCATCGTGCTACTCATCTGTTAGGAGTATTGTAGCGCCTGCGGAACATTGAGTCCTTTTTCTCTAATCAACCTGTTATAAACAACATTTATATATTGTACCGCGCTGTATCCTAGGTCAACTTATAATTCTCAATTTCCCTAGTTTCCACATCGGAACACTTCTCCAACGCATTCGTACAAGTATTCACAACCTTCAACTAATATCCGGCTGTTGGCCACCTAGTGAATACAAGAATCAGTGAATTACGGGTGAACTTGACCATCCCCATCGCTCATACCCTTAGTCAAACCCAACCGATTTCCAAAACGTGGTCACTGGGCCTTCTTGTTCAGCACTACGCTCATACGCCGGGAAGCGAGCATTAAGCCTGACCTTAGGTAAAAGTTCTGAGTCCATGAGGATACTTCGGGTGCCTCTTCATAAGGCTCCTGGGATCAATCACACGCTCGAGGTGAAGAAGTTTGCGCCCGCCAGAATCACAAGGATTCCTTCCTAGCACAACTGAGTTGTGACCCCGTGTTCGGACGTGGCACGCGTAGTATGAAGCTCGCATTGATAGCATACCTGAACCTTTTGGGTTGACAGGAAAGGGATATGTCAATCATGCCATCACAGATTCTCATCTAGCCCATAATGTGGTTAAATGATGAACGAAGTTCATCACGACGATATGCGAGACGAAGATCACGTCGAGTTACTTCGAAACTAGATAATCGTCTCGCTTAATCAGGTTTATCCCCCCTGACTCTTAGCCAGTCTTGATTGGTGGAGGCCTCCCTCCACCACAAGACGACCGTACTTGTGTGACTAGGTAAGGCCCACATTCGACATAGTTTGGTAGTGGATTGCGTCCTCCTACGACTTAGTTTATAAACCGTAAATCTGATGTAATCAAAACATTATAACATCGATTGATCATAAACTCGGTCGCAATTCTTTCGCTTAAAAAATGTAACTTTCTAATATCAAAATGCTATCACAGATACATGCCATTTCTAAACCCTACGCAATCCAATCAGTTTTACATGTTTTTCGAATGTCTCCCTGCGTAGTGGTTTAGTTAATGGGTCAGCAATCATATTATCAGTGGACAAGTATTCCATAGTGATTATATTGTCTTCTACCATAGATTTAGCATAAAAATATTTCACATCAATGTGTTTGGTCCTACTATGGTACTTTGGATTCTTAACTGCCGCAATGGCTGCTTGACTGTCAGAGAACACCTTCATAGGTTTAATCTAGACGTCACCATTAAGCAGCTCAGTAAGAAACCTTTTCAGCCAGACTGCTTCATGTGCATTCTTAGAGAGAGTTACGAATTATGATTCCATCGTTGACAGCGCGACACAGGTTTGCTTCTTGCTCGTCCAAGAAATGGCGGCTTTAGCAAGGAGGAACACTCCCCTTGTGGTGGACTTACGATCATCCGAATCACCACCATGGTTGGCGTCACTGTAACCGGTCAGTTCTAACTTCCCCCCCTCATAGCACAGAGCATAGTCAGCAGTACCTTTCAGATAACGTATTATTCGTTTTATAGCGTTTAAATGTTAATAGACAGTATCTGATTGGAAACGTGCTACTAGCCCACGGCATAACAGATATCCGGACGGGTGCATTGCATGGCGTACATCAAACTACCAACCATGTATTGCATGGCGTACATCAAACTACCAACCATGCTTAAATATTTTGCACCCTTCATCTGTTAGCGTTCTGCTAGGTTCTTGGGGCCGTCACGTTTTGGCAGTGCGCACCCAAATACCACCGGTGTATCCACGGGTTTGGCATCCTGTAATTTGAATCTTATCAATAACTTGTTGATATAGGCTTCTTGAGACAGACACGATTTCCGGATAGCCCGATCTCTAGCAATTTTAATGCCTAAGATATACGTGGCCTCTCCCATGTCTTTCATCTCAAATATAGATGCTAACCATGACTTTGACTTATTCATGAAACTCATGTCATTTGCAGCAATGAGTATGTCGTCTACGTATAAGGTTAAGATGACATATTTGGACCCGGAGGTCTTATAAAATACACGCATGGATCCTCGTGAAGATTCTCGAATCTGTTTCCTACGATTTCCTCGTGGAATCTGCGGTACCATTTCTGAGACGACTGTTTAAGACCGTAGATGGACCTTTCGAGTTTACAAACTTTACATTCGTTACCAGGAGTAAAGAAAACCCTCTGGTTGCTTCATGTAGATCTCTTCCTCCAGGTTTCCGTGGAGGAATGCGGTCCTCGCATCCATTTGGTGCAGCTCGGGATCGAGACTTGCGACTAGGACCATTAATAGGCCTAACCGTGGTTTTACGCACAGTCAGTGAGTTTCTTTTATCAAAGTCCACTCAGTGACCTTCTTCATGTGCATTCTTGGTGACTAAGAATTTAAAAATTTTACCTTGTAAATTTACTAGGGTTTTCGGCCATAAACATGAAATTGGGAACAAGTGGTCAAATTTTAAGATCAAATTTTAAAAAGATCTATAATCCAATGTTTGATTTTTAAAAATATTACACTTTTCTTGAAGATTATGAACATCAAATTTACCAAGAACATGAAAATTTTGGACCGAGTATAAAACCCTTAAATATTCGAAATTTTAAATCTTTTCACTTTAAAATTTCGGTCCAAAATTAAAAATTCCAAGAACAGCAATTTATCAAAAGCATGATTAGAAATGTTGTCTTGACTTAGTCAAGCTAGCTGGATATTGAATGTTGTGGGCGAAGCCCTGGTTAAATATATGGAATGCACAGTAGGATAGACATGCGGTGATGGTTGGAAATGCCTATGATTCATGTCTAGAATGTTGTGTAATTGAATATAAGCATGAATTGCAAATCAGACCCTAATGTTTAAAATTATTTTAAAATCGAAAACCAGTCGCCAAATATGTATGGTGGATATGATGTTTGACACGTATGCTAGAATGTTGAAGATGTAGACGCATTTGATAATTTACTTGGAAGTAGAATTATGTATGCAAGCATGAGTTCCTCGGAACATTAGACGCATGACGTGTAAGCGTGAGTGTGGTTTGTTTGATGAATGTTACTTGTGTATGATAATTTACATTGTTAGTATAATTATATATGCATGAGTAAATTCATCATAATATTTTCCAAAATACAAAGGGCCTTGAGAAAGCCAAGATCGGGTATGCTTGTTTTAAAATTCCCGTTCAGGTGGTTTGCGATTAAAACCGTTTTAAAAGACTAGTATATTGGATTGAAAACGGCGAAAATGTGAACTCTTTCACAACCAGCTTCCATTGGTTTACTGGTGGTCGGTTGGTTTAGATGAGTGAGGAATCATTATTTATCGGATTCAATCTTAATAGATATCTGATGTATGCAATTCTTTCTCAAAATGTTATTGTCTACCTAACTTTTGTATGATTATCAAAGTGTTAGCAATGGCTGCAATCAGGAATGTAATCTCCCAAATAAACAAGGGAGTGAGATTGAACAACAACAATTATAAGATCTGGAATAAGCGAGCGAGGATGGTAATTACTGAAATGAAAGGTTTGGAGCATCTGACTACGAAGAAGCTCGGGCCAGAGGGAGACCTCATGGCTGAACTGGAGAAAACCCATGATGAATGGGATGCAAAGGACCAGGAGATCCGTTCCGCGCCTTGCTGTCACTGCTTGAGGATGACATATTCTATTGGCATGATCACTATGAGTCTGCCAAGGACCTATGGGATGGTCTTAAGGCAGGGTTTGGTGTTTACACCACTGCCTAGAAGCGATTGTTAAACATCACTTTAGACTCATACACAAAGAATCCAAAGCATACAATGAAGGAGCATATCAGACATATGTCTAACATGCTTGCTAAACTCAAGGAAGCAAGAGAAATCCTGACGGAGGAACAGAAAGCCCAATGCGTGATCCGATCCTTACATGACTCTTGGAGTAGCATGAAAATGCACCTTACCCATGCCACTCAACTCGATAACCTCGATAACGTGCAAGTTCATCTCGAGCTGGAAGAGGATCGTCTCAAGGCTGAAAAGCCTAGGGCGGAAATGCATATTGCATTCTCAGTTCCAGCTGAGCAAAAGGGTTAGCGCAAGAGGAAGGGAAAGAATCTTCAGGTCAAGGCTGACAAGCCTCTAGCTACAAAACCTCAGAAGAAGTTCAAGTGAAAGCAATTCGTTGGTAAGAAAGGCAAAGCAAAACAGACACGTAAAGAGGAAACTCGAAAGTGTTTTAGGTGTGGCGTGAAAGGACACCTTGTTGTTTCTTGTACCAATCCTCCTCAAGGTACGTGCTGAAGAATAATGATAAACTCATAAGTTCTTCTAGGACTCCTCTTACTCGAGAGTAATTCAATTCATCATTTTGGATTCCAGAACCGAGAAGGAGAACAAGCACAAACCTGAGGAGCTTGCCCCGAAGATATGAAAATTGAATGAAAGCCTTTATCTTTATTTTCTTTGCTTAATAAACCTCTTCTAAATTCTTTAGTTTAAAGGACACTTAATAATGTTTCTTGAAATACAGGAAACATTTTATTTTGAGCATGTAAGCAGGCTTAGAGAAAGTATTAATTACCGTTTCTCAAGCTTTTTCGATCCTTTTAATTAGCTGTTTAATGCATTGCTTATAAGTATATTGCTTATATCTTTCTTTATTATTAGTACTCCATTGAATGAAATAAACAGTAATGATAATCATGTGTGAGACCGATTGGATTAAATTGTATTTAATTCGGAAATGAAACGATTTAACCAAAGGTTAAACTAGGGTAAATTGCGCCTCGCGCAAGTGGACCTCGAAAGAGGAACACATTGTTTCAAAGTATGAGTTTAATAATGAAGTGTTTAAAATGATGATGTGCTGAATTTTCGTTTGCATTCCTTCGGAAATAACTTATTGATAACATTTACATCGGTAGGAAGTAGGCTTCGAAAGCTACTACGGCCTTGTGAAAGTATCGACTGACGCATATGGTGAAAACCTGAAATGCTCAGTTCAGAGATATGATAAAATCTCTGAAATAAGTTAGCGAACGAAGAAGTATGAAGTCGGTTAAACGATTCTCCTTCCGTACGCCTTGAACGATAAGTCATGCTAAGCATTCAAATCAAATGACACACTTCTATAAGCATAGTTTGTAAACAAAAATGTTGTAGTCATTTCGTCACACGTTCCCTATGGGATGATGAGAAAATGATTCACATTAATGTAAAACTATGTTCCATTGTAATCGGTAAGACATGCCACCATAAAAGCTGAAGAATGATAATGAGCTACTCATATCATCATGCTGCATTAATTTGCGCATTAAACACGTATTTAGGACAAGAGTATGTTACTACTCTTTGAAAATACATGTTTATAGCTTAAAGACATGGTACCGTGATCGAACATGTGACATTACATACTTGAGGACGAATTTTCCGATGCATTGACAATTTCAGTACAATGAGTCTTGATCAGACAGAAGAGGATATTACTGACATCGGGTCCCACTTAATTCGAGTGGGAGAGAGTTTTGAACCAGCAACTCAAGTGAATGACATGGTAAATGATAATGGGAACATTTTCATAATAAATCCAGTGGGAGGTCTAAACACCTACCACAAGTAATCACTGTTGCTGTTTGGACAAATCAAGTTGAACCTGATTATCGTAATGCTAAACCGAGGATGTCACAACTACCTATACTACCCATTGTTCCTAGTGGGAGTGATCCGAGAAACTTGTTTCCAGATCCTAGTGATCAAGGAATTCATCTTGGAAGTAAGATTCTGAGACCGAGAAGTCGTATAAGGAAAGTTGTCAGGTTATGGTTAAAGCACTCCTCTTTTACCCAATAGAGGTGATGCTCCGATGAGAAGCATCATATCGAGTGGGAGAATTGATCCCAATTGGAAGAAATGCTCTGATAAGAGGAATTATTCCGAGTGTGAGAGACGTTAAGACTCAAAGACGGGATTGATGGGTTCCGCTGTAATCGCTAGCCCCGTTAACAGCCAATGGACGGCGAGTAGGTCCAGTGGGCCTCGTGAAAAGGCCTGAAAGGACCAGAGGCCCAGTATGAAGGGTCCCGACTTTAGCGGTCCCGATGTATGAGCTGAATGCTCCAGACAAGAAGTCTCTGAGTAGGCCCCGATATGCCTTAGTAAAGGCCCCGATGATAAAAGCCCCGCAGAGGCTGGACCTGTCTCGTGAGACAAAGGGTCCTGGGTGGTGATCTAGAAGGAGATAACTCTGGAGTCCCCAACGGGAGTCGAGACTCGTGATCAGAGGATAAGACCGAGAAACCCGCCTACTAGATAGAGTAGTGGGACGACGGTTAAAGATATAGATAAACTTCCCCGAGATACGCAGGGCGTGCCCGATATACGTGGAGTATGGGTAAGATACGCGGAGCGTGGGGCGAAATCTACGGAATCCCGAACAAGATATACGGAATCGTAGCGAGATATGCGGAATCATGGGCAAAACGGCCAATCACGGTCACAGGTAACTTAGTAACTTCCCCTCCTATATAAAGGAGGAAGTTACCTCAGAAAACACATCATCTAATAAGCACTTAGACTATTGCTTACCACCCCCATTGATCATATACTCATTTAAGCATCGGAGAGGGATTCTGGGTCACCACCCAGGTCATCCCCTTTTGCAGGATTACGCGGAGCCCAGGAGTCCAAAGCTTTCCGTCAAGGACGTAACGGAGCTTCGACCGTGATCCAACATTGGCGCCGTCTGTGGGAATCTGAACGAAAAGTCAAAATAGTTTCTACCAGATCAATGGCCGGTGGTGGCAAGAAGAAACAAGTCCAGGCCGGCAGCTCTCGCCCTGCTGGGACTGTGAATTCCCCGTTGCAGGAATATGCTGCTGAACAAGGTGAACACCCCGCTGTTTCTCAGACAGGGGGGCATGGTGAGGAGGAGGTCTCAGTCCGAGACACGGCAGTGAACAGGCCAGAGATCTCGCGAAGGGAGGTGGATGCTCCCCCAAACCCGGTGGGGCACAGAGAGGAGGTCCCGCGAAGGGAGGTAGGCTCTTCTTCAAACTCGGAGTTGGCCAAGGCGGTCGCAGATGCTATGCCTATGTTCTTGGAAGCCATGGAGGCCCTATTGGACAAGAGAGAAGCTGCCAGGAGGGCAGAGGAGTTGCCTCCGCGAGAAGAGTTGCCTCCACCCCCCCCCCCCCAAGGGTGGTTCCAGAAGAACAGGAGGTTCAGGAGGTTCAGCCCAGGAATAGGAGTAAGGAACCCGCGCACTTGGAGAAATTCGTGGTCGACGACCCGGGACCAGTGCAAAACAGGACCATTCCCCTGAATGGCCCCATCACCCCCGATCAGGTGGTGAAAATCGTCAGCATCTGCATGGGCGATCAGAAGCAAATGACATCGGAGCTGAGGGATCGATCCAGCCATCTTTTCGTTCCGCGACTAATAGATACTGTCGCCCCGCCTGGGCTAGGAATACCAACCATCAAGGAGTATGATGGTGAAGGAGACCCGGTTCGCCATGTTCAGAGACATGTCCAGGCCTGTATGGGTAGGACTTCAAATGACGATCTTATATGTTCGCTGTTCCCGATCACCTTGGGAGAAAGGGCCATGACATGGTTCTTCAGCCTACCGCCGGGAAGCATTACCTGCTGGGCCGCTATGCACGACCGCTTCATCAAGCAGTACCAAGGTCGAAGGCGTCTCTTGAAAAGTGTAAGGTCCCTGACCCAGGTGGTGCAGAGATCCGATGAATCGTTGGCATACTACTACCAACGGTTCACTGCGAGTGCCGCGGAGATCGATGAAGAGATATCGGAGGGTGAGACCATCCGCACATTCCTTCGGAACCTTACTGCTCCGTATGGTTCCGATCTGATGCACAGTGTAGCCGCAAGGCTGTGTGGAGTATGGAGGCCCTGCAAGCGAGGGTGAAACAGCAAATCGACGTCCAGGAGTCGAAGATTGCTGCCGGAGAACTTGATCCTCCGAAGTCAGGAAGAGGAAAGACATCGTCCAAGCTGTCGGATTATCGTAAAGGGAGCGACAAATCGGAGGGAAGTAGGAACCGTGGCCGCCCCGAGAAAAGGGAGGATAAGCGTCCTCCGAAGAAGGATAACCGCGAGGGTCGTAGTGTTCCCATCAACAGCTCGATGACCTCCGTGCTAGCTGTGATGGATCGGCAGGGTCTTGCCCGATACCCCCCGAGGAAGGAAGGAGAGTTCTTGGGAGGCCGCTCTAATCGTTATTGTCGGTACCATCGAGCCAATGGTCACGACACAGATAACTGTCGGGAGCTGAAGAAGGAGATAGAGAAGCTAATCCAGAAGGGGAAGCTGAAGGAGTTCGTCGGAAGGGGAAGGTGCCGATCCCGTTCCAAAATTCGATCGCGGTCCCGTTCCAAGTCCCGTGACCGATCCCCGAAGAAGAAGAAGATTGAGTCGGAACCTTCCGGTTCCGGTGCCCGTAAGGAGAGACGGGAAACCATTAACGTCATTCATGGAGGAATGGCAGCGGGAGGTGACACCACTGCTTATCGGGAGAATTATGCTTCTCGCATCTCCGCTGCTGTGGTGCTAGGCAAGAGGTCCCGGTCGTGGACTCTAAAGGAGGAAATGGTGATTTCCTTCTCGGCGGAGGATTTGATAGGCGTGGAGAGCCCCCACGATGACGCCTTGGTCGTGACCCTGGACGTGGACGGATTCGAGATGAAGCGGATCCTGATAGACGGAGGGAGCTCCTCCGACATTCTTTTCATGGAAGCCATGGGAAAGACGAAGAAGGACCTGACGCAGGTGAACTTCCCGATGGTAGGATTCTCCGGATCGACTTCCTATCCGTTGGGGATGATTACCTTACCGGTGGAGTTTGGTAGTGGCTGGAAGATGGAACGGCGGAACGTGGACTTCGTCGTGGTAGAATCCGCGGGAACATACAACGCTATTATCGGGAGGACCACCATCAACCCTCTCATGGCAGTCGCTTTAACCGTCCACCAAAAGATGAAGTTCCCGACCGACCATGGTGTCTGAGAGGTTAAAGGCGACCTGGTGGCGTCACGAAAGTGTTATGTCAATGCCACCCGAAGGAGAAGGAGGGAAGCCATGGCGGTCCTGCAGACCGATTCCGATCCTCGAGAAGAGTTTGGGCGTCCCGCCCCCATGGAGGATCTGAAGGAGGTTGAGATTGATGGACCTCGAAGGAAGGTGAAGATCGGGGCTGCTCTGTCGGATGAGAGAGCTCGAGAGTTGATCGAGCTTCTGAAATAGTTCAAGGAGCTGTTTGCCTGGTCCCCAAGTGATATGCCAGGAATCAGTCCCGACGTAATTGTGCACGAGCTGAAGATTGACCCCGCGATCAAGCCTATCGCGCAGAGGAGGCGTCCGATGGGCGCGGACAAGAGAATCGCGATCCAGCAAGAGGTGGGCAGACTGCTCGACGCTGGATTCATCAAGGAACTCCGATTCCAGACATGGGTCGCTAACCCAGTCCTGGTGCGAAAGAGTAATGGGAAGTGGCGGATGTGTGTCGATTTCCGCGACTTGAACAAGGCCTGCCCGAAGGATTGCTACCTGCTCCCGAGGATTGACCAGTTGGTGGATGCCACATCGGGACATGAGCTGCTGAGCTTCATGGATGCCTATTCCGGATACAACCAGATCAAGATGGCGAAGGAGGATGCCCCCCCACACAGCTTTTTACGCTGACAGTGACGTCTACCACTACGACGTGATGCCCTTCGGATTGATCAATGCCGGAGCAACTTACCAGCGGATGGTAAACAAGTTGTTCGGAGACATGTTTGGGAAGACCATGGAGGCTTATGTGGATGACATGCTCCTAAAGTCCCGACAGGCAGGTGACCACGTCCAAAACCTGGCGGCGGCGTTTGAACGGATGAGGCTTCATCAGGTTCGGTTGAACCCATAATAATGTGCTTTCGGGGTGAACTCGGGGAAATTCCTAGGTTTCATGGTGAGCCAGAGAGGAATCGAGGTAAATCCTGAGAAGTTGCGAGCAATAGAAGAGATGCAGTCCCCGAAGACTCATCGGGAGGTTCAAGTGTTGAATGGCCGGTTGGCCGCGATGAATCGATTCTTATCCAAGGCGAGTGACAGAGCCATGCCAATTTTTGATGTGCTAAGGGCTCACAAGAAGTTCGAATGGTCCGACAAGTGCGAGGAGGCATTCCAAGTACTCAAGCAGCATCTCCGTACCCTCCCGCCGTTGGCGAAACCGGCTCCAGGCGAGCCGCTTTATCTCTATTTGGTTGTTTCTGATGTTGCTGTTAGTTATGTTTTGATTAAGATTGTCAAGGGCAACCAAGTGCCTGTCTATTATGTAAGCAAGGCATTTGCCAAATCAGAAATGAACTATCCCGCCATTGAGAAGTATCTCTTTGCGTTAATTGTTGCCGCTCGAAAGCTCCGACCTTACTTCCATGCACACGAGGTTACAGTGTTGACCAATCAGCCCTTGAAGCACTTTTTGAACCGACCGGAGGCGTCGGGGAGATTGGTGAAATGGGCCATCGAGCTTACGGAGTTCCGAATACATTTTGCTCCGCGAACTGCTATTAAGGGCCAGGCATTGGCAGATTTTATAGCTGAGTCTACGGCACCCGATCTGGAAATAACGGGTCCCGCAGAGGGGGCAACCATGGAGGTCCCGATAGCAGAGCAGGTCCCGATAACAAACAGCCAGAACAGCCGAATGAGGAGAACACTTGGGAGATGTACACTGATGGTTCATCCAGTGTAGAAGGATCGGGGGCAGGATTCGTATTGATACCGCCCGATGGAGGCGAGCCCCTGCGATATGCTTTGGCCTTGACATTCAAGGCCACCAACAATGAAGCGGAGTACGAGGCTCTCATCACAGGCCTTAAGATTGACAAGGGTACAGCGGTTGATCATTTAAAAGTAAAGTGCGATGCCAGCTTGATCGTGAATCAGGTCCAGGGGAACTATGAAGCCAAGAGCCCGACAATGAGGAAGTATTTGCACGAGGTGCAGACTTTGAAGGGAAGCTTCAAAAGCTTCGATATCGAGGCAATCCCGAGGGAAGAAAACGCGGAGGCAGACGCTTTAAGCAAGTTTGCTCTAGGAGTGGCCCTTGAGGAGAATCGGAAGGTGCATTTCCTGGAGAGAGTGATTATCTCAACCATCGATCCATCGGAGGTATGCGCTGTGGAAGCAGGACCGGAGGAAGAAGAGAAACCCACCTGGATGACCCCGATGGTCATATACCTGACTACGGGGGCGCTCCCCAATGATGATGTGGCAGCTGTCAGACTGCGTCGAATTGCGAACGACTACGTGATGGTGGACAACCAGTTATACAAGAGGGGACATGTAAAGTCTTTCCTGAAATGCGTGGCGGAGCCTGATACAAATCGGATCCTGAGAGAGCTAAATGAGGGAGTCGCGGCCTGTCATGAAGGGGCCCGATCCATCGTGAGGAAGGCATTGAACCTAGGCTACTATTGGCCTTCGATGAACAAGGAGGCGACAGCAATGGTCCGATCCTGCGATGCATGCCAAAGGTACGCTCCGAATATCGTGGCACCCGTCGCGGACTTGATGCCCATCAGGAGTGCCTGGCCCTTCGCGCAATGGTGCATTGACTTGGTAGGACCTCTTCTCCAAGCGAAAGGTCAGTGCAAGTATTTGCTCGTGGCCATCGATTACTTCTCGAAATGGATAGAGGCTAAGGCATTGGCCAAGACGAGGGGACAGCAGATCCTCAAGTTCCTTCAAACTCAGATCATATCCCGGTATGGGGTTCCTCGAGTGTTGGTCAGTGACAATGGCCCTCCGTTCAATGGGACTCAGTTGAAGGAGTACCTGGAGGAATTGAACATCGAGCATCGGACCGCTTCAGTCCGCCATGCTCAGACCAATGGCCAAGTAGAATCAGCCAACAAGATCGTGATGGATGGCTTGAAGAAGAGAGTCTACGCCTTGCAGGGCCATTGGCTGGATGAGCTTGAAAATGTGCTGTGGGCTGTTAGAACAACACCCAAGCAATCGACGGGGGAAACTCTGTTTGGCCTGGTCTATGGCACGGAGGCAGTCGCTCCCGTGGAGATAGCGGTGGCGTCTCATCGCGCGAAATATTATGAGCCTCTGACAAACGAGGAAATGAGACGTCTAGACTTAGACTTGCTCGAGGAGAAAAGGTGGAAGGCTGATGAAGTTCAGGCTCGGATGCGTCTGGCAACAGCCCGATATTATAATCGGCGTGTCAAGTCTAAACAATTCTTCGTTGGAGAACTTGTCTGGCGGCGGAACGAGTTCGTTCATCAAGATCGGATCAACAAGCTATCACCGAAATGGGAGGGACCCTACAAGATCGTAGGGATGCCAGCCCCGAATGCGTACAAACTATAGGACCTTGATGGCAAGAGGTTGAAGCATTCCTTCAGTGGCGAACACTTGAAGAAGTATCATGTTTGATATTAAGTCGCCGCGAATGGCGCAAGTTATCTATCAATCCGATGTAAGCGAAACTTTGAGTTATTTATGAATAAAATAAGTTGCTTCCGATCAAATTGCTTTTAGATTTATTCTAACTGTTAGTAAGACGTCCTGAAAGACGCGACAAAAGCCTTCCGAGGTACGATAAAAGCCTTCCGAGGTACGATGAAAAGCCTTCCGAGGTATAATAAAAAGTCCTATGAGGTACGAGTAAGTCGCCTTTATGGCGCGACAAAAAGCCTTACGAGGTACGGACAAAAGCCCTACGGGGTATGAGTAAGTCGTCTTTATGATGCAACCAAAAGCCTAGGTACGAAAAGGCCCTAACGGGTCCGCGTAAGCCGTCTATATGATGCGGCCAAAAGCCTTAACAGGTACGAAAAAGCCCTAACGGGTCCGCGTAAGTCGTCTATATGATGCGGCCAAAAGCCTTAAAAGGGTGCGATTAAGTCGTCTAGAAAGGACGCGATAAAAGCCCTTAAGGGGTACGATTAAAATCGTCTTATTTGGCGCGGTAAAAGCCCTAAGGGGTATGAAAAATCATCCTAAAACGATGTGTAAAAATGGCCTTAAAAGGCAGGGATAAGAAACCTTAAGTGGTGAAGTCCCGATCGGACGAGAAACCTTAAGTGGTGAAGTCCCGATTGGATGAGAAACCTTAAGTGGTGAAGTCCCGATAGGACGAGAAACCTTAAGTGGTGAAGTCCCGATTGGATGAGAAACCTTAAGTGGTGAAATCCTGATAGGACGAGAAACCTTAAGTGGTGAAGTCCCGATAGGATGACAAACCTTAAGTGGTAAAATCTCGAGTAAAGCGTTAGAAGGACGTATGAAGTTATCTTAAATGGTGCATCGGAACGTTCTGAGTAACGAGTCTAAAGTGCAGCAATTATCGAGACCAAAACATTAAGCTTGTATAAAGGCTCGAAGGCCAAAGAGGTCCGATACAAAGAATAAAAAAGACAAGGAGAAAAATTACAAGGACTAAAAGATAAAGCATTAAGCTTGGTCCTTGTTGGAAGTCGGGTCCTCAGCAGCGTTGGAGGAAGTAAGGTTCGGAGGGGCCTGGGCAGAAGGCTCCGCAGCCCGCGGAGTCGGGTCCACGGCAGCAGTCTCTTCACTCTCCGCGGGGAGGTTGAAGTACATCTCCGCGATGGGGGCGAGAGTCTCGGACTTCTTGAAGTCGATGGAATCCTCGTAGGTTGTGTAGAGTTCTTCAACGGCATTGAACAGGACGTCCTCTACCTCGGACTTGCAGAACCCTACAACATCCACCTTGAATTCTTCAGAATTCCGATACTCCTCGCGGCCCTGCAGACGGCCCTCCTCGCGACCCTGCAGGAGACCCTCCTCGTGGCCCTGCCGGCGACCTTCCTCGTGGCCCTGGGCCTTGGCCTCAGCAAGTTTGGCCTCGAGCCCCGCCTTGGCTTCTGCAAGAGCCTCCGCGAAAACACCCTTCTCGTGGATGAGCTGCCTCTTCTCCGCCTCATACCGCTGCTGATCCACCTGGACCATCTTCCGCTCCCGACGCATGACAGCCTCGTGATCCTGAACCTGCTTGAGCAGGCCCGAAGCCATCTCGTCAAGGAGAGTTTTCTCCTTGGCCATCTTATTCTGGCCGCCACCGCCTCGTCGAGGTCCACCTAGAGCTTGGCCAACACGTCGGGGTCCGACCGTGCTTGAGCCTCCTCCAAAGCACCCTTCAGAGCCAGGATAAGGCCGAAGCAGCCCTGCTGGTTCGCGGTGTCCTGAGAGAAGGGAGGAAAAGATCACGATGCAGTAATCGGAGACAAGAGTGATGAAGAGAATAAAACAAAGATGAAGTTTTACCTCCATCCGACGAATAGCCATATCGCGGATCTCCTCCTCAAGGTCCTCCCGCGCCAAGGATATTGGCCGCCTCAAGGCTGGAGGAATTGACCCCGCCAGCAGATGCAGGGCCAATTCAGGCTCAAGGTTTCCCCGTTGGAGTGGGACCCCTCGGAGAGACTCGATCGGGTCCCAGGGGACCGCCTCCTGGTCGGGGGTGAAAATCTTGTAAAGATTTTCATCCACGGGGAGAGGGGGGATGACCCTGGAACTTTCAGCCGGAGGAGCCACCTCAGCTGGTGGCTCGGGAGTCGGAGTACGGAGCTCGGGAGGAGGACTCCGGGACACATCCTCCACGACAGGCCTCAGGATGCTCCGGCCTGGCTTGCGGCGGAGCAGGCCCCCTTCGTTGGGCTCCTCGGAGGAAGGAGAAGCCTCCAAGTCAGTCACCTGACGGAACTGGGCTTCCGTCGGGGTTTCCTCCGTTACCGGCGCCGGTGGAGTCGTGGCCCGGGCTGGAGTAGCAGCTTGACTCGGAGTGACAGCCTCCGATGGACCTGCGGTGGCGGGACAAATAAAGTCAGGAAGAGTATCCTTAGGGCACCAGATGATTTGACGATCGAGGTGTTGGTTCTTTCCAAAGATTTTGTAATATCCCGCCTTGAGAACGCGGGGGGTTTCTCCTCGAAGGATGTACTTGATTTCTCGAACCCGCGATTCCCGATCAGCGGGGATAAACTCCTTGGGAACCAGTTTCATATATCTTTTAATAGCACGACGGACACGCTTACCTTCCTCGGCGGTAGTGACCCCGAAGGCTTGGTCAATTTCCTCCCTCCTGGCTCGCTTGGCCACGACCTGTTCTTCGGTCGGAGGGGCAGCAGATGGAGTGGCGGAAGAGGAAGTGCCCTTCTTCAGCGACTTTCGCTTCCTCTTGGAGCCACCTGGGACGGCATCAGTCTCGCCCTACTTCATAATGAGATGAGTCAGCAGAGAAGCCTTCTTGGCTGCAAAAATAAAAAGACAAAGTGATTAGAAGAATTACCCAGATGACTAAATCTTTGGAAACAGAATCGAGGAGCCGGACTCCGATGTGAATCAAGTCCTTCTCCATGAGCTTGTTGGCGTCGAGGGGTATGAAGGAGTCCCCCCAACGGTAGAGCTGGACCATTTGAAGAGTGTTGAGGTCATCCTCAGTGTAGACCTCGAGCTTGGGGGCAGGGTCCGCCACGACCTCCCATCGGGGCCATGGGACAGAGCTGTTTTGGACGAAGAAGTAATACTTCTTCCATCCGCTGTTGTCGGACCCCGAGTCACGAATCAGCACCCGATCCTTGTGGAACTTCCAGGTTTCGCTATCCCAGCCGAAACGTGAAAGTTGCTCCTTTGTCCACTTGGGGAGTCGGGGGGGAAGGAGCAAACACCAGCCTTATTGCACTTCATTCCGTAGAAAGTGCGGAAAAGCAGCAGACTGTACGTACACTGCTGACGGAGGCACAGAAGTTGGAAGGCATTCCACACGCGGATGGCGTGTGGAGAGAAGGTACAAGGGTGCGTCTTGTAGAAATTGCACATCTCCACCAGGTTCCTGCAGAAGGGGAATCGAATCCCCGCGCTTATCTGTCCGGCGGAGACGAACACTTCCCCCTCTCGAGGACGCGTGACGATATGCTTCCTCTTAACAGCAGGCTGAGATTCAAAGGGGAAACGAGGTTCCCAATCCGAGGTAATACAGCCCTCTCGGAGAGCAACCTCATACGAGGTCTCAGAAATCTCATTAACAGCAAGTTCAAAGGTGAAAGGAGTCCTAGCCTCAGAACTAGCCTCATTTAAAAATGGTTACAAACAAGAAGATTTGAGAAAAGAAGAGCAAACATCAGCAAAACCATGAAAACAGAGAAGAAAATCCTTACCAGACATGATGGATGATTGCCGAAAGAAGATGAAGAAGGATCGGAAGATTGAAGGCCTTGGATCACTTGAACAGCAGAAGGAACTTGGAGGAGAAGCTTCGAGTGCAAGAATGGCAGAAATTAAGAGGGTGGAGAAGAAGTGAATAATGCCAGGGTTCCGGCTTTTATAAGCAAAAGGAAAAACTGAACGGACTTAATCTGGACCGTTGAAGACGAAACGATTTAATCTTGATCGTCGAAGACTGAGGGACGGTACGGAAGAGACGTGGTGACGTAATAAGTGCTTTTTCAGAAAGCAACAGTCACGCCGATTTAAGCGTCGTTTCATAATCCCTAGCATTTAATGCTACAGTAACCAAGGAGTCTCCTCGGATTTGACAACTGCCCATGAGTCCAGTGGGCCCGATGTAATCATGAGTGAGAGACTCTGTCATACGACAATTGCACGCAAGACAAAAGCCTCTGATTGAGGTATCAGGAGGCCTGAAGATAAAAGCCTCCGATGGCAATATCGGGAGGTATGGACATAAAAGCCTCCGACGATGAGGTCGGAAGGTCTGGAACTGGAAGACATGACGAACTAAAAAGTCCCCCATGTCTTGGGGGCAAATGATGGGTTCCGCTGTAATCGCTAGCCCCGTTAACAGCCAATGGACGGCGAGTAGGTCCAGTGGGCCTCGTGAAAAGGCCTGAAAGGACCAGACGCCCAGTATGAAGGGTCCCGACTTTAGCGGTCCCGATGTATGAGCTGAATGCTCCCGACAAGAAGCCTCTGAGTAGGCCCCGATATGCCTTAGTAAAGGCCCCGATGATAAAAGCCCCGCAGAGGCTGGACCTGTCTCGTGAGACAAAGAGTCCTGGGTGGTGATCTAGAAGGAGATAACTCTGGAGTCCCCGACGGGAGTCGAGATTCGTGATCAGAGGATAAGACCGAGAAACCCGCCTACTAGATAGAGTAGTGGGACGACGGTTAAAGATATAGATAAACTTCCCCGAGATACGCAGGGCGTGCCCGAGATACGTGGAGTATGGGTAAGATACGCGGAGCGTGGGGCGAAATCTACGGAATCCCGAACGAGATATACGGAATCGTAGCGAGATATGCAGAATCATGGGCAAAACGGCCAATCACGGTCACAGGTAACTGAGTAACTTCCCCTCCTATATAAAGGAGGAAGTTACCTCAGAAAACACATCATTTAATACGCACTTAGACTATTGCTTACCACCCCCATTGATCATATACTCATTTAAGCATTGGAGAGGGATTCTGGGTCACCACCCAGGTCATCCCCTTTTGCAGGATTACGCGGAGCCTAGGAGTCCAAAGCTTTCTGTCAAGGACGTAACGGAGCTTCGACCGTGATCCAACAGGGATAATCAAGCCTAAACGAAAGTCAAAGGCGTCGAACTTCTCCAAAGAAGTATCGCATCTGGAAGAGTGATAACCTCACTCTATCGTTTGTCTACATGCATTGGAAAGACCTCAAGTGGAGAAATGGAAGAAAATAATAAATGAGAGAGATCTCCTGAATGAAAGGCATTAAAGTCAATAGTTAATTTACCTGCTAACCACGGGGGCATAAGGATAAGGTGAGTCCTGAAAGAAGGCTCACCACTGATGGAAAAGGTCGAGCGATACATAGCTTGACTCGTTGCGAAAAGGCTATACCTAACTTCACGAAGTGGACTTTGACAATACATACTCACCACCTATGCGTAAAACCACGGTGCAGGGCCATTCATGGTCCTGGTCGCATATTTCGGTTACGAACCTCACCAAATGTGTATTAAGACCGCATTACTCCTGGTAACGAGCGTAAAAGTTTGCAAACTCCAAAGGTCCATCTACGATCTTAAACAGTCGTCTCGGCAATGGTATGTAGATTCCACGAGGAAATTGTAGGAAACAGAATTGTGAATCTTCACAAGGATCCATGCGTGTATTATTAGACCTCCGGGTCTAACTATGTCATCTTGACTTTATACGTGGACGACATACTTATTGTTGCAAACGACATGAGTTTTATGAATAAGTCAAAGTCCTGGTTGGCATCTGTATTTGAGATAAAAGGCATGGGAGAGGCCACGTATAACTTAGGCATTGAGACTGCCAGAGATCGGGCTACCCGGAAATCATGTCTATCTCAAGAAGCTTACATCAACAAATTGTTGAAAAGATTCAGATCGCAGAATGCCAAAATCCGTGGAAACGCCAATGTTGTTTGGGTGCGCACTGTCAAAACGTGACGGTCCCAAGAACCTGGCAGAGCTTAAATAAATAAAGGGTGCACGATGTTTTGGCATGGTCGGTAGTTTGTTCTGCGCCATGCAATGCACCCGTCCGGACATCTGTTACGCCGCAGGCCTAGTAGCACGTTTCCTATCAGATCCTGGCCATCAACATTTAAAGACTATAAAACGAGGAACTCGTTATCTTAAAAGGTACTACCGACTATGAACTGTGCTATGAGGGCAGGAAGTTAGAATTGACCGATTACATTAACGCCGACCATTGTGGCGATCTGGATGATCGGAAGTCCACCACAGGGGGAGTGTTCCTCCTTGCTAATGCCGCCATTGGACGAGCAAGAAGCAAACCTGTGCCGCGCTGTCCATGATGGAATCGAAATTCGTAGCTCTCTCTAAGAATGCACAAGAAGCGGTCTAGCTCAAAAGGCTTCTAAATGCACTGCTTGGTGGTGATGTTGAGAATAAACATGTGAAAGTCTTCTCTGAAAGTCAAGCAGCCATTGCGGCAGTTAAGAATTCGAAGTACCATAGTAGGACCAAAAACATTGATGAGAAATAATTTCATGCTAAATTTTAGTAGTTGTAGACAATATAATCATTATGGAATACTTGTCCACCAATAACTTGGTAATGGACCCATTAACAAAACCACTACGCAGGGAGATATTCGAAAAGCATGTAAAACTGCTTGGATTGCGTAGGGTTTAGAAATGGCATGTAATGTGATAACATTTTGATATTAGAAAGTTACATTTTGTAAGCGAAAGAATTGCAACTGATTTTATGATCAATTGACGTCATAATGTTTTGATTACATCCGATTTACGGTCTATAAACTAAGTCGTAGGAGGACACAATCCTCTGTCAAACTATGTTGAATGTGGGCCTTACCTAGTCACACAGGTACGGTAGTCTTGCGGTGGAGGGAGGCCTCTACCAAGCAAGTCTGGCTAAGAGTCAGGGGGATAAACCTTCTTAAGCAAGACGATTATCTAGTTCGAAGTAATTCGACATGATCTTCGTTTTGCATATCGCCGTGATGAACTTCGTTCGTCATTTAACCACATTCTGGGCCAGATGAAAATCTGTGATAGCGTGATTGACACATCCCTTTCCTGTCAACCCAAAAGGTTCAGTTATGCTATCAACGCGTGCTTCATACTGCGCGTGCCACGTTCGACCACGGGGTCACAGCTCGGTTGTGCTAGGAAGGAATCCTCGTGATTCTGGCGGGCGCAAACTTCTTCACCTCGAGCGTGTGATTGATCCTAGGAGCCTTATGAAGAGGCACCTAAAGTATCCTCACGGACTCAGAACTCATATCTAAGGTCAGGCTCAATGCTCGCTTCCGGGCTTACAAGCGTAGTGCTGAACAAAAAGCCCCAGTGACCACGTTTTTGGAAACCGGTTGGGTCTGACTAAGGATATGAGCGATGGGGATGGTCAAGTTCACCTGTAATTCACAGACTCTTTTATTCACTAGGTGGCCACCAACCGGATATTAGTTGAAGGTTGTGAATACTTGTACGGATGCCTTGGAAAAGTGTTCCTATGTGGAAACTAGGCAAAAGGAGAATTAACAGTTAAGCTAGGATACAGCGCGGTACAATATAAATATTGTTTATAAACAAGTTGATTGGAGAAAAGGGAATCAATGTTTCGCGGGCGGTACAATAATCCTAACAGATGAGTAGCACGATGCTTGTCGTATCCGCCGGTCGCACGGCAAACCTCGTATGAACTATTCAGAAGCAAGTAGCATATCGAAGGAGTAAAATGTTGATGCAGATTTAGACGACAATACATTAACAGGCACCCTCCCATTCCAGCGAGTGGGAGCTGTAAGCATATGGTGATGGGCGCCGTAATTGGTGGCCCATAATATGTATAGTTTACCTAAGGAAATTAGGTATATGTCACATTAGGGTAATTAGGCCTGACCCAAATCCCAATTGACATGAGAGGCCCAAAATTGGGCCTCCCTATGCATAGTGGCCGGCCGAAATTATGGTGTGGGCAAAGTGGACTTTTGTCCACTTTGCTCCTCCTATAAATACATGGTGTTAGAGGATTTTTATGTTAATCACTATTTCCTTATTATAGTGTTTTAGAAAGAAAAACCCTCAACTCCACACAATCTAGGTTTCGGCCGAACCTACCTTCTCCCAAGGGTGTGCCAATTTGCTTTCCAAGCAAACACTCCAGAGATCTGTCCCCGTGCCAAGAATCGATCAGATGCTTTGTTGTGGAGTTTGTACCGCGTAGGGCTTCTCTAACAAGAACCTGTATGGGTCTCGACCGGAGGATCGTGAACTCCCTCCTGAGAAGATCTTGGGTTTACGGATCATATTAAAGGTATGTGCGAATCTTCTGCTGCGTAATTTCGATTACTAACATGTAATTTGTTTAAGTATCCGTAGTGATTACTCCCTGTAGTATAATAGGTTCGACTCAACCCGGCTAGGTCGAACCAATTAAGAAAACCTGGTTTGGTTTTATCCTATCCGGTTTAGCAAATTGGACCGTCCCAATAAACACATAGTGTTGGGCCGAAATAATCTAGTGCGCTAAATAGAGTTTTAAAGTCCACTAAAAACTTAACTTAGCCTCCAAGAATTATTAACTATATAAAATAATTTCCAATATTGAAATATATATATATATATTTCGGCATAAATAAACATATATATATTTATTGCCAAAATTCTATCTATAAGACAAAATCAATCAGCAATATATGTATATATATATGTAAATTTCGGCACCTATATATATATATATATTTGAATTGTCAATATCTTTAATAGGGAAACAAATATACTGACAATATATTTTCTTAATCTTTTAGGTAACTAAATCTATCAATAATAACTTAATCCCTGTCTTTTAGCTAGTTATATTGATAGTGATATATTTCCATAAATTTAATGTGAACCTATTCATATATTTCCAATTATAGATATATTGTTACCTTTAATAAAATTTAAAATATGGCAAACAATATTTTGTATGTATTTCGGCCGAAAATTACTTTTCTTGTGGACTAAGAAATTTAAAATTTCACCTTGTAATTTTAGGGTTTGGCCGAAAATAACACCAAATTGGAAACAAGTGGTCAAATTTCAAGATCAAATATGAATAAGATCTACAATCCAATGTTTGATTTTGATAGAAGTCACATTTTTCTTGAAGATCATGAACATCAAATTTTACTAAGAACATCATGAAAATTTCGGCACTAACAATTATAAAAATCGGAAATTTTCAATCTTCAATTTAAAAATTTCGGCCAATATTTATGAATCAAGAACACCAATTTATCAAAATCAAGAACTTTTAACACAAGCTCTGATACCACTGTTGGATTACGGGGTTGATTACTACGGAAACAACAAAAGAAGGTACATGCTTGTAATCAGAATTACGCAGCGGAAGATGTGCACATAACTTAAACCTTTTCCGTAGTCCCAAGGATCTTGCTGAGGAATTTCACGATCCACCGGACGGAACCATTAGAGGTTCTTATTAAAAAAAACCTACGTGGTATTAGCTCCACAACAAAGCCTCTGATCAATTCTTGGCAAAGACGGATCTCCGGAGTGTTTTGCTCTAGGCAAATTCGCACACCCTTGATGGTGGACTAGGTTTCAGTCGAAGTATGTGTGAAAATGGGGGAAGGGTTTTTCTCTAAAATCACCACTAAGGAAGAATTTTGAATTACCCCAAATAAAACCCTAACACCTCTTATTTATAGGAGGAGAAAAGTGAACAAAAGTTCACTTTGCCCCACACACATATTCGGCCGGCCACTCATATTAAGGAGGCCCAATTTTGGGCCTCTCATGTCAATTAGGATTTGGGTCAAGCCCAATTTTCCTAAAGTGAGATTAACCCAATTTCTTAGGTTACCTATACATATTATTAATGAGCTACCAATTACGGCGCCCAGTCACCATATGCTAACATCATACTACGCGTGTCACGTTCGGCCACGGGGTCATGCTCAGTTGTGCTAGATAGAATCTTCGCGATTTAGACGGGCGCAAACTTCTTCACCTTGAGCATGTGATTGATCCCGAGAGTCTTATGAAGAGGCGCCCAAAGTATCCTCATGGACTTAGAAATCATATCTAAGGTCAGGCTCAATGTTCACTTCTCGGCGTATGAGCGTTGATGGATATACGCCCAAGCTATCACTAATTGGACCCGAGAAGTGGACCAAAACGGATATAACTCAAGACTTAAGACACGGACACCCGAGGCCCATCACTTGGGCCCGGAAAATATCACGAGTGGCAAAATCCACTCAGGAAGACCCTAGGTGGAAAAACCACTCGGGGAGCCGAGCAAGAGACTCCTTGCTTGGGTAACCCGTGCAAGGTATCCCTTGCTCGGGCACCCGAGCATGACCTTAGGGGTACCCCTCCGGGTACCCTTGTCCGTCCGGACAAGCCACCCTCGTCCGACCCCCACCCCCGGACGACACCTCGCCTGGGGCTCACCTTAGAAGGCCACACACCAACACTTAGCTACAATAAACTTACCTACGGTCGAACCGAGGTCAAAGACAACTTATTTACGGTCAAGACCAACCCATAATTATGAACCCGCCACAGCCGGACCAGAGAACCACTGGAACCGGGGCGGTCCAATAGAAAATCAATAAATAGAGAGCTCATCCCTTCGTTTGAAGGTATTCACTCTCTCTCTAAGCTCACCCTCTCTCTAGAAGCTCTCACTAACTTAAGCTTCGGAGTGGGCTTACCAGGAACCCCCGGTGCCCCTTTTGCAGGGAAGCAAGGAGAGGATCAAGAAGGAGAAGCCCATCAAGGAAGAATATCGATAAGGAGAAGCCCATCTACGAAGGAGAAGCCCACGACGAACACACGTGAGCAAACATTGGCGCCGTCTGCGGATTCGAGCAAAAAACCAAGTAGAACACTACCTGAGCTCCATGACAACAATAGAAACAAAGATGGAAATGGGAGGGGCAGTAGCACCAAAACACCAACAATGGACATCCAGGAGTCTAGCATCCGGGAGCAACAACCAAGAAATCCTAGGGCAACCATTACAACCGAAAAGGGACATAAGACCCTAAGGGCCACCCTTACAACCGAAAATGGGAAGATCCAAAGAACAACCCTGACATATGTTAAAGCGATCAACAACATTTACATATGGACAGGGGAAGATCTATAAGGACAACCATTACAACCGAAAAGGGACATAGGACCCTCAGGGCCACTCTTACAACCGAAAATGGGAAGATCCAAAGGACAACCTGACATATGTTAAAGCGATCAACAACATTTACATATGAACAGGGGAAGATCTATAAGGATAACCATTACAACCGAAAAGGGACATAAGACCCTCAGGGCCACCCTTACAACCGAAAATGGGAATATCCAAAGGACAGCCCTGACATATGTTAAAGCGATCAACAACCATACATATGGACAGGGGATGATCTATAAGGACAGCCATTACAACCAAAAAGGGACATAAGACCCTCAGGGCCACCCTTACAACCGAAAATGGGAAGATCCAAAGGACAACCCTGACACATGTTAAAGCGGCCAACAACCTTTACATATGAACAAGGGAAGATCTATAAGGACAACCATTACAACCAAAAGGGACATAAGACCCTTAGGGCCACCCTTACAACCGAAAATGGGAAGACGTATAAGGACAACCATTACAATAGAAAAGGGACGTAAGACCTCAAGGGCCACCCTTACAACCGGAAAAGAACACAACAATAAGAAACCAATCAAGCAGTCACAAGATCGAAAGCCAGAAGGACAAGCTAAGAAAAGTGTCCCCACAAAACCTTGAAACAGGACACGCACCCGACCAATTAAAGCAATAACAAATCTGCCATCCCACCCCACAAACAAATGAAGAAATTTTAAGGGAGCAGGAATCAAACACAAGAAGCATGTCAATCACAGCAAGCCAAAGAACCAACACGCATAGCAAAGACACACCAAAGGAGGAACAATAACACGTCAAGTACCACTAGCCCTACCACAATACACCGTGATAATCCAATACGCCGTGATAATCCATCTATGCCAACCCTCTCAGAACACAAGAATTCAAAGGCTTACTATGGAGACAACAAGAACGTGAATGGAGGATACCAATCGCTAAAAGAAGAATTATTGTGGGTAAACAAACAGAAGCCCTCCCAACACCACCAGAGGTAGTCGGAGAATAGACCAAACAACTGCAAAAATCTATGTATCAACCAGTGGCATAGGATGAACAGCTTTGCACGCATGCTACCAACCACAGGCAACATAAAGGATATCCCTCGGCGTATAGCAATCAGTCTACTACGGGGGCACACATACGTGGGCTACCGAGCATGGTCATTCCATCAGGTTAAACCCCCCCCCCCCCCCCCACCAACATCGAGAGTATACCCACCACTAGGACAACCGCACACACACAAGCTTATATGCACAACGACCAAAACCCCAATTGTAAAGATACAAAGCATATATGCTGCGGAGATAGCCTTAGTATCAAAGCCACAGGAACAACATCCTCATTCAAGGAGGAAACTCCTTAATGAAGACACAACGCCCCTCCCAGTAGTTACTACTGATGGATATACGCCCAATTTGAACCCGTTGACTTCCGAACCGTTGTATTTTTATCGTCCCATTTATGATTGCAAATCGAAACTTCAACCCGGACACTTCGCGAGAACATCGACGGCTCGGACGGGGCCGAAGCGCCCGTCCGACAGAGGCGAACTCACCTAGGTGAGGTTGGGTGGCCACACCCGACCTCCCCTAGGGGAGATCGGGTCAGCCAACCCGATCCCTCCTAGGAGGGATGGGGTTGGCCAACCCCACCCTCCCTAGGAGGGGTTGGGTGTCCTCACCCAACCCCTACCCTTGGGGGTCGGATTTCTTCCCCCCCAAGGGCCCCGACACCGCCTTCGGACTCCCATGCTCGGTCCACTCCGCCTACCTCCTCCGAATCATAAGGTCTTAATTATGTGCTTAAAGGTTAATTAATTGTGTTTAAAGGCTAACGATGTCATTAAGCCACCTTAATGACACCGTTGCCTATAAATACCCCACCTTCACATCTCATTTAAGAATCTTGGCCATTTGGACATTTTAGCTCTGACATATCTCTAGCTTTATCTCTCTAGAAAAGTACTGACTTAGGCATCGGAGAGGGTTCACCAGGCACCACCCCCCCCCCCCCTCCGTGTCTGGTATTGCCCCTTCTGCAGGGTAGAAGGAGAGAAGAAGCAAAGGAAGGAAGGAAGGAAAGGAGAAGATAGGCTAAGGCAGAGCAACTCAGGATCACCGGATCACACACATCCCCCGTAAGGAGTGAGATCAAAGCCGACACCCCGTTGACCTAGATCTCATAACTTAACACTTGGCGCCGTCTGTGGGCTTCGGACAGAAAGCCTAACTATCACTAGCAAGATGGCAAACGTATATGTCATCCATGGAGGTTATGGAGCTGGAGGAGAGTCAGCGAATGCCAGAGAAGCATACGTGGCAGAGTTAGGGATTCCTAAGCCAAAAGAAGAACAACCAGAAGAAAAGAGAGAAGACATAATAGAATTCTCAAGAAGAGACATGGAGCATGTGTTACCAGACAACAAGGATGCCCTGGTCATAACAATGAAGATCACCGATATGGACATAGGGAGAATCCTAATAGACAGCGGAAGCTCACCCAACATCATTAGCAAGAAGGTCCTCAACATACTAGGAGTAAGGCCAAGTAGCATAAAACAGGTTTACTCCCCCTTGGTAGGATTTTCAGGAGAGCCAACATACCCACTGGGGGCAGTCACACTACCTGTGACACTGGGCACAGGGCAGAGGCAGCTAAAGATTGACGTCCCATTCTTCATCACAGAAGAAATGGAGGAGTATAATGGGGTCCTAGGTACCACTACAATCAACAAGTGGGGTATGGTACCATCAACACTACATCAGAAAATGAAATTCCCCACAGGCCAAGGAATAGGGGAAGTAAAAGGCAACCAGAAGGTAGCAAGGAAATGTGCAAGGATTGCACTAGGCAAAAGGAAGAAAACAAGAGAAGTCCTACTAGTAGATGAGGACCCAAGAGAAGATCATGGAAGACCAGCCCCCATGGAGGAACTAAAAGAGATACTCATAGAAGAACCCGATAGGAAGGCTAAAATCGGGACTGCCTTATCTGAGGAAGAGGAGAACCACTTAGTAGCTCTACTAAGGGAATACAAGGATCTGTTCGCCTGGTCACCAAGCGATATGCCAGGGATATCAGAAGAGGTAATCTCACACAAGCTCAACATAGACGCGGCGACGCGACCAACAACACAGAAGGTGAGACCAATGGGAGGAAGCAAAAGGATAGCTATCCAAGAAGAAGTAGAAAAGCTACTAAAGGCAAAGTTCATCAAGGAAATCAGATTCCAGACATGGGTGGCAAACCCAGTACTGGTAAAGAAGCCGGAAGGAAGTTGGAGAATGTGTATTGACTATCGGGACCTAAACAAGGCATGCCCAAAGGACTCATATCCGCTACCAAGAATAGATCAATTAGTGGATGCAACATCAGGTCACCAACTAATGAGCTTCATGGATGCATACTCAGGATACAACCAGATAAAAATGGCCCCCGAGGACGCCCCTCACACAGCATTCTATGCTAATAGTGAGATATACCATTACACAGTGATGCCTTTCGGACTCATAAATGCTGGTGCAACATACCAAAGAATGGTCAACAAAATCTTTGGGGACATGATAGGGAAGACAATGGAGGCGTATGTGGACGACATGATAGTCAAATCTAAAGAGAAGAAGGACCATGTGGAAAACCTTCGCTCAACGTTTGAGAGGATGAGGCAATACCAAGTCCGTCTAAACCCGAAAAAATGCGCATTTGGGGTGCAATCAGGAAAGTTTTTAGGCTTCATGGTAAGCCAGCGAGGCATAGAGGTAAACCCCGAAAAACTTCAAGCAATTGAAAAATGCAGTCACCTACGAAGCACAAAGAGGTTCAACGACTGAACGGGAGGCTGGCAGCCCTTAATAGATTCCTATCCAAAATAGGAGACAAGGCATTACCCTTCTTTGAGGTACTAAGGGCAAACAAGAAATTTGAATGGACACCGAGATGTGAGGAAGCCTTCCAGCAACTCAAGCAACACCTAAAAACACTACCGCCCTTAGCAAAGCCCACACCAGGGGAGCCCCTCTACATCTACATCTCCGTGAGCAACGTGGCAGTAAGCTCAGTGCTAATTAAAGAAGAAAACGCTGCACAATTGCCAGTATACTTCGTAAGCAAGACATTGGCAAAGTATGAGATCAACTACTTGCCAATAGAAAAGTACCTCTATGCACTGATTATATCAGCAAGAAAGTTGAGACCGTATTTTCATGGGCATGAAGTAACAGTCCTCACAGACCAGCCATTGAAACACCTCCTCCAAAGACCAGACACATCGGGAAGACTGACCAAATGGGCAATTGAGCTAAGTGAGTTTCGCATTCATTTCGCCCCAAGAACAGCCATAAAGGGTCAGGCTCTAGCAGATTTTATCGCTGAATTCACTGGAATTAATCCAGGCGAAGACTTGGGAGAAGTCAAAACTACATGCGAGGCAAGTAGTAGTCAGGAGCCACAATCAGAAGAATTATGGGAGATGCACACCGATGGGTCATCCAACGGAGGAGGTTCAGGTGCGGGCCTCTTACTATACCCACCAAACAGCGATACACCTATGCGCTATGCCATGGCACTCACCTTTAAGGCAACAAACAATGAGGCTGAGTACGAAGCACTAATAACTGGCCTGAGAATAGCCAAAGGAGTAGGGGCAAAGCATCTAAGGGTCAAGTGTGATTCTCAACTAGTTGTCAATCAAGTGAAAGGAATCTACACTGCAAAGTCCGAAAACATGCAGAGATACTTACAGCAAGCCAAGGACTTGATAAAGAGCTTCCAAAGCTTCGACATTGAGTCAGTCCCAAGAGAACAAAACCAAGAGGCAGACGCCTTAAGTAAACTAGCCCTAGGGGCAGAAGCAGGCAAAGAGGTTCACTTCATAGAGCAAAGAATGCAATCAGTGATAGAACAAATGGAGGTTCTAGCAATAGATGAAGCAGAAGTCTGGATGACACCAATGCGACAATACATCATGGAAGGAAAGCTCCCAAAAGATAAGGTGGAAGCAGTCAAGATTGAAAGGATGGCTAGGAATTACGCAGTGATGGACAATGAACTCTACAAGAAAGGATACTCCACACCTTTCCTCAAATGCATAGCATACCCAGAAACAGAGAGAGTGCTTGCAGAACTCCATGAGGGAGATGCGGGGTGCCATGAAGGGGCACGGTCAATAAGCCGAAAGGTCTACAACCTAGGATACTATTGGCCATCAATGAGTAAAGAAGTAGCAGACTTGGTACAAAAATGTGATCACTGCCAAAGGTACTCTAGAAATATAACAGCCCCACCAGCAAAGATAAGCTCCATCTCAGGAGCCTGGCCTTTCGCGCAATGGGGGATTGATTTGATAGGCCCCCTACCGAAAACAAAAGGACAGAAGACTTGCATAATTGTTGCAATAGACTACTTCTCCAAGTGGATAGAAGCAAAGGCAATGGGGAAGACAACAGACGACCAAGTCGTCAACTTCATCCAATCTCACATTGTCTCGAGGTACGGGGTGCCAAGAGCAATAATAAGTGACAATGGCCCACAATTCAAGAGCAAGAAATTGCAGTGGTATTGTGAAAGACTGAATATAGACCACCGTTTCGCATCAGTAAAGCACCCTCAGACAAACGGACAGGTAGAATCAGCAAACAAGATAGTGCTAGATGGCCTAAAGAAACGACTCCACGCCACCAAGGGAAGTTGGGTAGATGAGCTGGAAAATGTTCTATGGGCAGTACGGACAACACCAAAGATATCCACAGGAGAAACGCCATTTGGCCTAGTGTACGGAACTGAAGCGGTGGCACCAGCAGAAATAGCTGTACAATCACTGAGGACCAAGTACTTTGAGGAGCATGAGAACAACAAAGCAAGGCTTTTAGATTTAGACATGGTGGAGGATAAAAGGTGGAATTCGGAAGAAGCACAGACACGAATGCGCCTTGTCTCAGCAAGATATTACAACCGCCAAGTCAAAGAGAGACAATTCCACGTAGGAGAACTGGTACTAAGAAGGAATGAGTTCTCACACTTAGACCAAGTCAGAAAATTATCTCCAAATTGGGAAGGACCATACAAGATAGCATCAGTTCCCTACGTAAACGCTTATCGCCTCGAAGATGGGGAGGGGTATATCTCCACAAACACCTTCAGTGGAGAACACCTAAAGAAGTACTACGTATAAGAAGGAAGCACAAGCAAAAGACCATATCCTTAGTTTCATATCTAGCATTTTGCTTGTTCTAGCTTTACAAGCTTTTCAAAAACAACTCTTGAGAAGGAGAACTCACGAAGTTACTCCAACTCTACAACTATCTTTGATTTCCTACAAAGGATGTCTTGGTGCACCAAGGCATCCCGAGTGTACAAAAACATGAATGCTCCTAAGAGAGTAGTAGTTATTCAAAAGTATTTCCCAGTGAATGTGATGTTATAATCACCAAGTTATCCTTACACAGATATGACTTCAAGTCAACGACATTCGACGCCCCCAAGAGCGTATCTTGAGAGTAGTTTTCATACTACGACATTCGACGCCCCCAGGAGCGTATCTTGAGAGTGGTTTCCAAAAACTACGAACTTCGACGCCCCCAAGAGCGTATCTTGAGAGTAGTGTTCATACTACGACCTTCGACGCCCCCAAGAGCGTATCTTGAGAGTAGTTTACATACTACGACATTCGACGCCCCCAGGAGCGTATCTTGAGAGTGGTTTCCAAAAACTACGAACTTCGACGCCCCCAAGAGCGTATCTTGAGAGTAGTGTTCATACTACGACCTTCGACGCCCCCAAGAGCGTATCTTGAGAGTAGTTATTATACTACGACTTCGACGCACCAAGAGCGTATCTTGAGAGTGGTTTCCAAAAACTACGAATTCGACGCCCCCAGGAGCGTATCTTGAGGTAGACTTGCAACCTACCAGATTCGACGCCCCCAAGAGCGTATCTTGAGGTAGAAAAAACACTACCAGTTCGACGCCCCCAAGAGCGTATCTTGAGGTAGATTTCAAACTACCAGTTCGACGCCCACCAGGAGCGTATCTTTGGTCTAACCTGAGCCCTTCGGGAGCCTATCCTGTGAAACGTTAAGTGCCGTCCGAGAGCCTGTCTCGTGAACAGATTTTGACACCCGTCAAGAAGGTATCGGTGGACTAACCTGTGCCCTCCGGGAGCCTATCCTGTGAAACGTTAAGTGCCGTCCGAGAGCCTGTCTCGTGAACAGATTTCGACGCCCACCAAGAGCGTATCTTTGGTCTAACAGTACAACGTATACCGTGTAAGGGGTATCAGAAGAGATCATCATACCATGCTTAGAAGGATACCATGCTCAGAAGGATACCATGAGAAAGAAATTTCTAAGTAAAGTAATGTGAAGAACAAGTAATGTTTTTTCTTTATGAAATGACAGGTATGACATGAAGGAAACCACGAAAGAAGGATAAGTAAAGGAAATATACCAAGGGAAGGGTCCATACCCAAAGAGCCATACACAAGGCATAAGGAGGCATCATGAGAAGAGATATAAGCACACGGCCACGTATACAACGAGTAGAGACAAGTATATCAGACAAAGATGGCAATACTAAGAAAGGTGGAGTTTTAAACTCTAAAGACAACCACAACCCACAAACACACGAGACCACCACAAGAAATAAGGGTACTATTCCCTTATCTTCGCAATATACTTAGTAGCAAAGTCTGACAAATCACCAAGTCGAGAGAAAGGAAAGTCAGGAGCAATCATGTGAATATGCTCAAGAATCTTCTTCAAGGAAATACGTTTCGCCACAGAGCAGCGAACATCCATAGCAGCCTGATAAGCGGAAGAGGCCTTATACTCAGAAATGGCACACTCCTTCGCCTCCATATGAAACATTTCCTCCAGAGAGACTAACTCAGCAGCCCGGAGTACCTCATCACGATAAGACCTTTGTTTCAACGCCTCAACCTCTTCATTGAGAAGAGCAATGCGACCCTCCAAGTCTCGGCACCGCAAATCAGTGATGCGACTATGCTCCAAACAGCTAATAAGACTGGAGTTAAGGGAGACACAAATGTCCTCGTACACCTTCCTCTCCTCAGCAAGATCAATAGCAAGGGTGGATAAATTAACAAGGTCAGCCATACCCTGCAATAAAAATAAAAGATGAGACGGATAGAGCATGGAGAAGAAGTATACCAAAGGATAAAACGGTTAATAACATTACAGGAGCATAACGAGCCAACACATCACGAGCCAACTCATAAGTTGCCTCCGACCCTTTGAAAAGGGACACACGATCAGCAGGAGGAACAGCAGACTGCAGAACACGAACTCCAACCTCAGGAGTTTGCAAAGAAGATTGGTTGTCAAAACGAGCCCCACGCCCATAATAAGGCGCCCACTCAGACCCAACAATTCCATCAACAGGCGGACGAGACAGCTCCTTCCGACTCAGACGCGGAAGACGAAGTCTACCTATAACAAAACACAGAGTAAATACAATTATACATTAAAGAAACCCAGTTGCTCAAGAACTCACCAAACAGGGAGGAAGGAAAAGACGGCTCCCGGACCTTCGATTGGGGGGCATCAATATAGAAAGAAGATGGCACCCCAACGTCACCACCCTTACCTCCAGTTAGAGAACACCTCCCCGCACCATAGAAAACCGATCTTTTTGCAATCGAAGATCCGGTCCCGGAATTAACCACTCCCACACGAACTGGCCTCTTACTCCTCATCAATCACCAGAAAGTTCTGCTGACCGGAAAAACACAGGCTTAGTCCAAGGAAAGCAGAAAGCAAACAGTGGACGAGAGATACAAACTCATCTCCCCAAAATGATGGATACAAAGTCAAAAGACAAAAATAGAAAGACGACAAGAAAGACCCCACCAGCCAACAGGCAGAGGCAGAGGGCAGAGGGAGATAGTCATAACTCCCAGCATAAGGAGACCCCATCAGCCAACAGGCAGAGGCAGGGGGCAGGGGGAGATAGTCATAACTCCCAGCATAGGGAGACCCCATCAGCCAACAGGCAGAGGCAGGGGGCAGGAGGAGATAGTCATAACTCCCA
Source organism: Clarkia xantiana subsp. parviflora (assembly GCA_036873135.1). NCBI lineage: Eukaryota > Viridiplantae > Streptophyta > Magnoliopsida > Myrtales > Onagraceae > Clarkia > Clarkia xantiana. The sequence goes on from JAPTYO010000012.1 coordinate 4,257,350, forward strand.
GCATAAGGAGACCTCATCAGCCAATAGGCAGAGACGGGGAGGCAGAGGAAGATAGTTACAAACCCCAGCACAGAGAGACCCACGGGCCAACAAGCAAAGACAAGGGGCAAAAGGAGATAATTATAATCCTGATATGGAGGACTTCACCCGCCAGTAAGCGGAAACATGAAGGTAAAAAGGTGGAAAAATGACGAATCAAACAGGACTACATTACCATGAAGACATACAAATCAAGAACGAGACAAGTAAGGAAACGATTGAAGGAGAAGCAAAGTTAAATCCCTCAAAGGCAACGCTTACACAAAAAGAGAAAACACGTACCTCAATACGACGCGCGCCCTGAGAAACAAGCCTGACCAGAAATCCCACCGCCAAAAAGAAAAGAAGAAGAAAAGGACAATGAAAATGAGGTAATCACTTCCCCTTTTATAATACAAAGAGCTAGGGTTTTTCCAAAGTCGCCAAATCAACACCGTTGAATTTTAGAAGGGAAAATTTCAAGGGACAAGATTTAAAAACTAGTTCCCATTAACCACGGTTAAACTTACACTCACCATAGTTAACATCCCCTAAGGTTTATTTCCTAGTATCCCATACTTAGAAAAATTTTTGGCCAAAATTAAAATTTCTCCTCATTTAGATGGAATCCCGGCACGAAATTGAAGCGTAAGTTATTTAGTTGCATTCGTATCACACCCCTGTGCAAGTTTGTATTTTTTGAGTATGCATCTATAGCAGAGATAAGTTTATTACTCCCACCTCAGACGGACGCGCGCCTAGGCGCACGTCCGTGCTACTCTGACGTTTACAATTCCTCTATCTCATTAGACAGGGGGGCAGAGTCAGAGGCACGCATCCATGGGTAAGCAGGCATCCAGACAAAGAAGGTAAAACCCCGGTTTCAAATTGCGCGTGTCATACCATCCTAAAATAGAGTCAATCAAGGGTTAGGCCATTGGTTGACTCGGGGGCATGTGATGGATATACGCCCAATTTGAACCCGTTGACTTCCGAACCGTTGTATTTTTATCGTCCCATTTATGATTGCAAATCGAAACTTCAACCCGGACACTTCGCGAGAACATCGACGGCTCGGACGGGGCCGAAGCGCCCGTCCGACAGAGGCGAACTCACCTAGGTGAGGTTGGGTGGCCACACCCGACCTCCCCTAGGGGTGATCGGGTCAGCCAACCCGATCCCTCCTAGGAGGGATGGGGTTGGCCAACCCCACCCTCCCTAGGAGGGGTTGGGTGTCCTCACCCAACCCCTACCCTTGGGGGTCGGATTTCTTCCCCCCCAAGGGCCCCGACACCGCCTTCGGACTCCCATGCTCGGTCCACTCCGCCTACCTCCTCCGAATCCTAAGGTCTTAATTATGTGCTTAAAGGTTAATTAATTGTGTTTAAAGGCTAACGATGTCATTAAGCCACCTTAATGACACCGTTGCCTATAAATACCCCACCTTCACATCTCATTTAAGAATCTTGGCCATTTGGACATTTTAGCTCTGACATCTCTCTAGCTTTATCTCTCTAGAAAAGTACTGACTTAGGCATCGGAGAGGGTTCACCAGGCACCACCCCCCCCCCCCCCCCCTCCGTGTCTGGTATTGCCCCTTCTGCAGGGTAGAAGGAGAGAAGAAGCAAAGGAAGGAAGGAAGGAAAGGAGAAGATAGGCTAAGGCAGAGCAACTCAGGATCACCGGATCACACACATCCCCCGTAAGGAGTGAGATCAAAGCCGACACCCCGTTGACCTAGATCTCATAACTTAACAACTACCATCCTCAAGTGCAAAAACACGAACCGACATTTACCACCTCATCTTAATCACCAAACCCCGAGAGCTCCTTATAAAACAACAAGAGATAGAACCCCGAATCGTCACCGCGCAGGATACAGTAGAAGAGCTGGAAGGGATGAACGGTAAAAACACTCGTATACGCTGCGAAGCTCTCAAAGTTCGACATAACAAGGGATGTGAAACCTCGCCTTAATCTGACATCACTACAGTTCCAGCTGGAGACGGGATAGTAGAACCACCACTATAGCTATATGATATGACGAAAACGCCTCACATAAGTACATGGGATCACAAAGAAATGCCAACTCATCCTCAAAGACGGACCACAACTCAACGACCCACCCCGAACGAGAGTCGGACATCTCCAAAACACAGCCTGGACTCAATACAGGAGGATAAAACCACCTCCCCCTAAAAACGCTTTCGACAGACAAGGAATTAGAAGAGCATTAGAAGCAATGCAACCACGGGACTATCTTAGAGGAAGAATACTCACTCATTTTGAAAGGAAAATGAAATGACGCTCCTTAGCCTAGAAAAACGCCAAGGGCGTGCCGGACAAAAGAAAAACGACAAACCGTAAAAAATTACCAACTCCACATTCAGAATACCATATAACGGCAGCAAGACCGACCTACCCAAGGGTACGCCCCAAAGTTCACAAAGATCGAACGCCTACTAAGGGGGCAGATGACACATGCATTGGCGATACTACTTGTCAAAGGGAGGATCTTGATAAACAAAGCGTGGAAAACACCCCTAGGAGGGGGGGCTGTAAGACAAATGAATCACCTCAAAACCACCTGATGCAATAAAGGATAAAGCTAAGCATCACCCATGAAGTCATATATCAGCTGCGCAAACAAAAGGACACGGTCCGAAAGATGAAAATTCAGATCCTCTGAAACAGGGGGCATAGAAATAAAAGCACACCTCGAGCACGCGATAAGGCCGAGATCACTATAAAGCCTTCTCAAAGATAAGGAAGAAGCAAATTATGACACATCTCGAGCGCTCGATGGAGACCGGGATCGCCATCAAAGTACACCACTATACCCACTTGGGCGATATTCCCTTAAAAATAGACTCAAGAAAAGGTGAAACCATTCCTTGACTCGGGGGCAAATGGTGGATATACGCCCAAGCTATCACTAATTGGACCCGAGAAGTGGACCGGAACCGGATATAAGTCAAGACTTAAGACACGGACACCTGAGGCCCATCACTTGGGCCCGGAAAATATCCCGAGTAGAAAAACTCACTCAGGAAGACCCCGAGTGGAAAAACCACATAGGGACCCGAGCAAGGCCTTAGGCGTACTCCTCCGGGTACCCCCGTCCGTCCGGACAAGCCCCCCTCGTCCGGACCCCCACCCTCGGACGACACCTCGCCCGGGGCTCGCCTTAGAAGGCCACACACCAACACTTAGCCACAATGAACTTACCTACGGTCGAATCGAGGTCAAAGGCAACTTATTTACTGTCAGTACCAACCCATAATTACGAACCCGCCACAGCCGGACCAGAGAACCACTGGAACCGGGGCGGTCCAATACAAACTCTATAAATAGAGAGCTCATCCCCTCATTTGAAGGTATTCACTCTCTCTCTCAGCACACCCTCTCTCAAGAAGCTCTCACTAACTTAAGCTTCGGAGTGGGCTTACCGGAACCCCCGGTGCCCCTTTTGCAGGGAAGCAAGGAGAGGATCAAGAAGGAGAAGCCCATCAAGGAAGAAGATCGATAAGGAGAAGCCCATCTACGAAGGAGAAGCCCACGAAGAACACACGTGAGCAACCAAGCGTAGTGCTAAAGAAAAAGGCCAAGTGACCACGTTTTGGAAACCGATTGGGTTTGACTAAGGGTATGAGCGATAGGGATGGTCAAGTTCACCTGTAATCCACCGTATCTCGTATTCACCAGATATTAATTAAGGGTTGTGAATACTTGTACGGATGCCCTGGAGAAGTGTTCCTATGTGGAAACTGGGCAATTGGAGAATTAACGGTGTTAGCATTTGGGGTTATGGGCCGGCGTAATTGGTAGCCCATTAATTAAGTCCATTAACCTAAGAAATTAGGTATGGGTCACATTAGTGTATTTGGGCTAGGCCTAAATCCCATGTGACATGGGAGGCCTAAAATTAGGCCTCAGTCCCTAGTAAAGTCGTCCTTCAGTCCCTATATCCCACCTCCACTCTATAAATAGAGACCTAAGGTGGTGTTTACTATGCTAATCAGTCTCTCCCAAGTTTTGAGATTTAGAGAAAACTCTCCTCCCTAAATAAAGCTAGGTTCGCCGAAGTGACTACAAGTTATGAGGTGCCAAATTGCGACGAGATATTTACTCCAAGTAGATCCATCCCGTGAGAATCGAAGAAGACTTTGCTGTGAAGATTAAACCGCGTAGGGCTTCTCTAATAGGAACCTCTACGGGGTACCGGTCGGTGGACCGAGAACTCCCCTCAAAGATCTTGGGCTGCAAGAAAGGTTTAAGGTATGTGCACTTTCTTCCGCTGCGTAACTAGTTACCTAGCACGTACCTAAGGTTTCTTCTTGCATGATTAATCACTATAACTTGGCTCTAATACCACTGTTAGATTATGGGGAGTAATCACTAAGGATACTATAAACATGGTACATGCTAGTGATCGATATTACGCAGCGGAAGATTCGCACATACCTCAGACGTAGTCCGTAGTCCCAAGATCCTACAGCAGGGAGTTCACGGTCCTCCGGTCAGCACCCGTAGAGGTGAGATTTGGGCCTCTCACGTCAATTGAGATTTGGGTCTGGCCCAATGTCCTAATGTGACATTTACCCAATTTGTCTTAGGTTACATATACATTAATGGGCTTCTATTTTCGGCGCCCATCACCATATGCTTACAGCTCCCACTCGCCGGAATGGGAAGGTGCCTGTAAATGTGTCGTCCAAATCTCCATCAACATTTCACTCCTTCAATCTCGCCATTGCTTCCAAATAGTTCATACGAGGTTTTTCTTGTGACCGGCGAACACGACGGGCATCGGACTACTCATCTGAGGAGTGTTGTAGCGCCCGCGGAACGTTGATTCCCTTTCTCCAATCAACCTGTCAAACAATATATAGTGTCGCGTTGTATCCTAGGTCAACTGATAATTCTCCATTTTCCTAGTTTCCACATAGGAACACTTCTCTAAGGCATCCGTACAAGTATTCACAACCTTCAACTAATATATGGTTGGTGGCCACCTAGTGAATACAAGAGTCGGTGAATTATAGGTGAACTTGACCATCCCCATCGCTCATATCCTTAGTCAAACCCAACCGATTTCCAAAGACGTGTTCACTGGGCCTTTTGTTCAGCACTACGCTCGTACGCCGGGAAGCGAACATTGAGCCTGACCTTAGATATGAGTTCTGAGTTGGTGAGAATACTTCAGGTGCCTCTTCATAAGGCTCCCGGGATCAATCACGCGCTCGAGGTGAAGAAGTTTGTACCCGTTAGAATCACGAGGATTCTTATCCAGCACAACCGAGCTGTGACCCCATGGTCGAACATGGCACGCGCAGTATGAAGCACGCGTCGATAGCATACCTGAACTTTTAAGTTGACAGGAATGGGATATGTCAATTATGCTATCGCAGATTCTTATCTGGCCCAGAATGTGGTTTCGTGACGAACATAGTTCATCACGGTGATTTACAAAACAAAGATCGTGTCGAGTTACTTCGAGACTAGATAATCGTTTTGCGTAATCAGGTTTATCCCCCTGATTCTTAGCCAGCCTTTCTTTGTAGAGGCCTCCCTCTACCGCAAGACGACCGTACATGTGTGACTAGGTAAGGCCCACATTCGACATAGTTTGGCAGAGGATTGCGTCCTCCTACGACTTAGTTTATAGACTGTAAATCTAATGTATTCAAACACTATGACGTCGATGGATCAGAAACTCAATTGCAATTCTCTCGTTTATTAAAAACGTAACTTTAAATTATCAAAATGTTATCACATATACATGCCACTTTTAAACCCTACGCAACCCAAGCAATTTTAAATGCTTTTCAAATATCCCCCTGCGTAGTGGTTTAGTTACTGGGTCCGCAACCATGTTATCAGTGGACAAGTATTCCATAGTGATTGTATTGTCTTCTACCATAGATATAGCATAAAAGTACTTCATATCAATGTGTTTAGTCCTAATATGGTATTATGGATTATTAACTGCCGCAATTGTTGCCTGACTGTCAGAGTATACCACTACGGGTTTACTCACGTCTTTGTCACCAGGCAGTGCAGTAAGAAGCCTTTTCAGCCATACCGCTTCCTGTGCATTTTTGGAGAGAGCAACGAATTCTGATTCCATCGTAGACAGCGCAACACTGGTTTGCTTCTTGCTCGTCCATGAAATGGCGGAATTAGCAAGGAGAAAGACTCCTCCTGTGGTGGACTTACGATCATCCGGATCGCCACCATGGTCGGCGTCACTATAACCGGTCAATTCTAACGTCTTTTCCTCATAACACAGTGCGTAGTCGGAAGTACCTTTCAGATAACGAATAATTCGTTTTACAGCCTTTAAATGCTGATAGCCAGGATCTGATTGGAATCGTACTACTAGGCCCACTGCGTAACAAATGTCTTTACGGGTGCATTGCATGGCGTACATGAGACTACCAACCATGCTCAAATACTCTGCACCCTTCATCTGTTCTCGCTCTTCCAGGTTCTTGGGGACGTCACGTTTCGACAGTGCGCACCCAAACACCACCGGCGTATCCACGGGTTTGGTATCTTGTAATTTGAACCTTTTCAACAAAAGGCTTCTTGAGATAGACATAATTTCCGAGTAGCCCGATCTCTAGCAATTTTAATGCCTAAGATGTACGTGGCTTCCCCCATGTCTTTCATCTCGAACATAGATGCCAACAAGGACGTTGACTTTTTCATAATACTCACATCGTTTGCGGCAATGAGTATGTCGTCCACATATAAGGTTAAGATGACATACTTAGACTCGGCGGTCTTATAATACACGCACGGATCCTCGTGAAGATTCACGAATCCATTTCCTACAATTTCCTCGTGGAATCTACGGTACCATTGCCGAGACGATTGTTTAAGACCGTAGATGGACCTTCGGAGTTTACAAAATTTACGTTCATTACCAGGAGTAATGAAACCCTCGGGTTGCGCCATATAGATCTATTCCTTCGGGTTTCTGTGGAGGAACGCAGTCTTAACATCCATTTGGTACAACTCGAGATCGAGACCTGCGACCAAGACCATAACTGGCCCTAACCGTGGTTTTACGCATAGTCTATGAGTTTATTTCGTCAAAGTTCACTCCGTAAAGTTGGGTATATCCTTTCGCAATTAGTCGAGCTTTGTATTGCCCGACCTATTCCATCAGTGGTGACCCTTCTTTCAGGACTCACCGTATCCTTGTGCTCTTGTGGTTAGCTGGTAAATCAACTATAGACTATAATGGCTTTCCTTTAACCGATCTCTCTCTTTTATTATTTTCCTCCATCTCAAGGCCTTTCCAATGTTCGTCAACAGTCGTTAGAGTGAGATTTTCACCCTTCTCGATGGAACACTTCTTTTGAGAAGTTTGATGCCTTTGACTTTAATCTAGGCTACTTAATCCCATCTTGAGTCTGAACGTTTCTCCCACTCGAAATAATTCCTCTTATCGGAGCATCACTCTCACTGGGAATATGAGCAGTGTTTGAACCATGACCTTCAACTTTCCTAAGACGACCTCTCGGTCTCGGGGTTTTACTTCCAAGATTAATTCCTTGATCACTAAGACCTGGAACCAAGTTGGTCGGATCCACTCCCACTGGAAACAATGGGTAATACAGGTAGTTGTGACATTACTAGTTCAACAATATGACTATCAGGTTCTACTTGATTCGTCTCAGCGTCAAAGTGATTTAATATGGTAGGGTTTGTTCCTCCCACTGGATTTACTATGAAAATGTTTCCATTATCATTTACCAGGTCATTCGCTGGTGTTGCCGGTTCAAATCTCCCACTCGAAGTAAGTGGGACGTGATTATCAGAGTAAACATGCTCCGGTTCGATCAACACTATGCATTGGAAATTCGTCCTCAAGTGATGTAATGTCTCATGTTCGACCACTGCACCATTTTCAAAGCTTCCAACAGGTATTTCTAAGAGAAGTTATCGTACTCTTGGTTTAAATACATGTTTAATGCGCACATTAATGTTGGATGATGATATGATTTAACTCATTATCATTCTATAGCTTTTATGGCGACTTTCCTTACTGATTTCATTGGAACACAGTTTTACATAAATGTGAATCATCTTCTTTCATCCCATCAAGAACGTGCTGATAGATTGACTCTAACATTATGTTTATAAACTGTGCTTCTTGAAGTGTGTCATTTGATTTGAATGCCTAGCCCGACTTATCGTTCAAGACATATGGAAGGAAAATCGTTTAACCGACTTTATCCTTCTTCGTTTCTTAACTTATCTCAGGGATTCCGTCTCCGAACTGAGCATTTTGGGTTTTCACCCTATGCTTCAGCTGATACTTTTACAAGGTCGTGGTAGCTTATAAAGCTTACTTCTTTCCGAAGTAAAAGTTTTCATTAAGTCATATCCAAAGGGACGCAAACGAAAATTCAGCATTTAATCATAAAACGCTTCATAATTAAACTCGTATTTTGAAAGGATGTGTTCCATCAGTTTCGCACATGATCATCATTACTGATTATTTCATTTTAATGGAGTACTAATAATTAAGTAAGATTTATAACCAGTTCATTCTTAGAACTACGCAATCGATGGATCTTAATGGCATTATGATTTTACTCAAAGAATTGGATGTAGGAGAAAATGTATGGAGTTGTTTGATTCGGCTATTTCCAATAGCCTTATTGCTTCGATTAATCTTGATAAGCAGAACTCATTTCAAATCGAATGGTAACTACTTTATTCAATGAATCCGAAATAATAATAACCAGAATTCAAACAAAAAAAATTGAACAATAGGAAAACCAACATAAACAATATTGGGGTCTCATATCTCAAACTTGAAGCAGTCTCGAAGAAGAATGATGATGGACAGGTCGTCTTAACCGAGTTGTACATGTAAGCATATGGTGATGGGCGCCATAATTGATAGCTCATAATATGTATAATTTACCTAATGAACTTGGGTAAATGTCACATTAGGGTAATTGGGCCAGACCCAAATCCCAATTGACATGGGAGGCCCAAAATTGGCCCTCCCCAAATACATAGGCCGGCCGAAATATAGAGAGGGGGTAAAGTGGACTTTTGTCCACTTTAATCCTCCTATAAATAAGAGGTGTTAGAGAAATTTTAGGGTTAATCATAATTCCCTCACAAGAGTGTTTTAGAGAGAAAAACCCTCCTCCCACACTACAAGGTTCGGCCGGAACATATAACACCCAGGGTGTGCCAAATTGCTTTCGAGCAAACTCTCCAGAGATCTGTCCCCGTGCCAAGAATCGATCAGAGGCTTTGCTGTGGAGCTGCACCACGTAGGGCTTCTCAAACAAGAACCTCTACGGGTCCCGACCGGAAGATCGTGAACTCCCTTGATTAAGGATCTTGGACTACGGTTACTCTTGAGGTATGTGTAAACTTTCCGCTGCGTAATTGATATTACTAGCACATACCATGTTTAAGTTTCCGTAGTGATTACTCCCCGTAATCTTTCAGTGGTATCAGAGCCTGTGTTAGGAGTTCATGATTTTGATAAATTGGTCTTCTTGAAATTTTTAATTTTGGACCGAAAATTTTAAAATAAAAATATTTGAATTTTTAAGGGTTTTATGATGGGTCCGAAATTTTCAAGTTCTTGGTTAATTTGATGTTCATGATCTTCAAGAGAAAGGTAATATTTATCAAAATCAAACATAGGATTGTAGATCTTATTAAAACCCTAGTGAATTTACAAGGTAAAATTTTTAATTTCTTAGTCACCAAGGATAGAATTTCGGCCAGATTTTAAAATAATGTTGTTTGCCATATTTTAATTTTTAATTAAGGTAACAATAGATATATAATTGGGAACATTAGGATAGATTCACAATAATATGTAGAAATATATATCACTATCATATATCTAAATATTTAAATAGGGTTATAGATATTATTGATAGATTTAGTTACCTAAAAGATTGAGAAAATATATTGTCAGTTATTTGTTTCCCTATTAAAGATATTGACAATAAATAAAATATATTATATATATGTAAACCGAAATTTTATATATACATATATATACTGTTGATTGATTTTGTCTTATTGATAGAATCTTGGCAATAAATATGTATATATTTAATTAGTGCTGAAATATATATATATTTTTTAATATTGGAAATTATTTTATATAATTAATGTTACTTGGTGGTCAAGTTAAATATTTTTGGACTTTAAAACCTTACTTGGGACACAAGTAAGCATTTCGGCCCAACCTTTTAAATTTTAATTATTGGGCCAGTCCAATGTGTTAAACCGGGACGAAATAAAACATAACCGGATTTTCTCAATCGATTCGACCTATTCGGATCGGGTCGGACCGGGGTAATTTAGTGGATCTAACCGAACCGGTTTTGAGTGTTGAACCGAACCCTATTTTCTTGGACCGATTCGGAACCATATTTTAAAATTTAAACCGAACCGGATTTTTCCGGACCAAACCGAACCGGATTTTCCAAAACAAAAAAAGGCCTTGGGAAAGCCAAGATCGGGTATGCTTATTTTAAAATTCTCGTTCCGGTAATTTGCGATTAAAACCGCTTTAAGAGACTGGTCTATTAGATAGAAGACGGCGATAGTGTGAACTCTTTCACATCCATCTTCCATTGGTTTACTGGTGGTCAATTAGTTTAGAAGACTGAGGAATCATTATTTGTCGGATTCCATCTTATAGGCATTTGATGTATGCAATTCTTTCTCAAAATGTTATTGTCTCCCTGATTCTTGCATAACCATCATTTTGTTAGTTTTTCATGGCTGACCCGGTACAGTTCTACTAGCCGTGGAATATGGACGGCATGGATTACGATGCATGGAGAGATAATGTTATGGATCTTCTGATCGCTGCTGATCTTGACGATCAGATCAATCCGACGGCGGAAAAGTTGAGCTTGGACGAATACAAAAACCCACATGATAGCAACAACAAGAAAAGGTTGAGGAAGGATCGAAATGCACGAGAGTTGATCCTCTCGCGGCTGAAAGACGATGTAGAAGAAGAGTTTTTGCAACCCAGCGCATTGCATCTTTGGTGTGCCGTATACCTTCGCTTTGGTAAGGGTAAGGCCGCCGAAGCTAGAGCCTTGATGGCAGAATACTTCACTGTTCTATGCAGTGATGACGGCATAATTGCCTATCATGATCCCGCTGATGAGTTGGACGTATGGACTCGGGCTCGGAAGGTAATGAGGATGTTTCCTCTTTCATGGTTTGTTAACGAGAAAGGCCTAACGTGTTTGATCAAATCGATCAAGACTACAATGGACCTATTCGAAACAGACGAGAAATAAGGAAATTTTCCAAAAGAGCCCGAGGCATTCGATGAAAGATTCATCGGTATGCTGAAATGCTTGGAAACCCCCAGCAAAAAGAAGTCTAAACGATGATCCGGTGCTTTACTCACCATGATATCAGTACCTTTGGGTACATTTCGGTTAAGAAATCTAGTCCATCAAACCTCTTCATGACTGCTTCAATTTTGAGATCTGAGACCCCAGTATTTTTCAATGTTGGTTTTTTTATTTGTTTGATTTATGAATTTGGAATACATTGTTTCGGTCTCATTGAATAAAGTAGTTACCTTTCGTTTCGAAAAGAGATCTACTTATCGAGGTTAATCGACTCGGAAGAACAGGATCGATCCGAAATAAGTAAATAACCAAAATGAGAATTACATCATAAATGACAGAATCAAGCAAATCCGTACATTACCTCCTACATCTAAATCTATGGACTAGATAATGCCATTAAAATCCATCGATTGCATAGCTCGGAGAATTAACCGATTAAAACTCTTTCTTTATTACTCCATCGAATGAAATAAACTGTAATGATGATCATGTTTGAAACCGATTGGATTAAATTGAATTAAATTAAGAAATAAAACGATTTAACCAAGGCTTTAAACCCCATAGTAAATTACACCTTGCGCAAGTGGACCTCGATAGACGGAGCACATCGTTTTCATAAAATAAATTTAACAAAGAAGTGTTTGAATAATGATGTGCTGAATTTTCGTTTGCATTTCTTCGGAAACAACTTATTTATAACATTTACATCGGTAGAGGCTTCAAAAGCTACCACGACCTTGTAAAAGTATCAGCTGATGCATATGGTGAAAACCTAAAACGCTCAATTCAGAGATGGGATAAAATCTCTGAGATAAGTTAGCAAACGAAGAAGGATGAAGTCAGTTAAACAATTTTCCTTCCATAAGCCTTGAACGATAAGTCGGGCTAGGCATTCAAGTAAAAAGACGCACTTCAAGAAGCACAGTTTGTATAATGTTGGAGTCATTCTATCAAAGGTTCCCTATGGGATGATGAAGATGACTCACATAAATGTAAAACTATGTTCCATTAATATCGGTAAGGTATGTCGCTATTATAGCTGAAAAGTGATAATGAGTTAAATCATATCACCATGCGACATTAATTTGCGCAATAAACACGCATTTAGTACAAAAGTGCGTCGATTACACTTAGAAAATACATATTTACAGCTTGATTATAAAATGGTGTCGAGGTCGAACATGAGACGTTACATCACTAAGAGGCCGAATTTTCCAAATGCATGAACAGTTTCAATCAACGAAGTCATGATCAAAACGGAGCATAATAACAATGACAATCAGGTCCCATTTAATTCGAGTGGTAGAGATTTGAACCAGCAACTCAAGTGAATGACATGGTAAATGAGAATGGGAACATTTTCATAGTAAATCCAGTGGGAGGAATAAATCCTACCACACGTAAACACTGTTGATGTTGAGACGAATCAAGTTGAACCTGATGGTCATATAGCTAAACCAAGAATGACACAACTACCTAAAATAACCCATTGTTTCCAGTGGGAGTGAACCAACCATACTTGGTTCCATATCCCAGTGATCAAGGAATGCATCTCGGAAGTAAAACCCCGAGACCAAGAGGTTGCCATAAGAGAGTTGCAACTCAAGGTCCTAGCACTGCTCTTGTTCCCAATAGAGACAATGCTCCGATAAGAAGCATTGTTCCGAGTGGGAGGATCGTTCCCAACAGAAATAATGCTACGATAAGAAGCATTATTCCAAGTGGGAGAAAAGATCAGACTAGTAAATGGGACTCGCATGCCTAGACGAGAGTCAAAGGAAAGTATCCTATTAAGTAAGGTATAAAACTGTTGACAAGCATTGGAAAGACCTCGAGTGGAGAAATGGGGAAAATAATAAATGAGAGAGATCGCCTAAATGAAAGCCTTTATAGTCTATAGTTGATTTACCTGTTAACCACAGGAGAGCAAGGATAAGGTGAGCCCTGAAGTAAGGCTCACCACTAATGGAAAAAGGTCGAACAACCTGACTTATTGCGAAAGGACTTACCCAATTCACTGAGTGAACTTTGATAAGAGAAACTCACTAACTGTCCATAAAACCACAGTTAGGGCCATTAATGGTCCTGGTCGCAAGTCTCGATCCCGAGCTGCACCAAATGGATGTTAGGACCGCATTCCTCCACGGAAACCTAGAGGAAGAGATGTACATGGAGCAACCGGAGGGTTTCATTACTCCTGGTAACAAACGTAAAGTTTGTAAACTCCAAAGGTCCATCTACGGTCTTAAACAGTCGTCTCGGCAATGTAACCACAGATTCCACGAGGAAATCGTAGGAAACAGATTCGTGAATCTTCACAAGGATCCGTGCATGTATTATAAGACCTCCGGGTCCAAGTATGTCATCTTAACCTTATACGTGGACGACATACTCATTGCTGCAAACGACATGAGTTTCATGAATAAGTTAAAGTCCTGGTTAGCATATGTATTTGAGATGAAAGACATGGGAGAGGCCACGTATATCTTAGGCATTAAAATTGGTAGAGATCGGGCTACCCGGAAATTGTTTCTGTCTCAAGGAGCCTATATCAACAAGCTGTTGAAAATGTTCAAATTAAAGGATGCCAAACCCGTGGACACACCGGTGGTATTTGGGTGCGCACTGTCAAAACGTGACGACCCCAAGAACCTGGCAGAACGCGGACTGATGAAGGGTGCAGAATATTTAAGCATGGTTGGTAGTTTGATGTACGCCATGCAATGCACCAGTCTGGATATCTGTAATGTCGTGGGCCTAGTAGCGCGTTTCCAATCAGATCCTGGCTATCAACATTTAAAGGCTATAAAAACGAATAATTCGTTATCTGAAAGGTACTGCGGACTATGCTTTGTGCTATGAAGGCGGGAAGTTAGAATTGACCGGTTACAGTGACGCCGACCATGGTGGCGATCCGGATGATCGTAAGTCCACCACAGGGGGAGTGTTCCTCCTTGCTAAAGCCGCCATTTCATGGACGAGCAAGAAGCAAACCTGTGTCGCGCTGTCAACGATGGAATCGGAATTCGTAGCTCTCTCTAAGAATGCACAAGTAGCAGTCTGGCTGAAAAGGCTTCTTACTGCGCTGCTTAATGGTGACGTCGAGAGTAAACCTAAACCTGTGAAGGTGTTCTCTGACAGTCAGGCAGCCATTGCGGCAGTTAAGAATCCGAAGTACCATAGTAGGACCAAACACATTGATGTGAAATATTTTTATGCTAAATCTATGGTAGAAGACAATATAATCACTATGGAATACTTGTCCACTACGCATGGAGATATTCGAAAAGCATGTAAAACTTCTTGGATTGCGTAGGGTTTAGAAATGGCATGTATCTGTGATAGCATTTTGATATTAGAAAGTTACATTTTGTAAGCGAAAGAATTGCAACCGAGTTTATGATAATTCGACGTCATAATGTTTTGATTACATCAGATTTACGATCTATAAACTAAGTCGTAGGAGGACGCAATCATCTGCCAAACTATGTCGAATGTGGGCCTTACCTAGTCGCACATGTACGGTCGTCTTGTGGTGGAGGGAGGCCTCCACCAAACAAGACTGGCTAAGAGTCAGGGGGATAAACCTGATTAAGCGAGACGATTATTCAGTTTCGAAGTAACTCGACGTGATCTTCGTCTCGCATATCGCCGTGATGAACTTCGTTCGTCATTTAACCACATTCTGGGCCAGATGAGAATCTGTGATAGCATGATTGACATATCCCTTTCCTGTCAACCCGAAAGGTTCAGGTATGCTATCAACGCCTCCTTCATACTACGCGTGTCATGTCCGACCACTAGGTCATAGCTCCGTTGTGCTAGTAAGGAATCCTCGTGACTCTAGCGGGCACAAACTTCTTAACCTCGAGCGTGTGATTGATCCCAGGAGCCTTATGAAGAGACACCTGAAGTATCCTCGTGGACTCAGAATTCATACCTAAGGTCAGGCTCAATGGTCGCTTCCCGGCGTACGAGCGTAATGCTGAACAAAAAGGCCCAGTGACCACATCTTGAAAACCGGTTGGGTTTGACTAAGGGTATCAGCGATGGGTATGGTCAAGTTCACCTGTAATTCACCGATTCTTGTATTCACTAGGTGGCCACCAGCCGGATATTAGTTGAAGGTTGTGAATACTTGTACGGATGCCTTGGAGAAGTGTTCCTATGTGGAAACTAGGCAAATGAAGAATTATCAGTTGACCTAGGATACAGCATGGTACAATATATAAATGTTGTTTATAACGGGTTGATTAGAGAAAAGGGAATCAACGTTCCGCGGGCGCTACAATACTCCTAACAGATGAGTAACACGATGCCCGTCGTATCCGCCGGTCGCACGACAAACCTCGTATGAACTATTCAGAAGCATGGAGCAGATCAAATGGGAGAAATGTTGATGCGGATTTGGACAACAATACATTAACGGGCTACCCCACCCCCCCCCCCTCATTCCGGCAAGTGGGAACTGTAAGCATATAGTGATGGGCGCCGTAATTGGTAGCCCATAATATGTATAGTTTACCTAATGAACTTGGGTAAATGTCACATTAGGGTAATTGGGCCAGACCCAAATCCCAATTGACATGGGATGCCCAAATATGGGCCTCCCCAAATACATAGGCCGGCCAAAATATAGAGAGGGGATAAAGTGGACTTTTGTCCACTTTACTCCTCCTATAAATAAGAGGTGTTAGGGAAATTTTAGGGTTAATGATAATTCCCTCACAAGGGTGTTTAAGAGAGAAAAACCCTCATCCCACACCACAAGGTTCAGCCGAAACATATAACACCCAGGGTGTGCCAAATTGCTTCCGAGCAAACTCTCCAGATATCTATCCCCATCCCAAGAATCGATCAGAGGCTTTGCTATGGAGCTGCACCACACAGGGCTTCTAAAACAAGAACATCTACGGTTTCCGACCGGAGGATCGCGAACTCCCTTGAGCAAGGATCTTGGACTACGGTTACTCTTGAGCTATGTGTAAACTTTCCATTGCGTAATCTTTCAGTAAACATACCATGTTTAAGTTTCTGTAGTGATTACTCCCCGTAATCTTTCAGTACCTTGAAGGTACTGATATCATGGTGGTTATCGCACCGGATCATTGTTTAGACCTTTAGTTGCCGGGGTTGCCAAGCATTTCAGCATACCAATGAATCTGTCAGCGAATGCCTCGGGTTCTTTCGGAAAGTTTCCTTCTTTATGATTTGTTTCGAATAGGTCTATAGTCGTCTTAATCGATGTGATCAGCATACCAATTAACAGGCTACCCCCCCCCCCCCCCCATTCCGGCGAGTGGGAACTGTAAGTATATAGTGATAGGCACCGTAATAGGTAGCCCATAATATGTATAGTTTACCTAATGAACTTGGGTAAATGTCACATTAGGGTAGATGGGCCAGACCCAAATCCCAATTGACATGGGATGCCCAAATATGGGCCTCCCCAAATACATAGGCCGGCCGAAATATAGAGAGGGGATAAAGTGGACTTTTATCCACTTTATTCCTCCTATGAATAAGAGGTGTTAGGGAAATTTTAGGGTTAATCATAATTCCCTCACAAGAGTGTTTAAGAGAGAAAAACACTCATCCCACACCACAAGGTTCAGCCGAAACATATAACACCCAGGGTGTGCCAAATTTCTTTCGAGCAAACTCTCCAGAGATCTGTCCCCGTGCCAAGAATCGATCAGAGCCTTTGTTGTGGAGCTGCACCACGCAGACAAGAACCTCTACGGTTCCCGATCGGAGGATCGCGAACTTCCTTGAGCAAGGATCTTGGACTACGGTTACTCTTGAGGTAAGTGTAAACTTTCTGTTGCGTAATCTTTCAGTAAACATAGCATGTTTAAGTTTCTGTAGTGATTACTCCCCGTAATCTTTCAGTACCTTGAAGGTACTAATATCATGGTGGTTATCGCACCGGATCATCGTTTAGACCTTTAGTTGCCGGGGTTGCCAAGCATTTCAGCATACCAATGAATCTGTCATCGAATGCCTCAGGTTCTTTAGGAATGTTTCCTTCTAATGATCTGTTTCGAATAGGTCTATTGTCGTCTTAATCGATGTGATCAGACGAGTGAGCCGTTTTTCTTCAACAAACAATAAAAGAGGAAACATCCTCATTACTTTCCGAGTCGTTGTCCATACGTCTAACTCGTCAGCGGGATCATGAAAGGCTATTACACCATCATCACTGCATAGAATAGTGTAGTATTCTGCCATTAAGGCTCGTGCTTCAGCGGCCTTACCCTTACCGAAGCGAAGGTATATGGCACACCAAAGATACAATGCGCTGAGTTGTATAAACTCTCCTTCTATTTCAGTTGACAGTTGCGAGAGATTTAATTCTCATGCATTATGATCCTTCCTCAACCTTTTCTTGATGTTGCTCTCATGCGGGTTTCCTTATTCATCCAGGCTTATCCTTTTCGCTTTTGGATTGACTTGATCGTCAAGATCCGCAATGATTAGGAGCTCCATAACATTATCTCTCCAAGAATCATAATCCATGTCGTCCAGATTGCGAGGTTCGTAGAACTGTATCGTTCATCCATAAGAATTGCATACATCATATATCTATTAAGATGGAATGCGACTAGTAATGATTCCTCAGTCATCTGAACCAACCGACCACCAGTAAACCAATGGAAGATGGCTGTGAAAGAGTTCACACTACTGTCGTCTTCAATCCAAAAGATCAGCCTTTTAAAATGGTTTTAATCGTAATTGACGGAACGGGAATTTTAAAACAAGCATACCCGATCTTGGCTTTCCCAGGACCCTTTTTATTTTGGAAAAATAATTACGATGAATTTACTCATGCATATATAATTCTACCATCCATATAATCATCATACAGAAGTAACATTCATCACACAAACCACACTCATTCTTACACGTCATGCGTCTAATGTTCCGAGGAACTCATGCTTGCATACATAATTCTACTTCCAAGTAAATTATCAAATGCGGCTACATCCTCAACATTCTAGCATACGTGTCAAACATGCAACTTCCACATCAATTATACACATTAGGCGACTGTTTTTCAATTTTAAAATAATTTTAAACATTAGGGGCTGATTTGCAATTCATGCTTATATTCAATTACACAACATTCTAGACATAATTCCTAGGCAATTCCAACAATCACAGCATGTCTATCCTAGTGCGCATACCATATATTTAACCAGGGCTCCGCCCCCAAAATGCAATATCCAGCTAGCTTGACTCAGTCAAGACAACAGTTCTAATCATGCATAAATATATATTGAATAATAAACAATTGCAATTCAGCCCACTAATTAATCCAGTCCCAAAAAAATGTATCTCCAAGATCCATCCCCATAATCGAAACAAGGCATAAGGGTTTAATCGTTATTAGAATAATCCATGAGCGCTGTGTGGGCCTATTAAGGTTCAAAACATTTAGATTTTAAAACTTGACCTCCCTATTTTAATCGACTTGAATTCGGTTTTGAAATTCGGTTAGGTTCAGTCAATTTCGGTCCGGTTTAGTTCAGTTCGGTCCATAAATTCCGATTCGGGTCCGGTCCGATATAAAATCTGGTTCGGTTCGGTCCGGGTTTTAATTTCAAAATCTGGTTCGATCCGAACCGGTCCAATAAAATAGGGTTCGGTTCAATAAAAAAACCGGTTCGGTTAGATCCACTTAGTTACCCCGGTCCGACCCGACCCAATTAGGTCAAAACCGATTGAGAAAATCCGGTTCGGTTTTATTCATCCCGGTTTGATATATTGGACCGGCCCAATAATTAAAAATAAAAGGTTTGAACCGAAAGGTTTACTTGTTGCCTAAGTAGGGTTTTAAAATCCATTACAAATATTAAACTTAACCAAGTAACATTAACTATATAAAATAATTTCCAATATTATATATATATAATTCGGCCATAATTAAAACATATAAATATTTGTTGCCAAGATTCTATCTTTAAGACTAAATCAATCAACAATATATATATATATATATATATATATATATATATATATAAATTCGGCTACCATATATAAATATAAATTTTATTTATTGCCAATATCTTAAATAGAGAAACATATATATTGACAATATATTTTCTCAATCTTTTAGGTTACTAAATCTATCAATAATATCTATAACCCTTTAAATATTTAGATATATTGATAGTTATATATATTTCTATATATTAATGTGAATCTATCATTATGTTTCCAATTATAGATATATTCTTACCTAGAATAAAAATTAAAATATTCTAAAAAATATAATAATTAATTTCGGCAGAAATTAGCTTTCTTGAAGCCTAAGAAATTAAAAAATTTACCTTGTAATTTTAGGGTTTAGCCGAAATAAACACTAAATTGGAAACATGTGGTCAAATATTAAGATCAAATTTTAATAAGATCTACAATCCAATGTTCGATTTTGATAAAAAAAAAAATAAACATGTTTTTCTTGAAGATCATGAAGCTCAAATTTCCTAAGAACATCATGAAAATTTCGGACCATCGTTAACAAAAAAATCGAAAAAAAATAAAATTTAAATCTTTCTATTTTAAAATTTTCGGTCCAAACTTAAATTTTCAAGAACGTCGATTTATCAAAATCATGAACTCCTAACTTGACTTTAACACCACGGTTAGATTACATGGAGTAATCACTGCGGATACTATAAACATGGTACATGCTAGTAATCGATATTACACAGCGGAAGATTCGTACATACCTCAGACGTAGTCCGTAGTCCCAAGATCCTGCAGTAGGGAGTTCACGGTCCTCCGGTTGGCACCCGTAGAGGTTCTTGTTAAGGAATCCCTACGCGATATATTCTCCACAGCAAAGCCTCAGATCGATTCTAAACAGGGACAGATCTCCGGAGTGTTTGCTCGAAGGCAAATTGGCACACTCTTGGTGGTGGTGGTGTTTCGGCTGAACTATGGTGGTTATGGGGGAAGGGTTTTCTCTCAAATCACCACTAGAGAGGAATTGTGATTAACCCTAATAAAACCCCTAACACCCCATATATATAGGAGGAGTAAAGTGGACAAAAGTCCACTTTACCCACCTATGAAATTCGGCCGGCCACTATGCATAGGGAGGCCCATATTTTGGGCCTCTCATGTCAATTGGGAGTGGGTCTGGCCCAATGTCCTAATGTGACATTTACCCAATTTTTCTTAGGTAACATATACATTAATGGGCTTCCATTTACAGCGCCCATCACCATATGCTTACATTATTGACCGGTCCAATTTTAGCATATCCGGGTCGGGTCAACCAACCCGGAACACCAAATAAACAGGTCCAGTTTAGGCGGGTAAGAACCGGAGCGGGTCAAACGACGGGTTTTCTCAATTGGTCCGACCCATCTGGGTCGGTTTGGACCGGGGTAACTAATATGGGTCGAACCGACCCGGTTTGAGTGACGAACTGAATTGAATCCTATTTTAAAACCGAACCGGTCCGGGCAAACCCTAGTACCGAACCGGACCGGTCTAAACCAAACGGGAATTTTCAAACCGAAATTAATTTAAAATAGGATGGTCAAATTTTTAAAATCCAAATGTTTTCGAACTTTAAATTATCTACACAGTGCTCACATGTTTAAATTATTCGCTATTTAATTAAACCTGATGCCTAGTTTCGATTATGGGGATGGATCTATGAAATGCATGATTTTGAGACTGAATCATTTAGTGGGCTGAATTGAAATTATTATTTAATTGATATTATTGCATGATTAGAACTGTCGTCTTGACTATATCAAGCTAGCTGGATTATGCATATTGTGGGATGTGCCCTGGTTTTCAATTAATGATTTGCGCACTAGGATAGACATGCTGCGATGGTTGCACTTGCCTAGGATTCATGTCTAGAAGTATGCATGATTGGTTTATAACATGAATTGCGAATCAGCCCCCAAATGTTTTTAAAACGGAAATCAGTCGCCAAATATGCATGTTTATATGGTCTGATCACGCATGATGCGTATGCATGAATGTTCAGGATGTATTAGCATGTGATAATTTACTTAGGAAGTAGAATTATATATGCTAAGTATGAGTTCCTCGGAACATTAGACGCATGACGTGTATGCATGAGGTGTGTTTGGTTTCTTGGATGTGATATGTCATGATAATTTACTGGGATAGTAGAATTATATGTGCAAACCGTAGTTCCCAGAAACATTTTCAAAAAGGCCTTGGGAAAGCAAAGACCGGGTGTTTTAAAACCTCCCGTTCTGGTTAAAGCGATTAAACCGTTTTTTTTTAAAATACAGGTCTATTAGAAAGAAGATTGCAGGTAATGTGAACTATTTCACGACCCCCCCTTCCTTCGGGCTTTACTATTGGTCGGTTGCGTTAGATGTCTGAGGAATCATTATTTTATATCTTATATCTCATAGATGTCCGATGAATGCAATTTATTTTTCAAAAAGGTTTTGTCTTCCCTCTTATGCGAATTTGTCAATATGTTAGTATCGAATAAAAGCATAGATGGATTCATCTTGCGCAAATGGACTTTTGAATGAGACAAACTACGACTCGTATTGCAAACGCATCAATGAACTGCTAGAAAACGAAGGTCTATTAGACCACATTCAGAAAACGATGAGTTGTCCAGATGTAGACCTAACCAAAGGCCTAGCATATGCCCACTTTAAGTGGGAGCAGGATGACACGAGGGCTAAGGATGTTTAGCTGTCGCAGATGTCTTCGAACATCGAAACCGAGTATAAGGATATTCCTTTCGCAAAGGATATCTGGGATGCCATCTTCCTGATATACGGAAGTGGCATGGCAGTAACCCTGCACCCACTTATACCGGCATTAGAAGAAAGTCCAAAATGCAACAGCGCCAATGTGCTTGAAAAAGCACATAAACTCCTTAGCATGATCAAACCGATCGAGGAGGAATGTCAGATAGTTGAATGGGAAAAAATTCAAGCCATAATTGGGATACTCCCAAATTCCTGGAGAGCAACCAGGACTCTACTGACCCTCGGAATCTCAGTGTTAGATATCCCTAATGTCATGAAAATAATCGAGATGGAACAATCTTGATTGGTACCGGTTACGAAAGAAACCGTTGTACCAAAACAACCTGTTGGACAGAAGAAGAGAAAAAGGGACAAGGGAAAGAAACAACAGGCTTTCAACAGTAAAACGATGACTAAACCTGAACAAAGCAAACTCCAGTTAAAATCAAAGGTTGTTTGCAAGGACTCTGATCCTCACTGAATAGGCGATGGAACTAGGCCTAGCAAATCGTATATTGGCAGGGTATGCGACATTGGATATGTTAGGGACACTTTAGTTTCCTCAACAGTCATGTTAACTAATTCAAATTCCTCTTGGAATCTTGATTCAGGTGCAACGGACCACATAACCAATGACAATAACTTTTTTGCTATGTTCAGTCGAATGCCGAAGGATTCAAAGAGGATATATGTCGGCGACAACTCTCAAGTTGACGTCGAAGGGATAGGGAACTGCAAATTTCCTATGAGCAATGGCAGAACCTTATTCCTCGAAAATGTCCTCTTTGCTCCTAGAATTCGAAGGAATGTTGTTTCTGTTACTTCTCTTATGGATAATGGTTTTACTTTATCATTTGAGAATTCCCTTGATTGTATCAATAAGGTAAAACTTTTTATGGTAATGCATTTTCCTCTAATGGACTCATCATTATGGATCTAAATGAATATGAACATTCAAATTGAATGTATTCATTATCGTCTAAAGAAGTGGAAAATGATGTGGCCGGATAGCATGCGAGGTTGGGACATATTGGCTATGACAGGGTTCAAACCCTTGCTCGGAGAGGTCTACTCCCGGACACAACACAGGTGGTGAAAGCCACTTGTGAAGATTGTTTAGCCGGAAAATCAACCCGCAAGCCAATCGGTGAATCACTACGAGCCGAACATCCATTGCATTTAATTAATTCTGACGTTTGTGGACCCATGAACGTTACCGCAAGGAGTGGTAAACGTTACATTGTCAGCTTCATCGACGATTTCACCCGATACCGGTTTACTCATCTGATTTCTCATAAATCCAAGGGTATTCATTGCTTCAGAACCTTTCTTAACCTCGCAGATAATCAGCAAGAGCGAAAGGTTAAAACCCTTCGCACTGATAGAGGTGGAGAATATCTCTCTAATGAGTTTAAGAAATTGTGCAACAAATGGGTACATCAAGTAACAATCCCTTACACACCACAGCAAAATGGTGTGGCTGAACGACGCAATCGTACACTCCTGGACATGGATAGAACCATGATGTCGCAGGCGAAGTTGCCAATCTCCTATCGGGGTGACGCACTTATGACAGCGACACCATATGAGCTGTGGTTTAGTAGAGATGTCGATCTTACCAGATTGCGACCTTGGGGTTGTGCAGCATACACGCATCAAACTGACAGCCGATATGCTAAGTTAGAACCTAGAGGATTGAAGATTATCTTCATAAGATACTCTGAAAAATCCAAGGGATACGTGTTTGTCATAGCTCAAGAAAATGGTGGCATGGTCGAACATGAGTCCAGAGACGTTAAATTCCTTGAGGACGAATTTCCTACGCTTGGAAATATCAAAACAAGTGAAGTTTTGATTGAACTAGAGGACGACGATCATCAGATCCCACTCGCTTCGAGTGGGAGAATTGAGACAGAAACACAAGTGAAAGATATGTTAAATGAAGATGGAGACATTTTCATAGTAAATTCAGTGGGAGGAGTCAATCTGACCACAACGATCACTGTTGCTACAGGTACGAATTAAGTCGGACCTGATGATCATATTACTGAACCCATGGATGAAAATCCAATTTTACCACAACCACCTACTATACCAAGTAGGACTAGTACGACCAACTCGGTTTCCGGTAGTAATAACCGTGGAATTAATCTCGGAGGTGGAAATCCAAGACCGAGAGGTCATCCAAGAAAAGTTGTTGGTGAATGTTCAAGTAGCACCCTTGTTCCCAGTGGGAGTATTGCACTGACAACGAGCATTATTCCCAGTGGGAGTGAAGTTCAATCTCAAGATGGGATAAACGAGCCTAGACGAAGTCTAAGGCAACGAACTTCTCTCAAGAAGTATCCCATCGAAAGAGGCGAGTTATTCACTCTTACTTCAGTTGATGAACCGGTAACGGTTAAACAAGCTATGGAAGGACCTCAAGCGAAATAATGGAGAAAAGCAATGGAAGATGAAATCGCCTCTATGAAAGCTAATTCTGTTTGATCTTTAGTTGATTTGCCTGCCAACCGCAGAGCGATAGGTGCCAAGTGGGTTCTGAAATTGAAACTCACTGCTGATGGAGTTGTCGAGCAATACAAAGCTCAACTTGTCGCGAAAGGATGTACCCAACTCCACGGAGTGGACTTTGACGAGACTTACTCACCTACTGTGCGTTACACCACAGTACGGGTCATATTGGCTTTGGTTGCAAGCCTCGATCTAGGGCTGCACCAAATGGATGTTAAGACTGCATTCCTCCATGGCAACCTGGAGGAAGAGATCTATATGGAACAGTCGGAGGGTTTCATTATCCCTGGAAACGAACGTAAAGTTTGTAAACTCCAAAGATCTATTTACGGTCTTAAACAGTCATCCCGACAATGGTACCGCGGATTCCATGAGGAAATCATTGGAAACGGATTCGTGAATCTTCACGAGGATCCGTGTGTGTACACGAAGACTTCCAAGTCTAAGTATGTCAAACTGACATTATATGTCGATGACATACTAATTGCCTCAAATGACGTAAGTTACATGAATGAATCAAAGTCCTGGCTAGCATCTGTATTTGAGATGAAAGACATGAGAGAGGCCACGTACATCCTAGACATTAAGATTGCTAGGAATAGGGCTGCTCGTAAACTATGTCTATCTCAGGAAGCCTATATCAACAAATTGTTGAAAAGGTTTCGACTACAGGATGCCAAGCCCGTGGATACGCCCGTTGCGCTCGGGTGCGCGCTGTCGAAGCGTGACGGCCCGAAGAACCTGGTGGAGCGTAAACAGATGGAGAGTGCAGAATACTTAAGTATGGTTGACAGCTTAATGTATGCCGTGCAACGCACTCGACTGGACATCTGTTATTCCGTTGGCCTAGTAGCACGATTCTAATCAGATCCTGGCACTTAACACCTAAAGGCTGTGAAACGGATAATTCGACACTTGAAAGGTACTGCCGACTACGCTCTGTGCTATAAGGGTGGAAATCTCGAATTGTTAGGATATAGTGACGCCGACCATGGTGGCTATCTTGATGATCATAAGTACACTTCAGAAGGAGTATTCATTCTTGCTGATGCCGCCATTTCATGGATGAGCAAGAAGCAAACATCTGTCGCGCTGTCTACTATGGAATCCGAATTCGTGGCCCTTTCTAAGAACGCACAAGAAGCGGTCTGGCTTAAAAGGCTCCTAACTGCATTGTTTGGCGTCGAGGACGTGAGTAAACCTTTGAAGGTGTATTCTAACAGTCAAGCAGCAATTGCAGCAGTTAAGAACCCGAAGTACCTTAACAGGACAAAACAAATTGGCATAAAATATAATTTGCTAAGAATATGGACGAGGACAATGTTATCACCTTAGAATACTTTTCTACTGAAAGTATGGTGGCGGACCCATTGACTAAACCACTACGCAGGGACGTCTTCGAAAAGCATGTTAAAATGCTAGGACTGCGTAGGGTTTAAGTAGACAGTATCGTGATGACAACTTTTTGAAATGAGATAGAAATAAATTGCAGTTTGAGTTTATGATTATTACGACGTCATAATGTTTAAATATTCATCGGAATTTTACGGTCTATAAACTAGTCGTAGGAGGGCCAACCTCCACAATAAAATAATGTCGAATGTGAACCAAGCCTCGTCATACAGGCTCGGTCGTCTTGACGGAGAAGGGATTCTCTATTAAGTCGAGACTAGCTAAGAACCACGGTGGCAAACCTGGTTAAGCAGAACGATCATTTGGTTTTGGAGTAACACGACAATGATCAAAGTTCTGCAGATCGATGTTACGAACCACGTTCGTAATGAAATCACATTCTGGGCCAGATGATGAATCTACGATAGCATATGACATTTCCCAACTTCCTGACTAAACTCTGGTTATGCTATCGACGCGTGCTTCATACTACGCGTGCCATGTTCGACCACCGGGTTATGGTCGGTTGTGCTAGATAGAATCCACGAGATTTGTACGGGCACAAACTTCTTCACCTAGAGAGTGTGACTGATCCCGGATGCTATATGAAGGAGCATCCAAAGTATCCTCACGGACCCATAACTCATACCTAAGGTCAGGCTCAATGTTCGCTTCCCGACGTGTGAGCGCAATGCCGAACAAAAAGGCCTAGTGACCACGTCTTGAAAACCGGTTGGGTTTGACTAAGGGTATGAGCAATGGGGATGGCCAAGTATACCTGAAATTTTCCGACTCTTGTATTCACTAGGTGGCAACCAACCTGACATTAGTTGAAAGGTTGTGAATACTTGTACGGATGCCCTGGAGAAGTTTCCCAAAGTGGGAACTGGGCAATTGGAAAATTTGCAGTTGACATAGGATACAGCGCGTCACTTTATTTTTAACAAGTTGATTAGACATGGGGAATCAACGTTCCGCGGGCGCTACAATACTCCTAACAGATAAGTAGCACGATGCCCGTCGTGTCCGCCGGTCGCACGGCAAACCTCATATGAACTATTCGGAGCAGCGATTGGATCGAAGACCAAATGTGGATGTGTTGGTCGACAACATATTAATAAGCACCCTCGCATTCCGGCGAGTAGGAACTGTTAGCATTTGGGGTTATGGGCCACTGTAATTGGTAGCCCATTAATTAAGGCCATTAACCTAAGAAATTAGGTATGGATCACATTAGGGTACTTGGGCTAGGACTAAATCTCATGTGACACGGGAGGCCCAAAATTAGGCCTCCCTCCCTAGTAAAGTCGGCGCCGAACTCACTTAAGGAGGTGGGATTATTAATCCCACCTCCACTCTATAAATAGGGACCTAACATGGTGTTTTCTAGTGCTAATCAATCTCTCCCAAGTTGTGAGATTTAGAGAAAACCCTCCTCCCTAAATAAAGCTAGGTTCGGCCGAAGTGACTACAAGCTAGGAGGTGCCGAATTGCGACGAGCAATTTAATCCAAGTAGATCCATCCCGCGAGAATCGAAGGAAAATTTACTGTGAAGATTAAACCGCGTAAGGCTTCTCTAACAGGAACCTCTACGGGGTACCGATCGGCGGACCGAGAACTCCCCTCGAAGATCTTGGGCTACAAGAAAGGTTTAAGGTATGTGCACTTTCTTCTGCTGCGTAGCTAGTTACCTAGCACATACCTAGGGTTTCTTCTTGCATGATTAATCAACCATCATCCTACAAACAGTTGATATAGGATACAGCGTGATACAACTTGATGTTTTTAACAGGTTGATTTGAGATAGGGAATCAACGTTCCGCGGGCGCTACAACACTCCTAACAGATGAGTAGCATGATGCCCGTCGTATCCGCCGGTCGCACGGCAAACCTCGTATGAACTATTCGGAAACAGGGGCAGGATCAGAAGAGTGGAATGTTGATGCGATTTGGACAACAGTACATTAACAGGCACCCTTCCATTCCGGCGAGTGGGAGCTGTTAGCATATGGTGACTGGGCGCCATAATTGGTAGCCCATTAATATGTATAGGTAACCTAAGAAATTGGGTTAATGTCACATTAGGGAAATTGGGCTTGACCAAAATCACAATTTACATGAGAGGCCCAAAATTGGGCCTCCCTAACATAAGTAGCCGGCCGAATATTGCAAGGGGCAAAGTGGACTTTTGTCCACTTTGTTACCCCTATAAATAAGGGGTGTTAGGGTTTTATTTGGGGTAATTCACAATTCTTCCTAAGTAGTGATTTGAGAGAAAAACCCTCCCCCTTTTGAGAATATTTGGGCCGAACCATCCACCACCTAAGGGTGTGCCAATTTGCATCGAGCAAAACACTCCGGAGATCCGTCCCTGCCAAGAATCGGTCAGAGGCTTTGCTGTGGAGCTAATACCACGTAGGGCTTCTTTAACAAGAACCTCTACGGGTTCCGTCCGGTGGATCGTGAACTCCCTCAGCAAGATCCTGGACTATAGAAATGGTTTAAGGTATGTGCACATCTTCCGCTGAGTAATTCTGATTACAAGCATGTACCTTCTTTTGTTGTTTCCGTAGTAATCAACCCCGTAATCCAACAGATCACTCTCTCACTCTTGGTTGACTAGACAAGAAATCCCTCTTCCTTATATTTTTTAGGTTCGGCCAAAGGTTGCTAGTACCAAGGAAATGCCGAAATTGTGTCAACAATTTACCTCAGAGATTCATCCCGCCACCGAATTGAAAGAAGTTTTGCTGTGGAGACAATCGTCTTCAGATTTCTCCTTAACAAGAGTTCCTGCAGGACCCGATCGGTAGATCGAGAACTCCCTATGTGACGATTTTTAGACTACAAAAAATTAACTAGTATGTGCCTCTTCCGCTGCGTAATTGGTTACCTGACATGTACACGTATTTTATTCCCTAATAACTACCTCTAATTAATTCCAACAAATCCAATGCCGGTAGATATTTTTCCTAGACTTGGGTTCAGATTCTGGACATAAGTTCAGAGAGCTCGAAATTTCAAACTTGTGTCATTGTCACTAAAGTCCCACCCAATCTCACCCCTATTCAAATGTAACGTTGAAGTTGTAATCAGATTTTTTTTATTCCAAATATATTGAAGACTATAATATATATACAATCAACATATTTATCTAGTAATAATATGTTCAATTTTGATAACCTTTCAATTTTTTATGGAGTGTGGAGCGTTGTGATGAAAAGTATCGGAGAGTGTGCTTTATATGGTCGGGGGTAGGAGAGTAGAGATATGTGTTTGTGAAACGGTAGAGATTTTATAGTTATCTCTTGTAAATTTTTGTACTCAAAACTGCTAATGAGATTTTTTATGCTGCCTTGACTTGATGAATGTAAGTCAAAATGACCAAACCATCTAAATTTCACGTCTTGGTTTCTTATATTTTCAGATCCCTTTAGGCTTTATATATGCTTCAAAAGTTAACTATTGATTGATATTGGTGCAAGTTACAATTTCTAATATGTAACAAAATTTCTAATTTCAAACTAATTACTAACATGAATCAAGTTTTGTATATTTAGATTAGATATAACAAGATACTATTCACACGAAACACATACAACATCAGCAAACATAACTTAAGAATAATAAAACCGACATGCATGCCATGATCAAAACCAAATAGAACCAAGCAACACCCGTATGTTGTTTCTATGAAATCTAAACACATTTTGATTTTCTTTCCGCGCACTTATTAGTAGAACAACATATGCTTATTTCATATTTAGACTAATATAATTACTTAGCAAAAAGAAAAGATTAATATTACTTAAACCGAGTCAAACATTAAAGATAAAGGGACTGGTCATAAATATTAAACAGATTGCATGAAATTGATTGATCATGCGATATTGTCGAATGCGATATTGTCGAAAACATCGGATATGAACCGCCCCAAATCCTTGTAAGACGAACCATCAACCTGTAAAGCTCTGCGGCTACTCTCACTAAGCTGCTTCATTCTATTCCTCTCTTCACACTCTCCCTCCATCAACCTCCTTATTGCGCCTTCAATCTTCTCTGTTCCAACTGTGCTCGACCCATCTTTTTTGTAATCCATTTGAACCTCAACTGCAGTACCTAGCTCCATCACTGTCGCGAACGCATTAAACTGCTGCTCTGCATACACAGGCCATGCAGCTGTCGGCACCCCGAACCATATGCTTTCCAGAGTCGAGTTCCACCCGCAGTGCGTCACGAACCCGCCAACAGAAGGGTGAGCTAGAACTTGCGCTTGTGGGGCCCACCCGATAATTTTACCAACACTTGCGGTCCGAGCTAGGAAACCCTCGGGGAGAACCTCTGAAAGACTTGCGTAGTCGGTGGGCATCCGGAACTTGCCCTGCGGAGGTGGCCGACGAAGGGACCATAGGAAGTGGGCCCCGCTCCTCTCGAGTGCAACCGCAATCTCTTTAACCTGTATTGAGAAAATGTGTTAGTGACACAACTATAATGAATGTTTCATATCAGATGTATGAGAAATTGATATCCTTAATTAGTGCACTAACCAACGTAGTTAGTCATTATTAATAAACAAATGTCATAATGGTATGTGATACCTCATTATTAATATTCATTCTGACTGTTTAGTCGTATTTATCACTATGTCATTAATATTTTACTTCTACTTTCCTATGAATATTGATGTTTTCCACTTTTATCCTGTAGGTTTGTATGCCATATTGGTTGGGTTGGAAATAAGAGTTTGAAGTTTTAATTTTTACCAACCTGTTCGTCGTCAAACGCTCCCATGCTCCCGAAGCATAGGAACACCACCGATGCCGATGGCTGTTGGTCGAGCCAGTTTAGTATATCATTGCCTCTACTGCCGCCATCGCCGCCCTCCTTCAAGCTCAACACCGGCCCCACTAGATAAACCGGTGGAGGTGTACCGTCGAAAATAGTCTGCATGACACGTGATTCCAGCTCCATGAAGGAGTTTACCAAAATGCCCTTCGTCTCCGCCCTGTACCTCTTTGTAAGGCCGAGGAAGTACGGCGCAATGTGTGTGTCCACCGACTCCCGCGGCAACTGTTTGGCCGGAAGTCGGTTCTTGAAGCCCGGGAAGTCGATCTCGAAATCATCGGAGCTGAGGATTTGGGAGATGGGCTTGCTATGTTGTTCCTCCAAGTCAAGTAGGTGGTAAGTGACGCCTAGAAAGGATGCGCTGGATGTATAGAAGACGTAGCTTGGGACTCCTAATTCCTCGGCGATGTCTATCATAGATACGCAAAACATGTCCACCACAAACCCCGCCAGCTGCGGTGACTGAGGATCGCCGGAGTTGCTTCCGCGATTCACGGCTTCACGTACGTGGGACTTCTGGCCGTCTATGGAACTCAGTAAACTCATAAAGGGACCCTTACCTGTGTATCAATCGTGTACCAAATAGTTAATGAATATAAAAATAATTAAAATAGTAATATAAAGAAATTGCTTACATTAGAGAACGGATTAATAACTTCTTATAACAAAAAAATCATTCCAATTATAACTCATGACAAATTTCTAGAGAGTAATCAGTATTGTTTGTATGGCATCAACAAAAACTTGAAATTCTGATAAAATGTATATTATTATGGTTAATTCTTAAAATGTTAGATAATTTTGCATACTTTTATCTAACTATGATTTTCCAATTTTGCTATACGTGAGGGTGGGCAGAGTCATATCTTTATCCATCGGGATGATAAAAACAGAAATTGTCTTATGCGCACACGTGAATACCAATATATTTTTTAGAAGATTTTTACTTTTAGCTTTAGGTAGAAGCAGTGTTATCAGAACCGGACCGGACCGGCGGTCCGACCGGGTTCGAACCGGAACCGGTGTCTCCAACGGTCCGGTTCGAGCAAATCCGGAGGATGGAAGCAAACTCGGTTCGATATCAGATTTTTTGGCGAACCGGCCGGTCCTCCAGTCTGCCGGTTCGGTATCAGTAAAAGCAAAAAAAAAAAAAAGGAAATGCTAAAACCCTAGAAAAGAAGAGAAGGGCGAAGCAGTCAGTGACTTTGCCGACGTAAGGTAAGGACCGTTCAAGTACAAGGCGGGGATGGAGGTGATGCTTACGGTACACGATGCGCAAGTACAAGGCTGGGATGGGCATTGTTCTCGAGAGATTGATTGCAGTGCAATTCCGGACGACGTTGTTGAGTGTGGAATTGGAGATTAGGGCTTCGAATTGGGACCAGGTGGTGATGCTCATGCAGCCATGGGAGATCCACGAGGTTTGGAAGCCGCAGGTTTAAAACAGTCGTGGATGGATGGAAGAAATTAAACTAAACTCTTGTCTGTGTGTGGATGGATATTGATGTATGGTTAGGGATGGCAACGGGTCACAGGTACCCGCCGACCGCGGGTACCCGACCCGATTTTGACCCGATGACCCGCGACCCGCGGGGCGGGTTCGGGTTTGGGTTCATGGTGACCACCCGACCCGACCCGACCCGAGCTTTCATTTTACATATATATTTAATATATGTATATTATATAAAACTATACGGGTAATATAACACATAGTCAAAATAACAATTATTCTAATGAACGGGGTGATTTATATTTGGGTTATGAGTTAATTTAATAATTTATGATTTAAATTTGGAATTGAATTTGGATACGGTAACATAGAATTTAGAATTTAAGATTTAAATGATAAATTATACCTCACACGGGTCGACCCGCGGGTCGACCCGACCCGAAAGTGCATGGGACGGGTCCGGGTCGACCATATTGACCCGCGGGGCGGGTCCGGGTCTGGCGAGACCCGCCCTATTTACATCCCTATGTATGGTGAGAGGAGAAGGAGCGATGAGGGGGAACAGGAAGAAAGAAGAGATGGATGGGGGTGTGAGGCGGCTGGTGTAGTAGTTGGGCTGAAAAAGAATTTTCTAAATGGGCTGGAATTTTGTGTAGTGGATTAGTATTTGAGATGTTGGGCCGAATTAATTATATCCATTATATATAATGTATCAGCAATCGAACCCGGTCAGACCGGCGGCCGGACCGGCGGACCGGGAACCGGCACTCTTACCGGTCTGATGTCCGGTCCGGTTCTGATAACACTGGGTAGAGGTATTCGTATTTCTGTTATTTTGGTATGGAAAACGTTATGCGGTCATATGTCACATACCTTTTGAATAGAGCAAAATTTACAAAATAAAAGTTTTGGGTAGTTTTTTTCCTTTTTTTTAAATACATATATATATATATGATAAGTTCATGTAATTTTTGTTTATAATTAGGGCTAATAATTAAATGGTTATCTGAACTTTGATTCAATTTTAAATCACTAGCGGACTTTAAATTTTTAAATGAGGTACCTGAACTTTCAAACTCTGAGCAAATTGTTACTTCCATTATAATTAATATATATCAAATTAGACACAAAATGAGTATCTTTTGATGGATACATGTTATAGATTCACTAAGAAATTGAAAAGACTGCAACGAATACTTTAAATTAAACGTGCAATTGAATGAAAATGTTTGAATATTAGACGTCAATTGAAGATATTCCACTGTGATCATTTCATATTATTGTCTAATTCCTCTTAAACACACATTAAAACATGCTACCGGCCGGAACATGGTTGTTTTCTTACTAGTTTGACGTAAATTACAATAAATATATCAATTAGATTAAAATTTAAAAGTTTAAATAACCAATTTAAAACAAAACAAAAGTTCCACAGCAAATTAAAAGAATTCAACTTTTCTAGCAGCTCGCTCTAAGGCTACGCACGCTTCTAACTTGTGTACAACTTATAATATCGATCCGACCTGATTAATGAGATATATACCTGTATCGACGAAGATTTCAGCAGGTGGAAGCTCAATGAAATGGATGCGTGTTACAGGAGAAGTGTCTTTAAAAGAGTCTATGAAGGTCCTGAGAGTGGAATTAGATTCTGGGATGAGATTCATAACAACCACCGTGACGGAGAGACACTCATCTCGATCTACCACCACCTTGGCCAGCTCCACCGTCGAAACCAGGTGCCCGATACCTGGCGATGGAATGAACACAAGCTCCGCTCCACCTTTCCTCATTATTAATGACTCGACTTCTTTGCCTACTAGCTAGCTATATAACTAGTAATTTGTGGAATATATAGATGCAATTCTAAAGCTTATATATATATATATATAAAGCTTATGCTAAAGGTTAAACATTGCTGACATTATGGAAAAATATTCGTATCACAAATTATTTCGAGCTGACTCGATATGTAGTGAATATTTAAAATGTGAAGCAAGTATTTTACGAGTGTGTTGTCATCATGGTAATCGTGAAAGTTAAACTAATTATTTGACCAATTGTTCTAAAACCTTAAGGTGATAGGTGAATACATAATTTAACATTTATACGTCAACATCCCATCACATGTAGGTTGAAATATTTTGAAAATTCAGAAAATTTTTTAATAAGGAAGTAAGTTAATAGATGAATACATAAATAATTTAGTATTTATACATCAACATTCCCATCACATATTGATGTGGGCTGAAATATTTAAAAGCTCGGAAAACTTTTTAATAAGTGTGAGTTTAAACTCGGTGACTGCATATTTTTATTTATAAACGCTCGGATACCATATAAGAGATAAAACTAACTATTTATCAATTATCCTAAAACAAACTTTGAATTTAACAATAAGGACCCACGGGGCCAACCATCGGAAGAAAAGTACAATCCATATTAGACGACGAGACAAACTTTGATTTGGTAACCTCTGGAATAGATGAGCAAAATAACAGCCATATGCATATATACTACGTACGTCCTACGAATAGCAAGTGGATTAAAAGGAATCACATGGTATGTTTAAGGGTATTATCAGGAATATACTATAGTACTCGTCCATGTCAGATTAGGCAAACTTTGATGGGATCTCTATGGAATAAATGAGTCCACGTGAGACGAGACAAACTTTTTTTTTTTTTGGCTAAAGTGACGAGACAAACTTTGATTGAACCTCGATGGAATAAAATTGAGCAAAATAACATCTCTTACAATAGGGGCATTATCGGAATTACATTATTCATATTTTCTAATTCTTAATTCCATATTATAAATTTATCATTATAGTTCTACTTTCACTTATCGTTAATTCTTATTAGTGGCGGACGCAGTCACACAAAAATGGGACAAAGTGTCCCCCTTTTTACGTTTTTTTTGTTAAATATATATATATATATATATATATATATTATAAGTAAGTTACGAAAGAAACTAAATTATTCTTACCAAAATGATTTTGTAACTTGTTAACTTATTTCAACAAATTAGTATTAAAGTTTTTTTTGTGCAAATTAATAACTCAGGTTTCGCTTTGTGGACAATTAGCTAGTTTATTCTTTTTGGATAATTTGGTAACTCGGGTGTAGAAAATGTGATAGCTCTTACTTCGCTTTGTGTATAAGTTCTTAGATAGCAAGTTGTCCAAAAAATAAAACCCGAGCTAGCAAAGTGTCCATCAAAGGGTTGAGCTAGTAAATTATCCACAACGCAGAATCTGAGCTAGTAAATTGTTTAAAAAAAAAATTCAATTATCAGTTTGTCTATGAAGTGAAATCTAAGCTAGTAAATTGTCCAAAAAAATATTTATGTAGCAATTTGTCATAGTGTGCTCAAATATGAGCTAACAATTTGACGATTAATAATTTATTTTATTAACAAACTGTATGATGTATTATAATTTAATATATAATATGGCTTTATAAAATTTTTGATCATTATCTTTTTTTTTTATAATAATTTTTTTACCCAGTTTTTTTAAATGTCCCCCATTGTTAAATTTGTGTCTCCGCCACACTGGTTCCTATTAGTAATGATTAAATAGGAACTTGACATACCAATGGGAGTTCCTAGTTCTAAAAAGGGAGTTCCTAGTTTCAAAATTTGTCATTGGGTGTGACTGGGATAAAAAATATTTTTTTTGTCATTATCAAGTGAATAGTGAAGTGTGGCGGTTTCTATTGGTAGGAACTTCCACGTTACTATTGTGTTTTGTCGTTACCGTTTAATTCATTCAGCTAATAAATAAATAAATAAAATTATCTAAACAAAAACTCAAAAAGTGAATAACTTCATTTAATTATTGAGTGTGATGGATATACACTCGATTGGACCTCACTAAGGCTCAAACACGGTTGCCCCGCCGACCTCGAGGTAAGCTCACTTTATCCAGAAGGGTATACGACATCCTGGTTGCCATAAAACGATCAGACTTGTTCAGTTGCGTCGGCCCCGTCCGAAGCAACCAAACCTCGTCCGGTTGCAGAGCAACCGGACCATGTCCTTGTCAAGGCCGAAACGCCCCGTGTCGGTCCCCCTACCCCCGGACACCGTCGTCCTGGGTACCCGCGTATACCCGGCCTCTCTCAATCTCTGTGCGGGCCCCACGTAAAAATGTGGGCCCCTCCAGTGCCCAAATCCAAAACTCTATAAATAGGGGCTTAGGTCCTTCATTTCCAACTTAATCTCGGATTGAGACACCGGAGCTCTAACTTCTCGCTACTTTCTCTCTCTAGAATATTTGATCTGACTTAGGCATCGGAGAGGGAACGCCAGAGACACCCCCCCCCCTCTCCTCTCTGGCATTGCCCCTTTGTGCACGAAATGCGAAGAACAGGATTGGAGCGACACTGCTAGGAAAAAGGAAGGAACATAACTTGACATCTAGGCCGCCAAGATCGGACCCCGAGCAAGCTCGTTCCATCAGTGGCGCCGTATGTTGTGATTCGTACAAAAAGCATGGCAGTGACAAGAGCGATGACAGGTAGTGGTTCCGTAGGTAACGACCCTCCTCCCGAGAGTTCAAGACCACCAAGTTATCCAAGTAGCAAGGTATCGAGAGGTTCAAGGCTGGCAATAGAGATTCCTATCCTAGCCAACCAAGAAGTACCACCAATGGCTGCTCCGAAGAAGCACCACCCGCTCAAGTACCACAACAGGAACAACCAGTTCCTAATGCTCAGCAAGTACCCCCACTGCCAGTAGCCCAAGAAAGGTCATCTGATGCATCTACACCATCAGTGCGAAGACACCCGAGCTAGAGCATCGCAACCAGTGCTAAGAAACACAATTCCATCATATGATATGTCAATGTTCAACAGGCATACATATGCTGCATCAGGACAGCCGATGTACTTCCAGGGAGAGCCTCTAGTCACGGAAGGGTTCATGTCAGTTATTGACGAGCTGATAGCATATCGCGAAGCCATGAGAGCCAGAGGGTATGGACCACCGCCAGTGGCTCCGACAAGCCGAGCCCCAAGAAGAGATATTCCAAGAACAGCTCAGAATGAGGGACATCGTCCCGGAAACTCGACAAGGCAACCGCCTAGTCAGGATGAAGCACGACAGGTCCCAACACCTCGTGCAAGACAGCTCTCAGTCCACCCATCCCGAGAACAGATACCAACGCCAAGAGCACATGGACAGCCGCCAGTGCAGGATGAGGAAAGACAACATGCAATGCTACCCCCACCTCAGAATTTCCAAAATCCTGCTCCAGGGGGGCAGTTTGGATGACAAAGTTATGAGAGATTACCAACAACTCAGCAATGGAGGCAATAGCCCCCATCACCATATAACTTTCCTTACCAGCAGAGCCCGCAATTCCAGCCTTACCAAGAGGAATACAACCTAGGATACCATCAAATGAGTGCCGAACCTCAAAGGGTCCCCGCGACCATGGAAGAGATTGAAGAATTGATAGCTAGAAAAATGAAGGAATCAAAGAGTAAAGCTTTGTTTAGTATAAGTGACAAGGCGTCACACCCTCTGGTCCAAGAGCTCATATATTTGCGTTTCCCGGAAGGTGTGTCCCCGGCAAAGATAGAGAAATACAATGGAAAGGGCGACCCAGTGAAGCACGTGCAGCAGCACGAGTCGTCATTCATGGGTAGAAGCAGTGATGAAAGACTAATGGCGTTGTCATTCTCAACAACGCTAATAGGACCGGCAGCACACTGGTTCTTTAGTCTACCTTTTCCATATCGACCTTGAAAGAGTGAAATTTGCAAGGCGCGTCAAGGTGGCAGCAAAGGCAAGTAAGAATGAGGCCAACAAGGGAAGGAAGCAGCAGCAACAGCAGCCACCCAACCAAAGGCAGAGGGACTGGGTACCCGCCCAAAAGGCCAAACACTTCAATGACACAAGGAAGCAAGACAATTTCAATGCCATCAAGTTTGTCCCACTGAATGCACCACCAACGGTCATCCTTAGGGAGATGAAGGAAACAGGAATGTGGACGCCACCTCAGAAAAAGCCATATGGTCAAATGGGACCAAGTCCTGACAAGTACTGCAACTTCCATGAAGCAAGAGGCTGTCATACAAACCAGTGTTGATTTGAGGGAGAGACTAGATAGAGAGATCCAACAAGGACATCTCAAGCAATATGTTAATGGTGGAAACAAGAGGGAAAGGTCTCCACCCCCCAGGCTATCCGCCATTGAGAAGGGAAAAAGGAAGGTTGATGAAAACAACCCTCCTTAGAAGAGAGGAACCATCAATGTTATTCATGGAGGGATTGGCGAATGAGGACAGACCTCAAATGCTAGGGAAGTATATGTATCACAACCTGAGAACATGGCAATGTGGGGAAAGCACCCACAAGAAGAGGAAGACACGGTCATCCAATTTTCGAAGAAGGATATGGAACACATAGTGTTCCCCCACGGCGCTTTGGTGATAACAACAGAAATTAATGGGTTTGAGGTCAAAATGATCTTAGTAGATGGAGGGATTTCTGCAGACATCATACACCTGGATGTAATCAAAGATTTGGGAAAAAAACCTGACTGATCTGACTCCAGTAGACTTCCCGTTGGTGAGCTTCG
Organism: Clarkia xantiana subsp. parviflora; assembly: GCA_036873135.1. NCBI lineage: Eukaryota > Viridiplantae > Streptophyta > Magnoliopsida > Myrtales > Onagraceae > Clarkia > Clarkia xantiana. Next base: position 4,296,312 of record JAPTYO010000012.1, read on the forward strand.
CGGGAACATCCAGCTACCCCTTAGGGACCATTATGTTGCCCATGAGGCTAGGACAAGGATGGCAACAACTCCTACTCAATGTGAACTTTGTGGTAGTCGAACGTTTGGGTGCCTACAATGCCATCCTGGGTAGAACGACAATCAACCCCAGCATTATGGTTCCTTCAACAGCGCACCAGAAATTGAAGTTCATCACCCCACATGGAGTAGGAGAGGTGCTTGGAGATCAGTCAACATCAAGGCAGTGTTACGTCAATACAATGAGGAGAAAGGCAAGACAAGGCCTTAGCATCGCCATGGTGATGGCTCAACCAAAGAATCAGAAATCTTCATGGTTGGGAAGGAAATGAAATGGAATCAAGAGATGGATAGGGAGAAAATCCTTGAGTTTGGGAGAAACACTGTTGCTGACAATGCCAGAGAGCGAGACAATGGCAAGAAGGGTTTCGACACACGAAAGTAATAGAAGGGTGATGGAGTCATCCGAACACCAAGACAAGACAAGTGTCGAGTCATCTGATCATCAAGATAACACAACTATAGACTCTTCAGGAGGCTCGCAAGGAGACCAAGAAATCAACTTGTCAAGCGTGTTAATAATTCGCCATTGGGAAGACATCCACCATATGCCGGGAGAAACAACAAGGAGTTACTTCAAGCGCCTCGCAAGGCATGCTGCCTCCTCCTATGCCAAGAAAGGGGAATTCATCAGAATGTTCTTTAGGAACTTGAAAGGATCACTCAAGAAAAACCCGGAGGAGTGGCAAAGTATGATGTCAATCTCAACAATGATAGAATTGAAGATGTGGTTAGAAGAAGTCATAAAGAAAGAACAGCCGGACGCAATGACATTTGAAATCTGGACTTATAAAGATGAGATAGAGGAGATGGACAACAACGGCCCCCCAAAAGAGGAGGACGTGATGACAAGCCACGAGTCGGGCCCCAGAGCAATTGACAATGAGCCTAGAGGAGTTGCATAACAGACACCATGGTACGTACTGCCTCCAGGATGGACAGAGCGCGCCTTTGTAGGTAACAGGATAACAAACTGGTGTTTGCACCATGAGACATGGGGCCACCACACAAACGACTGCAGCGTCCTACAAATCGAGGTTGAGTTCCTGGTGCAACAAGGTAGAATGAATGAATACATAGCACCTCCCCCAGGGGCAGAATGGCACCGCCAAGGCAGCTCACCTTCATATCTTTTTTAAGTATCCTTAAGTTTAATTCCTGCAAATGAATCTTCCATGTGGGGAAAGACTATCTATGTTTAATGATTTTATCTTTAAGAACCTATCCTAAAGCGAAGATCTTTGGACTTCGTATTGTATAAACTATGAATGCTTATGTTTATGAATGCCTTTGTCTTTCAAGCGACATGTTTCGTCTCTTGAAAAAACTCCAAGAAGGAGATCCATACAATGCCAAAGGCATTCACCAAGTATAGATACAACAATAGAGTGTCTTGGGCTGATCACCTGACAGTATTACTCAAAGCATCATGGTTGGAAATATTACCAATCCCATGATAGTTGTGCCTTAGGGAACTACCCAATGCGTCACGCTTGGTAGCAACACCAAGGATGCGGTCGCTGTACCTTAGGGTATTAACTCAAAGTGACGTGACAGGCAAAGACCATTAGCACGATCACAATACCTTAGCGCTAAGGTCAAGATGAAATGATAAAACCAGGTACCTGGAAAATGAAAACCAAGTATCATCTTAGATACTTCGGCGAAACAGACACTTATGTGATGTGATTGCCTCCATTCCTTAGGAGCTAACTCTAAGGAGATATTTTGAATATCACTATGTCCAGTCTCTTTAGTAGCAGTGACACTACCACGGATAGTTATGTTTCTGCAACCGCTGGCTATACCGATGAAGAGGCAACCATTATGATAACAAGGTGACGCCTACACGCCCTGAAACGCAGAGTATCATGCGAGTCGCGTCTCGCCAAAACGTAAGCTTGAGAACGTCAAGTAACGGAAACACTAATATGACGAAGCTGACACCGTCGCGACCCTTCTTCGGATAAGTAAAGCAATGGTCATACAATGAAAAACACATTGCACTATAGCAAGTAGCATCTTGCACCAACGCCACATCTTTGGCCACCAAGGGCGGTAAAACGCACTAACAATAGAGCGATAGGATTGCAAGTAGCGTCTTGCCACAACGTTATCTCAAGGCATTGAGTAAGCGGCTTAAAACTTACCAAATTAAGCATGTAACGTCTTGCCATAACACTGCCCCGAGGCATCGGGCAAGTGGTTAAAACGCAACAAAGTAGCGAGTAGCGTCTTGCCAACAACACTATCTTGAGGCATCGGATATGCGGTCACAAAACGTGTCAACACAACGCAAGTAGCGTCTTGCAAAACAAAGCTATGCTGAGGCATCAACAAGCAATGGATATTCCATCAAGTATACTACGTAAGCTACGCCATTCCTTGGAGACAACCAAGAGGGTCACGGATGAGCTAGTTACCAAAGATAACAATGTGATTAAATATGATGATACGTCGAGACTGACAATAGACCGGCGTGACAATAACAGCCACACCCCAAGAGCAAGGGGTCATCAATACAGAGGGATATGTCAAGTATATGACTATGGATCACATACATATTTCCTCCCTTCAAACATGAAAGGGCAACATGGGTTGTGGACAAACACACAACATATAAGCTGAAGGGTTCTAATATCAACAAAGGTATGAAATCCTACTCATGATTATATAACCATATAAACATATGTTTCATGCAGATAATATGCTAAAAAAGATAGATGGCATGCAAGCCTAAGTCTCAAAATAAATGTTTTCAAGCAAAGGAACATAACAACCATAGATACTAAAGTAGCTACCAACAAGGAAGGTAAGATAGTAGCTCCTAAATCAGGGAGTAGTAGTACCATCATCAGTATCATTCCCAAACAAGAAGGCATCTAAGGAACTGTCAGAAAACGTAGTAGGAAAGGTACGACCTCCACCACCAACGGGGGCAGGAGACTCACCAATGATGGCAGGAGACTCACCAATGGGGGCAGGAGACTCGTCGCGCAACGTCGACAAATGTCTAGAAGCAAACTCACCAAAGTCCCCAAGATGGTCGAAATCAAACAAGGGGCCGATCACATGGATCTTCTCAGACAGGTCCTCACCATAAGCTCTAAGGATGTCATGACACGTCACCTTAGTGTCCGCCTCAAAATAGGGAGACGCCTTATACTGAGCCACTGCTTCCTTGGCATTCTTCAGAAGAGACAGATCCAGATGTTCGCGTGCCACCACCGACGTTTCATCCTTCTCCTTCTGAAATCTACCAACTTTGGCTTCAAGGGAGGAAAGCGCCCTTGATAAACAAGTTCCGATGAATCAAATGAAGAGGCTCTCTTCTTCACAACACAAACAGTCTCCTCAAGATCTTTCACATTGGCCTTCAAAACATCAACTTGCTCGGTCAGGTGGATTATAAAAGATACCATGGTAACCACATCGGAGACGAACTACACAAAAATCACATGGGTTAGACAAAATAATACATCGATAAATAAGCAAATAAGGGAAGCATACTTACAGGGGCACAACGAGATATAGTATCACGCGCATACTCAAAGCCGGACTTAGAACTGTCAGGCAAGGCCCTACGATCACCCGGGGGTACAGCAGCATTCAGCACACGTACACCAACCTCGGGGGCAGAAAGAGAATACAACTTGTCAAAGTGATAGCTGTTCGAAGACGCAAAGGGTACCCACTCGGAATCCAGGATGTCACCATCAAGAGCTCGAACTAGATACTCCCGGGACAGCACAGGGTGACGAATACGAGCTGAATTCAAGAAAAATAATCAACATATAAATCAAGCATGGGATAGCAAAAAAGAAGAATACATACCCTCAAACGGTGTCCGGGGACCAAGATCAGAGAGGGTAGGAAAGCCATCGTCATAAGAAGCAATCTCTCGAATAATAGAAGCAACATCTCGCCGCTCATCAACTGGGGGCAAATAGTCGCCAGGAGTAGTCTCGACTGGAGCAACAGGTAGAGAGTCGCCATGAGTAGTCTCGACTGGCGCAACTGGCAGAGGGTCGTCAGGAACAATGTCAAGAACATCTTTGCCTTTGTCATGGGAAGGTATCGGAAGAGGATCATCCAAGACAATCACTTTCCTCTTCCGGCTAGAAGAAAGACTGGAACCCCTGTCAGCAGGAGCAGAGGTACCCACATGTCCTGAAAAATAGAAGAAAACAAAGTGAACAACCATGTCACTAATTCAAACAACTATGATAATTATACGTCAACACACATACATGTCGCTTTAGATAGTTTGGAAACCTTCGACGTCTGCAAACCAATGGAGGACGGAGGCAACCCTCTAACACTACCAGTATCAGCTCAGGGGGAACGTTCCACCTGAGACCGCGGTTTCACATCAGCAAACAAACCTACAAACAATGGAGAATAAAGACATAACAATGAGAAAGACGGTAAGCATACCAAAGAAGTATTAATCAATATGCCTGCTCGACGAAGATCTTCATCAGAATAATACACTAGAGTCTAAAGCTTCGGTTCCGATGAGTAGTATAGATAGCTCCAATAGTCGCTCACTCCGACGACGACAAACTCGAAGACGAAAGAGTGCTATCCTTGATACCACCAACTTCAATGGGCTAGGTAACCTGGTAGTCTTTGATAAAGATATCATGATTCTTCCATTGAAACTTGGAATGGTCAATGGTGGTAACAAAGCGAAACATAAGATCCCAGACTTGCCCCCCCTCCCCCCCCCCCTCCTTCTGAGATAAGTTGGGATACCAAACCACCATGGTGTATGCCCCGACGTGCTTCTGAAACTGAATACGATGGAAACACCTAAAGACTTTGAGAGAATAATCCCAACCCTGCTGATGGCATAAAATAAGAAACCCAACCCAACACCTGATAGCGTGAGGCGTAAGGTCAAGAGGAGACACCCCATAGTACTCACAAAGCTCCAAGTGATCAGGCCCATACGGGAAACGCAGGCCACTACGAACCTGGAGGGTATACAGAGTCGACATCCCAGGTGGAGGAAGAGTAATACTCTTAAGCTCGGACTTCGGGTTCTGCTCAAAAGGATATACAACGCAAGGAGAATCAGCTAAACCAGCTAGACTGAGGATATACATATAATCTCTCAGCAGAAGCTCATTCCCAATAAATATCCTCTCATGATGTTCCACCTCAGAAACGTATCCAGAGCCTTCTTTGGGACTAACCTCCTCAGAAAGAGACACGCGGGCTGAAACCATAAAAGAAGAAGAGTCCTCGTAAGACTCACTGTCAGAAGGAACATATCCAACCGACATTTTTAACTCGAATTCATTAACAGGCAGCAACCCAGACACAGACTCGGTTTGATGAGAACAATTCAAGTCCTCACTCGATTCAGAAACTAAGTAATGAGCGGGAAATATGACCCGAGGAGGTTTAGAAGAAGAAGACTTACGCATGATGGCGAGAATAACTTCAACAATCCAAAGGGCAACCCAACGTGATAGAAAGACAATTGTCCTAAGGGCTCAAGCAGAGCAAACAGCCTATAACAGGAAAAAATAAGTTAGTACGACCATTGAAAGGCTACTACCTCTACCTAGGGGGACAATCCAGCAAACCCACACTAGAAGACTTGACACAGCTAAAACTGAACACCCTATAGACACATATAGTAAAACCCACTATGGGGGCAACAACAACAGGTGATAGTGTCACCTCGGGGGGTGTCACAGGGGTCAAAATATGCCTAGATTTTTCGTCTAAGTATGGATCGCTGCTGGCGTGATTGCACCTCCAACCACCAGCCAAAACAGAACACGAACGCGACTAGTAACGCTTCCAACGGCTAATCACGAACAACTCCACAAAGATCGCAGCGAACACAATAATATCGAATGGACAAAGTAGAAGAAGCAGAAAAACAATAGAACTTGCAGTAACACTTGCCTTTATTTATAGATAAAGGCTGAGACGCCCGGTTTACAAAGACGCCTCTCACAATCACTCTCGCAGCTTTGCGATATCACATTCACTCACAGATTTGCAATCCCAAGTCACTCACCCAATTATCACGAATTTATCACTCAGTTTAGGGTCTCCTAACACTCTCTAAAACGCAGGGGGAGCAGCTCCTTTTATAGCATAAGGGCTGCCACAAATCCCTCCTAGATATAGATATCTATCTACATCTAAATCCTATCAAGTAGATATATATATTCAGCCATATCTTTTCCTATATCTATTCTCCCATAAATATAGCTATAATTAGCTTAGGATATATATTTATAACATATATATATCCTTAGCATGCAATTTAACCAAACATATATATCTATATAACAATATATACCTCTTGGAGATATACTATCTTGGGCGGATTTGATCTTGCTTGGGGGCTATGACTTCAGATTAGGACAGCTAAGGAGAGTAACTTGGCGTCCAAGAAAGCTCCTAAGTCGATTTGGGGCGGATTCCCCTCAATTGCCCACACAAGGACACTAGTCCTTAGTCACTAGACTCTCCTTTTGTCTTGGGGGAGCTTGTGCTTTCATAAGGGCAAAGTCCTACCTTGGGGCAGCCATCAAAACGTTTCTTGCACTCCAAGATTGCATCTTGATCACTCACACACGAACTCCCCATCCTTGGACACGCATTCTTCATCCTCCACTTCACTATGGACACTAGACAAGTCATTGCGCGAGGTACCGTTGATGCACTATGAATGCATTTGCTACGACACTTACCAGGCACTTGTTCGAGCACGGACTAAGGCACACACACTTCCATCACTTCATTGGGACATCCTTACTTGAAACATCAAACCCCATTCATTGTCTTCACCCCTAAGTTAACACAAATCCTTCACGAAAACACATGCACGTTGCTACGATTCCATCTTTTCGTCCTCCAATCGCTTGTTGGACTTGGGAAGCACGTCTATCATAGCCAAATCAGTGCTTCCCAATATGTTAGACCTTCAGGGGTCTAACAAACATCCCCCACCACACAAAGTCGATGCCCTCGTCGACGCAGATTCGAAGCACTCATTCCCTCGGGGCCCATACTCCCTTCGCAAGAAAGCCTCTTCCTCTGCTGCACCATACTTCATTTTGCTCGTTGGATGAGCATCTCTAGCGCACACGGTTGGCATTCCGAAGTTCTTCGTCATATGGAATAAATCAGCTTTTGGGTTTTGAGCTGAACACTTCATGGTCGCAGGCATGGACTTCACGAACTTCTTGTAATTCAAACGTAGGGCTGGCAATTTGTGACACGACACGATAGCACGACACGAACACGCACGAAAAAAGCGTGTTCGTGCTAGCATATGGAAGAACGATAACACGATAGCACGAACACGATTAACACGACATAACTTCCGTGTCGTGTTCGTGTTTGAGTATCATAACACGACACGCACGATAGCACGATAAAGTTGTACTATTAAGAGTAATTCTTAAGTATTTTTTGAACAATTCTTATTTGTTACCTTTAAAACTCCAATTAGTGGTTTAATTTTAGTGTTTGTAAACTCTATATTATTAACTTATGAATACTGACATATTAATTCATAGTATTTTTATATATGGAGTTCATTATTTTGATTTTTGCTTAAAGATCTCGTATAGAAATGTACAAATGTATATCCTTATACAACACGATAACACGACACGAACACACACGAAAATGTTCGTGCCGTGTTCGTGTTTGTAAAACGTGGCACGATAAGCTTACCGTGCGTGTTCGTGTTCAGTAAGTTTAGCACGACATGATTATTGACACGCACGATAGCACGCACGATAGCACGAATTGCCACCCCTATTCGAACGCCTATCACTCCTCAGCACATCTCGAAGCCGTCCCGCATCTTCGCTCCTTTCTTTTCTTTGCTGGCCCTTCACATTGCATGCCCGTTGTCTTTGGGTTGTTTTCATCATGACAACGCCATTCACTTGCACCTTAGCTACCGCGCCTTCATTTGTTTGGCTCCTCGTCGTGGTTTTCACAACATTCATTGGCAGCTTACTCATCGTTCCAAGGTTGCACGCCCTTGAACGTTTCCAATTCGATCTGCACATCATTGACAAGCGTTGGGACGCCTTTCCACCTTGGCTCCCGCTGAATCTGACCTCGCGAAAGTCTGACTCACACCTCTCGTTCTTCACATAAGGATACGACCGCTTCTTGTTTGCTTGTCTCACCATCACTTCACTTGCATTCAGCTTCAACGCCTTGCGCTTCGACGTCTTGGCTTGATCAACAGCATCTTCCTTCTCTTTGCATCCTCCCGAGTTGGGCTGCACGCACGCGTCCGGGATGGACTGAATTGGACTCTTCACTACAACGAACACTTCATTTTTCAGCTCATACACCAGCTGCATAGCTGAAATACACTCACTCGACCCTACCGTCTTTGGGACATCACGGAATCCTGGCACAAAACATGGTTTTACGGGGTCGTTAATCATAATACCGCAAACATGGGGCATCACCAACACTCGATTTCTTGCAAGAAAGCTATTCCCAATGATGAAGTCGAAATCATCCATTGGAACTACCAAGAACTCGATCGGGCCACACCAGCTGCCAATCCTCGATTGCACACGCACCATGTCCTTCACCTTCCGGCTTTCCGAGTTCACCGTCTTGATGCGAGATGAATGTTCCATTACCTTGAAGACCGGCTTCTCACATGCCTTGTCCGAACAAAAAGAATGAGTAGCTCCGGTATCCACCATCACCACTGCATTCTTCCCGTTGAGATTTTCCTTTACGTTGATCAATCCGGGTGTTGACGTCGCCGGAGTTGATTGCATACCTGCCAAGAGGTGTAAAGGGGCGCACCTTGTAATCACTTCTTCATCGGTATCAGAGGACGTATCATCTTGCTTCATCGCTACACTCAATCGTTATTTTGGTCGATGTTTGCAATCACGAGCTAAATGGGGGCCTTTGCATATGAAGCACCCGGGGTGGGTTTTCGGGTCCTTCCACCATTCCTTTTGCTCATCATTCCCCTTGTCTGGCTTATCACGTTTGGGCTGAGACTTCTCCTTTCCCTTCCCATTGTCACGAGGCTTGAACGCCTTCCGCGTCGAACCATCATCATTCTGAACTGCTCGAAGCTCGATCAATCCGTCTGCTGCATTGATCGCACTCTTCAAGTCTTTTGCACCACGACGCTGTAGTTCCACTTGAGCCCAATTTTGTAATCCCTTCATGAAGTTGAACAACTTGTCTTCCTCCTCCATGTTAGGCAAATCAGTCAATATATCAATGAATTTCTTAATGTAACTTTGCACCGTACCCGTCTGCTTCAAGTTGTGGAGCTTTTCTCGAGCAATCCACGCACTGCTGTTGGGCATATAACGTGCTTTCAGCTTCGTCTTCAACTCAGCCCAGCTTGCAAGAGGGGCACTTCCAGCTGCTTCGCACGCCGTCTCATAACTTCTCCACCAAGCAATTGCATCGCTCTCAAAGTACGAAATCGCACATCTCACTTTACGGGGCTCATCAATACCAGCGTCATCAAAATACTTCTCCATCCTCCATAGGAAATCCTCAAGATTTTGGGAATCACGGACACCCATAAAAGGTTTAGGATCACGTACCTTCACCTTTATCACATCGCTGGACTTGGAATTCAGATTCTTCTTGATCAAGTGCAGATCCTCACGAGTGTGCTCCTCAAAGTTCTCCGCACGGCTGATTCGGCCATCATGATCAACCAATTTCGCCTCAGCTGTGTTAGGTTCCGAGTCTAGGGTCAACGGGCAGTCGACTCAAGTCTCGTTCCTCACTGGAGATGTTGTGGATTCGGTGTTCTCGGGTTGTGCTGTCCCAGCTTGCGTCCTTCCGTCTTTAGCTTCTCTTCTCCTCTCGCCCTGCAAGAGGGGCAATACCAGGAACAGAGGGGGGGGGGTGGTGCCTGATGAACCCTCTCCGATGCCTAAGTCAGTACGGTTTTTAGAGAGATAAAGCTAGAGAGATGTCAGAGCAAAATTATGCAACTTGCCCAGATGATCAAATGAATAGTGGAGGTGGGGTATTTATAGGCAACGGTGTCATTAATGTGGCTTAATGACATCGTTAACCTTTAAACACAGTTAATTAACCTTTAAACACGTAATTAAGACCTTAGGATACGGAGAAGGTAGGCGGAATAAACCGAGTATGGGAGTCCAAGAATGGTGTCGGGGCCCTTGAGGGGAAGGGAAATCCGACCCCCAAGGGTAGGGGTTGGGTGAGGCCACCCAACCCCTCCTAGGGGGGATGGGGTTGGCCAACCATATCCCCCCTAGGGGAGATCGGGTTGAAGTTTCGATTTACAATCATTAATGGGATGATAAAAATACAACGATTCGGAAGTCAACGGGTTCAAATTTGGCGTACATCCATCACATGCCCCCGAGTCAACCAATGGCCTAACCCTTGATTGACTCTATTTTAGGATGGTATGACACGCACAATTTGAAACCGGGGTTTTACCTTTCGTCTGAATGCTTGCTTACCCATGGATGCGTGCCTCTGACTCTGCCCCCTGCCTTGTGAGATAGAGGAATTGTAAACGTCAGAGTAGCACGGACGTGTGCCTAAGCACACGTCCGTCTGAGGTGGGAGTAATAAATCTATCTTTACTACGGGCGCATACTCAAGAAATACACGCTCGCATAGGGATACAATACGAATATGGCTAAGTGACTCATGCTTCAATTTCACGCCGGGATTTTGCCTAAGTGAAGAAAAATTTAATTTTGGCCTAAAATTTTTTCTAAGTATGGGATGCTCAAGAATAAACCTATGGGATGTTAACTATGGTAAGTGTGAGTTTAACCGTGGTTAATGGGAATCAGTTTTTGAATCTGTCCCTTAAAATTTTCCTTTCTAAAAATCAACGGTGTTGATTTGGCGGCTTTGGAAAAACCCTAACCCTTTGTACTATAAAAGGGGAAGTGATTACCTCATTCTCGTTGTCCTTTTCTCTTCTTTCCTTTTTGACGGTGGGATTTCTGGTCGGATTCGCTTCTCGGGGCGCGCGTCGCATTGAGGTACGTGTCTTTTTTCTTGTGTAAGCATTGCCTTTGGGGGACTTAATCCCGCTTCTCCCTCAATCGTTTCCTTACTTGTCTCGTTTTTTATTTGTGAGTCTTCATGGTAATGTAGTCCTGTTTGATTTGTCCTTTTTCCATCTTCTTGCTCCCATGTTTCCACTTACTGGTGCGCGGGGTCTTCTATATTGGGATTATGACTATCTCCCTTTGCCCCCTGTCTCTGCCTGTTGGCCAGTGGGGTCTCTCTATGCTGGGGGTTATAACTATCTCCTCCTGCCCCCCTGCCCCTGCTTATTGGCTGGTGGGGTTTCTCTATGCTGGGGGCTATAACTATTTCCCCCTGCCCCCGCTTGTTGGCCGGTGGGGTCTCTTTATACTCTCTTTCTATTTTTACCTTTTGATTCTGTATTTGTCGTTTTAGGAGAGTGAGTTTCCTCTTGTCCCTACTATCCCTTTTCTGTTTTTCTTGGGCTGAGCTTGCGTTCTTTCGATCGACAGATTTCTCCGTTGATTGATGAGGAGTAAGAGGCCAGTACGGGTGGGAATAGTTAACCCCGGGACCGGACCTTCGATTGCAAAAAGATCGGCTTTTTATGGTGCGGGGAGGTGTCCTCTTATTGGAGGTAAGGGCGGTGGTGGTGTTAGGGTACCATCTTCTTTCTATATTGATGCCCCCCAATCGAGGGTCCGGGAGCCATCTTTTCCTTCTTCTTTGTTTGGTAAGTCCTTGAATGTCTGAGTTTCCTTAGTGTATATTGGTGTTTACTCCATACCTTGTTGTAGGTAGGCTTCATCTTCCGCGTTTGAGTCGGAAGGAGCTGTCTCGTCCTCCTGTTGATGGAATTGTTGGATCTGAATGGGCGCCTTATTATGGGCGTGGGGCTCGTTTCGACAGCCAATCTTCTTTGCAAACTCATGAGGTTGGAGTTCGTGTTCTGCAGTCTGCTGTTCCTCCTGTTGATCGTGTGTCCCCTTCTAAAGGGTTGGAGGCTACTTATGAATTTGCTCGTGATGTGTTGGCTCGCTATGCTTCTGTAACTTTTCTTAGTCGTGTTATCCTTTAGGGCATTTCTCTTTTGTATGTTATCTGTCTCATCCTTTGTCTTTGTCGCAGGGTATTGCCGACCTTGTTAATTTGTCCACCCTTGTTGTTGATCTTGCTGAGGAGAAAAAGGTGCACGAGGACACTTGTGTCTCCCTTAACTCCGAGCTCGTTAGTTGTTTGGAGCATAGCCGTATCACAGATTTGCAATGCCGAGATTTGGAGAGTCGTATTGCCCTTCTTAAAGAAGAGATTGAAACCTTGAGACAAAAGTCTTATCGCGATGAAGTACTTCGGGCTGCTGAGTTGGTGTCCCTTGAGGAGATGTTTCGTGTGGAGTCGAAAGGGTGTGCTATCGCTGAGTATAAGGCTTCTTCCTCTTATCAGGCTACTATCGATGTTCGTTGCTCTGTGGCTAAGCGTATTTCTTTAAAGGAGATTCTCGAGCGTATGTACATGATTGCTCCTGACTTTCCTTTTTCTCAGCTTGGTGATTTGTCTGACTTCGCTGTTAGGCATATTGCGAAGATGAGGAAATAGTACACCTATCTCTTGTGGTGGTCTCGCGGGTTTGTGACTTTGGGTTCGTCTTGTGGTGTCTTCTTACTACTGCTTTTGTTTGTGGGTTGTGGTTGTCTTTAGAGTTTGAGACTCCATCTTTCCTAGTTTTGCCATCTTTGTATGATGCACTTGTCTTTAATCATGGTTTATATAGCAGGGTGATTATCTCTCTTCTTGTGATATCTCCCTGTGCCTTGGTGTGTGATTTTTGGTTATGGACCCTTCCTTTGGTGTGTTTCCTTTCCTTATCCTTCTATTGTGTTTTCCTTCATGCCATACCTGCTATATCATCAAGAAAAAACATTATGTGTTCTTCATATCATTTTACTTTGAAATTACTTTCTCGTGGGATCCTTCTTAGTATGGTGCGATGGTCTCTTCTGATACCCTTTGAATGGAATGTATGGTACTGTTAGACCAAAGATACGCTCTTGGTGGGCGTCGAGTCTGGTCACGAGACAGGCTCTCGGAGGGCACTTAACGTTTCACAGGATAGGCTCCCGGAGGGCACAGGTTAGACCAAAGATACGCTCCTGGTTGGCGTCGAAAACTGTTCACGAGACAGGCTCTCGGAGGGCACTTAACGTTTCACAGGATAGGCTCCCGGAGGGCACAGGTTAGACCAAAGATACGCTCCTGGTTGGCGTCGAAAACTGTTCACGAGACAGGCTCTCGGAGGGCACTTAACGTTTCACAGGATAGGCTCCCGGAGGGCACAAGTTAGACCAAAGATACGCTCCTGGTTGGCGTCGAAAACTGTTCACGAGACAGGCTCTCGGAGGGCACTTAACGTTTCACAGGATAGGCTCCCGGAGGGCACAAGTTAGACCAAAGATACGCTCCTGGTTGGTGTCGAAGCTGGTAGTTTGAAATCTACCTCAAGATACGCTCTCGGGGGCGTCGAATCTGGTAGTGTTTTTTCTACCTCAAGATACGCTCTTGGGGGCGTCGAATCTGGTAGGTTGCAAATCTACCTCAAGATACGCTCCTGGGGGCGTCGAAATTCGTAGTTTTTGGAAACCACTCTCAAGATACGCTCTTGGTGCGTCGAAGGTCGTAGTATAGAAACTACTCTCAAGATACGCTCTTGGGGGCGTCGAAAGTCGTAGTATGAACACTACTCTCAAGATACGCTCTTGGGGGCGTCGAAATTCGTAGTTTTTGGAAACCACTCTCAAGATACGCTCTTGGGGGCGTCGAAAGTCGTAGTATGAACACTACTCTCAAGATACGCTATTGGGGGCGTCGAAGGTCGTAGTATAAAAACTACTCTCAAGATACGCTCTTGGGGGCGTCGAAAGTCGTAGTATAAGAACTACTCTCAAGATACGCTCTTGGGGGCGTCGAACCTGTTGTTGACTTGAAGTCATATATGTGTAAGGATAACTTCATGATTATATCACCACATTCACTGAAAAATACTTTTTGAGTAACTTCTATTCCCTTAGGAGCATTCATGTTTTTTGTGCATATGGGGTGCCTTGGGTGGGTCAAGACACCCTTTGGAGGAAATCAAAGATAGTTGTAGAGTTGGAGTAACTTCGTGAGTTCTCCTTCTCCAAAGTTGTTTTTGGAAAACTTAGAAAGCTTGAACATGCAAAGTGCTAAATATGAAACTAAGGATATGGTCTTTTGCTTGTGCTTTCTTCTTAGACGTAGTACTTCTTTAGGTGTTCCCCACTGAAGGTGTTTGTGGAGATATACCCCTCCCCATCCTCGAGGCGGTAAGCATTTGCGTATGGAACCGACGCTATCTTATATGGCCCTTCCCACTTTGGAGATAATTTTCTGACTTGGTCTAAGTGTGAGAACTCGTTCTTTCTGAGTACCAGTTCCCCTACGTGGAATTGCCTCTCCTTGACTTGGCGGTTGTAATATCTTGCTGAAACAAGGCGCATTCGTGCCTGTGCTTCTTCTGAATTCCATCTTTTATCCTCCACCATGTCTAAGTCTAAAATCCTTGCTTTGTTGTTCTCATGCTCTTCAAAGTACGTGGTTCTCAGTGATTGTACAGCCATTTCTGCTGGTGCCACCGCTTCGGTCCCGTATACTAGGCCAAATGGTGTTTCTCCTGTGGCTATCTTTGGTGTTGTCCGCACTGCCCATAGAACATTTTCCAGCTCATCTACCCAACTTCCCTTGGTAGCATGGAGTCTTTTCTTTAGGCCATCTAGCACTATTTTGTTTGCTGACTCTACTTGTCCGTTTGTCTGAGGGTGCTTTACTGATGCGAAGCGGTGCTCTATATTCAGCCTTTCGCAATACCATTGCAGCTTCTTGCTCTTGAATTGTGGGCCATTGTCACTTATTATTGCTTTTGGCACCCCGTACCTCGAGACAATGTGAGATTGGATGAAATTGACGACTTGGTCGTCTGTTGTCTTTCCCATTGCCTTTGCTTCTATCCACTTGGAGAAGTAGTCTATTGCTACAATTATGCAAGTCTTCTGACCTTTTGTTCTCGGAAGGGGGCCTATCAGATCGATCCCCCATTGTGCGAATGGCCAGGCTCCCGAGATGGAGCTTAGCTTTGCTGCTGGGGCTGTTATATTTCTAGAGTACCTTTGGCAGTGATCACATTTTTGTACCAAGTCTGCTACTTCTTTGCTCATTGATGGCCAATAGTATCCTAGGTTATAGACCTTTCGGCTTATTGATCGTGCTCCTTCATGGCACCCCGCATCTCCCTCATGGAGTTCTGCAAGCACTCTCTCTGTTTCTGGGTATGTTATGCATTTGAGGAAAGGTGTGGAGTACCCTTTCTTGTAGAGTTCATTGTCCATCACTGCGTAATTCCTAGCCATCATTTCAATCTTGACTGCCTCTACTTTATCCTTTGGGAGCTTTCCTTCCATGATGTATTGACGCATTGGGGTCATCCAGGCTTCTGCTTCGTCTATTACTAGAACCTCCATTTGTTCTATCGCTGATTGCATTCTTTGTTCTACAAAGTGGACCTCTTTGCCTGCTTCTACCCCTAGGGCTAGTTTACTTAAGGCGTCTGCCTCTTGGTTTTGTTCTCTTGGGACTGACTCAATGTCGAAGCTTTGGAAGCTCTTTATTAGGTCCCTGGCTTGCTGCAAGTACTTCTGCATGTTTTCGAACTTTGCAGTGTAGATTCCTTTCACTTGATTGACAACTAGTTGAGAATCGCACTTAACTCTCAGATGCTTTGCCCCTACTCCTTTGGCTATTCTCAGGCCAGTTATCAGTGCTTCGTACTCAGCCTCATTGTTTGTTGCTTTAAAGGTGAGTGTCATGGCATAGCGCATAGGTGTATCGCTGTTTGGTGGGTATAGTAAGAGGCCTGCACCTGAACTTCCTCCGTTGGATGACCCATCAGTATGCATCTCCCATAATTCTTCTGGTTGTTTCTCCTGACTACTACTTGCCTCGCTTGTAGTTTTGACTTCTCCCAAGTTTTCGTCTGGATTAATTCCGGTGAATTCGGCAATAAAATCTGCTAGAGCCTGACCCTTTATGGCTGTTCTTGGAGCAAAATGAATACGAAACTCACTTAGCTCAATTGCCCATTTGGTCAGTCTTCCCGATGTGTCTGGTCTTTGGAGGAGGTGTTTCAATGGTTGGTCTGTGAGGACTGTTACTTCATGCCCATGAAAATACGGTCTCAACTTTCTTGCTGATATAATCAGTGCATAGAGGTATTTTTCTATTGGCAAGTAGTTGATCTCATACTTTGCCAATGTTTTGCTTACGAAGTATACCGGCAATTGTGTAGCGTTTTCTTCTTTAATCAGCACTGAGCTTACTGCCACGTTGCTTACGGAGATGTAGAGGTAGAGGGGCTCCCCTGGTGTAGGCTTTGCTAGGGGCGGTAGTGTCTTTAGATGTTGTTTGAGTTGCTGGAAGGCTTCCTCACATCTCGGTGTCCATTCGAATTTCTTGTTTGCCCTTAGTACCTCAAAGAAGGGTAATGCCTTGTCTCCTATTTTGGATAGGAATCTGTTAAGGGCTGCCAACCTCCCGTTCAGTTGTTGAACCTCTTTGTGCTTCGTAGGTGACTGCATTTCTTCAATTGCCTGGAGTTTTTCGGGGTTTACCTCTATGCCTCGCTGGCTTACCATGAAGCCTAAAAATTTCCCTGATTGCACCCCAAATGCACATTTTTTCGGGTTTAGACGGACTTGGTATTGCCTCATCCTCTCAAACGTTGAGCGAAGGTTCTCCACATGGTCCTTCTTCTCTTTGGATATGACTATCATATCGTCCACATATGCCTCCATTGTCTTTCCTATCATGTCCCCGAAGATTTTTTGACCATTCTTTGGTATGTCGCTCCAGCATTTATGAGTCCGAAAGGCATCACCGTGTAATGGTATATCTCGCTATCAGCGTAGAATGCTGTGTGAGGGGCGTCCTCAGGGGCCATTTTTATCTGGTTATATCCTGAGTATGCATCCATGAAGCTCATTAGTTGGTGACCTGATGTTGCATCCACTAACTGATCTATTCTTGGTAGCGGATATGAGTCCTTAGGGCATGCTTTGTTTAGGTCACGATAATCGATGCACATTCTCCAACTTCCTCCCGCCTTCTTTACCAGTACTGGGTTTGCCACCCATGTTTGGAATCTAATCTCCTTGATGAAATTTTCCTTCAATAGCTTTTCCACTTCTTCCTGGATAGCTATATTTTTGCTTCCTCCCATTGGCCTTACCTTTGGTGTTATTGGTCGCGTTGCCGCGTCTATATTGAGCTTGTGTGAGATTACTTCTTCTGATATTCCTGGCATATCGCTTGGTGACTAGGCGAACAGATCCTTGTATTCCCTTAGTAAAGCTACTAAGTGGTTTTCCTCTTCCTGAGATAAGGCGGTCCCGATTTTTGCCTTCCTATCGGGTTCTTCTATGAGTACTTCTTTTAGTTCTTCCATGGGGGCTGGTCTTCCGTGATCTTCCCTTGGGTCCTCATCTACTAGTAGGACCTCTCTTGTTTTCTTCTTCTTGCTTAGTGCGATCCTTGCACATTTCCTTGCTACCTTCTGGTTACCCTTTACTTCTCCTATTCCTTGGCCTGTGGGGAATTTCATTTTCTGATGTAGTGTTGATGGTACCATACCCCACTTGTTGATTGTAGTGGTGCCCAGGACTCCATTGTATTCCTCCATTTCTTCTGTGATGAAGAAGGGGACATCGATCTTTAGCTGCCTCTGGCCTATGCCCAATGTCACGGGTAATGTGACTGCCCCCAGTGGGTATGTTGGCTCTCCATAAAATCCCACCAAGGGGGAGTGAACCTGTTTTATGCTACTTGGCCTCACTCCCAGTATGTTGAGGACCTTCTTGCTAATGATGTTGGGTGAGCTTCCACTGTCTACCAGGATTCTTCCAATGTCCATATCAGTGATCTTCATTGTTATGACCAGGGCATCCTTGTTGTCTGGTAACACATGCTCCATGTCTCTTCTTGAAAATTGTATTACATCTTCTCTCTTTCCTTCTGCTTGTTCGTCCTTTGGTTTATGGTCTTCTAATTGTGCCATATACGCTTCTCTAGCATTCGCTGACTCTCCTCCAGCTCCATAACCTCCATGAATGACATATACGCTTGCCATCTGGCTGGTGATAATTGGGCTTTCTATTCGAAACCCACGGACGGCGCCAAGTGTTAGGTTCCGAGTCTAGGGTCAACGGGCGGTCGACTCAAGTCTCGTTCCTCACTGGAGATGTTGTGGATCCGGTGTTCTCGGGTTGTGCTGTCCCAGCTTGCGTCCTTCCGTCTTTAGTTTCTCTTCTCCTCTCGCCCTGCAAGAGGGGCAATACCAGGCACAGAGGGGGGGTGGTGCCTGATGAACCCTCTACGATGCCTAAGTCAGTACGGTTTTTAGAGAGATAAAGCTAGAGAGATGTCAGAGCAAAATTATGCAACTTGCCCAGATGATCAAATGAATAGTGGAGGTGGGGTATTTATAGGCAACGGTGTCATTAAGATGGCTTAATGACATCATTAACCTTTAAACACAGTTAATTAACCTTTAAACACGTAATTAAGACCTTAGGATACGGAGAAGGTAGGCGGAATAAACCGAGTATGGGCAAGAATGGTGTCGGGGCCCTTGAGGGGAAGGGAAATCCGACCCCCAAGGGTAGGGGTTGGGTGAGGCCACCCTATCCCCCCTAGGGGAGATCGGGTTGAAGTTTCGATTTACAAATATTAATGGGATGATAAAAATACAACGATTCGGAAGTCAACGGGTTCAAATTGGGCGTATATCCATCAAGCTGCACCAACTCGTGCTTCTGAATCCACCAACTTGGCACGCAGCAAAGACTGCTCGTCGTGAAGGTTCACCATCGCCTTCAAAACCACGTGCATCACGCTCGTATCCTCCTCGGTGTCTCTAGCAAGCACGTCTTTGATCTGGGCGATCCATTCTTCTCTTGCCATCTTGATATTCTCCACGCAACCTTGAGCTCTGATACCACTGTCACAGGGGTCAAAATATGCCTGGATTTTTCGTCTAAGTATGGATCCCTGCTGGCGTGATTGCACCTCCAACCACCAGCCAAAACAGAACACGAACGCGACTAGTAACGCTTCCAACGGCTAATCACGAACAACAACTCCACTAAGATTGCAACGAACACAATAATATCGAATGGACAAAGTAGAAGAACCAGAAAACAGAATAGAACTTGCAGTAACACTTGCCTTTATTGATAGATAAAGGCTGACGCCTCTCACAATCACTCTCCCAGCTTTGCGATATCACATTCACTCACAGATTTGCACTCCCAAGTCACTCACCCAATTCTCACGAATTTATCACTCAGTTTAGGGTCTCCTAACACTCTCTAAAACGCAGGGGGAGCAGCTCCTTTTATAGCATAAGGGCTGCCACAAATTCCTCCTAGATATAGATATCTATCTACATCTAAATCCTATCAAGTAGATATATATATTCAGCCATATCTTTTCCTATATCTATTCTCCCATAAATATAAATTTAATTAGCTAAGGATATATATTTATAACATATATATATCATTAGTATGCAATTTAACCAAACATATATATCTATATCACAATATATACCTCTTGGAAATATATTTTCAGCATAGGACTTGATCTGCACAGCTTGGGCTATCTTGGGCGGATTTGATCTTGCTTGGGGGCTATGACTTCAGATTAGGACGGCTAAGGAGAGTAACTTGGCGTCCAAGAAAGCTCCTAAGTCGATTTGGGGCGGATTCCCTTCAATTGCCCACACAAGGACACTAGTCCTTAGTCACTAGGCTCTCCTTTTGTCTTGGGGCAGCTTGTGCTTTCATAAGGGCAAAGTCCTACCTTGGGGCAGCCATCAAGAACGTTTCTTGCACTCCAAGATTGCATCTTGATCACTCACACACGAACTCCCCATCCTTGGACGCACATTGTTCATCCTCCACTTCACTATGGACACTAGACAAGTCATTGCATCGTTGATGCACTATGAATGCATTTGCTGCGACACTTACCAAGCACTTGTTCACGGACTAAGGCACACACACTTCCATCACTTCATTGGGACATCCTTACTTGAAACATCAAACCCCATTCATTGTCTTCACCCCTAAGTTAACACAAATCCTTCACGAAATCACATGCACGTTGCTACGATTCCATCTTTTCGTCCTCCAATCGCTTGTTGGACTTGGGAAGCACGTCTATCATAGCCAAATCAGTGCTTCCCAATATGTTAGACTTTCAGGGGTCTAACAGGGGGCAGTATAACAACGTAAGGGAAATCAAGTAATGTAGGCGAAGCAATCAACACCGGTAGCAATGACTACACCAACGCCTGAAATAGGGATTGGTACCCCAGGAGATGATACCTCCGCCTGCACTAGGGGGGCAACCGCGCACCAACCAATATGATACGTAACAGACATTTAGGGAGAAACCCCATGTCCACCACAAAGATGCATAAATGCACTAAAGGTAACACCCTACAACAATTCGAGGTGGCCATGACGACAAAGCAAAACATAGCACGCAACGTCATCGACTCGAGAACAAATATCTCGTATACAAGGTATTAACTAGCCTATTACGGTTACAAATTTTGACATAACGGTTTTTAGAACAGGTCCTATTTATGTGATCAACACGACTACAAAACAAAGGACCACAACAACATCCCTACTCGGCCAAATTACAAATTTTCGGAATATCGAAATTTTTTCAAAAATCAGAATGAAGGTAAAATCCTTCCGATTATACACAAATTATCATATTTTTAATTAACAATATATTGCAAGTGTTTGTTCAAATCTTGGCAAAATAGATAAAACAGGTTAGAAATTGGGCCTGAAAACAAGCCGGCTCAATGGAAAAATCGGTCCAGAAGAACCAGACCGGTTCAGTAGCCCAAAAGCCGGACTTTGCCGGAAAAGAGGGCAGCCACCGTCGCCGCCACCGTGGAAGGCTGCCGTCACCAGGTGAAAGTTACCTCGCCGGAATCACCTCAACGTCCCGAGTCGACTCGCAGTGGCCCCGCCGTGAAATGATGCCCCTAGTGGCCGGAATTAGCCCCGTAAATCACGCCATCACCACCTCATCTCCGCCGCGAACCACCCCCACCGGTCGAGCTTTACCTCGTCGGAACCGCCCCAACAACGTGACCTTAGTCGCAGTGGCCTCGCCCTGAAAGGAGCCCTGCTCCGCCCGGAATTGGCTCCGCCGTCCACCGCGATAAAACCTTCGCCGGAGCTCAAATTGGCCACGGATCGGAACGCCACCACCACCAATAGGAAGCCTTGGAGGTCCTCGGTCGATCCCCGGCCACCTCGCGACGAAATTCCTCCGGAAAAGCCACGAAACCCTAGTCGCCGCCTCCCGGAGCTCCGCCGTAGACACCTGGTTCAAAAATCGAACCTAAACCGGGCTGAACCAAGGGATTACGGACCAAACCGACATCAAACCATGTCTAATCGGGATTGCCAAAACCGAGAAAAACGATTTCTTGGGGCCTAAGAAACTCTAAGGTAAGAATTTCTAACTATGGAGTAAAAATGAATAGTGATGAAGAGTAAAAATCCATATCCCTTTTATAAAGAAACTTTAGGATTTTTACAAAGAAATAATTACGAGGTTGCCATTACAACCGTTTAGTTAGCAACTTTTTTACACGGCAAAAATAGTCATAAAGCTAAAAGTTACAGCATGATTATATATTGTCATAGATAGAATTTTTTCAAATTTATCAGCATGATACGCATTAAGTTTAGTAAAAATACTTAATTTAGATATTTGATTACATACGTAACACGTTGGCTTCATCACTAGTATAACGCTTCTTTTGCATCATATAGCCATCAAGCATGACCCATCCAATAGATACTGTGACATGCCATCACATATCACGATTAAAATTGCATCATTATAGCATATCACCGGTAGCATACACGCAATCGCATGATAGCACGTTTGTAACTAACAATTATAAGTTTTTCTGTGAGTTTAATAACGATATAGGTTGGATTCCCCATAACGGAAGAGACGACCGCTCGATATGAACATCTAAATGTAATAAAAAGCCGAGATACAATCGGGTCGATAATCCTTCAAAATAAATAGAGCCAAGAAACGGCAAGCCAATTCTTGACTCGGGGGAAAATGATGGATATACACTCGATTGGACCTTACTAAGGCTCAAACACGGTCGCCCCGCCGACCAGGAGGTAAGCCCACTTTATTCCGAAGGGTATACGACATCCTGGTTCCCATAAAACGATCGGACTTGTTCGGTTGCGTCGGCCCCGTCCGAAGCAACCAGACACGTCCTTGCCAGGGCCGACATGTCCCGTGTCGGTCCCCCTACCCCCGGACACCGTCATCCGGGGCACCCGCGTATACCTAACCTCTCTCAATCTCTGTGCGGGCCCCACTTAAAAATGTGGGCTTCTCCAGTGCCAAAATCCAAAACTCTATAAATAGGGTCCTAGGTCCTTCATTTCCAACTTAATCTCGTATCGAGACACCTGAGGTTTTTGCAAAAATATTTTATATTTGATACGGATTGTATTTCTCTTTCTAGGTATCTAATCCTATGTGTAATTAAGATAGTAATATACGTAACATGTTTAAATTATACTTAAAATAATATATATTCATACTATCAATTTGTAAAGAATTAGATATTGTTCGTAAATATTTATTTTCCAATCTTTAGTCTTTGACGAATTTTAAATTCGACATTTGAATAATAACAAATATAAAGTGCCGATCCTCTAGCAGATGGTTCTATTGATCGTATCCCTTGCGTCCGGATCACCACCACCGCCTTCCGTAGCGCAAAACAGCAAGGAACAGAGATCCTTACAGGAGATACATACATATACAGATACGAGATATAAATGTCCTTTCATATTTTCTTTTTTTGTCATATTATTTATGTTTTATTTTCTGTTGAGGCATATCCACATGATCTGTCTATTTGTATTTATTCTATATATATATGTCTGCTATTTATTTGTATATATATATAGTGGGTGTGTTGAGTGATGTCATGCGGGACGTTTTCTTAAGGGTTAAAACTACTTTTAGCACCATGTGTTGGACTGATATTCGCTTTTGGTATTATATATATTTACTGCGTCTACTTTTGTTATTATTATTATTAAATGTTTGAAAAAAAAAGTATATTTTTAGTGCAGTGTCGTAAGTTTTTACCAATCAAATGACATATGCAAGTCAAGTAATTCATCTTAAACTTTTAATTTATTCAATTTAGTCCCTCTAAAACATTTCTAACTTTTATTTTGTTAAATTTAGTTCTAAAATTTCAAAATCGAACCCAATCAAACTCATTGACCTACAACCCTAAGACGAGGTCACGAACCCAACTGATTCCGACCTAGGGTCGGACTTAGCCCCGGTAAAGCCCAGAGCTAAGTAAATTGTGGCTAGGTTCCAATTGACCTAGCCGGACGTAGCCTAGGGCTAGGTCCGACTCTGGGTCGGGGTTGATTGGGTCCGGTGACCCCGACCTAGGGTCAGACCAAGCCTTAAGCTAGGTCGGCTAGGTCAATTGGTTCGATTTTGAAAATTTAGGACTAAATTGAACAAAATAAAAAATTTAGGGTGGGTCACGTGACTTGCACATGTCATTTTTAACGGCTAAAACTAACGGTCAACTAACAGATGTACAAAAAACATACTTTCTTGAAACATTTAATACCAAAAGTAGACGCAAAAAAACATATGATACCAAAAGCGAATTTCGGTCAAACATATGGTACCCATGGCTAGTTCGAACCATGCCTAGGGTCACCGGACATGGGCGACCTTAACCATGGTCCGACCTAGCCATGGGTCGAAACATGGCTAGGTCAATTTAGGCTTAGGGTCCAATTGGGTCAATTTTACTATAAGACTAAATTGACCTAGCCATGTTTCGACCCATGGCTAGGTCGGGCCATGGCTAGGGTCACCGGGCTTGGTGACCCTAGCCATGGTCGAACCATGGCTAAGTCAATTTAGCCCTAGAGTGTGGTTGAAAATGTTTAGGGGCTAAATTGCAAAAATAAAAACTTAGGACAATAAATTTGAGGACTTAACAGAAAAAAATCGAAATTGGGGCTAGACATGTGCAAGTCACGTGACTATTTAACGGTCAAACTAACGGATGCACCAAAAGTGGTACAAATTGCAAACGTATTGCACCAAAAGTATACAAAAAAAGATGTTGCACTAAAAGCAAAAAATCGTCAAACATGTTGTAACAAAAGACCTATTAACCATTTTTATTTTCATGGTTTTAATAGAGCTTGAAAAAGCTTTGTTTTATTCGTAATGCAAAATTACGGAGAAATTATTTTTTGGACCAATTAAAAATTGACAACTCACAAATAATATGGTAGCGATGAATGCCACGAAGGAGAGAGTCATATACAATTTTACTAATTTGGATCATCTACGATTTTACTAATTTTGCTCTCTATCATTAATTGCCTCACTAATTATTTGGAAAAAATGGTTATTTTATTTTCTTACATTAATTTTATGCTCTCTCTTCATTTATATTAATTTTATGCACTCTCTTCATTTTAATTGCCTCACTAATTAATTTCTTACATTAATTGTATATGATTTTCTCCTTCATAGCATTCATCTCTAGCATATTATTTGTGAGTTTCAATTTTTAATTGGTTCAGTCCATATCTTAGTGGTGGACTCGATCCAAAAAATAATTTCTCCAAATTACGGAATACAAAATTGACACGTCACACTAGCTACACGGGTATTAGAGAAATGTCAATTATATATATCACGCGACTAGCACGTTGTCTAATAATACACGACTAAGACAAGTATTGACTAGTCTACTTTATAATCTTCATGAAGATATTTGTTACTAAGTACATATATCAATAATTTTCAAAGCAAGACCATATATTTGAGCATCTTTACTAGAGTGGAGGTGGTGGGTTTCCAATTCCACGTTGACACTTCCGTTTGAATAAATGGAAACGACTGTATTTCAGTTGCATGGGAGATTTGTAAACATACGTAAACTCAGAGAAATCGTTTATTCAATAGTGTTCAGGAAGTTAGTTACATTCTTGGAGGGTAAGCTATATATATATATTACTAAGTCAACAAGTGAAGTTAGTTAGTCAACTGTAACCAACTAAACTAATACAATAGTAGTTAACATTCCCTCATCCATTTCCTTTTCTTCGTTGAACAATCTTCAAATGTGTATCTTTAAAGATGTCCACAATGCCATAATGTTGAAGAAGAACTTCATGCTGTAGCCTACCAAGAGCTTTGGTTAACAAGTCAGCTAATTGTTTAGCTGAGGCAATATGATAAACAGCAATGATTCCAGCATGAATACTGTCTCGTGTAAAATGACAGTCTAACTCGATGTGCTTGGTCCTTTCGTGAAAAATGGGGTTCTTAGCCATCTGAATAGCAGACTTGCTATCAGAATAGATAGGTATAGCATAAGACATGTCCAGACCAAGTTCAATGAGTAATCGTTTCAGCCAAATAGCTTCAGCTGTTGCCTCTCTCAAACTCCTGTATTCCGCTTCAGCACTGGAAAGAGCCACAGTATCTTGCTTCTTTACTTCCATCCAATTACTGCTTTACCAAGCTTCACACAGTAAGCTGTCAATGACCTTCTGCTATATGGACAAGACCCCCAGTCAGAATCGCAAAAGATTGATAACTTGAGGTCATTATCTGTAGGAAATAATAAACCCTGTCCTGGTGAGCCTTTAATGTATCTGACTACTCTTATTGCTGCTGCAAAATGAGACTTCTTGGGAGCATGAATGAATTGGCTCAATCTTTGAATAGAATAGGCAATGTCTGGTCTGGTCATGGTCAAATACAAGAGTTTTCCAACTAACCTTCTGTATAAGGCTATGTCATCAAGCAGTGTATCATCCTGATTCAATCCAGATCCTTCATCATATGCAGCAGTGGTGAGTTTCATGTTGAGTTCCATATGAGTATCTACAGGCTGAGCTGCACCAAGTCCTGCTTCTTCAATTAGTTCAAGAGCATACTTCCTTTGAGTAATAGCAACACCAGCTTTGGAGCGTGCTACTTCTAGTCCTAGAAAGTATCTTAGAGGACCAAGATCTTTTAGTTTAAAATGAGACTGCAGTGTTGCTTTCAGTTGATCTATCAAGGAGGATGAGGAACCTGTAATTAATAGTTGATCTATCAAGGAGGATGAGGAACCTGTAATTAATAGATCATCTACGTATATCAGTAGATAGACTCTGTGTGACCCCTTCACCTTACTGAATAATGAATAGTCTGAATGACTCTGAGTATAACCATTGTCAAGCAAAGTTTTGGTAAGTTTAATATTCCATTGCCTTGAAGCTTGCTTCAACCCATAGAGTGATTTCAGCAATCTGCAGACCTTCCTCTGAGATTTGTCCACAGCACTTTGAGATTGAAACTTTGAATCGAAACCCTGTGGTATGTTCATATATACTTCTTCTACAAGATCACCCTGTAAGAAAGCGTTATTTACATCCATGTGAAACATTGCCCAAGATTTAGCAGCAGCCATAGCCATGATGATTCTTAGTGTAGTCATTTTAACTACTGGAGAAAAGGTTTCCTCAAAATCAAGGCCTTCCTTCTGTGTGAAACCCTTAGCAACCAGTCTTGCTTTATATCTCTCTAAAGAACCATCAGCATTGTACTTAGTCTTGAATACCCATTTGCAACCAATAGAAGACTTTCCAAAGGGTAAATCAACAATCTGCCAAGTTTGGTTTTCTTCTAAGGCTGCAATCTCATTTTTCATTGCAATTATCCAATTTGGGTCTGAAATAGGTTGCTTGTAGGTATGAGGCTCCCTAATTTTATCAGAAGCAGTCAGATAGCACTGAAATTTGGGTGCAAGATGAGAATAAGAAATATAGTTCTCAATCCCAAAATTTGCTTGAGAAGATACCTGAGAAGATATATAATCATTTAGATGACTAGGAGGTCTTTTAGATCGTGAGCTTCTTCTCAGAATAGTTGCAGGTGCAGGTACATCATTTGCAAGTGCAGGATCAGGTACATCATTTGCAGCTGCAGGTGTATCATTCACAGGTGCAGGGACAGGTGCAGGGACAGAAGGAATGTCCTGATTGAGAGGTGGAGGAATAACTTCTGTATCAAGAACAAAAGGATTTACTTGGGCTTCCTCAGTGTGAAATATTTGTTCCTTATGCAGATGTGTTCCAGCAGAGCTTTGTGATGTACTGAGATTAGGTAACAGAGAAATGAGCTCCTGTTTTGACATGGAAAAGGGAAAAATGGATTCTCTGAATGTTACGTCTCTGCTGATATGAAAAGTAGAAGATTCAATGCTCATAACCACATAACCCTTTTGAGTTAATGCATAACCCATGAGAATAGCAGGTACAGCACTGGGAGAAAATTTATCAGTTTGAAATATTAGTTGCAAAACACAAGCAACCTAATACTCTGAGGTGATTTATGGAGGGTTTCTTTTTATATAGAACTTCAGATGGTGAAATTCCATTAAGAACATCAATGGGAAGCATGTTGATTAAGTAACAAGCTGCTAGAACACAATAACCCCAGTAACGAATAGGAATTGATCCTTGAATCCTGATGGCTCTGGCAACATTTAGCAAGTGCCTGTGCTTCCTCTCTACCCTTCCATTTTGTTGAGGCGTGAATGAGCAACTTGTTTGGTGTAAAATACCAACATCTGCCAACGGCTTCTTGCAAACAAGATTGATGAATTCTCCACCATTATCACTTCGTATCATCTTTACAGAAATATGAAACTGATTCCGTACTAGCATTAAGAAATCTTTCAAGTGAAGCACCGTCTCACTCTTACACTTCATTAAGTAAATCCAAGTGTATCGAGTACAATCATCTACTATAGTAAGGAAGTAGTGATAACCTTTCATTGTAGAAATTCTATAAGGACCCCAAAGATCAAGATGAATCAATTCAAAAGGTGATTGAGAATGTGAAGAACTTTTGGGAAACTTTAATCGGGTTTGCTTCGCCATAGGACACACCAAACAATTTTTAACACAGTCATATGATTGACTACTATCAGAGATATGAAAGTAGGACAAAATTCTTCCGGAGGAATGACCTAATCTTTGATGCCAAAGCAACAGACTGTCGTCTTTATTCTTTACACTAGCAGCAAACGATTCAATCAAGGGAGCTCTGAGAAGAAATAGTCATCTACTGTGATGTCCAATCCTCGTAATCTTCCCAGTTACGAGATCCTGAATGGATACAGTATCAAAGGTGAATACCACAGTACATTGCAGTTGCAGAGCTAACTTTGATACAGATATCAAGTTGAATTTGAAGTCTTGAACCAACAAAACATTTGTAAGGCAACTGTTAGGTTCCGAGATCTGGGTCAATGGATGATCGGCTCAAATCCCGTTCCTCACTGGAGATGTAGATGATCTGATACTCTCGGGTTACCCTGCCTTAGCTCACGTCCTTCCTTCAGTAGCTTCTCTTCTCATTGCGCCCTGCAGAAGGGGCAGTACCAGACACGGAGAGGGGGGTGGTGCCTGGTGAACCCTCTCCGATGCCTAAGTCAGTATCGTTTTTAGAGAGATAAAGCTAGAGAGATGTCAGAGCAAAATAATCCAAATTGCCAAGATGTCCAAATGAGTTGTGAAGGTGGGGTATTTATAGGCAACGGTGTCATTAAGGTGGCTTAATGACATCGTTAACCTTTAAACACAATTAATTAACCTTTAAGCGCATAATTAAGACCTTAGGATACGGAGAAGGTAGGCGGAGTGAACCGAATGTGGGAGTCCAAAAATGGTGCCGGGGCCCTTGGGGGGAGGAGAAATCCGACCCCCAAGGGTAGGGGTTGGGTGAGGGCACCCAACCCCTCCTAGGGAGGATGGGGTTGGCCAACCCCATCCCTCCTAGGAGAGATCGGGTTGGTCCACCCGATCTCCCCTAGGAGAGATCGGGTTGGTTGACCCGATCTCCCCTAGGGGAGGTCGGGTGTGGCCACCCAACCTCACCTAGGTGAGTTTGCCTCGGCCGGACGAGCGCTCCGGCCTCGTCCGAGCCGTTGATGTGTTCGCGAAGTGTCCGGGTTGAAGTTTCGATTTACAATTGTTAATGGGATGATAAAAATACAACGGTTCGGAAGTCAACGGGTTCAAATTGGGCGTATATCCATCACATGCCCCCGAGTCAACCAATGGCCTAACCCTTGATTGACTCTATTTCAGGATGGTATGATACGCGCAATTTGAAACCGGGATTTTACCTTTCATCTGAGTGCTTGTTTACCTATGGATGCGTGTCTTCGACTCTGCCCCCTGCCTTATGAGATAGAGGAGTTGTAAACGTTAGAGTAGCGCGGACGTATGCCTAAGCACGCGTCCGTCTGAGGTGGGAGCAATAAATCTATCTTTGCTACCGGCGTATACTTAAAAAATTCACATTCGCATAGGGGTGATATACAAATGCAACTAAGTAACCTACGCTTCAATTTCGTGTCGGGATTTTGTCTAAGTGAGGAAAATTTTGATTTTGGCCAAAAAATTTCCTAAGTATAGGATACTAGAAAATAAACCTATGGGACGTTAACTATGGTGAGTGCGAGTTTAACCGTGGTTAATGGGAACTAGTTTTTGAATCTGTCCCTTTAAATTTTCCTTTCTAAAAATCAACGGTGTTGATTTGGCGACTTTGGAAAAACCCTAATCCTTTGTACTATAAAAGGGTAAGTGATTACCTCATTCTCGTTGTTCTTTTCTCTTCTTTTCTTTTGACGGTGGGATTTCTGGTCAGGCTTACTTCTCGGGGCGCGCGTCGCATTGAGGTACGTGTTTTTTCTTTTTGTGTAAGCGTTGCTCTTGAGGGACTTAATCCCGTTTCTCCTTCAATCGTTTCCTTACTTGTCTCGTTCTTGATTTGTATGTCTTCATGGTAATATAGTCCTGTTTGATTCGTCTTTTTTCCATCTTTTTGCCCTCATGTTTCCGCTTACTGGCGAGCGAAGTCTTCTATATTGGGATTATAATTATCTCCTTTTGCCCCCTGTCTCTGCTTGTTGGCCAGTGGGGTCTCTCTATGCTGGGGGTTATAACTATCTCCCCCTGCCCCCCTGCCTCTGCCTGTTGGTTGGTGGGGTCTCCTTATGCTGGGGGTTATGACTATCTCCCCCTGCCCCCCTGCCTCTGCCTGTTGGCTGGTGGGGTCTCCTTATGCTGGGGGTTATGACTATCTCCCCCTGCCCCCCTGCCTCTGCCTGTTGGCTGGTGGGGTCTCCTTATGCTGGGGGTTATGACTATCTCCCCCTGCCCCCCTGCCTCTGCCTGTTGGCTGGTGGGGTCTCTCTTGTCGTCTTTCTATTCTTGTCTTTTGGCTTTGTATCCATCATTTTAGGGAAATGAGCTTGTATCTCTTGTCCACTGTTCGCTTTCTGTTTTCCTTGGGCTAAGCTTGTGTTTTTTCGATCAGCAGAACTCCCCGGTGATTGATGAGGAGTAAGAGGCCAGTACGTGTGGGAGTAGTTAATTCTGGGACCGGACCTTCGATTGCAAAAAGATCGGTTTTCTATGGTGCGGGGAGGTGTCCTCTAATTGGAGGTAAGGGTGGTGATGTTAGGGTGCCATCTTCTTTCTATATTGATGCCCCCCAATCGAAGGTCCGGGAGCCATCTTTTCCTTCTTCCTTGTTCGGTGAGTCCTTGAGCATCTGAGTTTCCTTAGTGTACATTGGTATTTACTCTGTGCTTTGTTATAGGTAGACTTCGTCTTCCGCATCTGAGTCGGAAGGAACTGTCTCGTCCACCTGTTGATGGAATTGTTGGGTCTGAGTGGGCGCCTTATTATGGGCGTGGGGCTCGTTTTGACAATCAATCTTCTTTGCAAACTCCTGAGGTTGGAGTTCGTGTTCTGCAGTCTGCTGTTCCTCCTGCCGATCGTGTGTCCCCGCCTAAAGGGTCGGAAGCAACTTATGAATTGGCTCGTGATGTGTTGGTTCGCTATGCTTCTGTAAATTTGTTAACCGTGTTATCCTTTAGCATACTTCTTTTCCGTGCGTTATCTGTCTCATCTTTTGTTTTTGTTGCAGGGTATGGCCGACCTTGTTAATTTGTCCACCCTTGGTATTGACCTTGCTGAGGAGAGAAAGGTGTACGAGGATATTTGTGTCTCCCTTAACTCCAGGCTTATTAGTTGTTTGGAGCATAGTCGTATCACCGATTTGCGGTGCCGAGACTTGGAGGGTCGCATTGCTCTTCTCAATGAAGAGGTTGAGGCCTTGAGACAAAGGTCTTATCGTGATGAAGTACTCCGGGCTGCTGAATTAGTCTCCTTGGAGGAAATGTTTCGTGTGGAGGCGAAGGAGTGTGCCATTGCTGATTATAAGGCTTCTTCCGCTTATCAGGCTGCTATCGACGTTCGCTGCTCTGTGGCTAAACGTATTTCTTTGAAGGAGATTCTCGAGCGTATTTACACGATTGCTCCTGACTTTCCTTTTTCTCGACTTGGTGATTTGTCAGACTTTGCTATTAAGCATATTGCGAAGATGAAGGAATAGTACCCCTATCTCTTGTGGTAGTCTCGTGAGTTTGTGACATGAGGTTCTTCTCCTTGTGTCTTCTTACTATTGTTTTTGTTTGTGAGTTGTGGTTGTCTTTAGAGTTTGGAACTCCACCTTTCTTAGTGTTGCCATCTCTGTATGATGCTCTTGTCTTTACTGATGGTTTATATAGCAGAGTGATTATCTCTCTTCCTGTGATAACTCCCTGTGCCTTGGTGTGTGGTTCTTTGGTTATGGACCCTTCCTTTGGTGTGTTTCCTTTACTTATCCTTCTTTCGTGTTTTCCTTCATGCCATACCTGCTATTTCATCAAGAAAAAACATTATGTGTTCTTCGTACCACTTTACTTTGCAATTACTTTCTCGTGGGATCCTTCTTAGTATGGTGCGATGATCTCTTCTTATACCCTTTAAATGGTATACATGGTACTGTTAGACCAAAGATACGCTCTTGGTGGGCATCGAATCTGATCACGAGACAGGCTCACGGAGGGCACTTAACGTTTCGCAGGATAGGCTCCCGGAGGGCACAGGTTAAACCAAAGATACGCTCCTGGTTGGCGTCGAAAACTGTTCGCGAGACAGGCTCTCGGAGGGCGCTTAACGTTTCGCAGGATAGGCTCCCGGAGGGCACAGGTTAAACCAAAGATACGCTCCTGGTTGGCGTCGAAAACTGTTCGCGAGACAGGCTCTCGGAGGGCGCTTAACGTTTCACAGGATAGGCTCCCGGAGGGCACAGGTTAAACCAAAGATACGCTCCTGGTTGGCGTCGAAAACTGTTCGCGAGACAGGCTCTCGGAGGGCGCTTAACGTTTCACAGGATAGGCTCCCGGAGGGCTCAGGTTAGACCAAAGATACGCTCCTGGTGGGCGTCGAAGCTGGTAGTTTGAAATCTACCTCAAGATACGCTCTTGGGGGCGTCGAGTCTGGTAGTGTTTTTTCTACCTCAAGATACGCTCTTGGTGGCGTCGAATCTGGTAGGTTGCAAGTCTACCTCAAGATACGCTCCTGGGGGCGTCGAAATTCGTAGTTTTTGGAAACCACTCTCAAGATACGCTCTTGGTGCGTCGAAGGTCGTAGTGTAATAACTATTCTCAAGATACGCTCTTGGGGGCGTCGAAATTCGTAGTATGAACACTACTCTCAAGATACGCTCTTGGGGGCGTCGAAGTTCGTAGTTTTTGGAAACCACTCTCAAGATACGCTCTTGGGGGCGTCGAGGGTCGTAGTATGAATACTACTCTCAAGATACGCTTTTGGGGGCGTCGAAGGTCGTAGTATGAATACTACTCTCAAGATACGCTCTTGGGGGCGTCGAAGGTTGTAGTATGAATACTACTCTCAAGATACGCTCTTGGGGGCGTCGAGACTGTTGTTGACTTGAAGTCATATCTGTGTAAGGATAACATCATGATTATACCACCACATTCATTGTAAAATGCCTTTGAAGGAAATCCTACTCTCTTAAGAGCATTCATGTTTTCTGTACACGTGGGGTGCCTTGGAGGGTCAAGACACCCTTTGGAGGAAATCAAAGATAGTTGTAGAGTTGGAAGAACTTCTTGAGTTCTCCTTCTCAAAAGTTGTTTTTGAAAAACTTGGAGAGCTGGAACATGTAAAGTGATAGATATGAAACTAAGGATATGGTCTTTTGCTTGTGCTTTCTTCTTAGACGTAGTACTTCTTTAGGTGCTCCCCACTGAAGGTGTTTGTGGAGATATACCCCTCCCCATCCTCGAGGCGGTAAGCATTTGCGTAGGGAACCGATTCTATCTTGTATGGTCCTTCCCATTTTGGAGATAATTTTCTGACTTGGTCTAAGTGTGAAAACTCGTTCTTTCTGAGCACCAGTTCCCCTACGTGGAATTGCCTCTCCTTGACTTGGCGGTTGTAATATCTTGCTGATACGAGGCGCATTCGTGCCTGTGCTTCTTCTGAATTCCATCTTTTATCCTCCACCATGTCTAAGTCTAAAAGCCTTGCTTTGTTGTTCTCATGCTCTTCAAAGTACGTGGTCCTTAGGGATGATACTGCCATTTCTGCTGGCGCTACCGCTTCGGTCCCGTACACTAGGCCAAATGGCGTTTCTCCTGTGGATATCTTTGGTGTTGTCCGCACTGCCCATAGAACATTTTCTAGCTCATCTACCCAACTTCCCTTGGTAGCGTGGAGTCGTTTCTTTAGGCCATCTAGCACTATTTTGTTTGCCGATTCTACCTGTCCGTTTGTCTGAGGGTGCTTTACTGATGCGAAACGATGGTCTATATTTAGTCTTTCGCAATACCACTGCAGTTTCTTGCTCTTGAACTGTGGGCCATTGTCACTTATTATTGCTTTTGGCACCCCGTACCTCGAGACAATGTGAGATTGGATGAAATTGACGACTTGATCGTCTGTTGTCTTCCCCATTGCCTTTGCTTCTATCCACTTGGAGAAGTAGTCTATTGCTACAATTATGCAAGTCTTCTGACCTTTTGTTCTCGGTAGGGGGCCTATCAGATCAATCCCCCATTGTGCGAATGGCCAGGCTCCCGAGATGGAGCTTAGCTTTGCTGCTGGAGCTGTTATATTTCTAGAGTACCTTTGGCAGTGATCACATTTTTGTACCAAGTCTGCTACTTCTTTGCTCATTGATGGCCAATAGTATCCTAGGTTGTAGACCTTTCGGCTTATTGACCGTGCTCCCTCATGGCACCCCGCATCTCCCTCATGGAGTTCTGCAAGCACTCTCTCTGTTTCTGGGTATGTTATGCATTTGAGGAAAGGTGTGGAGTACCCTTTCTTGTAGAGTTCATTGTCCATCACTGCGTAATTCCTAGCCATCCTTTCAATCTTAACTGCCTCCACCTTATCCTTTGGGAGCTTTCCTTCCATGATGTATTGACGCATTGGGGTCATCCAGGCTTCTGCTTCGTCTATTACTAGAACCTCCATTTGTTCTATCACTGATTGCATTCTTTGCTCTACAAAGTGAACCTCTTTGCCTGCTTCTACCCCTAGGGCTAGTTTACTTAAGGCGTCTGCCTCTTGGTTTTGTTCTCTTGGGACTGACTCAATGTCGAAGCTTTGGAAGCTTTTTATTAGGTCCCTGGCTTGTTGCAAGTATTTCTGCATGTTTTCGGACATTGCAGTGTAGATTCCTTTCACTTGATTTACAACTAGTTGAGAATCACACTTGACTCTTAGATGCTTTGCCCCTACTCCTTTGGCTATTCTCAGGCCAGTTATTAGTGCTTCGTACTCAGCCTCATTGTTTGTTGCCTTAAAGGTGAGTGCCATGGCATAGCGCATAGGTGTATCGCTGTTTGGTGGGTATAGTAAGAGGCCTGCACCTGAACCTCCTCTGTTGGATGACCCATCAGTATGCATCTCCCATAATTCTTCTGGTTGTTTGTCCTGACTACTGCTTGCCTCGCTTGTAGTTTTGACTTCTCCCAAGTCTTCGTCTGGATTAATTCCAGTGAATTCGGCAATAAAATCTGCTAGAGCTTGTCCCTTTATGGCTGTTCTTGGGGCAAAATGAATACGAAACTCACTTAGCTCAATTGCCCACTTGGTCAATCTTCCCGATGTGTCTGGTCTTTGTAGGAGGTGCTTCAATGGTTGATCTGTGAGGACTGTTACTTCATGCCCATGAAAATACGGTCTCAACTTTCTTGCTGATATAATCAGTGCATAGAGGTATTTCTCTATTGGCAAGTAGTTGATCTCATACTTTGCCAATGTTTTGCTTACGAAGTATACCGGCAATTGTGCAGCGTTTTCTTCTTTAATTAGCACTGAGCTTACTGCCACGTTGCTCACTGAGATGTAGAGGTAGAAGGGCTCCCCTGGTGTAGGCTTTGCTAGGGGTGGTAGTGTCTTTAGATGTTGTTTGAGTTGCTGGAAGGCTTCCTCACATCTCGGTGTCCATTCGAATTTCTTATTTGCCCTTAGTACCTCAAAGAAGGGTAATGCCTTGTCTCCTATTTTGGATAGGAATCTGTTAAGGGCTGCCAACCTCCCGTTCAGTCGTTGAACCTCTTTGTGCTTCGTAGGTGACTGCATTTCTTCAATTGCCTGAAGTTTTTCGGGGTTTACCTCTATGCCTCGCTGGCTTACCATGAAGCCTAAAAATTTCCCTGATTGCACCCCAAATGCGCATTTTTTCGGGTTTAGACGGACTTGGTATTGCCTCATCCTCTCAAATGTTGAGCGAAGGTTCTCCACATGGTCCTTCTTTTCTTTGGATTTGACTATCATATCGTCCACATATGCCTCCATTGTCTTCCCTATCATGTCCCCAAAGATTTTTTTGACCATTCTTTGGTATGTCGCTCCAGCATTTATGAGTCCGAAGGTCATCACCGTATAATGGTATATCTCGCTATAAGCGTAGAATGCTGTGTGAGGGGCGTCCTCAGGGGCCATTTTTATCTGGTTGTACCCTGAGTATGCATCCATGAAGCTCATTAATTGGTGACCTGATGTTGCATCCACTAATTGATCTATTCTTGGTAGTGGATATGAGTCCTTAGGGCATGCTTTGTTTAGGTCGCGATAATCGATGCACATTCTCCAGCTTCCTCCCGCCTTCTTTACCAGTACTGGGTTTGCCACCCATGTTTGGAATCTAATCTCCTTGATGAAATTTGCCTTTAATAGCTTTTCCACCTCTTCCTGGATAGCTATCTTTTTGCTTCCTCCCATTGGCCTTACCTTTTGTGTTATTGGTCGCGTTGCCGCGTCTATATTGAGCTTGTGTGAGATTACTTCTTCTGATATCCCTGGCATATCGCTTGGTAGGGCTGGGCATGGTTCGGTTTTTGGCCGAACCGGTTCAGAACCGAACCGGAACCAGATTTTAGGTTCAGTTGGTTTTCTATACCAGGTAAGAACCGAACCAGATTTTAGGTCCTAGAACCGAACCATAGGAGAACCGGTTTTGAACCGGTTCGAACCGATTTTGAATCGGTTCGAACCGATTTTGAACCTTTTTTCATTTTTTTTTACTAAAATTCAAAATATACACCTTTTTTTTTTACTAAAATTCAAAATATACGGCCAATATAGAACTATTCCTAAGTTAAGTTTCGAGTTCAAAACTAAACTCAATTGACTGTAGAACTGATATGAGCTAACATAATATATAATAACTATATATAAGTAAACAAATCTGCTAAGACCACCTATATATCCAATATGAACCAAACCCAAATAGAGAAGGATCTACCCTATGGGTGTAAACGATTCAAGCTACTCGTGAGCTTCTCGAGATCGGCTTGGTCGATATTCAAATTCGACTCGCTAAATTTCGAGTCGAGTTGAACTTTTTTTTATACCGAGTCGAGTTCGAGTTCACTTGTACTCGACTCGAGAGGCTCGCGAGCCTAATCGAGCTTTTTTGTTTTGCATATTCGAGTCGAGTTCGAGTTTGAGTTTTTCGAGTTTTACGTAATAATATTATATATGTATATATTGAGTCGAGGAAGAGTTCGACCTCGAGCTAAGATGCACCATTTATTATTTAATTGAATTTTTAAACTTATCGAGCCGAACTCGAACATGTCAAGTATGGCACCGAGTCGAGCTCGAGCTTGAAAAATTAAGGCTCGGTCGAGTTCGAGCTCGAGTAAACTGAGTCGAGTCGAGCTTGCCGGATACTCGGCTTGTTTATAGCCCTTTAATCAACCCAAAAAAAAGATGCAAGAGTGTGTTACTATTTAACAATTTAGGCTTTATGTAATAAAAGTGGTTCTGAAAAACTGGTTCAAAACCGGTTCGGAACCTGTTTTGAACCAGTTGAAAACCACTCCATATATTCCTTATCAAAACCGAACCATTTAAGAACCGGTTCAGTCAGAACCGGTTTGTATTGGTTCGGTTCCGGTTTGGTTCCGGTTCGGTTCGCCCGAACCGGTTTTTATGCCCAGCCCTATCGCTTGGTGACCAGGCGAACAGATCTTTGTATTCCCTTAGTAAAGCCACTAGGTGGTTTTCCTCTTCCTGGGATAAGGCTGTCCCGATTTTTGCCTTCCTGTCGGGTTCTTCTATGAGTATTTCTTTTAGTTCTTCCATGGGGGCTGGTCTTCCATGATCTTCTCTTGGGTCCTCATCTACTAGTAGGACCTCTCTTGTTTTCTTCCTCTTGCTTAGTGCGATCCTTGCACATTTCCTTGATACCTTCTGGTTGCCCTTTACTTCCCCTATTCCTTGACCTGTGGGGAATTTCATTTTCTGATATAGTGTTGATTGTAGTGGTACCCAGGACTCCATTGTACTCCTCCATTTCTTCTGTGATGAAGAAAGGGACATCAATCTTTAGCTGACTCTGACCTGTGCCCAATGTCACAGGTAGTGTGATTGCCCCCAGTGGGTATGTTGGCTCTCCTGAAAATCCCACCAAGGGGGAGTGAACCTGTTTTATACTACTTGGCCTTACTCCTAGTATGCTGAGGACTTTCTTGCTAATGATGTTGGGTGAGCTTCCACTATCTACTAGGATTCTTCCAATGTCCATATCAGTGATCTTTATTGTTATGACTAGGGCATCCTTGTTGTCTGGTAATACATGCTCCATGTCGCTTCTTGAAAATTGTATTACATCTTCCCGCTTTCCTTCTGCTTGTTCTCCCTTTAGTTTATGGTCCTCTAACTGTGTCATATACGCTTCCCTAGCATTTGCTGACTCTCCTCCAGCTCCGTAACCCCCATGAATGACATATACGCCTGCCATCTAGCTAATGATAATTAGGCTTTCTGTCCGAAGCCCACAGACGGCGCCAAGTGTTAGGTTCCGAGATCTGGGTCAATGGATGATCGGCTCAAATCCCGTTCCTCACTGGAGATGTAGATGATCTGATACTCTCGGGTTACCCTGCCTTAGCTCACGTCCTTCCTTCAGTAGCTTCTCTTCTCCTTGCGCCCTGCAGAAGGGGCAGTACCAGACACGGAGAGGGGGGGGGGTGGTGCCTGGTGAACCCTCTCCGATGCCTAAGTCAGTATCGTTTTTAGAGAGATAAAGCTAGAGAGATGTCAGAGCAAAATAATCCAAATTGCCAAGATGTCCAAATGAGTTGTGAAGGTGGGGTATTTATAGGCAACGGTGTCATTAAGGTGGCTTAATGACATCGTTAACCTTTAAACACAATTAATTAACCTTTAAGCGCATAATTAAGACCTTAGGATACGGAGAAGGTAGGCGGAGTGAACCGAATGTGGGAGTCCAAAAATGGTGTCGGGGCCCTTGGGGGGAGGAGAAATCCGACCCCCAAGGGTAGGGGTTGGGTGAGGGCACCCAACCCCTCCTAGGGAGGATGGGGTTGGCCAACCCCATCCCTCCTAGGAGAGATCGGGTTGGCCGACCCGATCTCTCCTAGGAGAGATCGGGTTGGTCCACCCGATCTCCCCTAGGAGAGATCGGGTTGGTTGACCCGATCTCCCCTAGGGGAGGTCGGGTGTGGCCACCCAACCTCACCTAGGTGAGTTTGCCTCGGCCGGACGAGCGCTCCGGCCTCGTCCGAGCCGTTGATGTGTTCGCGAAGTGTCCGGGTTGAAGTTTCGATTTACAATCGTTAATGGGATGATAAAAATACAACGGTTCGGAAGTCAACGGGTTCAAATTGGGCGTATATCCATCAGCAACAATGAGGGTTTATAAGACAGCTACCAACATGTGTAACAACACATTTTTGTCCATTAGGTAGATAGACAAACTGATTAGCTGTGTGATTAGGTTTCAGATCAAATAACCAATCCTTCCTATGGGTAATGTGATTAGTTGCACCAGAATCAATAATCCAAAACATGTCAGATTTAGATATCGAATCCATACCTGCCATATGAGCATACATATCCTCATCAAACTGGAGGGGATCTGATAGGATTGAAGAGTGAGCAGCAGCATGTACAACTCTTGAAGAAGGAATGGCAGTATGCACAACTCTTGAGGAAGGTATAGCAGTATGTACAACCCTTGAAGAAGGTGCAGCAACATGATGAGGATTATCAGAACCTTCATGTTGAGGCTGACTATTCTCTGAATGAACATGTTGGTGTTCATCAATCTGCATATCATGAACATCCTCATTATTATCAAATGCCCCATTTGCAGCTGCCCATACTCGTTTCATTGATTCAGGTACCCCATATTTAGACCAGCAAGTATCAATACGATGTCCCTTTTTGCCACAATAGGAACATAACCAGCCCGATTTATCCACCCATCCACTCTTATCTGCTTTATTACGAGAATTACCAAAAACAGGAGAATTATTGTATGATGAAGAATTTCCATTAGTCTTGACTGACTTAGAAGAATTTCCAGTATTTCTGGCAGCATACAATGCAGTTGTTGGTTCTGTTAATCCATCGGAAATTGATCCAGTGATGAACCTTTGAGTTTCTTCTTGAAGGAGAACAGAGAAAGCCACACTCAAACTAGGTAATGGATATCTCATCAAAAGATTACTCCGCACATAAGCATATGAATCATTCAGACCTAATAAGAATGAGATTAACTTTTGCTTCTCTTTATTAGCAGCAACAACAGCAATATCAGCATCACAATTCAGCACCAAATCATCAGCAGCAGCCAGGGCATCCCAAAGTTGTTTCAGCCTTGCAAAATATTCAGTAATTGAGAGATTACCTTGTGAAGATCTGTAAATCTCTCTTGTTAGCTGAAAAATTTGAGTGCCGTCTACTTTGTCGAACATCTCCTTAAGATCGTTCCAGATTGATTGTGCAGTGGGATTATAGACTAATCCACTAACGAGGTCCTTCGCAACTGAATTCCTCAACCAGGCTTTAACGATTGCGTTCGCACGATCCCATTTAATCCGTTGTGCTGCAGGAACAGAATCTCTCGGACAAGAACCATCAATAAAGCAAACTTTATTCTTCACCAATAAACCTTCGCGAATTGAAGTGCTCCACATATGATAATTGTTCGATCCAGTTAATTGAAACGGAATCAACAATGTCCCTGTGGTATCCGCAGGATGAAGATAGAATGGATCTTCAGTAGTAGCAGATGTATCCATTGACGAATCAAAGAATCGCAAACAGAAATTGGAGATCAACAGAAGTAAATCACCAAACGAACAAGGAATTGCTGAACCGATTGAAGAAGAAGAACTCAAAGAAGATGAATCAAAAGAGGATTATCGATCGTGAACTTCCCATGCTCTGATACCATGTAAACATATGTAAACTCAGAGAAATCGTTTATTCAATAGTGTTCAGGAAGTTAGTTACATTCTTGGAGGGTAAGCTATATATATATATTACTAAGTCAACAAGTGAAGTTAGTTAGTCAACTGTAACCAACTAAACTAATACAATAGTAGTTAACAAGATTCACTTGCATTAATTTCGCGGTTGAATTGAATGGCCCATATAACCCCAATTCCTATTCCATTTTTTGCCACATTGGCGTCAACTAATTAATATATTATTAAAATTATAATTGTTTAAAAATCTTCTATCACCACTTCAATGGTATCTATATTTTTTAATTCCATTTATTAATAATATATTTTTTATTATATCAACACATCTTTAATTTCCTATTTAAATTTATATTATTTGTTTATCATATTGTTTCTTTCGATATAAAGATATAACACGGATCTTATTACGTGTCTTGTTTCGTGTGACATGCCTCGTTTAATGAGATACTAGAGTAAGTCAGACGACACGAATTGTTGGCCCAACTTTTTTCGTTTCCAACTAATTGTTGGCGCAATTTGAATGTTATAACATATTAGTCATAATTGCCCCGCACATTCTACCGAATTTCAACGAAAACGTATCTTATATAATTATCTATTTTTTTTCTTCATGTTTGGACAAATTGATACATGAATTTTTTTGTTACTTTTGTGCACATAACATTTTTGTTGTCGTTGTATCATTTTTAATTTTAGATGTTTGTATTAAATCTCATTTTGCTTATATTTAAAATCTGGTAATTGAATTTCTTTTTTTTGTTGCACATTTACTCCTTAGAAACAAAAAAAAAACGAGATACACTAAACTGTAACAATAGTAAAAAATGAAATGCTTAATATAAAAATCTAAAAATACTACAAGAAAAATCATAGGTAGAAAAAAACAGGTAATAAGTTGTCATAACATGAAAGATTAGGTATAAAAAAATATCCATAAACGATTAACATATATTTATGCGAAATTTAGTTGAATTATTATGAGTTTTTCTACCATGCTTGTTGAGCACTATACTTGTTTTTTTATTACTAGGGTGAGCTTTATTACCATGCTTTTTCTACATATGTAAAACTTTAAAAGTATGAAAAATTATAAATTTTTTAACGACGCATAATATTTGCATCGTACTATTAATAATATCAAATTCCTTTAGGATTCACCTTTATGGCAACAGAAGAATATAAAAAAATATATATATTAAAAACATAGTGCTCTTGAAGCATGATAGAAAGACCCTTATTATGATTAAAAAAAATTCCAGAAATAAAAAACAAGTGTATTAGATAAATGCTCACCCCTAACTTTTAGTTATGCATTAAATAAAATGATTCCAACGTTTACTATATTATTAACAAAACAAATACACAAAACATGGAGCAACTATTGCACACACGATGGAGAAATAAAAAGGAATCCAACCAAAACCTAAAATAAGTGAGAGCTGAGGCTTTTGTAGGACTTGAATACCCACCCGTGGTACGTAGTAGTATGCACAGAGAGAGAGAGAGAGAGTATTATGGTAATTAATTAATTATCCTAGTGAAGATGGAAGTGAAATAGTGGTGGGGGATTAATTTAATTAGCTTCCTTCCAAATAGTTGCAGAGCTTCACATGGCGGCCCAATG
Source organism: Clarkia xantiana subsp. parviflora (assembly GCA_036873135.1). NCBI lineage: Eukaryota > Viridiplantae > Streptophyta > Magnoliopsida > Myrtales > Onagraceae > Clarkia > Clarkia xantiana. The sequence goes on from JAPTYO010000012.1 coordinate 4,338,908, forward strand.
AATCCCTTCTCATCTTCTTCTTCAAGTGTTTCGTGGCTGCTCTAAGCACCCTATTCAGACCCTAATAAGCAATCACACACATATTTGATTGAGTTAGTTTTACATGATAAAGCTAGAAATTTTGTTCAAAGAGTATAACAATTGAGTTAGATGTAAATATATTTAGTAAAAAAAATTGTAAAACAAACTTAAAGTTTTAAAGGGTTAAACTAATATTATTCACAAACTTTAAAATAAAAATTACACATTATAAAACGTTGAGATGGAGTTTATGTGTATAAATTGTTAACGGATATTTTAAGAGTCTAATAAACAGCTTTCTATTTTATTCATCACGCGACTCTATTCTCTCAAAATTAGAACTAACTAATTTATAGACTCGTAAAACTTGAGCTAGTAATTTGTTGGAAAAGTCAGAGTTACCTTTGTAGCAAAAGGAGGAAGACAAGCACATGAGTTGCAGGATGGAGTCCGTACAACGGAGACCTGATCAACTTTCTTCTTACTGGGTCTCATCATCCTCTTCTTCTTGAAAGCGGAGGGTGACGTCACCTTAGGTGAAATGGAAAACAGCTTCCTCTTGTTGGTTTTGGGAGTAAAATGAGTAGTAGTTGGAGGGGGATGAGGGATGAGAGGAGACCAGATGGAGCTCTGAGAATAGTCGAAACCGTAGGCCGAATTGTCGGGGAACTTACACAGCAGATCCTTCGACATCACCGGAACCAAGTACTCCACTACTTTACCTGATACTGATACTGATGATGTCCTCATTATTACTACCGCGATTCTCGATCAAAACTACTTTACTTTGCGGCACAAAAGAACACAATGTGGATATTTGATTTAATTTAAGGAAAAAGGTGGATGCAGTGTAACGGTTCTGTCGTAGTATACACACACACCGACATGAGAAAAATGTTACCGTTGGAATTAATTCATATTTAATTTGTCAACATCCATACGTACAAAATTCAGTTGGGGGTTTTCATTTTAAACTTAACAACCTAATAAACCATGGTTTTGAAAACTCAACCGGACATGGTCGGACTGAGTGAATTATGAACCGACCACATAAGTGGTTTGGTTCTAATAAAATAGTAAAATGCATAATAAATCCGCTTTCATTGGTCAAGATCAAATTGGATCAAACTAAATCAGTGTCAATTCAAATATTAAAAAATAGGGTTAACAGATCTTTTGGTCCATGATGTTTGACAACTTTTGGGTTTTGGTCAATGATGTTTTTTTTTACCTAGTTTTGATACCATATGTTTGCAGATTTTTTCTAGTTTTGGTCGAACCATTACATTCCGTCCATTTTTTGATATGTTCAAGTCACGTGATGCACTCTACACTTTAAATTTAGTCCATCTAATACTTTCTTAACCTTATTTTTTGTTCAATTTAGTCCCGAAGTTTCAAAATTGACCCCAATTGGACAATAGGTCCAATTGAATTTTTGAAACTTCGGGACTAAATTGAACAAAAAAAAGGTTAAGAAAGTATTAGAAGAACTAAATTGAACAAAATTGAAAGTTTAGGGTGGATCACGTGACTTGTACATGTCAAAAAATGGACGGAATGTAACGGTCGGACCAAAACTAGAAAGAATCTGCAAACATATGGTACCAAAACTAGGGGAAAAAAACATAATGGACCAAAACCAAAAAATGGTCTAACATCATGGACCAAAAGACCTGTTAACCCTTAAAAAACATGGACTGAGAATGTATGTTTATAACTGAATACTGGGTTGAGTGTATTTTATTTTTGTTGGAGTCGATCGAACCGAGGTAAATCGATCAGACCGGTAACCGGACACATTGTCAGTTGAAGGTTATGTTCGGTTTTTAAAATATTATTAAAACCCGTATGAAGTATATGTCGTGTTGTAATTTTTTTTTTTTTTTGCAATGTCTTCTTCACACCATTCACGTCTTCAAAACCGTTTGAAATGTATTCTGATCTTTGCTGCAACTGAACCGCTGATATGTCCAATTTGCAATCCGACCGATCCAACCGCCGGTCCGGTATTCAAAACACTGCTATTTTGAGTCGGATTTAACTTTGGGTGCAACAAAGCAAATTTACCAACTATTACCTTTCCTCACAATTATTTTTTACTGAATAACTATTACTTTGATTGAATAAAAAAAAGGTTAATAACCTATGAAAGGTCTGAAGTTTGACCCATATTAACCAGAATGGTCTAAAGTTACAACTTTGTTGATATTTGGTTTTCTGTCCATATTTAGGGTTAAATTTAACAGAATGGTCTGAAATGACACTTTTGCCCCCTTTTAATATTTTGTTTTATTTAATACCTTATTTGAGGAAATGTGAAATGATAAAATTACCCCTTAATTCAAATTAAGAATTGAGTCCCTATTTTTTTTATTTTGTTCAATTTAGCCCTCAAATTTATATTCTTAAGTTTTAATTTTTACAATTGAGTCCTTATTGTTTTCTCCGTCACCGCACAAGTCCACCGGCCACCACCCGAGGACGACGACCACCACCCAAGGTCGACGACGACCACCAATCGGGCCGACCACCACCAAATCGTGGCCGGTCAGCCCCGATTGATGGTGGCCGCCACCCCAATCGGGGCCAGCAACCCAGATTGGTGCTGGCAGCCACCGATTGGGGCCGGCCACTACCCCAATTGGTGGTGGCCGGCCCCGATTGGTGGTGGTTGGCCCCGATTAGTGGTGGTTGGCCCCGATTGGTGGTGGTCGCCACCCCAATCGGGGCCAGCAGCCCAGATTGGGGCTAGCAGCCACCGATTGGGGCCGACCACCACCCCAATTGGTGCCTGCCACCACCACCAATCGGGGCCGGCCACCACCAATTGGGGTGGTGGCCGGCCCGATTGGTTGTCGTCGTCGGCCTTGAGTGGTGGTCGTCGTCGGCCTTTGGTGGAGGTCGGCGGCCGCGGGCGGTGACCGGCCACGATTGGGGCATTTTCGTCTTTTCATTTCAAGCATGTGAGGGGCACACTTTGATAGAAGAGCATTTTTGGGATTTAATTTTATTTCCGGTCACATGCCAAACACGTGACCAACTTCCGTCAGTTTTAACGGAAAAAATTAACGGAGACCTTTTATATCAACAAAGTTAAAACTTCAGACCTTCCATATTAACTTTTGAAACTTCAGATTTCTCCAGTTAACATGGGTCAAACTTCAGAACTTTCATAGATTATTAACAAAAAAAAAAGTTTGTACAGTAATTTGTAAGGATTAAGTACCTTTTCATACCACTTCTTTGCAAAGAATCCACTTTTGGTACCACTTCTATTTTTTTGTATACTTTTGGTACCAATGTTTTCAACTTTGTATCCTTTTGGTACCACCGTTAACTTTCCGTCCAAATTGGCCGTTAAGTGGTATGTGCCATGCACGTGACCGCCCTAAACTTTTGAATTTGTTTCAATTTAGTTCATCTAATGCATCCCTAACTTTTAATTTGTTCAATTTAACCCTAAAATTTCCAAATCGAACCCTTAACCCAAATTAAACTAGCCGGACCTAGCCTAGGGCTCAATTGGGGCTAGGTCCCAATTGACCCAGCCGGACCTAGCCTAGGGCTTGGTCCGACCCTGGGCCAGGGTCGCCGGACCCAAGCGAACCCGACCTAGGGTCAGACCTAGCCCTAGGCTAGGTCCGGCTAGGTCAATTTGGGTCATGCCACTTTACGGCCAATTTGGACGGAAAGTTAACGGTGGTACCAAAATGTTACAAAGTTGAAAACATTGGTACAAAAAGTATACAAAAAAATAGAAGTAGTACCAAAAGTGGATTCTGTGTAAAGAAGTGCTATAAAAAGGTACTTAATCCATAATTTTTGTAAACTACCAAAGTTCAATACTCAGAGGGGCACATAAATCAACAACTGACAGGTTTTCCAGAGTTGAGAGAAAAAAACAGTATGCATTACAACAAGTAGTAATCCTTCCAGCCAAACCAAGTAATACAACACCAAATTCCATTTAACCACAAAAAATACATTTCGATACAAGACGTTATAAACATATTTAAACTAGTAAGTATCAATTAATACGAGCAAGAAAAACAACACTGTTATTTAGTATCATTCAGCAACCTTCACACCCGACAGGTACACCCGACTCTGGATCACTTCCCCCCCAATCCAGAAACCCGGCATCACCATCAGCCCCACCTTTGGCTTCTCCTCGCTGCGTTCATCTATTACCAAATTCTTAACCACACTTTCCATGTACATTTCCAAGAACTCGCTCCCACTCTTCACCTGAAACACCATTACATTAGGTTCGAAAGAATAAGCTAACCTATGCAACAGCCATATTGCTTTTGACAGTTTCAGAAATGCCTGGTAGAACGGTGTCCTCGGATGTCCACCCCCTGTTACAAAATTCCTCTGATCTGAATTCCCAAAGAATGAAGCCTCCATCTTTGGATGAACCACTAATAGGTATTTGGTGCGACAAAATCTCCCAAAGATGGAATCTGGGTTCTGCCCTAGCATGTCGAGCGGATCCATCTCTCTCAGTGCAAGATATTGATGGAAGAAACTGTCTCTGTTAGCCTCTGATTCTATATCAAAAGATTCCTCCTGAAATCCACTGAACATCCTCTGGCATATGTTCGACTCAAATGCATACTTCTTGTGAGCCCTCTTTGCATAAACTACACTAGGTTCAATAGAGCTAGCTGCAGCATCTAAGTCCCACCCAGCTGCCTTCATCATATTAATCAACGGTTTGGAGAAGTCGTGTATGGCCTTGGAAGCAGCTTCCACAGCCGAAACAAACAGTTCCGGGGTAAGATCCACTGGGAAATATCCATCAGAAGACGATTCTTTGCTTGACAAACCCCTAAGCTTGAGATTCTTTTCAAGCTTCCCCTTCTTCACATTTGCTTCTTCAATCTGTTGTTGCAACTGAACAATCTCAGAATCCTTGTTGTGAATCTCAGACTGGAACTTCTTCACCATGACCTCGTATGTCTTAAGCAGGCTTTGCTGCTCTTGGATTTCAGCAGCTAAACGGGAGTCCTGAGGAGAGATGCACAACGGCTTTGGATTGTTCTCTCTATAAGAATGCTTAAGTTCAGATAGGTTCTTGAGCTCCGAAACTACAACCTTATCAGCAGCTTGGATTTTATCAGGGTTATAAGGGGTATGAGCCGCCTGGAGCTGGATATAAGCTGATTTTAAGGAGGAAATGTTTGAAAAGACTTTGGATATGAGGGCTTCCAAGGCCTCGGGATTTAGATTAGAAGCGTCTTCCATTGGTTGTGGGTACACTTTTTGGATGCTGTTCTCTCGAAATTGATTATTTCTAGCTCCTACAGTGGGTAGCATAGCTACATGGAGAGCAGTATTAGTTGGACCTGCAACATTAACAATTCAAAATTACACGATTCGTCTTTGTTGAGAGGATACGGATAAGCTTCCCCCTATCCGTTCTTAAACCCGAATGGACTTGAAACTTTACAACCCTCTCATACGAAAGAAATGAATTATTCATTACCCCTCCATTACCAGTGGACAGTGAAGAAATACATTCCAGTCTAGCATTACATCTCAGACCAGAAGCAGCCACTGAGCAACTAGGAACTACGATTATCACATTTCATAAACAATAAAGCAGATGAAATCAGATCCTTCTTCAGAGTATACTAATTTTTTAATTCCAAAAGTAACGATTTCGAAATCAGGAACACTAATCATCTAGATAAGCTGCTAAACCTCCACTAATACAGATTAACTATCGAGCATACAAATATTTCATCGAAAACCAAAGAAATTATTGGTATTTCTTTCATTAGCAGACTAGCTGACCAGCAGTATTTTAGCTAGAAGAAGAAGAAGATTGAACCAAAATGAAATCCCAATCAAATGAAACAGAATCACCAATCGAAGGAAAGCAATGTCTTTAAGCACTCTATAATTCTTAATCGAAGAATGGGAAACGAACGTACCCAGACTGCAAAGGATTGGGATCTAGGGTTTTTGCATTGAACAATAGCTCCGCTCAGTGCTTTTCTGCTTTCTCCTCTGCTCGAATAGTAGTTTCTAAATTTGCAAGCTAAGCAAATAATATAGGACCGGAAAAAAGGGAAAAAAAAAAAGGAAGGAGGTAGTAAAAATACTAATGTCTAATAATAATGACTGGAACTGCAGTGTTTTTAAAACCGGACCGGTCCTTGAACCGGTAGGGTGACGGGTTCACGGTCCGACCGGTCCGACCCGGTCCAACCCGGTTCTGTCCATATATATAATATAATAATAAAATTAAAGATAAGTTTTTGCAGCTTTACTGCAATGTTGCCTTAGCAGCAATGTTTTCATCAGGGCCTCACTGCAATGTTTCCCGTCTCTTGCACAATCTCAAATCTTTTCACCAATCGTTCAATTAATCAATTGACCAAAAAAATTGTTGTAAAAATTTAAATATTTCCTCTTTTCTGTCTAGGAGGATTGATGACCGATTATAAATAGGGCTATAGGAGTTGAGGAGGATAAATCAACATTCATTAGAAAACCAAATCTTTGCAACATCTAAGTCTCTCAGTGCGAACCAATGACCCCAGTGTGATAATTCAGACAAATCAAATAGAGGAAAAGACGTGTGAATTATGAAAACACCATTCTTTCACTTCAATTAATCGAGCCGCCATACTGTAAAGAGGAATTGAGGAGAACGAAATCGGTAGAATGGAGCAGCAGATGAGGAACGAGCTACACAAAATTTGAGTCTTGGAATCTGAGGTTGAAGCCTTAAAGGAATTGCAGTTGCAATGCCCCTGATTTGAGAAAAATGATTGTGTAGAACTGAAACTTTAGTTGCGGCGGCTGATTTAAGTAGGGTTTCAAGTTTTTTATATTGAAGAATATTAGACCGGACCGGTACCAGTTTTTGCGGTCTAACCCGGTCTAACCCGGTTTTGACTTGCAGAACCGGTTTAATAGTGCATCTTAGTAAATTACACGGACCGGACCGTTAAGATGGCCGGTTCACGGTCTGACCCGGTCCGACCGCCGGTCCGGTCCGATTTTCAAAACACTGACTGGAAGCGCAGGACTTAGAAAAATGGTTAAATTTTAAATTATCTACAATGGTATTACTTAGTATTACTTAATTATGGGTTTTAGGGGTGGGCACTAGACCGGTTCAGCCCGGACCGGTTCCGAACTGGACCGGAACTGTTTTAAACGGTCTGGTCTAGTAATGACTATGGTTTTATATTGGCTTAGGTTGGTCTAAAAAAAACTGGTCTGGTTATAACCGGTCCAGAACCGGTCTAGAACCGGTTTGGGCCTGTTTTTTGAAAAAATAAGGCCTAGACCGATTTCATACGTCGGACCGGTTCTATCATTAAAAACCCGTAAAAACCGGTCCAAAACCGGTTTTTTAAAAAAAAAAAAAAATCCAACAGAACGGCACTGAATCCAAAACTGAAAAAAAAAACACTGCAAATCCAAAATACTACAGAGACTGATCCATCAGATCAGCCAATCCAAAAATGAAAATAAAAAAATTCACATGCCACAATCAATCAGTCAAAGACTCAAAACACTGCACCACTGCACAATCCATAACACAAGTCACTACACAATCCATAACTAATAACACTGCACCACCTGCCAGCGAGCAGCATCTTCCACAACCAAAACAAAACACTGCACTACCAGCATCCACAAGCACAACACTGCACCTGCATTCATAACACAAGCATAATCCATAAATCCCACCAAAATCCATAACATAAGCCACACACATTGAATCCAGGACAACACAATAGACAACACACCAAATTCATAACTAATGAGCTAAGATATTCAGCTTAAGCTAGGATGCTTTTCTTATCTGTCAGACACGTCTTAGTGAGATATTTTGAGTTCACATTTGAGATTTTACGGACGTACCAAATCCGTAACACATCCACGTTCTGATGCATTCATGAATGTCTTCTCTAGAGATAAGAAATCACATCTGCTTCTTGAGCATTTGGATTATCTTTAACAAACTCTGCAAAAATTAATTATGTGTAAGTGCAAGTCAAAAGCATAATATAGGAATTTACATAAAACTAAAAGTGCAATTATGCAAGTCTAATACATACCATCTTCCATCCTCTCAATCTCTTCAAGTTCATCCCTAGATAGCATGTAGGATGAACACCCCCTAATCCAATCTTGAGTACAAATGAGAGCTTGAACTATTTTAGGGGTCAGAAGACTACGGTATTCATCAACACTCTACCTCCTGTGCTAAAAGCACTTTCAGAAGCTACCGTAGAAACTGGTAATGCAAGCACATCTCTTGCCATTGCAGCAAGTATAAGAAACCTAGATGAGTTCACCTTCCACCAAGTCAACACATCCCGATTTGGTTTACTTTTATCGTATGGCTCCCTGTCTTCTCTCAAGTACTTAGACAATTCAGCTATTGGATCAGATTGCTAAGTATTCCCTGATGCACTCCAGAACATTGCATCCATATCATCATCAAATGAGGTTGGTGCAGGAGTGGTAGATTGCTCAATCTCCAGTGTCGGCGCCGCTGTCATTTGCTTATACTTGTCAAAAACATTCTTTAAATCACTGGACAATTTTTCCATCAACTTACGATGTTCTTCCTCATCCTTAGCAAACAAAGCTTTGAAAATGACATTTGCACCATCCATCTTCTGCCAGGGATCAAGAATCACAGCAAGCATCAATAAAGTGTTAATCTTCTTCGGATCCCCCCAATACTTTATGAACTTGATCTCCATCTTCTCTGCCATCCCCCTACTCCCTATATCATGATCTCTCATACGTTGGTTAATCAACATCCTAATATTTGTCACTTCAATTAAGTAAGAACTCGAAGTGACATATGATGAACCAGAAAGTCGGGTAGTAGCATCATAAAATTCCCGAAGAAATGGAACTATATCACATGCGTACTACTAATCATCTCTAGTAGGAACCCCAGTCCCCTTTCCACTGCTGAGTTCCTGAACAAAACCCCCATCTGTGAGTCCGAGTCGATAAAACGCATTCTCGTAAACAACAGCTGTCTCTAACATAAAAAATATAGAGTTCCATCGAGTCTTCACATCCAAGCACACTAGACGCTGCGAATTCACATTTGCACCTGATGCACAATTGTTAAATCTAGCATACCTTGATGGAGAAGATCTGGCGTACTTGACTGCATCTCGTATTCTAGAATACGCTCTTCTCAATATCTCTCAACCCATCACTCACAATCAAATTAAGTATGTGAGCAGAGCAACGAACGTGATACCGATCCCGATGCAGACTCGAGTTAGTATCCCAACTCACGAAACACTTGCTCAAGATATCAATTAGCAGGTTGTTTGCACTAGAATTATCCAGAGTAACAGTTAGAACTTTTTTGACATCCCAATGTATGAGGAGCTCTTTAATAACCTCGGCCATAGATTCACCAGTATGCCCACTAACCTGGACAAAATTTATGATCTTCTTATGGAGTTTCCAATCATCATCAATAAAATGTGTCGTGAGACACAAATAACCAAAATTATGACTTGAAGTCCATGTTTCAGTTGTTAAACAAACTCTGCCAGAAGCTCTTGAGATGAACCCCTTCAACAACAACTTTTCTTTCTCACACATCTTAAGAATATCTTTAGCTAAAGTGGTACGAGAAATGCATTCAAACCTAGGTTGTAACCTCTTCAAAAACTTCTGAAATGTCTCATTCTCAACAAAATTGAATGAAAGTTTAGCAGAGACAAACATGCGAACAAGCTCTGTACGACATGCTTCTTGATCAAACTTAGGATATAATGTCAAAGAGCTAGTCTCTAACCCTTCTTCCCTAGATGATTGTGGCCGTTCAGCATTCTTCTTATTAAAAGGAGATGAATGAAATCTACGCAAATGGTTACATAGGGTAGATGGTGTTGTTGTAAAAGTCAGTAGCCTATTATAATAGTTGCAATAAGCCTTTGCAGATTGCTTCGTACTTATCTCTTTATTTACTGTCATATGTTTCAAACACCATGATTCATTTACCCTTGACTTAATCCTCTTCGGATTAGGAGGTTTATGAGACTCTGACTCACCTCCAGTAGATTTGCTTCTTCTAGTCAAAGAATTTTCCGAATCAGATGAAATTTCCAGGTCCTTTGTGGGTATATCCGTTGCCGTTGGCAGTGCAGAAGTATTCTCTGAATTCCCAACTTCAACTATTCTCGTCCTTTTCCCCGTAACATAATTTTTCTCAGAATTGGAAGGTCCCGATCCCGAAGGCTGCCAAAAATCCAAAAAGAACATAAACAAAATTAGATAATTCAACATCGATCAAGAACATTAATTAAAAACTCTAATTCATCCCTAATAAGCTTAATTGAACAACAAAATCTCAATTTTGAGACTTCCTAAGCATTCCAAGTCTACTACTAAGCTTAATTTAAAAAACCCCCAAATTTGTAAACCCTAATTCGACTTAAAAGCCCTAATTTTGAACTCTAATTACTAATTAGAACTCTAATTCATCCCTAATAAGCTTAATTGAACAACAAAATCTCAATTTTGAGACTTCCTAAGCATTCCAAGTCTACTACTAAGCTTAATTTAAAAAACCCCCAAATCTGTAAACTCTAATTCGACTTAAAAGCCCTAATTTTGAACTCTAATTACTAATTAGAACTCTAATTCATCCCTAATAAGCTTAATTGAACAACAAAATCTCGATTTTGAGACTTTCTAAGAATTTCAAGTCTACTACTAAGCTTAATTTAAAAAACCCCCAAATCTGTAAACTCTAATTCGACTTAAAAGCCCTAATTTTGAACTCTAATTACTAATTAGAACTCTAATTCATCCCTAGTGAGCTTAATTGAACAACAAAATCTCGATTTTGAAACCATATTTCACCAAATTAACAAAACCCTAATTTGAAATTTCTAACATTCTTTTGAGGACCCATGAGTGACAGAGCAGAGGAACTGCAGACAGTCCAGGAGAGAGAGCGGCCGGCGGGGAGGCGGGCGACGGAGAGGCAGGCGGCCGAGTGCTGGCGGCGCGGTAGGGAGGACTGGAGGAGGGGCAGTTTACTGAGAGTCTGAGAGTACAGGGTGTGACAAGAGAAAAAAAAAACGGGGAGTGAGTGAGAAAGAACTGAGATGGTCTCTGTCTCAGTCAAAAGTCAAAACATTTTTTTTTATACTTAAAAGCAATTCAAAACCGGGCCGGGCCAGGCCGAACTGGTTAATTGGACTGATTTGGTATACCCCTTGGACTGGTTCCAATTTAGGGGTTGCAAACCAGTCCAATTTGGACCGGTCCACTCCGGACCGGTTCCATACTGTCCGGTTCCGGACCGGTTTTTTTTCCCAAGCCTAATGGGTTTAATGCATTTTTTATGTAAAATATATAAAAATGTGTTATATTGGTTTTACATCCTTTAAAGTGGGGTCCATTTGTTTTTACGTAACATATTCTTTAAATTTAAAGAATGCACAATGTATTGCGTAATTAATTTTTAATTATAAATTAATTCATTTTATAATTACTGTTAATATCTTATTACTGGTTGTTGGAAAATTTAACAATTAAATATATTTAAGTAATACGATTGCATAGCAAATATTGTTTACGCGCGTATCTTAGCTTTACGTATTACTTGAATTATACATAAATGTCTACGTGAAACCTTTAAAAAATACAATTTAAGTAAAATAATTGTGGATGCTCTTAGTGACTAAACTCATTCTTCCAGGAAGTATTCCCATCTTTTTTTTTTTCTTTTCTTTTATGCGAAGTAATCATAATAGGGGCACCATCAGGAGGTCACTCGTAATTAGGGATGGCAATGGGTCAAAACCCGCGGTTTTAACCCACATCCATATCCACACCACACACTTTTCGTGTGATCCATATCCAACCCATATCCATGTAAACTTTTCTGGATCACCCATATCCATACCGCGACACTATATGGTTACCCGCACTGCACCGTATAGTGTCGAATAAATCGGTGGTGGCCGTCCGGAGTCGGGATTGTGGCCGGCCGGAGTATAGTGGTGGCCGGAGTAGGGTGGTGGCCGGCCAGAGTCGGGGTGGCGATCGCCGGAGTCGGTGTGGTGGTCGCCGGAGTCGGTGTGGTGGTCGCCGGAGTCGGGGTGGTGGTCGCCGGAGTTGAGCGGTGGCCGACCGGAGTTGTGGTGGCGGTCGCCGGAATAGGTGGTGGCCAGCCAAAGTCGGGGTGGTGGTCGCCGGAATTGGGGTGGAGGTCACCGGAGTTGGGCTGGTGGTCGACGGAGTTGAGCGGTTGCCGACCGGAGTTGAGCGGTGGCCGACCGAAGTTGTGGTGGCGTTCGTCGGAGTTGAGAGGTGGCCGGCCGGAGTCGCGGTGGTGGTCACCGGAGTCGTCGTGGTGGTCATTGGAGTCGTGGTGTTGGTCACCGAGTCATGGTAGTGGTCGCCGGAGTTGGACGGTGGCCGACCGTAATCATCGTGGTGGTCGCCGGAGTAGTGGTGGTGGTCCCCGGAGTAGTGGGGGTGGTCGCCGGATTTAGTGTGGTGGTCGCCGGAGTTGGGCGGTGGCCGACCGGAGTCGTGGTGGTGACCGGTTAAATTAGTGGGATAGCCGGTTGGAATCGTGGAAGTGGCCGATCGACCACAAGAATGTACTTAAAAAGACACAAAAAAAGAATAATATGGATTATCCACATATTATCCATATCCAACCCATATCCACGTGGATTATTTTTAAAATCCATATTAACACCACAGATCCATGGTGCGGGTATCCATACTTATATATGGTGCGGTTTATCCATGGAGCGGGTAAAAATCCACCCCATTGCCATCCCTACTTGTAATATGTTTGCTTAACACCTAAGAGTAAAGTGCTCGTCATAAATATATTTTAATTTTCATCATCACTAACGGGGATTGAATATATATCATTTGGTTAAGTGATAAACGATGAATCGTTATAGCATATACATGATTTTAGGGTATTCCGAGTCTCTTGTTCATTTTCAGAAACACCATAAATTTGAAAAATCAACGCTTACACTATTCTCATAATAGTAACATCCCAGTACGAAATATAGGACTTAAAACTATCTAGAAAACTATTTTTACAAATCCATTTAAATTGTTATTATATATATATATGTGCGAGTGAATATCAGAAATAGGCTACATTGCGAAACGAAATCTCAAACTAAGTTACTTTAGAAGATAATTTTCAAAATAGGCTTCTTCAAATTATAAATATATTTTTTAATATTATCTCTATTCTACATGTCATACCATAAAAAATAAACTTTTATTTTAACTCATATGTTTACAGTATATTCTAAATGAGCCTAAACAAATTCTGTTTTTTTTTTCTTAAAAAATATAATAGCTAATTAAGTATAGTAAATTTAAAATTTGGCAAAAAAATATATAATAGAATATTTAAAATAAAAATAAGGAATGTAAATAATACAAATGCATATAGCGATAAAACTTATAAATGTACTTACCATTAGTTATCAAGATTAATAAAAATGTTATTTTTATTTCACAAAATATGATTTATTTTGAAGTATGTGACAAAGTAAATATCTCAAATATATATGTATAGGAAAAAGTTATAAAAATGAAATCTAAAAAAAAATGTTTGGTAAAAAATGTATTATTAGTTAGAAACTTTGTCCCAGCCCTACCTACCACTAAGTCATACAAGGTTAATTTGGAAATAAATATGTTATGAAGTCTCATATATAACAATATTTTGAAAACCAAATACAGAAGAAAAAAAATCTGGAAACTTATTACTCAATTAGCACATGACACAATTCAGATTAACGTCATTTCTCGATGCTGAAAACAACCAGTTTGGTCGATCCAAATCAGAATTGAACCTATTTGAATCAGCTTAGGCCGAGCCGTTCAAAAACCGGTTCATAAACGATTGTATGAAACACTTTGGCAATGCAAGCAACTTAACATGGTGAATCGAGTCATGCCTTATTTAAATAATTATACTTTCAATAGTTGAGATACCTAAAAGCAAAAAAAAAAAAAAAGTTGAGGTAATAAATACATAAAAAAAAAATTAAGTTTTTTTTATTTTTTTTTTATTTTTATGAATCATTAGAATAGATTAGTAAGTTTATTTTTAAGTTTTATTATCTATGTTTGCACACGGTGTCCTGAGTGCCTTCTTGCTTCGGACCTCCGCCCTTCCTTCTCCTCGAGATACCTGCAAAATGGACAATACCGATACCACAAGGGGATGGTACTCGATGAGTCATCTCCGATGCTTAAATGAGAATAGACTTTTAGAGAGATAAAGTAAGTGCTAGAGAGAGATAGCAATATTACCTTTGAATGATGGGAGGAGAGCTCTTATTTATAGAGTTCCTATTGAACCGCCCCGGTTCCAGTGCTTTCCTGGTCAGGTTGTGGCAGTTTCGTAATATAAGTTGGTCTTGACCGTAAAGATAGTGCATTTGACCTCGGTTCGACCGTAGGTGAGCTTAATATGTTTAAGTGTGTGGGAATGGCCTTCGAGGGCAAGCCCCGGGTGGTATATCGTCCGGGGATAGGGGTTCGGACGAGGGGAACTCGTCCGGACGGAGGAGGGATACCCGGATGGGTATCCCCAAGGCCCCGCTCGGGTAACCCGAGCGAGGTTACCTTGCTCGGGTCACCCCGAGGGAATTTTTCCCTCGGGGCCTTCTGAGTGGGCTTCACCACCCGTGTTGTTTTCGAGCCCAAGTGATGGGCATCGGGTGTCCGTTTTCCAAATTTTGAATTGTAATCGATTGTGGCCCAATTATCGAGTCCAATTTATAATAGCTTGGGCGTATATCCAACACCTGACCCCAAGTCAAGAAATTGTTTAACTTTTACTTGACTCTATTTTTGCGTAGTATCGCCCAAGCGAGTTGTGAAATGTACATTTATGACGATCCCGGCCTTTATCGAGTGCTCGATGAACGTCGTGATTTTTCCTTGCCTCCTGTTTAAAGAAGCCGGACATACAAAATGTTATTGTTAACTTAAGAAAATTTATGCCATGTATAGATATTGTATAAGGGTAAGAGTTACGAGCATTGGTCTCGTTTGCTTAGCCTTGAGACTGTGTCCTTTCATTTGAGTCTCCGTTTCATTGGAGTTTCTTGTAGAAGCGCTTGACACAACTCTATATTAGAGAGGCTATAGGACATCCCTTGTTGGAAGGATGTTCATATAACATTTGAGTGTTAGTCGACATGAACGTGGGTGTTAGTACAAATATGTACATAGATTATGTAAATGATTATAAGTATGAAATATGGGCCTTAGTCCCATTTTACTTAGCCTTTAGGTCTATCTCCTTATCGGAGGAACCTCCATTTTAGGCTCTTAGAACCGATAGGGTGCTTTGGAAGCGGTGTTGCACTCTGTTTGCGAGAGTGCAAGTATGATCTTCTAGGTTTGGCCTTCAACGGTCATGGTGTTTTTCTCCCCGTTTGTCGGAGTGTGGCATGGTCCTTTAACCCTATCCTTGCAATTCACTCTATATAGATGGAGGTGAGAATGGTTAAAATTCCTCATCTTACCCTTCGTATAAAAGAGTCTTTATAAATATATGTAGAAGGTTGTTCCCTTCATATACGTTCGAGTGTTACTCCCTTTGTGTAGGTAAAGGGGTTTCTCCCCTTGTGGATATTCTTTGTAATTTGGTCTCGGGGCTTCCCGGATGGTGATTTTGCCTTCGCGGCTCAGTGCTGAGGTTACTTCCGCGGTATGCATACCTTGCACCTCCATAAGTGGGGGCTTGGCCCTTGTGTTACTCATGCTCTATGGCCTGTGCATATAGAGTTGTATGTATATGGTTGCCCCCGTAGTGGGCATGCTTCGGACGCCGGGGGGTTAGCTATTGCGTTAATTGCGAAACCTACATATATGAGATTGTATATATATAGTTGTCCCTTATAAGTTATAGTGGACGTTTCTGGCGTTCCGGATGGAGGGGATTATCCCTTGAAATGGCTACACTTGGCAGCTCATGTATGTATCATTACTCCCGTAGTGAGTATTTTGATATCTTTACATGTAGGGGTTTACCCTTGTGTTGATAACACTTGGTAATTGATGAATGTATGAGTACCCTCGATAGTGGGCATGTTATTGTATTTAGAAAGATACTCCTTGTATTGGCTACGCTTGGTAGCTCAAATATAAGGTTGTTCCCATAGTAGCCACGTTTTGCGCGTCGAGTGTATGAGTGGGGATAGTGTGTATTGGCTTGTAACATTCTAGCCTCCTTCCTCTCTTGTTGAGCATTTATTACCTAGACATATGTCCATGACCCCGTAATAGGCATTGGATCATTATGAATTTTGGGATGTTGTAGTTGAGGAGTCGTTTTCTCTTTGGTGGGGGTTATCCATCCACCTTATATTATCACGCCTTTGTTTCCCCCTAGGTTGGCATAGGGAGACGGTCGTGACCTTGGGATCCTTGAAGTTTCCTTACTTGCTTGTGGGGTGGGCTGGAGGATGTCTGTTTCTTAATTGGGCATGTATCCCGCTTTGCCCCACGAGTTAAGCAATGGTCTTAATCTTTCCTTGACTCTATGATGGTCGTATAGGCGTCTGATTAGACTATTGATAATTTGATAGTTGTTTGAAAGCTTGGTGGAGATGTTAGCATATGGTGATTGGGCGCCGTAATTGGTAGCCCATTAATATGTATACGTTACCTAAGAAATTGGGTAAATGTCACATTAGGGAAATTGAGCTTGACCCAAATCCCAATTGACATGAGAGGCCCAAAATATTGGGCCTCCCTTATACATGGTCGGCAGAACTTTACAGGTAGGGGTAAAGTGGACTTTTGTCCACTTTGCTCCTCCTATAAATAAATGGTGTTAAGGTTTTATTTGGGGCAATTCACAATTCCTCCTAAGTGGTGATTTGAGAGAAAACCCTCTCCCCTAGAACACAAGTTTCGGCCGAACCATATTGCACCACCAAGGGTGTGCCAATTTGCTTAGAGAAAAACACTCCGGAGATCCGTCCCTGCCAAGAATCGATCAGAGGCTTTGCTGTGGAGACAATACCGCGTAGGACTTCCTTAACAAAAACTTCTACGGGTTCCGTCCGGTGGGTCGTAAACTCCCTCAGTATGATCCTTGGGGACTACGGAAAGAGTTTAAGGTATGTGCATATCTTCCGCTGCTTAATTCTGATTACAAGCATGTACCTTGTTTATGTTTCCGTAGTAATCTGCCCCGTAATCCAATAGTGGTATCAGAGCCTGTGTTAAAAGTTCTTGATTTTGATAAATTGACATTCTTGAAAATTTGAGTTTCTGGCCGAAAATTTCAAGATGTGATCTTTTGAAAATTTCGAAATTTTAAAGTGGATGTGCCGAAATTTTCATGATGTTCTTAGTAAAATTTGATGTTCATGATCTTCAAGAAAAATGGGACTTTTATAAAAATCAAACATTGAATTGTAGATCTTATTAAAATTTGATCTTGAAATTTGACCACTTGTTTCCAATTTGGTGTTTTCGGCCGAACCCTATAGGAATTACAAGGTGAATTTTTTTAATTTCTTAGGCCCCAGGTTAAAAGTTTCGGCCGAAATAGGTCTAGAATATTGTTTAATATATTTTAATATTTATTAAAGGTAACAATATATCTATAATTGGAAACATAAGGATATGTTCACATTAAATATATGGAAATATATATGACTATCAATATATCTAGCTAATTTATAGGGATTGATATATTATTGATAGATTTAGTTACCTAAAAGATTAAGAAAATATATTGTCAGTATATTTGTTTCCCTATAAAAGATATTGACAATATATAAATCTATATATATAATTGGGCCGAAATTTATATATATGTATATATATTGTTGATTTATTTACATCTTATAGATAGAATCTTGACAATAAATATATATATATATAGATGTGTGCCGATTTTCATATATGTATGCAATATTGGAAATTATTTTATATAGTTAATAATTCTTGGAGACTAAGTTAAGTTTTTAGTGGACTTTAAAACCCTACTTAGCCCACAAGATTATTTCATCCCAACCCTATGAGATTAATGGGCCGGTCCAATTTGCTAAACCGGATAGGAATAAAACTAAACCAGATTTTCTTAATCGGTTCGACCTAGTCGGGTTGGGTCGAACTGGGGTAACTAAGTGGACCTAACCGAACCGGTTTTGTGTGTTGAACCGAACCCTATTTTATTGGACCGGTTCAGACTGAACCAAATTTTGAAAATAAAACCGGATAGAACCGAACCAGATTTGCTGGACTGAACCAAACCGGACTGAAATTGACTGAACCGAACTGGATTTTTCAAAATCGAATTCAAGTTAATTAATAAAACAGGATGGCTAAGTTTTAAAATCCAAATGTTTTTTAACTTTAATTAGTCTACACAGTGCTCGAAGGTTTAAAAATTCATGTTTTTTTTTTATTAAACCTTAATGCCTAGTTTCGATTATGGGGGGTGGATCTCGGAAATGCATGATTTAGGGACTGGATTAATTAGAGGGCTGAATAGCAATTGTTTACTATTCTTCACATATATTTGTTGGATTACGGGGACGTAATACTACGGAATGCTAAACATGTACAAGCAAGAAATCTAATCTACGCAGCGGAATTAGTACACATACCTTTTAGCTTTCCTGCCCAAGAACAATGTGGTGGGAGTTCTGATCCTCTGGTCGGAACCACGTGCAAGTCTTCGTTAGAAGAAGTCCCACGCGATGTAGCTCCACAACAAGACCTCTGATCGATTCTTCAATGGAGATGGAACCTCGGAACCAAGATGTTGCAGCCGAATCTTTAGACTAGGGGGTGAACAAGTTTTCTCAATGGAGATCCTTGTTCTTATTTATGAGTGAATAAACTCTTAGCAGACACCCCTATATATAGTATTGGTGAGTTGTCAAAAGGAAACTCCAACCAATGTGGTACTATAGGCTACTATAGGCCGGCCGAATTGCATGTTAAAGGGGGAGGCCCAATTTTGGGTCTGCCTTGTCAATTACTAATTGGATTTGGCCCAATTAGCCTAATATGACAATTACCCAATTTAACTTAGGTAAATCCTTAATTAACGGGTTCCTATTACGGCGCCACGTCACCAAATGCTAACAGCTCCCACTCGCCGGAATATGCGGGTGCTTGTTAATCTATATGGTTATGCAATAGTATCAATATCTCAGTCTTCGTCTCCGTCTCCGAATAGTTCATACAAGGCTTGCCGTGCGACCGGCGGATACGACGGGCATCGTGCTACTCATCTGTTAGGAGTATTGTAGCGCCCGCAGAACGTTGATTCCCTTTCATGAACCAAACCTGTTTGAAATAAAACTATGTACCGCACTGTATCCTTGGTCAACTGTTAATTCTCAAATTTCCCAGTTTTCCTCAAAGGAATACTTCTCCAGGGCATCAGTACAAGTGTTCACAACCTTCAACTAATATCTGGTTGGCGGCCACCTAGTGAACACGAGAGTCGGTGAATTAAAGGTGAACTCGACCATCCCCATCGCTTATACCCTTAGTCCGACTCATCCGGTTTCCAAGACGTGGTCACTTGGCTGTTTTATTTGGCACTACGCTCGTACGCCGGGAAGCGAGCATTGAGCCAGACCTTAGGTATAAGTTCTGAGTCCGTGAGGATACTTTGGATGCCTCTTCATAAGGCATCCTGGATCAATCACACGCTCAAGGTGAATAAGTATGCGCCCTTTGAATCACAAGGATTCTAGCTAGCACAACCGAGCATGACCCCGTGGTCGAACGTGGCACGTGCAGTATTAAGCATGCGCCGATAGCACACCTGGTAAAGCCAGGGATGGGATATGTCAATAATGTTATCGCAGAGTCTCTCATCTGGCCTTGAATTTGATATATAGTGATGGAAAAAGTCCAACTCGGCGATTTACAAAACGAAGATTAAGTCATGCTGTTAAGCGTGACAATGTTATCATTTTGTTTAATCAGGTTTATCCCCCTGATTCTTACCCAATCTTGTTATGGTAGAGGTCCATCTCTCCTTACAAGATGACTGTGTCTGTTTGACGAGGCTAGGTTCACATTCAACATAATTTTGGTGGAAGAATTTTACTTCTTCATACGACTTAGTTTATAGACCGTAAAATCCGATGTTGTTAATCATTATGACGTCTATAAATCATAAACTCAAATTGCAATTCTTTTATTCAATTG
The DNA here is from genome assembly GCA_036873135.1 of Clarkia xantiana subsp. parviflora. Taxonomy (NCBI): domain Eukaryota; kingdom Viridiplantae; phylum Streptophyta; class Magnoliopsida; order Myrtales; family Onagraceae; genus Clarkia; species Clarkia xantiana. The sequence continues at coordinate 4,359,149 of JAPTYO010000012.1, forward strand.
AAACATAATTTCAAATGTCAAAATGTTATCACTTTTACAAGCCACACAGTCTAAGCCCTACGTAATCCAAGCAGTTTTACGTGCTTTTCAAAAATTTCCCTACGTAACGGCTTAGTTAAAGGGTCTGCGACCATATTGTCTGTAGGCAAGTATTCTAAAGCGATTATGTTGTCTTCCAGAATAGATTTAGCATAATTGTATTTCACATCTGTTGGGTTATGATTAAACCCGATATTACGAGCATAAAGTCGAGTACGTTTAAAAGGAAAGGAGGAGTCGTCAAAATTTCTTATTCGTATTAACGAGATAAATACAAAAGGTCGACAACGACATTTGAGGAGGTCGACTTTTAAAGCACGACTGATCGACCAGAAGATGATTGAACTACTTAGCCTCTGGCAAAAGACGCTAATCGAAGTCGACCACGGAAGCGCCAGTGGAAACCCTTATTCCAAAAAAGAAGGGACAGGTGGCGACCTTTTTCAACCACCTCCAATAGGAAACCTTCATCCGAAGGTAAAGATGGGTGGCGGCCTGCTTCAAACCGTCTTCAAGAGGAAACCTCCCTCTGAAGTAAAGGACATGTGGCGACCTGCTTGTCACCTGGTTGAAGAAACCTTTCTCAGTAAGAAACACTTAGCTGGAGACCAGCTTGTCACCAGCTGACTGCTCACCGTCTCTTTCAACCAATCACAGGAGGGTAATCGCCGCCCCTGAACAGCCCATCAAGGCGTAGTAGCCGCCATATAAAGTCGGTAACTTATCCCTATAAATAGGGACTATTTCTATTTACGCCGGCAGATTCAGTCAGTTCTAATACGTTCTTATATTATTACTCTCAAATCCATTTACTGACTTAAGCTTCGGAGTGGAATCAGGGGCCATCCCCCACCCCTTTTTCAGGTTCTCGCCCCACATAACCTCTTAGAGGAAAACTTAGCGTTCGAGAGAGCTAAGTCCGAGGCGATACTTGGAAGTCCATTCCCCGAAGTTCAAGGCCACGTCATTTTGATCCCAACGACATCAATGTGCTTTGTCCTACTATGGTACTTTGGATTCTTAACTGCCGCAATGGCCGCCTAACTGTCGGAGTATACCTTCACAGGTTTACTCTTCTTGTCGGTGCCAATTATTGCAGTAAGAAGTCTTTCCAGCCAGATCGTTTTTTTTTTGTGTGTTTTTGGAGAGGGCAACGAATTCCGATTCCATAGTGGAAAGCGCGACACACGATTGCTTCTTGCTTATCCATGATATGGCAGCATTAGCAAGGAGGAAAAATCCTCCTGTGGTGGACTTTCATCCGGATCGCCACAGTGGTCGGCGTCACTATAACCAGTCAATTCGAGCTGATCGCCCTCATAGCACAGAACGTAGTCGGCAGTACCTTTCAGATATCTGATAATTCGTTTTACGGCCTTTAGATGTTCATGTCTAGGATCTGATTGGAATCTTGCTACTAGGCCCACATCTTAACAGATGTCTGGCCGAGTACAGAGCATGGCGTGCATTAGACTTCCTACCATGCTCAGATACTCTGCATTCTACTGTTCACGCTCCTGCTGGATTTTCGGGCCATCACGCTTCGATAGCGCGCACCCGAACACAATCAGCGTATCCACGGGTTTAGCATCCAGCATTCTGAATCTTTTCAACAGTTTGTTGATATATGATTCCTGAGATAGACATAATCTCCGGGTGGCACGAGCTCGAGCAATTTTGATGCCTAAGATGTACGTGGCCTCTCTAATGTCTTTCATCTCGAATGCTAATGCTAACCAGGACTTTGATTTATTCATAAAACTCACGTCGTTCGCAACAATGAGTATGTCATCCACGTATAGTGTTATGATGATATACTTAGACCCGGAGGTCTTGGTGTATACGCAGGGATCCTCGTGAAGATTCACGAATCCGTATCCGGCGATTTCCTCGTGGAATCTGCGATACCATTGCCGAGACGATTATTAAAGGCCGTATATAGATCTTTGGAGTTTGCAAACTTTACGTTCTTTGCCAGGAGTAATGAAACTCTCTGGCTGCTCCATATAGATCTCTTTCTCCAGTTTTACTTGGAGAGGTTTAGTCTTAATGTCCATTTGATGCATGCTCGAGTTCGAGACTTGCAGTCATGGGCAAGGACGGCCCTGACTATGGTGTAACGCATAGTTGGTGAGTCCGTCTTTATCAAAGTTCACTCCGTGAATTTGGGTATATCCTTTCGCAATTATTCAAGTTTTGCACCACTTGAAATTTCCACCAGAAGTGAATTCTAAGATTTCACTTTCTAGTTCTGTGGTTAACGGATAAATCAACCAATGACTAAAACTGAATTAGTTCTTATTTAGGCAATTTCATCCTCCATTGTTTTCCTCCATTCCCTCGTTTTGAGGTCCTTCCTTTGCTTGCTGAATTGTCACTGGTTCAAGAAAGAACATCAATATGTTTAACACATCTCGTTTGATGGGATACTTATCGAAAGAAGTTTGTTGCCTTTGACTATGTCTAGGCACGTTAATCCCATGTTTTAGTCTAATTGTTACTCCCACTCGGAATAATGCTTCTTATCGGGGCATTACTCTCATTGGTAACAATGGTGGTGGTTGAACTTACTTGGAATATCCTCTCGGTCTCGGGTTTTTACCTCCGAGATGTATTCCTCGATCACTAGGATCTGGAACCAAGTTGGTTATTCTACTCCCACTAGGAAAAATGGGTAGTTGAAATAGTTCATTATCATGATTATCAGGTCCGACTTGATTCGCATTTTGAAATTTAGTGATGATTATGTGTGAGGGGGAGTGAGCCCTCTCACTGGATTTATTATGAAGACGTTTCCATCATCATTTACCAAATTAATCACTTATGCTATATCAATTCTCCCACTCGAAGTAAGTGGGACCTGAGAATCTCCATCAACCATCTGTTAACTCAATCAGTACTAGCTTGTTTCGTTCTGCAAAGCGTTGGAAATTCATCCTCAAACCTTTATAATGTGTCATGTTTATCCACGAAACCATTGTTCCAAGCTAATTTTAAAACTCGTATTCTTCGCGAGTAGTGCGTACTCTTAATAAATACTCGTTTTAATGTGCAAATTAATGCGTCTTTGTAATAAGGTTTTACCCGAATCATTCATTAGCTTTTATGGTAACGTGTTTAACCGATTTTGTCAGAACATAGTGTTTTACATTAATGTGAGTTAAATTAATCTCATCCCGCGGGAACAATTAATGTGTAACTCTAACATTATGTAATTCTAAGCTATGTTTATTGAAGTGTTTTAATGAATGCCTTTTAGCCAAACTTTTCGTTCAAGGCTAAGGGTGGGAGAGTCGTTTTACCGACTACTTCTTTTCGTTTATTTAACTCATCCATAGATTTATCTATCTTATGGACCATGCATTTAAGCTATCGCTTTTAATGTCATGGTTGATATTCTAATTAGATTGTAGTAGCTGGAAGGCTTACATAAAATCTAAGTAGTTATCAATGAGTTATATCTGAAGAATTACAAACGAAAATTCCGCATTCATAAAAATACTTGATAATTAAATTTGTATTCTAAAACGATGTGTCATGTCTTTCGAGGTGACATGCGTAACGCGCATACCCGGTTAAAAACCGTGGTTTTGAGAATCGTTTTAGTCTCCAAATTTAAAAACAAATCGGTTTTAACATGCATATTATTTTGGGATACAATTTATAGTGGAATATTTAACAAATAAGAATTAATATCGATCGGTTCGTTTTACGTTTGTTATGCGAGTTATGGATGTGTTTAAAATGATGATATGAGTTCGGATAAATGTTTAATACAATCATTCTACTGATGGAATTTTAGTTACTTGTTCCGGATCGATCCCGTTTAACCGAGCCGATTAATTTCGAAAGGCAGACCATTTCAAAGAAAATGAATGGTTACTACCTCATTCAATAATTCCGAAGTACGTTCAACAAATAGACGAGAAATAAGGATCCCAACAAAAACAACGACAAATTTTACGGATCAATAATTACAACTAAGCAAAGAAAGACACATATATATATGGCAGGAAGTCTTCACCACTTTGAGCAGTCCACCTGAAAATTAATTCAAGAATTGAATTATGTCAGATGTTTTTGCAGCAATTAAAATGTGTAACTGTCTTATGTATTGTGGTAAACGAGGCGTACCTTTTACGACACATGAATCAACAGTGGTTGTCGCACTGGATCATCGTTTAGACCTTTTGTTGGTTTTAGCCAAACAATTCCGAAGTCCAGCAAATCTGGTCTCCGATACATCAGGAAGTTTGGAGATATTTCTATCTTTATGGTCGGCATCATACAAGTCTATTGCCGTTTTAATTGCTGTGATCAGACGTGTAAGTCCGCTATCATCAGCAAACCATGAAAGAGGAAACATGTCCATCACCTTCCGAATTTCTGCCCATTCGTCCGCAGAGTCTAGAACAGTTTCTATCCCATTCTCCTTGCATAGAATTTCATGGTACGAGGCCATTAATTCTCTTACTTCAGCCGCATTTCCCTTTCCGTAGCGAAGGTGTAAGGTGCACCAAACATGCAATGCGCTCCTTTTGACGATGCTTTCTTCCGTTTCAGTTGTAATATGCGAGCAAATAATCTCGCGTGCTTTTTGATCCCTCCATAACCTGTTTGCACCATTGTATTTGTAGGGCTCCCAATTCTCATCCACATATATCCATTTGTCCTTGGGATCAACGTGATCCTCAACTCCCGCGGGAATTAGATCATTTTTTAACTCTAGTTGTCCAATCATCATAATTAATGTTATCCTACATAATTTCTTAAAACGATACGACCGAGCCATTTAGAACTATTATGATGACAATCATGTAAAGTTAGGAAGAGGACGACATTTTGACAGAATTGCAAACATCGGATTATCTATTATAATGGAATACGACGAATAGTGATTCTTCAGTCACTAAACCAAACCAACCTTCAGTAAACCGAGGAAAGGGGTGTCGTGAAAGAATTCACACTATTGTCGTTTTCAATATAATAGATCAGTCTTTTGAAAACGGTTATTCTATTGCAAATTACCGGAACGGGAATTTTCAAATAAGCATACCCGATCTTGGCTTTCCCAAGGCCCTTATGATTTAGTAAAATTATCCGATAATTTACGCATGCATATTTATAATTATACTACATCTAGCAAATCATCATACCATGCCATAGATATTGAACACAACATGCTTACGCGTCATGCGTCTAACGTTCCTAAGCATACATAATTCTACGTAAAGTAAATTATCACATGCGTTCTATCATGAACATCCTAGCATACGCGTCAAAACATGCAACATCCGCACACATCATGCATAATTGGCGACTGGAATTTTCGGTTTTATAAAACGCTTTGAAAATATTAGGGGTTGTTTTGCAATTCATGCTTACAATTAATCATGCGAATTTCTAGACATGGATTCTAGGCACTTTTAATCAGCATAGCATGTCTATCCTATTGCGCAAACCATATATTTAAATCCCAGAGCTCAATGCTCGCAATATAATATCCAGCTAGCTTGACTAAGTCAAGACAACAGTTCTAATTATATCAAAATATATGATGCAGAAAGTAAACAATTGCAAATAAGCCCACTAATTTAATCCAGTCCCAAAAACATGCAAGTCCGAGATCCATTCCCATAATCGAAATTAGGCATTAGGGTTTTGATTGAAACCGTGTATTAAAACACAAACCCTAAGAGCACTGTTTAGGCAAATTTTAAAGTTCGAAAACATTTTGATTTAAAATTTGACATCCTATTTTATTGAACAATTTTTAAATTTCCGAAAATTTTAAAGAGGTTCGGTCCAAATTTTAAAATCCGGTCCAACTCGGTCTGGTTTTAAAAATTCTGGTTTGGTCTGAAACAGTTCAATAAAATAAGATAGTGGTTCAGTTTATCACTCAAAACCGGTTAGGTTAGGTTCAATTTAGTTACTACGGTCCGACCCTACCCGACTAGGTCGACCCGATTAAGAAAACCCGGATTTGATTTATCTGTTCCGGTTCAGCAATTGGACCGGCCCATAAACCCTAGGGTTCGGCCGAAACATGGCTTGTGGGCTAAGTAGGGTTTTAAAGTCCACTAAAAACTTAACTTAGCCACCAAGAAATATTAATTATTTAAAATAATTTCCAATATCGCTAATATATATAAAAAAATTCGGCACATATATTATTAATATATATTAATATTGTCAAGATTCTATCTTTAAGATGTAAATCAATTAACAATATAAACCTATATATATAATTTTCGGCCAAATCTCTATATATATATATATATATATAAATATTGTCAAAAATATATTTAGGGATAAAATATATAGACAATACATCTTCTTAATCTTTTTAAGTAACTAAAACCTATCAATATATCTTTATCCCTATCTTTTAGCTAAATATATTGATAGTTTATATATTTTACTATATAATGTGAATCTTACCTTATTTTTCTATTTTATAGATATATTGTCTCCTTTTAATAAAATTAAAATATGGTAACATATATATCTATTAGGGCCGGCCGAAATTATCTTACTTGGACCCTAAAAAATTAAAAAATTTACCTAATAATTTACAAGGGTTTTCGGCCATAGCACCAAAAATTAGAAAAATTGTCAAATTTTAAGATCAAATACTACTATGATTATGAATCCAAAAAATTTTCTTGATAAAACTCATCGTATTCTTGAAGATCATGAACATCAAACTCAAATTCAAACATGAATTTCGGTTTTAATCCATAAAAATATGTAAATTTCGAAAATTAAGTTTTCAAAGATCAAACATGTGAAATTTATTTAAAAATTTCGGATTACTCATGGTGTTCATAATATATATATATATATATATATATATATATATATATATATATTTCGGCTTTTATATAAATTTCAAGAACATTAGTTTATCAAAATTTTAAGAACTCCTAACCTCGCTCTGATACCACTGTTGGATTACAGGGACGTAATACTACGTAATGCTAAACGTGTACTAGCAAGAAATCTAATCTACGCAGCGGAATTAGTACACATACCTTTTAACTTTCCTGCCCAAGAACGATGTGGAGGGAGTTCTGATCCTCCGGTCGGAACCACATGCAAATTCTTCGTTAGAAGAAGTCCCACGCGATGTAGCTCAACAACAAGACCTCTGATCGATTCGTCAACGGAGATGGAACCTCGGAACCAAGATGTTGCAGCCGAATCTTTAGACTAGGGGGTGAACAAGCTTTCTCAATGGAGATCCTTGTTCTTATTTAAGAGTGAATAAACCCTTAGCAGACACCCCTATATATAGTATTAGTGGAGTTGCCAAAAGGAAACTCCAACCAATGTGGTACTGTAGGCCGACCAAATTTCATGTTAAAGGGGGAGGCTCAATATTGGACCTCCCTTGTCAATTACTAATTGGATTTGGCCCAATTAACCGAATATGACAATTACCCAATTTAACATAGGTAAATCCTTAATTAACGGGCTCCTATTACGGCGCCACGTCACCATATGCTAATAATATTTATTAGAAATATTGTCTTGACTACGTCAAGCTAGCTGGATGTTGGGGGCAGAGCCCTGGTTAATATATGGTTTGCACATTAGGACAGACATGCTGTGATGGTTGTGATTGCCTAGGATTCATGTCTAGAAACACGCATGATTAATTGTAAGCATGAATTGCAAGTCATCCCCTAATATTTTAAATGTTTTAAAAACAAAAGCCAGTTGCCAAATATGCATGATTGATGTGGAAGTGTTCATGTATGAAACGTATCCCTGAATGTTGAGGATGTAGCTGCATGTGATAGTTTACTTGGAAAGTAGAATTACATATGCTAGCATGAGTTCGTCAGAACATTAAAGGCATGACGCGTATGCATGATGTGTGGTTTGGTTGATGAATTTTGGCTTGCTATGATAATTTACTTGTGAAGTAGAATTATATAGGCATGCGTAAGTTCTTCGGAACATTTTTAAAATACAAAAGGGCCTTGGGAAAGCCAAGATTGGGTATGCTTATTTCAAAGTTCCCGTTCCGGTAATTTGCGAATGAAACTGTTTTTAAGAGACTGATCTATTAGATTGAAGACGACGGTAATGTGAACTCTTTCACGAATCCCCTTCCCCCGGTTTACTGGCGGTCAGTTTGTTTAGATGGCTGATGAATCATTATTTTTCGTATTCTATCTTAATAGATATCCGATGTATGCAATTCTTTCTCAAAATGTTATTGTCTCCCTGATTATTCATGATTATCAATGTGTTCGTATAAATTGGTTGAATGAGTGCGATTCGATATTCCTTGCAATCTTGATGGTTTGAATTATGATGAATAAAATGAGTATGTTTTGAACTCCCTGCTACGATTCTGAAAAGCGGAGAAGACAACTACGGATCACTATAGTAGTCTGTATAATTTTGACAATGCGGGATGAATATGATAACTTGTTTCCCCAAGAATTGGAGTAGGTTCTTTGATGATCTGAAGATCTGAACGCATATGTGGTGATACATTCGACCTTGGTCAAAAGGGGTTGAAGATGACTTCAATTGCAACCAGACAATTTTACAGGTTGGTGTCCCTTTGTATCCGCCTCGGTGGAAGCGAGGATGTTAAAAGCTAGAAATGACTTGGTTGAATGTGATGGTTTTTTCTCTTTCCATGGATGCTGGTGTTAAAAGCCGCTCGAGACCTTCGTGATGAAAGGTCAACATGGAAAAGATGTATATGGTTGTCTGATGTTGACGGGACTCACTTACCATGAGTCTAGTCAAGTACAGTAACCACGACAGTAAAGGGATAACCTTCTCTGCTCACCATAGTGGTTCGAAAGAAGCCAACCATGATCCGTATATCATGAAGAGAACTGGACCGAATAGATCATATACGATAATCTGTTTGGTTAAACCCTGTTGATAAAGTGCGTCCCAAGTACGCCTCGTAATCATGAGTATAAAGCTATAAAATGTTTTATACGGACACAAAGTCATTGATGTGATTCACTCGTGAATTTATTCAGGTGTGATGTTCAACATGACTTAAAGTTCTCGACTATTTATGCGAAAAGCATGGATCAAATACGCGACTTTCAGATCAAGAACCATACCATTGTCATTTATCGTTCGTTGTTCGTTTGAGTTACTAAAATTTTGGTTATTTCGAGATTCGGAGTTATTGAATGAAGTAATTGTTGCTCGATTCGACACACGATTTACTTATCAATTTAACATTTCCGCAAAAGGGAACGATCCGAAAAGAAAATCCATACCCACGGGTTTGGAACCAAATTTTTCAGCCAGGTAAAAGAGGCTGAATGAAACGAAATGACACACATACTCCGTCATCTCAATCGGGATAACTGAACTGAATAAACCCATCGATTGCGTAGCTAGATCTAAAGATTTAGTATTTCTTACTTGTTAGTACTCCATTATATGATAAATTCTGTAATGATGAACATGTGTGAAACCGATTGGATTGAATTAAATTGAATTTTGAAAAAGAAATGATTTATACCATGGGTTGAACCTGGAATAGGCGCCACGGGCGCGTGTACCTCGAAAGACGAACACGTCGTTTTCAAAGTACGAAATTAATGATGAAATGTAAATGAATGCTGAATTTTTCATTAGCCTCCCTCTTTATGGGAATAATTCATTCAATGCTTACACGATGAAAAGAGGTATGCTTCACAAGCTACCACGGACTCGTAAAGTATAAACTAACGCATAAGGCGAAAACCCATTGCACAGTTCAAAGATGACCAAGTCCTTGGGATGAATTAGCCAATGGAAAGGATGATGTCGGTAAAATGAATCTCCCAATAAATTCCTTGAGCGAGAAGTTTGGCAAGACATTCACATCGATAACACACTTCATCGACAAAATCGGTCAAACACGCCGCCATAAAAGCTAAAAGGATTTATAATGAATTAATTCTTATCATCATGCGACATTAATATGCACATTAAACAAGTATTTGGACCGAGAGTATGATGACTACTCTTTAGGATACATGTTTAAATTATCTTGTGATAATGGTGCCGTGGTCGAACATGAGACGTTACACGCCTTGGGGACGATTTTTTTTTCAACGCTTGGGAGATATAATAGACGAAGTCTTGATAAATTGGAGCAGGATAACGATGATAGTCAGGACCCACTTACTCCGAGTGGGAGATTTGAGGCAGCAACGCAAGTGAATGAAATGGTAAATGAAGATGGAGACATTTTCATAGTAAATCCAGTGGGAGGACACAATCCTACCACACAAATCACTGTTGTTGCAGGTGCGAATCAAGTTGAACATGATAATCACGTTGCCGGACCGCTGGATGAAAATCCAATAATGCCACAACTACCCATTGTTCCCATTGGGAGTGGGTTAACCAACTGGGTTCCGAGACCGAGAGGTCGGCCAAGACAAGTTGTAGGTCAAGGTTCCAGCACTGCCCTTGTTCCCAGTGGGAGTGATGCTCTAATAGAAAGCATTATTCCGAGTGGGAGCAATGTTCAGACTCAAGATGGGACTAACGAGCCTAGACAAAGTCGAAGGCATCGAACTTCTCCCAAGAAGTATCCCATCGAGAAGGGTGAAATCTTTACCCTAACTTTTGTTGAGGAACTAGTGACGGTTCAACAAGCGTTGAAAGGACCTCAAGCGAAGGACTGGAGGAAAGCAATGGAAGAAGAGATCGCCTCAACGAAAGCCAATTATGTGTGGTCTTTAGTTGATTTACCTGCTAACCGCAGGGCCATAGGGGCGAAGTGGGTTCTGAAACTGAAACTCACTGCTGATGGAAATGTCGCGCGATACAAAGCTCGACTAGTTGCGAAAAGATACACTCAGCTTCACGAAGTGAACTTTGATGAGACTTACTCATCGACTGTGAGGTACACCATAGTCAAGGCAATCCTAGCCCTGGTCGCAAGCCTCGATTTAGAGCTGCACCAAATGGATGTTAAGACTGCATTCCTCCACGGAAACCTGGAGGAGGAGATCTAAATGGAGCAACCGGATGGTTTCATTACTCATGGTAACAAACGTAAAGTTTTTAAACTTCAAAGATCCATTTGCGGTCTCAAATAATTGTCTCGGCAATGGTACCGCAGGTTCCACGAGGATATCGTTGGAAACGGATTCGTGAATCTCCAAGAGGATCCATGTGTGTATACATAGACCTCCGGGTCTAAGTATGTCATCTTAACTTTGTACATGGATGACATACTCATTGCCGTGAACGATGTGAGTTTTATGCATGAATCAAAGTCATGGTTGGCATCTTTATTCGAGATGAAAGACATGGGAGAAGCTACGTACATCTTGGGCATTAAAATTGCTAGAGATTGTGCCATCCAGAGGTTATGTCTATCTCAGGAAGCCTACATCAACAAAATGTTTAAAAGGTTTAGATTACAGGATGGCAAACCCGTGGAAACGCCGGTAGTACTCGGGTGCGCGTTGTCAAAGGGCGACGGCCCGAAGAACCAGCAAGAGCGTGAATAGATGAGGAGTGCAGAGTATTTAAGCATGGTTGGGAGTCTCATTTACGCCATGCTTTGTACTCGGCCGGAGATCTGTTACGCTGTGGACCTAGTAGCAAGATTCCAATCAGACCCTAGCTATCAACATTTAAAAGTTGTAAAGCTGATCATACGATATCTGAAAGGTACTGCCGACTACGTACTGTGCTATGAGGGCAGGAGGTTAGAATTGACCGGATTCAGTGACGCCGACCATGGTGGCGATCCAGACGATTGTAAGTCCACCACAGGAGGAGTGTTTCTCCTTGCTGATACCGCCATTTCATGGACGAGCAAGAAGCAATCATGTGTCGTGCTGTCTGTTGGGATCAAAACGACGTGGCCTTGGAACTTCGAGTAGTGGACTTCTAATTCTCGCCGGAGCTAGCTCACTCAGGTATCTTTCTTGGTCGTGTGGACACTTAGTTTCCTTTGGTGGCTTTGAGCTAGGCGAGGACCTGAAAAGAGGTGGGGATGGCCCCTGATTCCACTCAGAAGCTTAAGTCAGTAATGGATATCGAGAGAATAATAATATAGAGTAATTGATAGATCTTAGCTTAAATAATGAAAGTGAGTTCCTATTTATAGGGAGATCTTTACCGACTTTTTCAAGGAGGTGGCTACTATGCCTTGATTGGCTGTTTAATGGCGGTGGCTGCCCTTTACTTGATTGGTTGAGAAAGACGGTGCGAAAATCAGTAGGTGACCAGCAGATCGCCAGTTGGTTCCACTTTCTTCAGAGGAAGGTTTTCGTGGTATAGAGGGCGGCGAGCAGGTCGCCAGCTGGTACCACTTTCTTCAGAGGAAGGTTTTTGTGGTATAGAGGGCGGCGAGCAGGTCTCCACCTATCCTTTCTTAAGAGGGAAGGTTTCCTCCAAGTATCTGATGGTCGACTCGACTCAACTCGTACTTTAGTAAGGAAGCTTTAATCCTCGACTTAACTTATACTTCAACAAAGGGGAGCCTTGAATGAGTTTCTCGCCTTGTCCTTAGTCGTCTGGTGGGTTGACTTATGTTAGTAGGATAGTCGACCATTCATCTTTGTCTCCTTATTATGGACCTGAATGATCGATCATACGTTCTTTTGAGAACTCGACTTTTACTCTTTCGACTCGTACTTGGCTGCCTCGAATTATATCCAACACTTTCCCCCGAGACATAAGTCGTTAGTCTTTTAAAACAAAGGGGAAGGAGTTATGTCGAGTACCTTTTATGATGAGAGGACTTTGCCCCTCTGCAATCAAGGAGTCAGTAGGGATTGATCTCCTTCGTCGGGGGGAGTGAGTCAGTCTGATCTCTTGATCGCCAACGACTGTAAGAAGTCGATGAGTTAGTTATGACTGATCTCCTGTGTAGAAAGTCAGAGGAGTCAGTATTATGACTAATCTCTTGTGCATAGGCGACTTTCAGAAGTCGGGGGGAGTCAGTGTTATGACTGATCTCTTGATCGCCACCGACTGTAGGAAGTCGAGGAGTCAGTTATGACTGCTCCTTTGTAGAAAGTTGAAGGAGTCAGTATTATGACTAATCTCCTGTGTAGAGGCGGCTTTCGGAAGTCGGGGGAGTCAGTGTTATGACTGATCTCTTGATCGCCGCCGACTGTATGAAGTCGAGGAGTCAATGTTATAACTGATCTCCTTTGTAGATAGTTGAAAGAGGCAGTATTATGACTGATCCCCTATGTAGAGGCGACTTTCGGAAGTCGGGGGAGGGAGTCAGTGTTATGACTGATCTCTTGATCGCCACCGACTGTAGGAAGTCGAGGAGTCAGTTATGACTGCTCCTTTGTAGAAAGTTGAAGGAGTCAGTATTATGACTGATCCCTTGTGTAGAGGCGACTTCCGGAAGTCGGGGGGAGTTAGTATTATGACTGATCTCTTGATTGCCAGCGACTGTAGGAAGTCGAAGAGTCCTGTTTCATGCACATTAGGAGGAAAGAAATTACATATTTATTTATTTCATTGTATTCAAGATACATAAAAAGGATCTTTCTAAACATAGAATTTCTTCAAGTGCTCCGCATTAAAAGTTCTGTTGAGGCGTTGCCCCTGCGGATCCTCCAACTTGTAAGCGTTGGGGCACGGTATGCCAATGATTGTGTAGGGACCTTCCCACTTTGGGACCATCTTTCCCCTTTGATCAACTGTCATGAATTCATTTCTTTGTAGGACTTTCTCCCCTAGAAAGAACTGGCGTCGTCCCACTTTTCGATTAAAATATCTAGCGGTGGCGAGCTTCATTCTCCCCTGGACTTCTTCAGAAGCCCATCTTCTCTCGTCGGCTAGATCTAGATCGATCCTCCTTTGTTCGTCGTTTTGGTCGACTTCGTATGCAGCGACTCTTTGGGAGACATTGACTACTTCAATAGGTGAGACGGCCTCTGGCCCATAAACCATGCTAAAGGGCGTCTCGCCCGTGGCTCTCTTGGGTGAGGTTCTGAGTGCCCATAGTACTTGCTCCAACTCTTCAACCCATTTCCCTTTCAGAGAGGCCACTCTCTTCTTTAATTCATTAAGGATCGTTTTATTGGCTGCTTCCTCCTGTCCATTCGTTTGTGCATGATGAATAGAACCAAATCGATGGTTAATCGACATTTCTTCACAGAAGTCGGCGAGCTCATCGCTGGCGAACTGAGGACCATTGTCGCTGATGAGGATCTTAGGGACTCCATATCAACATATGATTTGCTCTCGTATGAATTTAATCATTTGGAAAGTAGTTGTGGAGGCCAGAGATTTGGCCTCTATCCACTTGGAGAAATAGTCGATGACGACTACAATATGTGTGCGTTGACCTGTGGATTGAGGTAGAGGACCAATAAGATCAATTCCCCATTGTGCGAAAGGCCAGGCACTCATCATGGGAGTAAGATCCGCCGGCGGCCTTGCGATTCTAGGGGCATAAGCTTGACAGGCAGGGCAGGCTTGCACTAACGTTATCGCCTCTTTATGCATCTTCGGCCAATAGAATCCATGTCATAAGGCTTTTAATACCAAGGTCTTGGCTCCTTCGTGACATCCCGCATCACCTCCATGTAAGTCTTTCATGATCCTTTCTATTTGAGGGGCGGCTATGCATCGGAGATAAGGGGTGGAGTATCCTCTTTTGTAGAGATATCCATCCAAGATTACAAAACGCCCTGTCTCCCTTTAAATTTTCGTTGCTTCTAGAGGATATTCGGGAAGAGTCCCCTTTTCTAGATAATTCTGGATGGGAGTAATCCATGAGTCGGAAGCTTGAATGTTGAGTATTTCAGCTCCGACTTCCATGGCTGAATAAAGAGAACTTTCAACGAAGTGCACCGCTACTGGTGGGGTGTTTCCCCGGTCGAGTTTGCTGAGGGCGTCTACTTCTTGATTATCATTGCGAGGAATAGCCTCTATTAAAAATCGGGCATGTCTTGGATGAGTCTTCGTACCTCTCCTGCATATTTTTTTTCATGTTTTCCCCTTTGGCGACATAAGTTCCATTCGTCTGATTGACAATCAACTCGGAGTCGCATCTTACCCTTAGGTTGGTAATTCCCATACCTTTGGCTATTCGAAGACCGGTGAGTAAAGCTTCATACTCAGCTTCATTATTGGTTGCTCGAAACGTTAAAGCAAGGCGTAGCGGAGTGGCTCCCCATCAGGTGGTGTTAATACCAAACCTGCCCCACACCCTAAGGTAGAGGACGATCCATCAGTGTACAGCGACCATGGCATGGTATCATTGGCTGTACTTTCTGGTGTAGCTTTGACATACTCTTCTTGTGGGAGAATAATGGGTTTAGCATCTGGTGTTATCATATTCTCAGCTATGAAGTCGGCCAATGCTTGGCCCTTGATCGCCTTTCGTGGCTCAAAGTGAATACGGAATTCACTTAGCTCTACTGCCCACTTAACCATTCTTCCTGATACGTCGGGCTTCTGTATCAGTTACTTTAGAGGTTGGTTGGTGAGCACCGTGATTTCATGGGCGTAGAAGTAGGGTCTAAGTTTCCTTGCTGCTATCAACAGTGCATACAGGTATTTCTTGATCTTCATATAGTTAGCTTCAGCAACGCCAAAGAGTTTGCTGACGTAGTATACTTGAATTTGGATGTTGCATGTTTTCTTAATGAGGACTGAGCTCACCGCTGCTGAACTGACACTTAAATATATGAATAAGGGATCCTCTGGTAGAGGTTTGGCTAAGGCGGAAAGGGAGTGAAGATGTTTCTTCAATTTTTGGAAGGCCTCCTCACATTCTGGCGTCCATTCGAACTTCTTGTTGGCCCTTAGGATTTTAAAGAAAGGAAGGGACTTGTCCCCCAATCTTGCCAGGAATCTCCCCAACGAGGCGAGTCTTCCATTGAGACTTTGCACTTCCCTATGGAAGGTAGGCGAGGACATTTCCTCTATGGCCGTCACCATCTCGGGGTTAGCTTCGATTCCTCTTTGGCTGACCATAAAGCCCAAAAAATTTCTCGACTAAACTCCAAAAGCACACTTAGTAGGATTCAACCTTACATGATGAAGTCTCATGCATGCGTAGGCCTCCTCCAAATCTTGGACGTGGTCCTGTCCTCTCTTGGTCTTGACCAACACGTCGTCCACGTATGCCTCCATGTTTCTTCCTATCATGTGTTTGAAGAGCTTGTTCACCATGCGTTGATAAGTAGCTCCCGCATTTATCAAACCAAAATGCATGAATTTATAGTGATAGATATCACATCGGCGTAGAAAGCGGTATGGCCCTCGTCCTTGGGATGCATCCGTATTTGGTTATACCCGGAGTATGCGTCCATAAAGCTCAGGAGTTCATGTCCAGAAGTGGCGTCGACCAGCTGATCGATTCTTGGAAGAGGATAGGAGTATTTTGGGCATGCCTTGTTAAGATCTCGAAAATCCACACACATCCTCCACCTTTTATTAGATTTTCTCACCAAAACTGGATTGGCGACCCAGGTCTGGAATCGTTTCTCCTTAACAAAACCAGCCTCAACTAGTTTTCCCACTTCTTGGCGTATTGCTGCCTTCTTCTCTACCCCCATAGATATTCTTTTCTGAGCTATGGGCTTTATGGCGGGATCTATTCTTAATTCGTGGGAGATGATTTCCGGGCTTATCCCTAGCATGTCGCTGGGTTCCCAAGCAAATAACTCCTTGCATTCCCTTAAGAGGGCGATTATCCTCTTGGCTAATTCTGGGGGGGAGAGCAGCTTCAATCTTGACATTTCTCTCCTCTCCTTCCAAGGCGAATTCTATCAATTCTGCCATAGGGGCGGGTCGTCCTTCTTCTTCTCGAGGAACCTCATATGTGATGATAGAGAGGGTTTCCTTCTAGTTACTTCTCCGGAGGAAGTTAGCATAACATTGGCGAGATGCCTCTTGGTAGCCCCATACTTCTCCTATTCCGTGATGAGTGGGAAACCTCATGACTTGATAGGCAGTGGAAGGGACAATGTAATTGGAATTGAGAGTTGTCCTTCCTAATATGGCGTTGTAGGCGTTTATCTGGTCGACGACCACAAAGCGTACATTTAAATGCAAGGCTTTCCATCATTGACCCAAGATCACAGGGAGTTGTATTGCCCCCAGGGGGTAAGTTGTTCTCCCTGCAAATCCTACCAATGGGGAAGTCATTTTTTGAAGATCTCCTTATTTGTACCCCCATCGCGGTGATGGTCTCAAAGGTGATTATTTCAGTAGAGTTTCCTCCATCAACCAGTATTCTTTTAACCTCGAAATTACTTATTTGAGCTGTAATTACGAGGGCGTCTTCCTGGAATAGTGTTGCTCTCGACACGTCCTCCGTAGAGAAGGTAACTATCATGGGTTCAAGCTCCCTGGATCTCTTGCGAGTATCTATTAAGGAGATTTCTTGAGCCGCATAGGTGTCTCGGGTTGTGCTCGACTCTCCTCCAACAGCAAATCCTCCTGAAAAAACATTGATGTTGTTGTCTGGAGGGGATCTCCCTTCTCGACCCTCGTAGGCTCGACGTCGGTGGTGTCGTTGAATCTCTCTTTGCATGAATTATAATTCCTTCCTCGCCAGGAGGCAATCTTCCGTATTGTGCCCCTCTTCTTGGTGACTTTTACAGTAGGGGTGGGAACGACGAGTGCCTTCTGTTTCTAGAAGTGCTTCCATCCTCTGTCGAGTTCCCTAAAATTCTTCCGACGAAACCCCTCGCATAGATGAGTTCTCGCCTTGATTCCTTGATGGCCTTTGTGGATGATGGTGATACATCCGGGCTTCCTCTGCTCCTATATAGATAGTCGCCTGTTGAATCAACTCTTCCAAACTCCCCACTGGTTCAGTGTATTGAGTGATGGCTAAGTATCGGGACTGGGGTCCCAAACCTCCAAAGAACATTTGGATGCCTTCTCTTTCTGAGAGTTCCCCTCCGGTATATCCTTCTTGAAATCGCCTGAAGTAATTCTCCAAGGTTTCATTCGACCCCTGGAATATACTCTCAGCTCTACGCGTTTGGTACTGCCTCGCTCGACTATTTGGTGGTGCCATGACTTTTCGATCATGTTTCCCACAGACGGCGCCAAATGTTGGGATCAAAATGACGTGGCCTTGAAACTTCGAGTAGTGGAATTCTAAGTCTCGTCGGGAGCTAGCTCACTCAGGTATCTTTCTTGGTCGCGTGGACACTTAGTTTCCTTTGGTGGCTTTGTGCTAGGCGAGGACCTGAAAAGAGGTGGGGATGACCCCTGATTCCACTTCGAAGTTTAAGTCAGTAACGGATCTCGAGAGAATAATAATATAGAGTAATTGATAGATCTTAGCTTAAATAATGAAAGTGAGTTCCTATTTATAGGGAGATCTTTACCGACTTTTTCAAGGAGGCGACTACTATGCCTTGATTGGCTGTTTAATGGCGGTGGCTGCCCTTACTTGATTCGTTGAGAAAGACGGTGCGAAAATCAGTAGGTGACCAGCAGGTCGCCAGCTGGTGCCACTTTCTTCAGAGGAAGGTTTTCGTGGTATATAGGGCGGCGAGCAGGTCGCCAGCTGGTGACACTTTCTTCAGAGGAAGGTTTTCGTGGTATAGAGGGCGGCGAGCAGGTCTCCACCTGTCCTTTCCTAAGAGGGAAGGATTCCTCCAAGTATCTGATGGTCGACTCGACTCAACTCGTACTTTAGTAAGGAAGCTTTAATCCTCGACTTAACTTATACTTCAACAAAGGGGAGCCTTGAATGATTTCTCGTCTTTTCCTTAGTTGTCTGGTGGGTTGACTTCTGTTTGTATGGTAGTCGACCATTCATCTTTGTCTCCTTATTCTGGACTTGAATGGTCTATCATACGTTCTTTTGAGAACTCAACCTTTACTCTGTCGACTCGTACTAGGCTGCCTCGAATCATATCCAACACTGTCTATGATGGAATCAGAATTCTTTTCTCTCTCTAAAAATGCACAGGAAGCGGTCTAGCTGAAAAGTCTTCTTACTGCGCTGCTTGATGACGATGTTGGGAGTAAACCTGTGAAGGTGTTCTCTGACAGTCAAGCAGCGATTGCGGCAGTAAAGATTCCAAAGTACCATAGTAGGACTTAGCACATTGATGTGAAATATAATTATGCTAAATCTATGGTAGAAGATAATATAATCACTTTAGAATACTCGCCCACTGATGATATGATGGCGGATCCACTAACTAAACCATTACGCATGTAGACATTTAAAAAGCATGTTAAACTGCTTGGATTGTGTAGGGTTTAAATGTGGGCATGTATCTGTGATAACATTTTGATGAATTGAAAGTTACATTTTGATAAATGAGAGAATTGAAATTTGAGTTTATGATTCATCGACGTCATAATGTTTGATTACATCAGATTTTACGGTCTATAAACTAAGTCGTAGGAGGACGCAATCCTCTGCATAAATTATGTCGAAGGTGGGCCTTGCTTTGTCACACGGGCACAGTCTTCTTATAGGAGAGGGGGACCTCTTCCGAAGCAAGACTGGCTAAGAACCAGTTGGGAACTTGGTTATGCAAAATGATCATTTGGTTTCGGAGTAACACGATAGGATCTTCATTTTGCACTTCGTCGGTGATGAACTCTGTTCTTCATTAACCACATTCTGGGCCAGATGAAAGTCTGCGATAGCATCATTGACATATCCCACACCTGACGATGTTCGGGTATGCTATCGACGCGTGCTTCATACTACGCGTGCCACGTTCGACCACTGGGTCATGCTCAGTTGTGCTAGATAGAATCCTCGCTATTCGGACGGGCGCAAACTTCTTCACCTCGAGCGTGTGATTGATCCCGGGAGCCTTATGAAGAGGCACCCGAAGTATCCTCATGGACTCAGAACTCATACCTAACGTCAGGCTCAATGTTCGCTTCCCAGCGTATGAGAGCAGTGCTGAAGAAAAATGCCAAGTGACCACGTCTTTGGAAACCGGTTGAGTTTGACTAAAGGTATGAGCAATGGGGATGTTCAAGTTCACCTGTAATTCACCGAATCTTGTATTCACTAGGTGGCCACCAACCGGATATTAGTTGAAGGTTGTGAATACTTGTGCGGATGCCCTGGAGAAGTATACCTATGTGGAAACTGGGCAATTGGAGAATTATCAGTTGACATAGGATACAACGCGATACAAATTGTTTCTTTCAACAGGTTGATTTGTGATAGGGAATCAACGTTCCGCGGGCGCTACAACACTCCTAACAGATGAGTAGCACGATGCCCGTCGTATCCGCCGGTCGCACGGCAAACCTCGTATGAACTATTCGGAAGCAGGGGCAGGATCAGAAGAGTGAAATGTTGATGCGGTTTTGAGAACAATACATTAACAGGCACCCTCCCATTCCGGCGAGTGGGAGCTATTAGCATATGGTGATTGGGCGCCGTAATTGGTAGCCCATTAATATGTATACGTTACCTAAGAAATTGGGTAAATGTCACATTAGGGAAATTGAGTTGACCCAAATCCCAATTGACATGAGATGCCCAAAATATTGGGCCTCCCTTATACATGGCCGGCCGAACTATACAGGTAGGGGCAAAGTGGACTTTTTTCCACTTTGCTCCTCCTACAAATAAATGGTGTCGGGTTTTATTTGGGGCAATTCACAATTCCTCCTAAGTGGTGATTTGAGAGAAAACCCTCCCCCCTAGAACACAAGTTTCGGCCGAACCATATTGCACCACAAAGGGTGTGCCAATTTGCTTAGAGAAAAACACTCCGGAGATCCTTCCTTGCCAAGAATCGATCAGAGGCTTCGCTGTGGAGACAATACCGCGTAGGACTTCCTTAACAAGAACTTCTACGGGTTCCGTCCGGTGGGTCGTGAACTCCCTCAGCAGGATCCTTGGGGACTACGGAAAGGGTTTAAGGTATGCGCATATCTTCCGCTGCATAATTTTGATTACAAGCATGTACCTTGTTTATATTTCCGTAGTAATCTGCCCCGTAATCCAACAGGAAACTCTTTCCTTAGTTTGTCTCTTCTACTTCTGACCTTGCGGTTGTTGGACTTTGTAAAATAGAGAGGATGTCTTCATGGTGATGGTATATAGGTACGGTACCCTCCTTTGATATATATGAACATGATAGCCATTATTGAGGTATAGGGGGTGATATCCTTCTTTGAGATATATGGACATGATAGTCGTTGTTGAAGTATAGGGGGTGATACCCTCCTTTGAGATATATGGTCATGATAGCCATTATTGATGTGTAGGGGGTGATACCTCATTTGAGATATATGGTCATGATAGTAATTGTTGAGGTATAGGGGGTGGTACCCTCCTTTGAGATATATGGTCATGATAGTCATTGTTGATGTGTAGGGGTGATACCCTTCTTTGAGATATATGGTCATGATAGTCATTGTTGATGTGTAGGGGGTGATACCCTCCTTTGATATATATGGTCATGATAGCCATTGTTGAGGTATAGGGGTGATACCCTGCTTTGAGATATATCGTCATGATAGTCATTGTCGAGGTATTAGGGTGATACCCTCCTTTGAGATATATGTTCATGATAGTCATTGTTGAGGTATAAGGGTGATACCCTCTTTTGAGATATATGGTCATGATAGCCATTGTTGATGTGTAGGGGTGATACCCTCCTTTGAGATATATGGTCATGATAGCCATTGTTGATGTGTAGGGGGTGATACCCTCCCTTGAGATATATGGTCATGATAGCCATTGTTGAGGTATAGGGGTGATACCCTCCTTTGAGATATATGCTCATGATAGCCATTGTTGATGTGTAGGGGGTGATACCCTCCTTTGAGATATATATATATGTTCATGATAGTCGTTGTTGATGTTTAAGGGGTGATACCCTCCCTTGAGATATATGGTCATGATAGCCATTGTTGAGGTATAGGGGGTGATACCCTCCTTTGTTGGCTGCGGCTTTAGGATAGCCTTTTTAAATATGGTAGCCCTTTGATTAAAGGACTTACATTCTATATCATGTTGGAAAGGTTGCCCTTTGGTTGGGGGACTTACTTCCCGTATCATGTTGGATGAGTTGCCCTTTGATTGGGGGACTTACTTCTCATATCATGTTGGAAGGGTTGCTCTTTGATTGGGGGACTTACTTCCCGTATCATGTTGGATGAGTTGCCCTTTGGTTGGGGGACTTACTTCTCATATCATGTTGGAAGGGTTGCCCTTTGATTGGGGGACTTACATCCCGTATCATGTTGGATGAGTTGCCCTTTGGTTGGGGGACTTACTTCTCATATCATGTTGGATGAGTTGCCCTTTGGTTGGGGGACTTACTTCTCATATCATGTTGGAAGGGTTGCCCTTTGAATGGGGGATTTACTTCCCGTATCATGTTGGATGAGTTGCCCATTTGTTGGGGGACTTACTTCTCATATCATGTTGAATGAGTTGCCTTTTGGTTGGGGGACTTACTTCTCATATCATGTTGGAAGGGTTGCCCTTTGGTTGGGGGACTTACATCCCGTATCATGTTGGATGAGTTGCCCTTTGGTTGGGGGACTTACTTCTCATATCATGTTGGAAGGGTTGCCCTTTGATTGGGGGACTTACTTCCCGTATCATGTTGGATGAGTTTCCCTTTGGTTGGGGGACTTACTTCTCATATCATGTTGGATGAGTTGCCCTTTGGTTGGGGGACTTACTTATCATATCATGTTGGAAGGGTTGCCCTTTTATTGGGGAATTACTTTTCGTATCATGTTGAATGATTTGCCCTTTGGTTGGGGGACTTACTTCTCATATCATGTTGGAAGGGTTGCCATTTGATTGGGGGACTTACTTCCCGTATCATGTTGGATGAGTTTCCCTTTGTTTGGGGGACTAACTTCTCATATCATGTTGGAAGGGTTGTCCTTATGGATCTTCCCATTTTTGTTTGGAATTGTTGTCCTTATGGATCTTCCCCTTTCCATCCCCATTTCCATTCGGAAGGGTTGTCCTTATGGATCTTCCTATTTTGTCTTAGTAGGGTTGCCCTTGTAGGTCTTCCCCTTTCCTTTTGGGAGGGCTACCTTTATGGGTCTTCCCCTTATGTCTTTGAAAGGCTGCCCTGGTAGGTCTTCCCATTTCCTTTTGGAAGGGTTGGCTTCATGGGTCTTCCCATTATGTCTTCGAAGAGTTTCCATTATAGGTCTCTCCATTTTCTTTTGGAAGGGTTGTATTTATGGTCTTCCACGTATGTCTTCGAAGGGTTGACCTTATAGGTCTTCCCATTTCCTTTTGGAAGGGCTGTCTTTATGGGTCTTCCCCTTATGTATTCGAAGGGTTACCCTCATAGGTTTTCCCCATTCCTTTTAGAAGGGTTGCCTTTATGGGTCTTCCTCTTTTTGTCGCTGAGGGTATAGGTATGCTTTTACTTATGCGGATGACACTCTCTCTTTTATGAGCAGTGGTGTGTTCCCTCATTTTCTTCATTGTTATGCATCTTTTTCCTCCCTTTTGGAGTTGATGCCTAGAGGGGCTTCCCTTTTCCAGTATAACACTCATTCAAGATGTTCTCCACTGAAGATGTTGGTTGATATTTGCCCATCTGCATCTTCTAGGCGGTATTTATTGATTTTTTGTATGAATGCATCTTTTTGGTATCATTTCGTCCTCATGGAACTGATGTGTTTTTTAATGATCCCACCCCGTGCTTTGGCGAGTAATGGTGGTTTTAGTTGATGCTTCCTTGAACAACACCACTTCCATGTATTTTGCAAGTAGTGGTGTGTTTCTTCTATCATTTCTGTAATGAAACATCAAAGTTTTTTTTAATATTGAATTGTTTTATTGTAAAACTTACAAGTTGCGGATGTCGCCTTATGAGGGCGATCACTGTTGCCTCCAACACAGGAGCGAATCCTTGTAGTGGGTTTATATTGTATCATTTCTTTGTGGTTTCCATTGGAAGGAGTCATGCCACATATTTGTGTGGCCCTCTATTTCCGGGTAGACTATCAAGCACTAGCACACATGGTGCCCCCCTAGTTGCTTGGTGTTTGTTCTTGTTTAGTCTGTTAAGGCTTATCATCCTATTTCTTGGTTGGGCGAGCACTTGTTCGTTTGGTGCCCCCCAAGTTGCTCGGTCTTCTTACTATTTTGTTCTCTTTGAGCATGTCTTTCTTATATGCATCTTCCAGAATTGGCGGAGGGGGGGGGGTTCAATTTTGATATTCGTTAATGTTTCTTTCCTTGAATCTTCGTATGTGTTGATTTGGCGCGGTGCCCCCGACCTTGTGTTGTTCACACCCTTGGGTGTAGAATGTTGGTTTTGCAAATTCAACATCCTTTTAACGTTGGAGTTATTGATGATTCTTGCGATGAGCATAGGTTTGGTGCTTCCCCCTCATTTAGTGCTACCCCTCCTTGGATCTAGAAGTGGCTCAAAAATGAGTATTGTGTTGGGTAGGAGGAGAGGGAGGTGTTTGCCTTGCAGGCTGGGTTGAAGGGGTATTCCCTGCTTTCGCAGCGTGTTGTCTCGTCCCTGTGAGAGCCTAATGGTATCGTTGTTGGTGATTCTTAGTGGCCCCTCATTGTGTCTTTTTATAAGTCAACATGTTTTTTATAGTTGATATAAAACTTGATGTGATCGACGTAGCTTCTTGGGTGTACCTTGGGCGGGCGGGCGTCTGATGGGTGTAAATGTTGTACATAGGTATATTGTGTGATGTGATTCTATATGATGGCATTTCATATTGTTTTCCATGGAAATGCATATCATATTAGAACCCTTTGAATGAAATTTTCTCAAAGTGTGCGATATAAGACCTGCTGGTTGTAGTGGCCCTCCTTAGTGTTGCAATATCCTTCATAGAGTGGTTGTTCAGTGGTCACCTCCAGTTGCCTCCTATAGATGTGCTCTGGAAGAGCTACTCTGGGTGCATTCATGAAGGGATTGGAGGGTGGTGCTCATCCTTGTGGAGTGGTTGTTTTTCTATTCCCTCATCATCTTGCCCCCTATTGGTATACTCTGGAAGAGCTGCCATGGGTGCATTTTTGTTGTAGCCACTTCTTTGGCCTTCTGGCCCGTTCTTGGGTGTTTGATTGTTGCCCTCACTAGGGGCTTTTCTTTCATTAGGGTGAGGGAGGTAGTTGTTGATTGACTACCGACCATGGTGTCTTGGAGTTTGACAGAGTGTTATCCAAGGAGTGTTGTTCTCCATTGGGGGACAGTTGCTTAGCATCCTTTGGTTGTTGCCCCCGGATACTAGGCTCTTGGAGACCCATAGTTGGTACTTGGCTACTATAATCTTTTGTTTGTTTCCATCGAGCACATGTAGTAGGCTACGTGCTTTTTGCTCGAATCCGCAGACGGCGCCAATGTTTGCACACGGTGTCCTGAGTGCCTTCTTGCTTCGGACCTCTGCCCTTCCTTCTCCTTGAGATACCTGCAAAAGGGGCAATACCACAAGGGGGTGGTACTCGATGAGCCATCTCCGATGCTTAAATGAGTATAGACTTTTAGAGAGAGAAAGTAAGTGCTAGAGAGAGATAGCAAGATTACCTTTGAATAATTGGATGAGAGCTCTTATTTATAGAGTTCCTATTGAACCGCCCCGATTCCAGTGCTTTCCTGGTCCAGTTGTGGCAGTTTCGTAATATAAGTTGGCATTGACCGTAAATATGGTGCATTTGACCTCAGTTCGACAGTAGGTGAGCTTAATATGTTTAAGTGTGGGAGAATGGCCTTCGAGGACGAGCCCGGGGCTGTATATCGTCCGGGGTTAGGGGTCCGGACGAGGGGAACTCGTCTAGACGAAGGGAGGGATAGCCGGATTGGTATCCCCAAGGTCCCGCTCGGGTAACCCGAGCGAGGTTACCTTGCTCGGGTCACCCCCGATGGAATTTTTCCCTCGGGGCCTTCTGAGTGGGCTTCGCCACCCGTGTTGTTTTCGGGCCCAAGTGACGGCCCTCGGGTGTCCGTTTTCCAAGTTTTGAATTGTAATCGATTGTGGCCCAATTATTGGGTCCAATTTATAATAGTTTGGCCGTATATCCAACAATCTATATGTCCACTTTTTTATTTACCTTCCTTACTTTAATTTTTAAAATAACTTTATTTTAATGTATAATTGTTACATTTTAAAATTTTCAAAACTTATAATTTTATTGGTGCAACATATAATTTTATATATTGTGTACACGACATGTATGATAGAGAAAAGATTTAAAAAAATATATTTTGGATGAGGTAAATGCCACATAATATAAAGAAGTTTATTTTGAAAATTAGTTTATGAAAAATCTTAGTTTTAGAATAAGTTTCGAAATGTAACATATTTGAAAATTCACTCTATTTCCACTCGTTATGTATTAAATTAGTTGCTCATTTCAGACTAATTTGACGAATTTTTAATGAAGATAACAATTTAATGCGCAACTAAAAGTTTAGACAGTGAGTTTTTTTTTCTTGTAAAAAAATTGGATTTTAATTTATTATTCTGTCGTTTATACTTTAGAGCACTTTCAATTGTAATGTCTAGTTTTTAGTTTCATGTTATAAATTTATCATTATAGAGAGTTCCTAGTTCCTAATGTCATTTACCGTTGGTCCATACTAATAATGATTAAATAGAAATTTGCATTTCCAATGGGAGTGCCTTGTTCCAAAATGGAAGTTCCTAGTTCCTTTTTTTGCCATTGGACGCCACTAGACCTAACTAGGATTACAAATATTGCTGTTTTTCCATTATAGAGTGGATAGAGAAGTGACTCAGTGCCTACTAGTAGGAACTCCCATGTTATTGTTCATGTCGGTACCAACTTTTTAATATTTTTTTATTTAATTATTTTGCTTATCTCTTTGATTGTATATATACTACGCTACGCTATGTCAGATAATGACATGAGTCTTAATCAGTCACTTTTAATGTTAAGTTTGTTAAATAATGACACTTATCAAAATTACTACTTTTTAAATTCGAATCAATTTCAGAATTTCCAGATCTAATTTGTTTATATTTTACCATGTTGAACAACCGTTAATTCTAAATTTTGAAACAGTATAAAACTCATATTATTAAATATGAAAAAAATTATGAAAAAAATTATATTATTTTAATGTATATATATTTCTATACAATTTACTTATTATAATATTATATGAAAGAAAATATTTTTTTATGATAAATTGTTATAAAAATTATACTTTTAGGATGATATATAATATATTTATGATTTACGTATATTGAAATCATTATTAAAATAAATGATTAATATATATGAACGATTTAGTAATACGATCTAATGGATGTGCATAAACGTGAATTTGCCGATGATGATGAATCAAGACATGTCAATCAAATGTATACAGATCTTATAGTACGTAAATAATTGAACCATTACCCTAACGACGTTGAGTTTTGAATTTCAGGATAACAACACACGTCAGTCAAAGTTGGAATCCAAATATTTGATCTAAAATTGACCAACTTTGACGAATTCGTAAAAATGTAAATTTTCATTAAAAAAGTCAATTGCATTTTTATGATTTTTTTTTTTTTTGTAAATATGAATACTTAATTTATATACATATACAATGCTTAAAAAAAATAGAAACCATTTTATGAGTATGTAATTATGTGAGTTTCAATATGAAGTGGAAATTGGTCTCCACCATTAGAAAGAATTCCAATTTTAGTATACCAGTTCCACTTCGCGCGGGGTGATAGGTTAGATATCAATAAAATTGACTAAAATTGTAATGATAAATTTATTATTTATTATATACAAAAAATTTCTAAATTTATAATTGTCAGACAAATACACTTTATTCAACATTTTATATTCTAAGGTCTCAATCAAATAAACAAATAGACATATACGTATTTAAATAAATATGTACTTTTTTACCGTAAACATAGTTAGATTTTTAGGATGAAATTATATATATATGATAAAGTTTAAATTGTTAAACAACTTAGCAGAATAAAAAAAAAAAAAAAAACTCAATTGGTATTTTTACAAAAAAAAAACTCAATTAGTATGTAAAATAAATAAAATAGGCGGGCGAAATAAATAAGAATTCACCGAGAACCCCTTCTGATCCCTTACCTATCTATCCATGTCAGTCAATCAAATCCACATTGTTTACAGTGAAAGGGTTAATTTCATCTTTCTAACATGGAAGCATCATATGATGTGGTTTTTTTTTATCATCTTGCTTTGTGCAGGAAGACTTGAGTGACTGGAGACGATTGGTGAATCCTCAATTGTCTGCAGATAGTAAGCAGTATAAGAAATTAGTGGTGTGATATTATTTCCCAGATACTACTAAGACGAGTTTAACTTTTACTTATTTCCTTTATGGGGTCAACAAATCTTCCAAAATTGATAAAGTATTTATTTCTTTTGGTAGAAAAGTCAGTCAAATTATGATTTTTAAATACTATATATATATATATTAATCATGTTGAATCACCAACTACCCCATTTTACTTGTGTTTTCACATATTGAACTTGACAATATACTGATTTTACTTGATGATGTACTCATTATCTAGAAGGGTTAAAAACACAATAGGGGCCTGAATGTTTGCCCATGTTGCCAAAAGGGGTCTGAATTGAAAAAACGTATTATTAAGGGCCTGAATTTTGAGTTTTGTGTATAAGTGAGGTCTCCGTCTATTTTTTCTGTTAAAAGTGACGGAAAGTGGTCACATGCTTGGCATGTGACCGAAAATAATTTGAAAAACCGAAAATGCCCTTTGACCAGAGTGTGTCCCTCGCATGTTTGACCAAAAAAGACGAAAATACCCTTTAAGCCACCACAGCTCCGGCGACCACCACCACCCGGCTCCGGCGACCACCACCCATCTCCGGCGACCTCCACCCCAGTTCCGACGACCACCACCCCCTCCGGCGACCCAAAAAAGCTCCGATCTGGAGCTCTGTGGCCCCAAATCGGAGCCACAGAGCTCCGATCGGAGCTTTTTGGGTCGCCGGAGCTGGAGTGGTGGTAGCCGGAGCTGGGGTGGTGGTCGCCGGAGCTGGAGTGGTGGTCGCCGGAGCTAGGGTGGTGGTCGGTGGCGGTGGCCGTGGTGGCCTTAGGGCATTATTAGTGTGCAGGGGTATTTTAGACATTTCATTAATTAAACTGATAAATTGTATAATAATTGCAAAAGGGTAATTCTGTCATTTCACGTATTTCCGTTACATTTAACAACAAATTTGGGCGGAAACTCGATTGTCAACAAAACTCTCAGGCCCTTAATAATACGTTTTTTCAATTCAGACCCCTTTTGGCAACATTGGCAAACATTCAGGCTCCTATTGTGTTCTTAACCCTATCTAGAAATAAAACATATTACTTTCTATATTATCTCAGCAGGGAGTAGCAGTATGCATAATTCAAACTAAAATTAACTCAATGTTACAAATTAAACATGAATCTATGCATTTTAAAGGACAACTACCAATTCCTAACTTAATTTTTCATACTAAATCCAAATTCAAGCTTAAGCAATGGTTCTACTGGAAAGGAAAATCAAAGTTTGTCAGGAGATTCATTAGGGAATGCTCTACTTGTCAAAGGGCCATGAGACAATTGCACCTCTAGGGTTGCTGAGTCCTATCCCAATTCCCCATGGAGTGTTCTCTGATATCTCAATGGATTTTATAGGTGGACTTCCTAAATCAAAGGGAAAGACACTATTTTTGTGGTAGTGGATAGACTTACTAAGTTTGCTCACTTTATACCTTTGAACCACCCCTATACTGCAGCTCAGGTAGCTCAAGTGTTTATGGATGGTGTTTTCAAGCTGCATGGGTGCCCCACCACAATAGTGTCTGAAAGGGACGCTATCTTTCTCAGTTCCTTTTGGAAGGAGTTCTTTCGTCTGCAGGGTGTTTCATTACACATGTCCACTACTTATCACCCACAGACTGATGGCCAAACAGAGGCAGTCAATCGATGTTTGGAAGGGTAGTTGAGGTGTATGAGCCATGAGAGACCCACCTCTTGGCTATCTTGGCTTCCTCTAGCTGAGTAGTGGTATAACACTAATTACCACTCTTCTATCAACATGACACCATTCAGGCACTATATGGTGTTACCCCTCCTCTATATGTGCCTTACATTGCCAAGATACAGCTGTGGCATCAGTTGATGAGGTGTTGAGTGCAAGGGAGCTCACCATTCAATTACTGCATCATCATTTGCTACGTGCTCATAACAAGATGAAGCAGTTTGCTAACAACCATAGAACTGAACGCCACTTTGCTGTGGGAGATTGGGTTTTCCTCAAGCTGCATCCCTACAAGCAAATGACCAAGAGAGCTACTGCTAATACTAAGAAGCTAGCTCCTAAGTTTTACGGACCCTTCTTGGTGTTGGAAAAGATTGATGAGGTTTCTTATCGTTTGGATCTTCCAGAGACTGCTATGGTCCATCCAACGTTCCATGTTTCACTCTTGAAGAAGGCACACAGTCCAGTTGGGAACATCATTCCTCTCCCTGATTTTGCAAACAGCACTGCTCGTTTCAAGTGGATTCCCAGTAGCATTTTGGAGAGAAAGTTGTGCAAAAGGGGTAACAGGGCTGCTACTAAAGTGCTGGTGCAGTGGAAGGATCAGCCAATAACTGATGCTACTTGGGAATATCTGGATGATTTTTCAGCAAGATTTCAAGATTTCCAACCTTGAGGACAAGGTTCCTATATGGGCGGGGTAGTTGTCATGGATTAATAAAGTTTTGTGGTCTTTTTTAGCTAGTTTATAAGCTTAGGGACCTAGCTGCAATTATCGAAAGTTAGTCTGTTAAATAACAGAGGCTCAACAGCTTGTTAGTTGGCTTCCTATAAATAGCAGCTGATGTAATTCTTGAGTTTTTCATCGAATGAATTGCGTGAGTTGACACAAGCAGGTGTCCATCTAAAGCTGCTCATGAGCTAGAATTGTTAAGAATGAGAAACCACAATCCTTGAAATCATGAGAGTGGTCCTACAATCTTGCGAGGAGGAAAGGCTTAAAGAGGCAGGAGTTTGAATCGCCCTCGTCCCAGGGAGACCAGTGGTGTATATAAAGCCTGAGTGGTACTACTACATCGAGCTCTTCTTTTCTAGACGAAGTCAGGACAATGGAGATGGAAAGATTTGGTTGGGCTTAAGACTACATGTTATCTAGCTACTTTAATTATTAAGAGCTCAAACAGAAAGTCATCATCAACGAACTTGAAGTTGGTTTATACTCGGCAG
This sequence comes from Clarkia xantiana subsp. parviflora, assembly GCA_036873135.1. Classification (NCBI taxonomy): domain Eukaryota; kingdom Viridiplantae; phylum Streptophyta; class Magnoliopsida; order Myrtales; family Onagraceae; genus Clarkia; species Clarkia xantiana. The sequence continues at coordinate 4,390,346 of JAPTYO010000012.1, forward strand.
TATGAGCATAATTTAGAACGAATAGGCTTACATGCAAGTGGTGCCCACTGCCCATGCTGTTCCCGAGGCAAAAGCTTAAGCTTATAGTTGGTAGAATCCTTCCCTTATGTACTTGTTTTAACAATGTGGAACTACTTTTCCTGAAAATGCTCTAACGTGTCAGCGTTAAGACTCGTACAATATGACTTCACACTGTAGAACAATCCTTAACACTCCTGAAACCGAGTGACCTCTGCGTTGCTCGATAAACCAAGTGACCTCTAGTGCTTGCTTGCGTCAATTTTGTTTGTTTTTGGCCTGTTGTACTAGCTTTAAATGATGTTATAGAAATAGTTGGATTAATTGTTCCATTTTTAGTTTATACTTTATAGTCGGATTATTTCTTCTCTTCAATTTTTTTTGGCCAAATTTCTTATCTTTGATTCATGTTGCTGTCTTCTACTATTACAGGTAGTTGGTTTACTGGCAGGTATGAAGCAAGAGTATGAAGCCTTGGATGGAAAAACAAAGACCTTAGCGGACTTGTTATACACGCGTTGCAACATAAATGCGGAAGAGAGCAGTATTCACACTACAAAATCAATTAAAGACTACCTTAAGAAAAGGATGCAACAAAGATTAATACAAGAAGATCTGAAGGTTTTTTTTTACAAAAAAATAATTGTTGCTTTTTACTGGTCCAAATAAGCGCCACTTTATTATTCGTGTCTAAGGCTTCTTCCTTCTTAAATATTGCCAGTCATGGAGAGTTGCTAATTTTGAGGGCAGTCTTGGCTATCATAGAATCTTTATTGACCATCTCGGCTGCATCTCCAAAGGTTACTCCCTTGCTAGATTGACTGTTGTGCTTCTGATATTGTGGCTGTCGAGTAATAGCTTGTATTTTCTTTTGTTAAATTTGTATTTCTTACAGGATCGCAGTAACTGCTAACCCTGTCAGATTAACGGTGACAAACAAATTAGAAGATATAAGGATTGAAGAGGTAATGTTATCTCAACTGCGGATTAACCCTAGTGTTATCTACAAACTTCAGATGATGATAGGGAATGGCCATTTTTCTCACTTTTTATGATAGATGTTTCCAAAGATGAACGCTCGTTGTGCATTCTCATATGTTTTTAATGAGGTGGCAACTAAGGAAAGCGTTGGCTCAATAACATTCTCAGATAATATACAAGTAAGGTTTTCTCTTCATTATGCCTTTTAGAATGGATTTATATGAATGCAATTCATCATCTTCCATGTAGTTCAGCTTGCTAACTAAATGACAAACTGGTTTTAAGTCCATGTTTTCCATGCAAATCTATGTTTGTTCATAAGCTTCAAATTAGAAGTAGGAATGTTATGGATAGATATATCCATAATATGATAAATTTTATAATTAATAATAATATATTTCTGCATTGAATTTTTAGTAGGATTATTCAATCATCATTAATAGGGAATATTTTCATAGATTTCATATTTCCTAATAGGGTTAAAGGTCCTTTTGGTACCACACGTTTGCAAAAATTACACTGTTCATACCACTAGTATTTTTTCGTACCGAATTGGTACCATATGTTTCCAAACCTTACTGTTTTGGTACCTCCGTTAGGGTTCTGTCAAAAACAACCGTTAAATGGCATGTTCCATGCACGTGACCGGCCCAAAACTTTCAATTTTGTTACAATTTAGTCCATCTAATACATCCCTAACTTTTATTTTGTTCAATTTAGTCCTAAAACTTCAAAACCAAACCATTTTCCCAAATTGACCTAGCCGGACTTAGCCTAGGGCTAGGTCCGAACCTAAGTCATGGTCGCCGGACCCAGGCGACCCCGACCCAGGGTCGGACCTAGCCCTAGGCTAGGTCAATTGGGACCTAGTCCCAATTGAGTTAAATTGGGGCTAGGTCCAATTGACCTACCCGGACCTAGCTTAGGGCTAGGTCCGACCCTGGGTCAGGGTCCCCTGGGTCCGGTGACCCCGACCCAGGGTCGGACCTAGCCCATGGCTAGGTCCGGCTAGGTCAATTCGGGGAAATGGTTTGATTTTGAAGTTTTATGACTAAATTGAACAAAATAAAAGTTAGGGATGTATTAGATGGACTAAATTGTAACAAAATTGAAAGTTTTGGGTTGGTCACGTGCACGGCACATGTCATTTAACGGCTGTTTTTGACGGAACCCTAACAGAGGTACCAAAACAGTAAGGTTTGGAAACATATGGTACCAATTCGGTACGAAAAAATACTAGTGGTATGAACAGTGTAATTTTTACAAACATGTGGTACCAAAAGGACCTTTAACCCTTCCTAATATTGTAATGGTTAAGTCCTATTTAAAGGACAAGTTATCAAATAAGAAGACAAGCAAAGAAAAGTTATTTTAATTATTCAGTTCTTCAGTTTAGTAGTTTAGTTTAGGGGTTCGTTGAGTTCGAAGAGATTAGAATTCTCTCTCAAAGAAAGTCCAGGGTTCGTTCTCCCCTCAACGAGTTCGACTATCTATCCATGCACCATTGACCTGATCCTAGGGTCATAACAAGGAATTTCCGGTATTTCTACTAAAACAATATGTTCAAAGAACAAGTTGAACAATTAAAGAGTGAAAAGAAGTTAAATATAACAATTCAGAAGTGCAGGAATGAAATTCACACACTCAACAGTCTTGTACAGAGAGGAGCATTGATACTTCTTTTATCAGTAGAAAATCGATTAGATGCATCTTTTTCTCTAGTACTTCTACTGTTTCCCAATATATATGAGTTTATTGTGATGTAGGTCACCGGTTTTCTTCTCCGAAATCTAGTAGATGTCATTGCGGAAGTGCAAACAGCAAGATTAGATGTTAAGGAGTTGGTTAAGGCGGCTTTTCATTCTCCCAGTGGTAACTGTATACCTTTTAGATGTTCGTTTGTGCTTTGTGTTAAATTGAAATCTCAAGATGTGATGATAGATAATTTTTCTGCGAAAGCAAAATATTTAGGAAACAAAATTTTATACATAATATTGAATTGAATGATTTCTCAAAGGATGAATTTTGTTCATTCGTAAATCTAACCAACATACACTCGAGATGATTATCTAGAAGTCTGATATGTTATATCAAAAAGGTAGTTTACACTAATCTCTCAGCTTGGGTGTCTGTCAATTGTCGTGCTGTTTATTTACTAAATATAAATATATTATTGGTGGAAGGAATAAGCATGCCCAAGCCATATATTTGGTCTGGGACATATTTCCAAATGGGATGGTGTGGAAGGAACACTACATCATATTTCTATTTTGGGTTAATAGGTCTTTTGGTCCATGATGTTTGACAACTTTTGGGTTTTGGTCAATAATGTTTTTTTACCTAGTTTTGGTACCATATGTTTGCAGATTTTTTCTAGTTTTGGTCTAACCGTTACATTCCGTCCATTTTTTGACATGTTCAAGTCACGTGATCCACTCTAAACTTTAAATTTAGTCTCTCTAATACTTTCTTAACTTTTTTTTGTTCAATTTAGTCTCGAAATTTCAAAATTGACCCCAATTGGACAATAGGTCCAATTGAATTTTTGAAACTTCGGGACTAAATTGAACAAAAAAAATGTTAGGAAAGTATTAGAGAGACTAAATTGAACAAAAAAAAGGTTAGGAAAGTATTAGAGAGACTAAATTGAACAAAATTGAAAGTTTAGGGTGGATTACGTGACTTGTACATGTCAAAAAATGGACGGAATGTAACGGTCGGACCAAAACTAGAAAAAATATGCAAACATATAGTATCAAAACTAGGTAAAAAAACATCATAGATCAAAACTAAAAAATGGTCAAACATCATGGACAAAAATACCTATTAACCCTTCTATTTTTCGGTTTTTTGGGTGTCTAGATAACAGTTTAACGGCAATGAATACATCATCTTTTTAATTATGTCACCAAAACTACTGACTGAAATCTCAATATTTATCCGTCCCTATTTTGTAGTTGGGCGACTTGATCTACTACATCTTTCCTTTGTCAGCGTCAAGAGTGCTCAGAAGGTTACCATAGTCCTTGACATGACATGTCTAAAGTGGTATCTGTCCTTTCCTTTAGTAGACAAGATGGATAAACAAATTCCTGCGCCGGATTTTGCTGCTAGTACTACTACAGCTGGATGTATGGTTTTTGTCTGATATTAATAACATCTCATGCTTTATCATTGATGCATTAATGCTGATAGGATCCGGTACATTATGCTCTGAGAATTCCATTTTGGTAAAATTGAAAGCAACAAAATTGGAACTTCCATAAGTTTGTGAGCAGTGTGCAAATTATAACAAGACAGGAATTCTACTGTACATTATATAACAAGAAGACAGTAAAACTACAAAATGCAGAAATTTGGACTGCAAAATACTACACCAACACTATAAATACATATACAGCAAAACAAGACAGATGACAAAACTTTTCGAGTTTCTCAGGCAATCTAGACGATATACATGGCAGCAGTGGTAGGAATGACCGGAATTATTATACAACTTGAAGCCGAGACGAGCTGAGTTCTCTCCCTCTTCCTGTGCAAATTTTCATGCAGCCTGTTTCTTTCCTTGCATTGTATGCATTTGAATGTATATACATACATACATATATAATTAGAAAAATGTAGTCTTTCTTTAGAAGCTTCTGGTAGGGCTCAAAGGGTCGTAATCATAAGCATCGCCTGTCTTGATGAATCGTCCCTTTACTCGTTTCCGTACATCAGCTCTTGCCTTTCGGGAGGCATATCTTACCGTCTTCGCAAACCTACAAGTCAATAATATTAATCCATCCATCCATACAAGATAGATAGATAGATGAAATGACACTATTAGATTAAAGAGGAGGCTCTGCCAATCACTTACTGTCGAGTCTTCTTCTTTTCCTTGTACCGCAAGACAGCATCACTTCTGCTTCCGCGTGGACTTTGAGGAGGCGGCTCTCCCACAAGGAGTGAAACTCCACAATCTTGATAATCAGCAGCAGCAAGGGTGCTCTCTCCAGTAACACCCGAGAATGATATATTATTCGAAGTGAAACCGAGGATGGGTTCAGTCTTTGCACTCATCATCGAATCTGCTGAAGCCACACTGCAAGCCGGTGCTTGTCTGTGACCAGAGCAACCACCCTGAGCCAACAACATAAAATCAATCACATTCCCAAAACGCATCTCTATTAAAAAAAAAGGTTAACGAGTTTTTTTGTGCTAGATGTTTGACTAAAGTTGACTTTTGGTGCAACATTTTTTTTAGACTTTTGGTGCAATACATTTGCAATTTGTAGGCGGCTTTTTGGTGCATCTTTTTTTTTTTTTTTTTTTTTTGCATCTGTTAATTGGATGTTAGTTTTGACAGTTAAGTACCCATGTTCAAATCACGTGATTTCCCATTAAGTTTTATTTTTGCATAATTTAGTTCTTATTATTTTCTCCGGTCAGCCACTTTTCTTCCAGGCACCGCCAAAATCCGTTGGACATCTCCGGCTGGTGGTGGCTGGAGGACTTAGACCGTGGCCAGAAGAAAAGTGGGTGACCGGAGAAAATAATATGGACTAAATTGAGCAAAAATAAAACTTAAGGAGAAGTGATGTGATTTGCACATGGGTACTTAACTGTCAACTAACAAATGCACCAAAAAGTCTACAAAATGTAAACGTATATTGCACTAAAAGTCTAAAAAAATTGTTGCACCAAAAGCCAAACATGGTCAAATATCTGGCAAAAAAAAACCTTTAAAAAATATGGTACTACGGAAAGGAAGGGCGTGCATACCTCAGCCACAACTGCACCTCGACATGTTGAATCCACATCTTTTGTGGTAAATAAGCTATCAATCCCACCATTTTCAATAAGGGCATCAGCATTGTTAAGGGTATTGCCAAAAAGTTCTTCATAATTTTCTATACTTATACCGACTTCATCCATATCAAAATCTTCGTAGAAACGATCATCGTCAAACATCTCGGCCCCTTTGCCCGCCTAATCAAAAAATCAATTCACTTAGTCAACTTCTTTAATGCATGCATAACAATTTTACCATAAAGTAGCAAGAGAGAAGACAAATACTTCAGAAAACATGGAATGGATAACGAACTCGAACGTTTGAAATGTCTATGCAAGATGATACTAATAATCTATGAAATGTCAGATATTACACGAGTCATGCTTAATAACCAAAGTACAAAATCTAAAAGATAACTGCGACATACAAGGAAAATCACATAGCTAAACAATGTGCATGGAAGGAGAATGGACTCGAAAGAACCGAGGCCAAACTTGCAATTTTGATTAATGTTGCTAACAAACTATTAATCAATAAAATCAATTATACAAAGAACTAACATCTCTTGCACATTTTACTCAATCTCTGGCCAATGGAAAGAGGAAATGGTACCGAGAATACCGATTATCAAGCTTAATAAGATCATACAAATCACAATCATCATCGTTTTCTCACCTTAGGAAAAGGTGCACCGAGACTCTGTGAAGCCGGAGGCAATGCAGATGTTCCAGCCCAAGCATTTGCTTTATCAATCTCAACCTCAGCAGATTCAGAAAGACACGTATTATCATCGGAAGCAATCCAGCTACCCTTTCCACTACTATCCTTCAAGCTCATCAATCCTAGTCCCTGTTCACACGGGGTCTCACCACCTATGGAAGAAGACGAGTCTAATACAAAAGACCAGATTGAAGAAAGTTCTGCAGATGACGGGCAACCTGAATAACAATTAACGGTTTGCCTCTTATGGTTCGATGGTTGTGTTGAGTTCCCATGACCCATCCAATCACAATTCTGACAAAGTGAGACTCTTTCCTCTTCACACCTTACCATAGCAGGCTGGGAACGACATCTATCACATACGAGTGTTCTTGAATGGCGCTTCGATAAAGCATTAGCAGAATGGACATTCCGGTCACACGATAAACACAAACACGCTGCATCTGACCGGCAGTAGACCATAGACCTTTGCTCTCCACAGAAATCACATAAAAAACCCATCTTTATTCAAACTAAGCTGGACTCAGCCAAATCCAAATTCTTCAACAGTGAATTCTGCTCAGCTCCAACCTAACACCACCACCAGTAATGCAATTTAGATAGAATTATGAGTCCTACTGCTATCAAGTGATGTACAAATTTTAACATAATCTGAAAGAATTTCCATTTTCCACTGCAATATCAATTCTTTTGATAAAAGGTAAAGGGAATCATCAAGAATAAAGGAATCATCAAGAATAAAGGAATCAAACCCAGAAGGAAAGTAATCCAACAGTCACCATAACATGATATTGATATTAACCAAAAAAATTGGGATTAAGCAAATCTGGGCTCCGAAGTAATAAAATCCAATAAAGACGCCAATATCTTAGCTTTAGGAACATGTTTTACCCAAATCTGGGCTTCGAATCAATAATTGAGATGTATGAAGATAATCCCGAGTGTGATTCCACACGAAAGCACTAAAAATATGTTTTTTACATATAGAGTTAAGTATATAGATAAAGAACTGAAGAGAATCCAGCTACCCAGAAGCCAAGAAGTTGAAATAATCGCTTGGATTATCATATCTATCGCAAGCACTTGACGAAACCTACAGACAGACGAAGAAGGGAAAACAATAATAATAGATAAGAATCATTACCTGAAAAGAAAGGACAAGATCTTCAAGCAGCAAAAATATCTACAGAAGCAGCCTGAGGGTCAGGAAGGACTCATATAGGGAAGTAAAGAGAGAGAGAAGAGAGGAACTGTGGAGATGTATAGATATGGTGGGTGAGGGTATGAGACTGATGGGGCACTTGTGAATGTTATTGATGAATGAATGAATAGAGAAAAAAAAAAGATCTCGACATCAGATTAGCTAGCTGTTAAAAAGTGTAACTAATTTAATAAAAAGTGCATCATTAGCTAGCTGTTAAAAAGTGTAACTAATTTAATAAAAAGTGCATAGAGAAGATCCATTATAATATCTATCATCACTTCACCAGTCATCACTATGAAAAATTTGGTAATTCTATCTATATAACAGAGGAAGAGACCGAGTCCTTTTCATAGTTATTGTAAAGGAAAAGTTAGGTAGGCCCTTCCTTTTTGCTGGTCCAAATATACCCTACTATTAAAAAGTGCACTTTTTCTTGTCTCTCCTCTCCTTATTATACACATCTTTATAGATAAATAGTAGTGTACTTATTTTTAATTCTCTAGTATTGTATTTTAGTTTATCCTATTTATTCATTTGCAAAAATGATATATTTTGGACACTAAAAAGATAATTATAAATATTCAATTTCATGTTTTTAGCATTATTAATTTGATTAAAAAAACAATTAGGAATTTTTCCCTTTGACATCCTTGATAAACTGAAAAAACTCTAGTGCATTTTCTAGCTATAAATGTTTTTTTCATGCGTACAATAGCGCTATGGCTAGCTTTACAAAAAAAAAGTGAGATAAGGTTGAAATATGTTTTTCAAAGTGAATTTGTTTGTTTAATATTAAATTGTTTTACTTAGAACAATGAAAAGATTATTACAATTATATATGAAATAATTATTACAATTATCAGACATGAAGACACGAAAAAATACTTATTGGGATGATTTTGAAATGATACAAATTATTAGATGAACTCAATAAGAAAGAGATATGTTATAAATACATTAAAAATAAATAATTTTGGTAACACATAATTACAACCCAATATTTCTCATAATTAATCTCTATATTTTTTTAACTCAATAAAGTAATTTGTCCTACAAAATAAATATATTTTTTTTATTTATAATAATTATTATAATACAAGTTTTTTTTATATTTTTCTAAAAACCTATTAGATTTGGTGATCCCTATAGGATAATGTGAACCCTAGAAAAAATGGACACGTCATCTAAGATTCACCATGTCAAATAGGTTTTTAGAAAAATATTATTAAAAAAAAAACTCGTATTAAAATTATTATTATTATATATAAAATAAACTATATTTATTTTGTATGACAAATTAGTTTATTAAGCCAAAAAAGAGGTAGATATTAATTATGAGAAATATTGAGTTGTAATCATGTGTTATTAAAGTTATTCATTTTTAATACATTTATAAAATATCTCTATCTTATTAGTTAGTCCATATACTGAAGTGACAGACTGAGTCAATCTAATAATTTTCTCATACTTAGTAGCATCATACTTTATTAATGTGGGTCTATCTCTATTGAATTGTGTGGGTCTAATAAAGAATAAAATAATTATATGTATATCATCTCTTACAATATTAGTGGGCAAAGTTTAGGAAGACCGTGGCTGGTGGCAGCACCTTTGGTATTTTTTGAAAAAAATGGATATTTTTTATATGAGCGGTGTTACCCATTCCAACTTTCGGAGTGTTATTACTCTGATTTGTCTCTACATGGAAGACAAGTAATAAATAGCAACATTAAGGACTATTTCATTTGAAGACACAGATTCGAAACGTTAACATTCCGATTTCGGAATGTTAATCATTCCTGTTTTTATATATATATATTATAAAAAAGTCATATAAAATTTGAGTCTTGATTTTTTTTAGAGCTTCTCGGTCTAAACGTGGAATAATCAGTAATTTAAACTATAAAACATAAATAAAAAAATTAATATAAATACATTATATTATATTATTTCAACTCGTATAAATATATTTATTTCCTTTTATACACTATAATAAAATTTAATTTTTATAATCATGATAAAAGAGACATATTTTTTTTAGTATGTACGTTTGTATTATATGATTGAATGATTATTTTTCTTCTTTAACGTAATTAAGTTGTTATTTATATTTTAAAAATTGATCAAATGGTTTAAACTTGCTATATGTGTCGTTTATGTTAACAAAATGTTTTTTTTTATGTAATGCCGATTTTATTGGAATAAGAACTATTACAAAGTACAAATAAGAAGATACCCACTCTGGAGGGATTGGTTAAGATCCCAAACAAGTAGAGTAAGTACTAACATAACAACGAAAACAACAACAAAGCAGGAAACAGAAATACAACCGGTAGTAAATAAACTAGAACACCAGATCGGCTTATCGGTGAAGATGACCCAAAGCAAATGATAGTAGCTTGGAGAGGAGGCATCCAACTGATACAACAACAAATGTAGCCCTTCGGAGGTTAAAGAACATCTTCAAGGCCGACATAGCTAACAGAGGACCTGCACAACAAGCGATACCAGACAGGACCCACAATAAATCTGAAACACAAAAGAATCCATAAACAAACAAAGATGACCGCGTGACTGGTGTAGAGATTTCTAAGTGGTAGGGGCTGGATGAAACCAGTCTACCTAAGCGCCCCTATCTGTGGAACATCCGTGAATGACTAGCGCACATCGGGGGTATCGAATAAATACTCTGCTTCTTCGTTTGGAGAAAGGAATATGATACGACCGCAGTCGTATCGTGGGTACTCCGAAGGGTAAATATCATGCAGTGGTTTGTTCGGTGAACGGAGCGTTGGTTCTGACAAACTATGGGTTCAACTGGAAGGGGTAGATGGGGGAGGGTAGTGGGTTATACCGTCATAGTATAGTCGAGTTTGAGCTTAACGCGGTGGGCAGCATCCACGGCGACGCGTGAAAGGGGCGGGCGACCGGTGTGTAGGGGGCGCATCTGTAAGGGCGAAGGGCGTGGATGTTCGCGGAGTGGGTGGAAAGGCCCGACTAGGGTTTCGTGAGGGTGGGTGTGTTGCTTGTGGTGGTGGTTGAGGGGGTATCAGGAGGTTCTTGTGCGGGGCTCAGGGGAGGTGGTGGTGTGCGCACTTCCGATAGGTTGCCCTCGTCTTGAATGCATGGTTGTGTCGATGTTGGGGCGGTGGGGAGGATAAGAGGGTAGTGGGCTCCCCGAATGTTTGCACACGGTCTCTTCGGTGCCTTGTTCTCTTCAAGTCCTCGCTCTCCTTTCCTCTCGAGTACCTGCAAAGGGCGCCGGGGTTCTCGGTAAGTCCACTCCGATGCTTAAGTGAGTATGGGCTTAGAGAGAGAAAGTAAGCTTAGAGAGAGATAGATTTTCTTCAAACGAGGGATGAAGAGATCAATTTATAGAGTTCATGTTGAATCGCTCCGGTTCTGGTGCTTTTCTGCTCCGGTTCTGGTGCTTTTCTGGTCCGGTTATGGCAATTTAGTAATATAAATCAGTGTTGACCGTAAATCTAGTATATTTGACATTGGTCTGACCATATATGAGCTTTTATAGCTTAAGTGTGCCGAGAATGGCCTCTAAGGGCGAGCCCCAGGTGAAATATCGTCCGGGGTGAAGGGTCCGGACGAGTGGAACTCATCCGGATGAAGGGGGGGGGAGGGTACCTGGGTGGTTACCCCCAAGGCAGCGCTCGGCACCTCCAAGTGGATTTTGCCACTCGGGGTGTTTTTTGGGCCTAAGTATTTTGGGCCGCGGGTGTCCATTTATCCAAGTTTTGAATTATAATCGAATGTGGCTCAATTATAGAGTCCAATTTACAATAGCTTGGGCTTATATCCATCACTTTCTCCCCGAGTCAAGCAATGGTTTAACCTTTACTTGACTCTATTTTGCGGAATATCGCCCCAAACGAGTTATGAAATGTACTTTATGACGAGCCTGTCCTTCATTGAGTGCTCGAGGAATGTTTTAATTTTTCATTGCTCCCTGTTGGAAGAATGTTCATACAAAAATGTGAGTGTTTAACCAACATGGATGTTGGTGTTAGTGCAAGTATGTACATGGATAACATAGATGATTATAAGTATGAAATATAGGCCTTAGTCTCATTTTACTTAGCCTTTAGGTTTATCTCCTTATTGGAGGGACCTCTTTTTGGGGTTCTTAGAACCGGTAGGGCGCTTTGGGAGCGGTGTTGCACTCTGTTTGCGAGAATGTGAGTATGATTTTTTAGCCTTGACCTTCGATGGGCATGGCGTTTTTCTCCCCATTTGTCGGAGTGTGGGCATGGTCCTTTAACCTTATCCCTGCAATTCACTTTATATAGATGGAGGTGAGAATGGTTAAAATTCCTCCTGTTACCCTTGTATAAAAGAGTCTTTATAAGTATATGTAGAAGGTTGTTCCCTTCGTATATGTTGGAGTGTTACTCACTTTATGTAGGCTAAGAGGTTGCTTCCCTTATAGATATACTTTGTAATTTGATTTCGGAGCTTCCCGAATTGTGATTTTGCCTTCGCGGCTCAGTGCTAAGGTTGCTTACGCGGTATGCATACCTTGCACCTCCATAAGTGAGGGTTGACCCTTGTGTTAACCACGCTCCGTAACCTGCGCATGTAGAGTTGTACATATACGGTTGCCCCTGTAGTAGCCATTATTCAGACGCGGGGGGGGGGGGGGGGGGGGGCATATATGAGATTACGTATAGTTGTACCTTATGGTGGACGTGTTTGGTGTTCCGGGCGCGGGGGTTAGCTCTTGAAGTGGCTACACTTGGTATCTCATGTATGTATCATTACTCTCGTAGTGAGTATTTTGATATCTTTACATGTAGGGGTTTACCCTTGTGTTGGTTACACTTGGTAACTGACGAATGCATGAGTGCCCCCGTAGTGGACGTGTTATTGTATGTAAAGGGGTACTCCTTGTATTGGCTACGCTTGGTAACTCATATATAAGGTTGTTCCCATAGTGAGCATGCTTTGCATCTCGAGTATGTGAGTGGGGATAGTATATATTGGCTTGTAAGTTGGGGTGCTGTCCTCGTGAGAGCTGATGAGTTGCTTTCTTTTTTAGTGGAGATTGCCCATCCACTCGATATTGTCATGTACTTGTCTCCCTATGGGTTAGCGTAGGGAGACGGTTGTTACCATGAGATCCTTCCTTGTAGCTTGAAAATGGTGTTACCCTTGGTGGTGGGTATGCTTTGAATTTTGAGCAATGGAGGCTTAACCCACACCTTGCTTGAGTTCTTCTTCTAAGTGTTTCAGATTTTGATGTGTCTAATCCTCTTTCCTGCTTGGGAACTTCTATCTAAATGGATGAGCAAAATCGCGAGGAACATCCTTGATGGCGAGACGTGTGCGTCTAGCTTCGACGAATGTTGATAGTATTTTTTTTTTTTTTTGGTTTCCCGCGGGGTGGTCCTAGGGGGGCCCTCATCAGGAGGGCAGCACCCGTAGCATGCTTGCTCCACACCTAGACTAATCCCCACTCGCACCGGGTCAGCCCGTAAGGGGTAGCACCCGTAGCATGCTTGCTCCACACCTAGACTAATCCCCACTCGCACCGGGTCAGCCCGTAAGGGGTAAAGTGCTGGCCATGAACAATTTTCCATTCTCATGGTCACTAGCGGGGATTGAACCCCTGACCTCTGGTTAAGGGATGAGGCGCTGAACCACCACACCATTTTTATTTTTCTTATTTTTGTTCCATCTCGATGGTGAAGTTTTGTACGTTTTGAGAGTGTCATTAGTTGGTTGTTCCTTCCATGCCACTAGTTAGTTTTGCGACGCATGAGCAGTGGTCCGGGTGGGGGGATGTGTGGGCACATTCTTAGCCGGGCTCATTATTTGTGATGTCATATCACATGTCAATCTTCTTGCATGGGTTATCCTCATCTTCATGGGGTACTTGTTTCCTATGTGCTCTGCATCCGTGGTTTGCTGTGGTTAACGGTCCTTTTGTGTTTGATTGTTAATTCCTTGATGTTTCCTTACTTGCTTGTGAGGTTGGTTGGGGGTGATCCCCAGTTGGTTTGAATAGGCATGTCTTGGAGTTTGAATATGGGGGGGGGGGGGGGGGGGGGTTGGATTTTTCTATGGCTTGGATTTTGAATATGAGGGGGATTTGAATTTTGCTATGGCTTGGATTTTGGAGTTGGTTTGGATTAGCCTAGTTTGCTCCAACCTCGTGTGAGGGTGGATGTGGGGTTGGTACCCCCGTGCTACCATAGGGTATGCGCTCAGTTCTTGCGTTGAGTCTTTTATCTTTGACGACAGGTACTACTATCGCATTCTCTTTGGAAATCTCTTCTTTTTGAATGACGAATGTCCGTTGCTTAATTGGACGAGTATCCTGCATTGCCCTCGAGTTAAGAAATGGATTTAACATTTTCTTAACTCTATGATGGTCGGATAAGCGTCCAATTAAGCGATAGTTAGTTGCTTGAAAGTTTGGTGAAACCTCTTTCCTTAGTTTGTCTATTCGACCTTTGATGTTGTGGTTGTTGGACTTCGTGAAATAGGGAGGATGTCTTCATGGTGATGGATAGGGCTTGGCATGGTTCGGTTCTGGGCCGAACTGGTTCAGAACCGAACCAGAACCGGATTTTAGGTTCTAGAATCGAACCATAGCAGAACCGGTTCGAACCGGTTTTAAACTTTGTTTCATTTTTTTTACTAAATTTCAAAATGCACACCCAAGTTGATAATCCATAAACAATTTACAAATTTGTAAAATACAAACTATAAAGACAACTGATCGCTTCAGAGTAGAAAGTATCAAAGTTTAAATTCCAAACAATCTAATAATATAAAAAATTCGAAGTATTTAAAACATAAATCTCGAGACTTTAAACGACATCAAGAGGCGTAGCTCAAACTTCAAAAGGGCAGCAAATCTCTGGTTGAAAAAAAAAATACAAACTGTTTGTATATTAAGTGAGTTAATCTATCATCTCCGTTAAAATATAGAACTACTTCTGAGTTAAGTTTTGAGTTTAAAACTGAAATCAATTTATTGTAGAATTGATCTGGGCTAATATAATATATAATAACTATATATAAGTAAACAAACCTGCTATGACCACATATATATCCAATATGAATCAAACCCAAATAGTAAAGGATCTACCGTAGGGGTGTAAACGAGTCAAGCTACTCGTGAGCTGCTCGAGATCGGCTCGGTCGATATTCGAATTCGAATCACTAAATTCCGAGTCGATTCGAGCTCGATTTGAGCTTTTTATGATACCGAGTCGAGTTCGAGTTCACTGGTACTCGATTAGAGAGGCTCGCGAGCCTAATCGAGTTTTTTTTTTATTTTGCCTATTCGAGTCGAGTTCGAGTTTTTTGAGCTTTACGTAATAATATTATATATGTATATATTGAGTTCAAGTCGATTTCGAGCCAAAAGCCTAATCGAGTTGATTTCGAGCTCGAGCTAAGGTGCACCATTTACAATTTTAATTGAATTTTTTTTAAACGTATCGAGTCGAGTCGAGCTGAACTCGAACACTTCGAGTATGGCACCGAGTCGAGCTAGAGCTTGAAAAATTAAGGCTCGATCGAGTTTGAGCTTGAGTAAACTGAGTCGAGTCGAGTCGAGCTTGCCAGATACTCGGCTATTTTACAACCCTTTATTCTACCCAAAAGAAATATGCAAGGGTGTGTATTACTATCTAACAATTTAGGGTTTATGTAACAAAAGTGGTTCTGAAAAATCAGTTTAGAATCGATCGAAAACCGCTCCATATATAGAACCGAACCATTTAAGAATCGGTTCATTCCGAACCGGTTCATATTGGTTCGCTTCCGGTTTGGTTCCGGTTTGGTTCCGGTTCGGTTCGCCCGAACCAGTTTTATGCCCTGCCCTAGTGATGGAGCCTCATGCTCAGTTATGCCGAGTATAGTTGAATTAATCGTATAAGCTCTTTGTTGAGGGGACATAGTGTACTGGCTTTCTATTTGTGTTTAACCTTTTTCCCGTGGATATGATAGCCACCTTTGCGTTATAGGGGGTATGGTATCCTCCTTTGAGATATATGGACATGATAGCCACTGCTGCGGTATACGGGTATATATAGTACCCTCCTTTGAGGTATATGGACACGATAGCCACTGGTGAGGTATAGGAGTATTGTACCCTCCTTTGAAATATATGGACACGATAGCCATTGTTGAGGTATATGGGTATGGTACCCTCCTTTGAAATATATGGACATGATAGTCAATGTTGAGGTATAGGGGGATGATACCCTTCTTTGAGATATATGGACATGATAGCCACTGTTGGTGCCAACACTTGATTTTTTTTTCCAAGATATGGCATATTTTTCTACCTCTACGTGAAGGATTTTGATTTGTGCCATCTATTTGGTTTTTCCAAGATAGGGTGCGTTTTCGGCGGGTATGAAGGGTAGTGAGATTTTAACATTGACTCTAGTACTCATTTTTTTTTTCCAAGTAGGGATGTTCCTCTTGATGTCTCTTGAATTCATTGTTGTGGAGGATGCGATCTTTATTGATGTTAAGGATGGCGTGGATACAGTGTCCAAAGGTGTTGGTGATGGAGGGGTGGGTACCGAGGGTATAACTTAGTTGGCCTCTTCTTCCGATGGTAGCGATGCATCCTTGATGTCTGGTTGACCCCTGTTGTATTTTTATGTCTATGCACTTATCTTGTAGTAGCATCTTCCCTTTTTATTCAAGAATTCATGTTCTTGACGGTTGAGTTTTATCTTCTATTTCTTGAATATATGCATTCATGCTTTGCATTCGGTGCTGAACCTGATATTGTATTCATATACTATAATATATTTATGCGGGTAGAATCTTGTACCTTTGAGTTGTTGGTTGTGGCTTTAAAATAACCGTTAATATGATTACACTTTGATTAGGGACTTACACTTCATATTTTGCTGGAAGGGTTGCCATTTGATTGGGGGACTTACACTTCATATCTTGCTGTAACTTAGGGTTGCCCGTTGGGTCTTACTTCCCTTTAATGGATGATTGGGTTTCTTATCTATGTAAGTCTTATGTTCCCATATCATTATGAGTAAGGTTTGTCGATTGGGTCTTACGTCTCTATAGTTGA
Organism: Clarkia xantiana subsp. parviflora; assembly: GCA_036873135.1. Taxonomy (NCBI): domain Eukaryota; kingdom Viridiplantae; phylum Streptophyta; class Magnoliopsida; order Myrtales; family Onagraceae; genus Clarkia; species Clarkia xantiana. Next base: position 4,407,116 of record JAPTYO010000012.1, read on the forward strand.
TGGTTGGGTTGCTCATCTATGTGAGTCTTGTGTCCCATCTTTTTATGAGTAAGGGTTGCCCATTAGGTCTTTCGTCCCTATAGTTGATGGATGATTGGGTTGCCATGTGGGTCTTATATTATCATATCACAGTTTTGGTAGAGTTTCCCTGTGGGTCTTACGTCTCTCCGTTGTTGGATGATTGGATTGCCTTGTGGGTCTTATGTTCCCATATCATTATTTGTTAGGATGGTCATTTGGGTCTTATATCCCTTTATCAGATGCTTGAGTTGCCATGTGGGTCTTATGTTCCCATATCATTATGTGCTAGGGTGGCCCTTTGGTTCTTATATCCCTTTATCAGATGATTGGGTTGCCCTGTGGGTCTTATGTTCCCATATCATTATGTGCTAGGGTGGCCCTTTGGGTCTTATGTCCCTGTATCGGATGATTGGGATGCTCATACTTGCGAGTCTTACATCTCATCTTCTTTGTTTGTTAGGGTTCCCATGTGAGTCCTACTTCCCATTTTGATGATTGAGTTACTCATACATGTGAGTCTTACGTCCCATCTTCTTTGTATAAGTAAGCTTTCGCCTGTACGAACGACACCTTCTCTTTTATGAGTAGTGGTGTATTCCCTCATTTGCTTCATTGTATGCATTGAAATACATTCACTTTATTAGTTATAAAACATTTTCATTAATTAAAGTAAAGTAAAGTGGAGTGGAGTCCGTGGATCTCCTTCAAGTAGTAATAAACATAGCCAATAAAATTGGATACTCTTCTCCCCCTTTTTGAGGATGATACTTGGAGGGGTTTCCTTTTTCAAGTATAAAACTTCTTCAAGTGTTTTCCACTGAATGTGTTGGTTGATATCTGCTCATCTACATCTTTTAGGCGGTATGTGTTGATTGTTGGTATGGATGCTATCTTGTAAAGCTCCTGCTATTTTGGTGACATTTTGTTTATCTGGTCAAGATTTGAGATGTTGTTCATTCTCAGTACCAGTTCTCCCACATGGAGTTACCGTGTCTTCGAATAGCACCACCTCATGCTTTAGCAAGTAATGTCAGTTTTGCTTGATGCTTCCATGAACAACACTACTTCCCTATGTTTTGCAAGTAGTGGTGTGTTTCTTTTATATCTGTGTAATGGAACATCAAATTCTACATTAACCTTAACTTATTTATTATAAAACTTACAAGGAGTGGAGATCGTCTTATGAGTGCGATCCTGGTTGTCTCCAACATAGGAGCTAATCCGTGTAGTGAGTTTATGTTGATTCATCCTCTTGTAGTTTCCTTTAGAGGGAATTATGTCGCGTATTCGCATGACCCTTTATTCTTCGGTGGAGTGTCAAGCGCTAGCTCATATGATGCCCCCTAGTTGCTTGGCAGTTGCACAATATGTTCTTGTTTAGCATGTGAAGGCTTATTTCTTCATTTCTTTCGTCAGGTGACGAGCACTTGTTCGTTTGGTCCCCCCCTAAGCTGCTTGGTCTCCTTACTTTTTGTGCTCATTGAGCATGTCTTTCTTATATACATCTTCAGAATTGGTGGGGGGAAGTTTATTGCCTTTGGGTGGGTGCAATTTTGATTTTCTTTGCTTGATTTTTCTTCAAGGTTTCTTCATTTGACTCTTCATAGGCATCAGTTCGACGCGGTGCCCCCAACCTTGTGCTTATTTACATTAGTATATGATGGCTGTTGTTATCTCTTGATGGGTGCCCCCACCTTTTTCTGATGTGATAATTGGAGTGCTTTTCAGCTTCACCTAAGTGCAAGACCCTTGGTGGAGGTGTGCACCCATCGTAGAGGTTGCTCTAAGCCTTTGTATTCTTCTTCTCCCATGGAGATTCTATTGTCAATATTCTCTTCAATACCCACGCGAAACACTGGACATCTGGTGGTGTGATACCTCCACATGGTATGGCAGTTGCATCATTTCACAATATTTGGTCCCAAGGATACTCATTCTTCATTTCGGAGTGGTATGCTAACATTGCAGATGGTTCTTAAATATGGTTCTTTAGCTTCACATTCGATAGGTGTGAAGACGGCTTATAATCCCATACTTTGGATGTATATTCCGTTGTTATGACATTTCATTGGAATTCCTCAAGTTTCGATAGGATGTTTGGATGGATTCCGTCTTCCTTAATTATGTCTCAATCCTGAACCCTTGTCTACTTCTGGTTGGAAAAACATTTTGGTACGTGGTCGGGGCGGTTGTGGGGGTGCAATATCTCTAGCCTCATTGCTAATGTCATTACTCTTATGTGTAGGAATTTAGTTTTGCAAATCCAATATCCTTTTAATGTTAAAGTCATTGATGACCCTTGCGATGTGCAGGTTTGGTGCTGCCCCCTCATTTAGTGCTGCCCCTCATTTGATGTAAAAATGGCTTTTGGCTCAAAAACGATGGGCGGGCGAGTGTCTCGTGAGTGTAACAGTTGTACATGGGTATATTGTAAGATGGAATTTCATATGATGGTATTCCATATGGTTCTCCATGGAAAAGCATATCGTATTAGAATCCCTTGGATGACCTTCGTCGAAAAGTAGGCGCGACAGGCCCTGCTGATTGTAGTGCCCTCCTTGTTTGGGGTCATCATTTTGTTCATAATCGGGGGATGGTGCGTGCATGCACTCTCCCTTCTATCATTGGTGATGTGCTTGCCCCCAAATGTATGTCGTTGCTCTTGCGAATGCCATATCCTTCGGGAGTTGGAATTATTGCTTACCTCTCCCTCCTTATTGTTGCAATATCCTTCATAGAGTGGTTGTTGTTCTGTGGTCACCTCCAGTTGCCCCTATTGATGTGCTCTGAAAGAGCTACCCTAGGTGTATTCATGAATGGACGAGAGGATGGTGCTCATACTTGTAGAGTGGTTGTTGTTTTGCTCCCTCCTCATTTTGCCCCATAGTGGTATACTCTGGAAGAGCTACCATGGGTGCTTTCTTGTTGTAACCACTCATTTGACCTTCTGGCCTGTTCATGGGTGTTTTATTGTTTCCCCCACTAGGGACTTGTCTTTCATTAGGGGTGGGGGAGGTAGTTGTTGATTGACTACCGTCTGTGGTGCCTTGGAGCTTGATGGAGTGTTACCCAAGGAGTGTTGTTCTCCGTTGGACGAAGGTTGTCTAACATTATTTTATTGGTTCCTCCGAATGATAGGCTCCTGGAGACCCACGGTTGAAATTTTACTACCCCTTTCCCTTTTGTTTGTTGCCATCGAGCACATGTAGTAGGCTACGTGCTTGTTGCTCGAATCCAGCTAACGACGCCAATGTTTGCACACGATCTCTTCGGTGACTTCTTCTCTTCAAGTCCTCGCTCTCATTTCCTCTCGAGTACCTGCGAAGGGCGCCGAGGTGGTTATCGGTAAGCCCACTCCGATGCTTAAGTGAGTATGGGCTTAGAGAGAGAAAGTAAACTTAGAGAGATATAGATTTCCGGGTTAACAGGTCTTTTGGTGCATAATGTTTGACAACTTTTGAGTTTTGGTTCATGATGTTTTTTTTTTGCTTAGTTTTGGTACCATATGTTTGCAGATTTTTCTAGTTTTGGTCAAACTGTTACATTCCGTCCATTTTTCAGTTAAGTGACATGTGCAAGTCACGTGATCCACCCTAAACTTTTAATTTGTTCAATTTAATCCGTCTAATACTTTTCTAACTTTTTTTTGTTCAATTTAGTCCCGAAGTTTCAAAATTGACCCCAGTTGTACAACTAGGTCCAACCCCTGTCGGGTCTGGGGTTGGTTCCGGAGATCCCGACCGGGGTCAGACCCAGCCCAGGGCTAGGTCATTGAACCTAGTTCAATTTGGGGTCAATTCGCCCAAATTGAACTAGGTTCAATGACCTAGCCCTGGGCTAGCCCAGGGTTATGTCAATTAGACCTAGTTCAGTTTTGCCCCAAATTGAACTAGGTCCAATTGGGGTCAGTTTTGAAACTTCGGGACTAAATGGAACAAAAAAAAGTTAGGAAAGTATTAGAGTGACTAAATTGAACAAAATTGAAACTTTAGGGTGGACCACGTGACTTGCACATGTCATTTAACGGAAAAAATGGACGGAATGTAACAGTCGGACCAAAACTAGAAAATCTGCAAACATATGGTACCAAAACTAGGAAAAAAAAAACATCATGAAACAAAACCCAAAAGTGGTCAAACTTCATGGACCAAAAGACCTGTTAACCTTAGATTTTCTTCAAATGAGGGATGGATAACTCTATTTATAGAGTTCATGTTGAACCACTCCGGTTCCGGTGCTTTTTTGGTCTGGTTATGGCAGTTTAGTAATATAAATCGGTGTTGACCGTAAATATAATGTATTTGACCTTGATCTAAGGGCGAGTCCCGGGTGAAATATCGTCCGGGGTGAAGGGTCCGGGCGAGTGGAACTCGTCCGGATTAAGGGGGGGGGGGTACCCGGGTGGGTACCCCCAAGGGAGCGCTCGGGTAACCCGAGCAAAAGTCCTGCTCGGGCACCCCCGAATGGTTTTTACCACTTGGGGTCTTCCTGAGTGGATTTCGCCACTTGGTGTGTTTTTTGGCCTAAGTATTTTGGGCCCCGAGTGTCCGTTTATCCAAGTTTCGAATTATAATCGAATTTAGCTCAATTATAAAGTCCAATTTACAATAGCTTGGGCGTATATCCAACACCAATTTGGTGAGGCGGCGACGATAGGTGGGGTGAAGGCGAGGTAAAACAAAATCATCTGCGGTGGGAAGGCTTTTGGCTTTGGCTTAGTCGCTGGCTGGAGATGGAACTCCACTTTTGCTTTGGCGTTGCCGGAGTTGGTGCTTCGCAGTTGACCCTAAAGAAATGTGCCGAGGTAGTGACTTCCTTCCAGGTGGCCAGATGAGAGCTTCCAAATAGTGTCATTCTATTCTAAATAGTTATAAAATGTCAATTTTTACCATTAATTTCAATTCATCATGTTCACCATCGTGTTTTTTGTCAAGTTTATCAAATTTTTAGTTTTAAATTTCCCTAATTCAAACATTACTGGATTCGATTGAACCAAATACATTTGCTAGCTGCTACTTTACAGGGCGAATCTGAAACCTAGTCGCTACTAGAATTGGATATTCAATTTTTTTTTACTTTAAAAAAATGAAGTAATTTGAAGAAAACAAGATGAATAAATACCAATAATATGATGAAAGATGTATACAATAGGGGTATTTTGAAGGTTATAACAAAAATAAATATAAATGAATAAAGTAAAAGGAAAAACGACACGAGGTTAATTCTATCCATATCCATCCATTCATCATCATTCATGGAGGAAGCAGCCATTTTGAAAGAACAGAAGTCTGATATGATTCATTCGCCTCACTCTTTAGTCTACTAACTCCCACCACTATCCTTAACGGTGGCTTCTCTTCCTCCTCTAAGCTGCTGCTCCTAAGCCAGCGAGGCGGCTTCAATGGTGGCATCCATGGAAGTCCCCGAAGCTCTGCCGCGTCCTCACAAGCTTTCTCATCACTTCCTTTCCTCTCCACTCCCCTGCTTCGACAGGTTCCTGTCCCCGTAAGTTCACACCACAATCTCTCTCTCCCGCCTTGTAATATGCCGCCGCCGCTTTCTCTGTCATATATATCCGTTTGCCCTTTTTCTTAGAGTGAAATTTTGTTTCCATCTTGCAGCTTTCCTACTGATGATCCTTCTGTTGTTGTTTGTATCCATTCAGCAATAATTTGGGCCCTGGATAGTAAAGTTACTAATTCAGGGAGCATCTACATTCTGCAGTTTAAATGTCCCCCTCTCTATCATGATTTTAAAAAAAATGATTTTTGACTTCTTACTTGTTTAAGTTCATTGGAACTGGATGTACTTTGTGTGATGCAGTTCAAAAGTTTATAGATTTGACATATTCAACAATATGAACAAAGACTTCAGCTAGTGAGATGTGAAATGTTGATCATTCAACAAGATAACTAGCTGCTATCTTATCAAATCCTATTATTAACTACCACTGTCCACCAGTGTTTTACTGATGAAATTTTATCTGTCAGCACCTATAAATGAATATTTCCAAGAAACAGACCCTTTGATCTTCCATCTACTTTTATTTTTAGGGACTAGACTTTTTAGTCTCATGGGACCGGAAATAATAGCTGTTTACTTTCTGCAGGTCTCTCTATACTCATCAACAGTATGATAATGTGCCAAAACTAGCTCTTTGTATTGGAAATCATAGTTTCCATATGCGATCAGCTGTAATGTCTTTGAAGAACGGTAAGTCAAAACTTCTGATGCTAGTGTTCTTTTCTCCTAATTTGTTGCTTAATCTTAGATTTTTCAGGTTAGGAATTACTCTATCAACTTAGGTGACCGATCTTCTTACTCTTAATAAGGCTGCAGAGCAAATAAATCCGTATTCGTTTAGTTGGCCACACATTCAAGCATCTTAGGTTATTTGGTCAGTCCAGGAAATAAATAGCATTTAGATGCATCTTTTCATGCACCAATTTTTTTCTTTGATCCATTCTTACCAGTCTGAGCATGCAAAAACACAGTGATGGAATGACGTGAAAGGTCAATTAGTATACTAGTATGTTGCCTAAACATCTCGTCAGCATATGGCATCCTTAAGATTGATGACCAATTTTCAGTGGATTTATTCCTGTAGTATGATTTTCTATTCATTTACTTCCTAATGAATTCTAATGTTTGTTTATGAATATCTAATTAACATGTCACAATCTAATTCAGATAAACCAGTGACTACATCCAAGGATTACTGTGAGGTAAATTGGACTGTTGAGGCTGACTTGGTCGATGGTCAAGTATTGTACTTAAGTGGTGATATAGCTGATTTAGGCTGCTGGAACACAGATATGGCCATTCGAATGTCTCCAGGACCGCGTCCTAATGTATGGAAGGCCCGGTTCAAGGTAATAATTTGATCTTTAAGCATAGATATTGGTTTGTTTCACAAGACTAGAAGCATGTAGCTAGGAATGTGGAAGAACGAAGAATTTTTTTGAGTAGAATGCAATATTAGATAGTGTAGGTTAGACTATAATGGCGGACTCTTTTTTCCTTTTTCATGGCAGGTTCCTCCTGGAGTGAATTTCAAGTATAACTATTTCATAAGAGAGAGTGTAAGGCCTTCTAATGCTATCTGGCGACCTGGACCAGAATTTTCACTTTTAGTACCTGTACCTAATAATAATGAAGACAGAAAAGTTGTGGTTAGAGATTCATGGTTAAAGAGTGTAATGAAAAGCAAGAGTTATTCAACTCATGGATGGGGTTCATGGATAGAGGAGGACGACACCTGTACTATCCCTGTACAAGGGCTTTTACCTAGAGGTGACATCTTTTGCTCTGCTTATATATTATATTAATAGCAAAACTTAATTTGCTTCTGAACACTCAACTGCTTCCAGTGGCTTGACAGATGAAGATGACATTGTAAAGTCTGCTGAAAGTGGAATTGATTTGCTCAAAGTAGAGCCTTTTATCAGTGGTCATGATGCTCTGGACCAGGATCTGCACAACTCTGATTCAAGATTTTGTGAAAGAGATCAGCCAGTTGAGGAACCCTGGCTTGTTCAAACACTATCTTCCATGTTACTGAAGGATGCTGAAGTATATGATTCCATACATCATGAACAACATCACCAGGCTACTGATAAGTTGTTAACAGCAGAGGGAAAAGATTTGGTATCAACCAAGCATTCTGTTTCAACCATTATATTGATTAACTCATCAATATGCACAATGCAAAGGATTGCTGTTCTGGAAGATGGCACATTAGTTGAGTTGCTGTTAGAGCCAGTTAAGAGCAACGTTCAGTGCGATAGTGTGTACTTAGGTGTTGTCACAAAATTTGTTCCCAACATGGGTGGTGCTTTTGTTAGCATAGGAAATTCAAGACACTGTCTCATGGATATAAGGAGATACAGGGAGCCTTTCATATTCCCTCCATTTTCCACTGAGAAAATGAAACAAGAAGCAGATGGCTTCAGTTCTGAATCATTTAGCAGCTCTGAAAGTTCTTCAGAGGACACTCCAGGAAAATATATTCATGAAGAGTATGAGGAGAACGAAGATGAAGACGATTTGGATGTTCTTGAAATCCTTAAAGGAAGTTCAAATGGTAGTATAATTAATTATGGGGAATCGACGAAGGATGATAGAAGTAAGAGTAGGAACCCTCAGGGAGGTGAGAGTTCTAATGATTCATCTTTTTAGTAAAATGGAGTCTATAAATAGTCCTAATATTTGTTTCCCCGAAGCAGTGAAGGCCTCTGCAGAAACATGGAACAAGGTTCGCAAAGGCACCAAAGTAATTGTACAAGTTGTCAAGGAAGGGCTCGGCACAAAAAGTCCCACCTTGACTCCCTATCCTAATTTGAGAAGTAGATTTTGGGTAGGCTCCATCATCTATCTCAATTGACTTTCATATGTTCAACTGTCATAGTGTGCCTACACCACTCATTTCCCTGATTTGCAGATATTGATTACTCGGTGTGAAAAAATTGGAGTCTCCAAAAAGATTATTGGCATGGAACGCACTCGACTAAAAGTTATAGCGAGAACACTACAGCCACAGGGCTTTGGTCTTACAGTGAGGACCGTTGCTGCTGGTCATTCTTTGGAGGAACTGCAGAAGGACTTGGAAAGTTTACTAACCACTTGGAAGAACATAGTGGAACATGCAAAATCTGCTGCTCTTGCTGCTGATGAAGGTGTTGAAGGTGCTGTTCCAGTTATTCTGCACCGGGCCATGGGTCAAACTCTCTCCGTTGTCCAGGATTATTTCAGTGAGAGGGTATGGAATGAAGTTAAATTTTTTACATGGAGATGAAAATAGATTTACCTAGGTACTACTTGATAATTTTATTCTGCATGATGAAACACCTCAGGTGAAGAAAATGGTCATTGATTCTCCAAGGACTTTACATGAGGTATAACCAGTCTTCTAGAATTCCGTTATTCTTTAAGTTCGTATTTTTCATGGAAAAGTGTTTAGGTGCATCCCGACTATATATATATGACCTAGGCACGATTTGCTCCCACCTTTTTTAGGAATTTGCTCTATAACCTTGTCCATTCTTGCACTTACAGTACACCATTCCACACTTCTGTACTTTTGGTCATGAGGTGGGCACAAGTTGATTTGAACCACCAAACTGGAGTAGGAAATATATGAACCCTATTCTCTTGTGCGGAATTTTTCAGGTGACCAACTACCTTCAAGAAATTGCACCTGATCTGTGTGATCGGGTTGAGTTGTATAATCAAAGAAATCCCTTGTTTGATGAATTCAACATTGAAGCCAAGATTGATAATATCCTTAGTAAAAGGTGATGCCATTCTCAATATGTGTTCGGATATCAACATCTTTGATTAACCGATTTGGTATGTACTCATTACATCTATTTTACAGTTTCATCTGCATTAGGGATACCCTTTTGAAATTCTCATCGTATCTTCCTTTTATGTTTTACCATTTAATAGTTTTCAATCAAAGATCGTGTCAATTTTATTTTGGTCCCCTTTCGCTTTTTTTTTTGTCTTCGTAGCTTTTAGATCAGATCTGAAGCCACTTTGTAGCATACTAGCAATGATTTTCTTCCCTTGTTTATAAACTTTACATGATGATTAAACACACTGATCATTTACAGTAACTATATTGTCCTCGAGTTTGTGTGAATCTGGTTAGTCATTTACATTCATTTTTTTACACCCCTTCTGCTCATAATATGTTCTGGATTTAACGTTTAATTAAAACTTGGAACATGCTCATCTTTTCAATCAGGGTTCCCCTTGCTAATGGAGGTTCTCTAATAATTGAACAAACTGAGGCTTTGGTTTCCATTGATGTAAATGGCGGTCATGGGATGCTTGGACAAGACAATTCTCAAGGACAAGCTATCCTCGATGTAAACCTTGCAGCAGCAAAACAGGTAGGTTGTTGCCTAATTTCCTTAAAAGTTGAGGTTTAAAGTTTCTGTACCATTAGAACAGCACTCGCCTACACTTGAGCCTTAAATTCATATTAATTGACTAAAATTTTCAGATTGCTAGAGAGTTGCGACTTCGAGATATTGGTGGCATCATAGTAGTGGATTTCATCGATATGGCAGATGAATGTTAGTCTCTCTCTCTCTCTCTAGATTATATACTTATATAGTATGTAGCATACTAACATGTGTTTGTCCCAAGTTGACTAGAATGAGTATAACCTATTAGCTTAGGCTTTTGGTTTGATATGAGCTTTCTTAGTTATATGCTCATTATTATACTATATACTGGTATTTGATCTTCATAAAAGCTTCCATGTTTTTGAGTATGATCTGGTTCTTCTGTTCAGCGAATAAGAGACTGGTATATGAAGAAATGAAGAAAGCAGTGGAGAGAGACCGTTCTAGAGTCAGTGTTTCCGAATTGTCGAATCAAGGACTGATGGAAATGACAAGAAAGAGGGTATGTATGCATTTTGATTTCGCTTTCTTTGACTCGAAAAGCATCAAGTTGTGGAAAGATGCATCCATAGACTGCGTGCTTAATAAAATTTACTTACTAGTAATTATGGAAAGATGATAAGATAAACCGTGCAGGTGCGACCAAGTGTGACTTTTATGATAAGTGAGCCCTGCAATTGTTGCCATGCTACTGGAAGAGTTGAAGCCTTGGAGACCTCATTTTCAAAAATCGAACAAGAAATCTGCCGTTCCCTCGTGAGTCATTCCTTCCTTCCAGTTTCTGTAGAGCATATATACAACCCTGAATCTCACATGAACATTTGAAAGAACAGGCGAATATGGACAGTAAAGCCAATCCCGAGGATCCAAAATCCTGGCCGAGGTTTATCTTGAGGGTCGATCATCATATGTGTGAATTCTTAACTTCCGGAAAAAAGACGAGGATTGCTATTTTGAGTAGCTCCCTTAAGGTTTGGATACTTTTAAAGGTAAATATTTGAATCTCTCTAAGCCTCTGTCTTAGAAGTAGATTGATGTCTGACTCCAGCAAGCATTATGTATGTCTATTATCAGGTTGCTAGAGAGTTTACTAGGGGTGAATTTGAGGTGAAACTGTTTAGCAGCAATGATGGTCATAAAATGGTGAAAAATCAAACCCGAGCGATCATTCCGAAGATTTTAAGGCCGAAAACAACCACTGATGGAAGTGGGGCTGCTAGTAAAGGCTCAAGGAAAAAGGTGAATTTATTTCCTGTGAAGAAGCTCAGAGCCGCTGGATGATAAATCAATGTTATTGTTTGGTGTTGCTTCTTGTTGTTGTAAAATAGAGAGTACTGGTTGGGGCAATGGCATGACATGACATGGCGTACCTTCTGTCTATATATATGTACATTTGTAGTGCCTTTGTTTTCGTGTTGAATCAAGTTTCTTCCTTCTCCACTCGCACCATAGGCCATCCTTAAGGGGTAAAATTCATGCTATGATGATCTTTGCGCATCTTCAAAGCTTAAATCTGAGAAATAATGTTAATGAATGAAGGGTTAAACTATTATTGCTCGGAAAATTAACTTATCAAATTGCTAGTTGATATTCGGTCAGTCGTCACATGTCTAGTGCATAGGTGATTATGCCTTTCCTAGGTGTCATGACCTAGTTTAATCTCCGCTCGCACTAAATCAACTTGTTAGTGGTGAAGTGCTAGTCGTGCATATTTTAGATACTACTACAAATGAATGGATGAATTCTGTCAGCACCAAATCAGTCAGTCAATCTCTCCTTCAATATTTTGGGTTTTTTGTTTTCTTATATTTAAGTTCAACAACCTTTCAGCATAGGGCAAGGCCCGCAGTATGCTTGCTTTATTTATGCCTAGACATTTCCACTAGCACCAGATCAATCCGTAAGGAATAAAGTGCTAGTCATGCAGATAGTAGCCACTGCAATCAGATTGATAGACTCGGATGCAAAAATGATAGATTGTAATTTAGTCCATAGCACTGGAGGAGTCCGATGTAAACTTGATGCCGAGGTAGACCGATGTAAATACTCTTCGCAACCAACCAACCTTAAGTATTATTATCATCACATCAAAAGAGGCTTAAAATAGAACCCGAACCATCTAGGCCTCGAAGCACCACCTGAAATTGCTTGCAAGAAAACAACCGATAAGTATAGAGAGAGACTAGAGAGGGAGTGGAAATATGAAAAATGGAAATGGAATACCTTGTGGTGGTATGTCCTCCAGATACTCTACTGCTCCTACTACTACTATACATAATGCAAAAGCACATCAGAGGATGCATTCTTCAACCTACAGCTCTGCCCTAAATGGACATCCCCAAATACATACCTGTCATCCAATGAATCAAATTCAATTTGAAAACTGCTAAAAATCCATCAATGGGTGGGTATTTCTCCATCCAAAGGCTTCTTACCTTTTTAAAAACAAGTTTTTCTCATCAAATTTACATAAAACAAAACAAAAAGATCATCCGGGTCCTTTGACACCCTACCTATATTCACAGTATTCAGGCCAAGCACACCGAGCTTTTCCATAATCCCAATAACAGTCATCATGCCTTAGTGGCCCACGCTTGGCTAGTACGTAGTTGAAATTCGTTAGACTATATATATCTCTCTACTTTGCTAGGTGTAACAACAAAAGAAAGGGCCCAAATAAATTTGTTTACCTTTAGTGACAAAATGTGATTTTGCATTAGGATAAACATCATGCCACATCTGAAGCCACACTTCCCTCATTAGAATTGGAGACCTCACAATATTCCTGTGATTCGCTATATAATATATACTATTATGTCAACATTACAACAAGATACATTCATACAATATTCAAAAGGTTGTTATGAATGAACACACGAGAAAACGTAACACTCACTTTTATCGAGCTCCCAAACTGCTGTCCTCCTTCCAGGAATACTTTGAGCATCTTCATAGTATGTTATATACTTGATCCTCTGTGATCTTGTCATGTTGGGGACAATATCTTCACCGTGGAGATGTTCTACATTCTCTTCCACTTGTACATCAGAACCATCATGCTCTGACTGCAGCAACAAAAGCAGCTATCATCAAAACCAAACTCTTTCATCAACTATGTAACTACTGACACAAATGCAAGAACAGAGATTTAACAGACTATTTATTAAGCATGATTAGAAAGGAAATTCAATGTAAAAAAATTATGTATATCGAGAATTGAATATTAATTACCTGAGGAGCCCTTGTTATATTGACTTTATCGCCGAGCCAATTCTTGCACCAAGAAAGAGAATGGTAGGGTACCTACAAAGTATAACACTAAATATTGAAGCTCAATAATTTGTTTCTACTCAAAAGGAGGAGGCTCTTTCTCCCTGAAATAGAATTACCGTCTCATCACCACTTGAAACTCCTGGATTCCCTTCAACCAAATTACCTGACCTGGACAAATGATAATGATATTTGATAATTAAACAAAATCAGAAAAAATTAATAAAAGAACAGCTGCAACCAAGCAAGGAAAAAGTATAGAGATCGTCCATAGGCTAGAAGCACTGAATGTAGAATTATTTAGAGCTAGAGGAAATTCTTTGCAAAACTGTTTCATGTTACAGCAGTAATTTGGTCATATGAGGAAATTGTGCACTCTGAGTATACATTCCTCAAAGAAAAAATGGTATTTGGTAAGGTGTATTCATATATATGACTCAGCTTGTATCATTTGTTGAGTGAATATGCAACCAGGTTTAACAATGTGTCAAGAATACATGCCCACAACAGAGAGATCATGCTACTCTAAACTCTTTTCTAGCCAATAGTTCGGGTTCTATCTTTATATGTTACATCAATAAATTATAACACTTGACTAGGCAACTAGCACGTGAAACATGTAATGTAATTGTCAAGTCCCACAAGGTGACATGCTTAAAGAGTGTCCAACCAATGCTACTTTGTACGACGGACAGTTCAGAAAAAGTTAAGGACTGAAGAACCACATCGTATTAGAAGGTTTATTTATTATTATAGGAAGGGGTCATTCACCTCGAATGAAGAACTCCCTCTGTTTCATATATGATATCAGTAATGATCCAATTATCAGGGTATGGCTTCCCACTTGGTGCAAAGTAATAACCAACCTACACATGGATTTGGAGGCCAAAGCATTAAGAGAAGCAGACCTGAATTAACCAAATCGACTCGATATAGCTAACAGAAAGTAGTACCATGTAAGTACTCAACAGTTAAATGGATGATAAATGTGATAAAAAAAATTGATGATAACTGCTTCTAATACAGCATTGAAATGTCTGAACCCGCAACTTTTCTTGACTACGAAAAATATTGGCTAGATTTGAAATGAAGGAAATGTTATGGCATCGATAATAAAGCAAAAGTCTAGCATTTTAATGGAAAAACGTTTCTGACTGAAATACACAATAATAAGCATACGACTTTGAAATTTAGAAAGAGTACCTCAGTCTTGGAGTCAATGCCATATATACAAAAGATATTCTTTAAAGGAGGTCTCTCCCATGGTGTGAGTGGATTTACAACAGGATCACTATGATATAACCTGAAACGTATAACACATCATAAAAGGGATGATGAAAGAAAATACATAAAAACTATAGTGCGACTTCAACAAACTTAATATGCTTAAATTCTAACCAAAACAAGCAAGCAGCAATAGACGCTCAACTTAATTTTATTTCTCTTTTCTAGAAGCAGTAGGTGCTCAACTTAGTGTCAGGATAAGTAGGAAAAAAAAATGCAAACACTGTAGAAAACAAAAAATCATGAGTAACCTCAAAAGGTCATTTTGTCCAAATAAGAAATAACAATAGTTCCGTGGATCTATTCTTCTATACAGTAAATTGCCATCTCCTAGCACCACACGAGTACCCCTCTTCAAGCAGTCTGCACGCAGCAGAACGTGAGATCAAAGCTCAGCAGGATAAACGACGGATAGGAGCCAGCAACTGACCCACAACATGGAGAATAATTTTTATTTAAAAAAAATACATTTAACCAACAAACAAATGGAACATTTTTATAAGACAAAATGTATAAGCATATATCTGAAGCTACTTATAATAGTTTAAGTTTATTATATGGAATTTTTCAAATTTTTTATAGAAGCCTATTCTATGGATCAAACCAACAGCTCTCCTTTCAACAGAGCAATTACTAGATATTGTTCACAAATTAAAATTTCATCATCATCAAGAAAATAGCTTACTTCTGTAGTTGGTGCAAAACTCTCTTGCTATCTGGGTCATAATCCTCAATTGCTTTGAAAAAAGTCCCATCTGATATTTCTCTGGCAGAGAAAGATAGCTGAGTCGGCAGCCCACACTCCATACTAGAGAGATTGGCCTCAGCAATATCTGTGATGGATGGATAGGCTTCATACCCTGCAGGTCCCATAGAAGGCAAAGCATAAGCACAAGATGCTTCTGAATTTCAAATGAGATTTTCGGGGTCGATTACCTGCAGAGAATTTACAGCAACGTAACATTTATAGAAAATGTTTTTGTTTGTTTAGATTGAAAAAAAATAATCCTAGAAAACTGCTCCTTTTCCAGTTTATAATATGTTTTGGGAACCACTTTAAAATTTAAATAGCTTCAGGATTTCCGTTTATACACTTAAAGAGTTTTGGTTTTAAAGCTAAATTTTGCATTTAATTTAACCAATACATTTTTTGAGTTTATGCAAAATAAAATAGACTGAATAAAAAGATAAGATATATAGACCATTTAAGAACCTAGAAATCTAAGCTCTTACCACGAACTGAAGGTATTTCAATATTGATTATATTAGTTGGCCATCCGGAATAGTTTGATCTAAATTCTTGTTGCTCACACTGATACACATGCTGGCCCTTTCTGCTACCTCCAGAGAAGTGCTTCCAATATGCAGCATCAGCTGCCTTACAATACTTTGAGAATGGCATCATCCATAAAGAGGAAGCAAATGAATTCATCAGCAATCTAGCAGTCCCCTGGCACCTTGCATAAGCAAACAGTGCCTACATATTAATGCCAGGAAAAGGCCTACCAATGCGGGATTATTATTTTACTCTTAGGCACAATGTAATATCACATAAGAGCTAGAGATATGCATTTAGAAAAATTATAGGCTAGGGAATTGTTAAACATATGTTATAGTTCAAATAAAAGGAAACAAAAGAAAACAGAGAGGTGACCTCAGAGACTGGAAGTCCGAAAGTGAATCCAGAAAGTGTTGCCTTGACAATCTCAGTAGAACCAAGAAGTGGGGCCCCTATGGTGAAGCAAAATGAATATGTTAAGAAGTAAGTTTTGCCATGACTTCCATGTAATACTATGGAGTTGATAAACAGCTGTAGTTGAAGCTAAATAACTATACCAACAGCAAAATAGGCATGTATATGATCATCCAGCCACTGCACATAGTGTTTTGGAGCAATTTCAAGCTTTAACCACTCCAAGAAGTAACGAAACACGTTGTTACCCAATGAATGCCCAAAAACTAATGAGGGGCCCCCATGGAGTTTGAGGGCAGTTTCAAATGTGAACCTGCGAGTAATCAAAGCATTATTTAGTTGTACAACAAAATTGAAAGCATAGTATCATTGTTACAAATTCTGGACCAAACCTGAATGACACACATATGCTCTTTAAAACCATCAACTTATACAAAAAGTATTTCCTTGTATACCTCAGTATATTACTCTAACCTACCCTAAAATGCCAATGCTCAAACACAGACATGCTAAAATGGTTATTCAGCTTTTACATGACTAGTAACTACTATTGAAAAGAGGGCTAATTATTTGAGGCTATAGATAGACTAATAGGGCAGTAGTTCTTGAGCTCTTCTTTTGTATTATTATAATATGAATACAGTTTCTTTCTTGGTGCTACCAATGAGATATATAACTTATTTTCTGATAAAAGAAAAGGATAAGGAGTAAGGACTTAAAGTAAGGCCTATAATGTCAAGGCCTTCTATAATTAGTCAATAACATACCAGATGAATTTGTAAGAAGACTGTATGGAGAGTACAATGTATTTACTTTAGCTTATGAAAATAGAGATCCCTTTCCTCGAGCATTGATGGCGACAGTCTCCAATCATATGGTGCAGCAATAATAGCATTGGCTTCAATGCCAAACTCAATACACCACTTTACCCATTCTTTCCAAACTGAAGATAGAGGACCTGCATAAATAATACAGAACACTCAGTGGAAGCACTCTTGCCACAAAAACCAAGATAGGAAAGTCTAAATGAACTTAAATAATACCTGTTATGTAACCTGGATCAAGTTCTGTGATTGCAGAAAGACCACTATCTGGTCTAGATTTGCATTCAGGATGATCTGTTTCGTTGAAAGGGTCTAAAAGCATGCACTTAAGCCAGCAATTGACAGCAGAAAGAAGCTGCAGAATATATTAATACAGAAAAGCAGCATAAATGTTACTAAAGCACATGTATGCAGAGGTACACTTAAATGACTTGTGCAGTTGTAATTTTGAACTATTGGGTTTTCAAGTGTTAGCATCAAACACAACAAGTGAAGTATCACTTATAGCTTGTGAATGTAAGTAACCCAAACATGAAAATTGATTTTTATTTTTAAGACCAACCTGAAAACATATATAGACCAGAATCCAGATGTATATGGTCTGTTATCAACCTCCCAGTAAGAACTAGCTAAAAATGATCGACTGCATGATCAGGATTTTGCAATTTCGCCTACCTTTTTACATCTTCCCTAATTCCTATCTGCCAAAGCTAATATATCCACCAATGAGTTGCATGCTTTAAGAAGCCACCCCATGGGAACCTCTTATTTTGACACTGGAAAACTGAAAGGGAAATGAAAGTATGCAAAACTTTACTTTGGTAGTGTCAAGCCAGACCAAATCGAGAGGGTTGAAGTCGAGAGGTGAATACGGACAGTCAAGGATGGACCAAGCTCGGAGCTGAGTCGACGCGAAACCCGGTATAATAATGCCTGACATCCTTTTCTTCTGCTCCTCGGGAGAAACAGTGACCGCCAACAAAGCGGTCATTGCGATGAAAGCGACGGCATGCGCTCTCCTAGCAGCTGTCATTTGCTGATTCTGCTACCAATTTGTAATGTTTCTACAAATCGGAAACGGAAACTCCAGGTTTATGCAAGCGACGGGCGACCAATGGCGGAGTCTAGGCTCTGCCTCTGATCAGTGACCATCATCTCTTCGTTAGGATTGGTCAGTCGAACGTCCGTCATTTTGGATTCATGGGTGAACCGGGTTTAACCCGCTTATTTTTTTTTTATTTTATTTTTTTTTCATGAAAGTCGGAACTTTATTGAAATAAAAACGATTACATGCTACAAATTAGAAAATACTCACTCTGGAGAGATTGGTTAACAACCAATACCCGATTTAGTAGAGCAGGTACTAACAGAACAACAGAAACAACTACAACAGAGCAATACACAGAAATACAACTAAACGTAAAAAAGACTAAATAAAGATAACAGATTAACGGAAGAGATGACCCAGGCAAATGATAGAAGCTTAGAGAGTAGGAATCCATCTGATACAGCGGCACCCGTAGCCCTTCGGAGGGTAGAAGAACCTTCATCAAGAGCGACATACTTAACAGAGGACCTGCACAACAAGCGATACCAGATAGGACTCATAATAAATTGGCAACACAAACAACTCGATAGACTAACAAGGATAACCACATGACAGGTGCATAGATTTCTAAGTGGTAGGGGCTGAATGAAACCAGTCTACCGAAGCACCCCCGCCTGTGGAACATCCGCGAAGGACTAGCGCACGTCGGGGATGCCAAAGAAATGTTCTGTTTCTTCGCTAGGAGAAGGAAATGAGATACGACCACGGTCGTATCGTGGGTCCCCAGAAGGGTAAATATCATGCGGTGGCTTGTCCAGAGAACGGAGCGTTGATTCTGACGAACCATGGGTTCAGCTAGAAGAGGTTGATGAGGGAGGTTAGTAGGCTATTCCGGATAAATTAATATAAATATTAATTGGTCATTTGGGGCTATATGTTTTGCTAGTGTTAGATTTTTATGTTTTTTTTAAAGCTTTTGGTGTTATATTTTTATTTTTTTAGAATTTTGGTGCATTTGTTAGTTAACCGTTAAATGTCCATGTGCAAATCACATGACTTTCCGTAAGTTTCATTTTTTTAAAAAAAATAATTAATCTCTAATATTCTTCCGGTTACCACCCAAAGTATTTCAGCCACCACACATGGTCGTCGGCCACCGTTCAAGGCCGCCAAGCACCATCCAAGCCCATCGATGACCACCAATTGGGCCGGTCGTCTCTGATTAGATTCGTCTGGTCCCGATTGGGCCACCGAAGGCCCATATCGGTACACAGAGCTCCAAATCTGAGATTTGTGGCTCTGGTCGGGGCCCCTTGATTCCGATATGGGCCCTTAGTGGCCCAACCAAGACCGGAAAACTCTAATAGGAGCAGTCCGGCTCCGATTTGTGATCATCGGTGGGCTTGGATAGAGCCCGCAGCCTTGTGCGGGTTCCGACGACCTTGTGCGGTGACCGGAAGAACATTATGGACTAAATTGAATAAAAATGAAACTTAGGGAAAGTCACGTGATTTGCACATGGGTACCTAACGGTCAACTAAATGATACACTAAAAGTCTACAAAACATAAACATATGGCACAAAAAGCCTATAAAAGAAAAATACAGGCACAAAAAGTCAATATTGACCAAACATATAGTAGCAGAAGACCATTTAACCCAAATATAATATACATGTTTTAGCCATTTAGATTATTTTCATGTGTACACAGATCCTATTCATTGATAAATTGAAAGGATTATCTCGACGCGGTTTCAACTGGACGCACAATTGAACTTTCATTCAATTCCAACTGTGCATTTTAATTGAATGTCAATTGAACGTATTTCATTATAATTCTTTCAATTTACACCTGAATTTATTTGGGTGCATATGAAAAGACTCCACGGGACGAATCATGCTCATTTGTTGTCTAATTTCACGAAAATTGAAATAGATGTAATAATTTGATCAAAATTTGAAAGTTCAGATAACTATTTTTTTTATTAAAAAAAATCATATTATGAACACAATCATCAAAGTTGATTGTAATTACATGTATGCCACATAGAATGGTTTTAGAATATAAACATTTCGAGATTGGGAATATGTATGAGCTTCCTTTCAAACCTGCCATTATAGTTGACAAAAGAGTGGTGATAGGGTTCCGACTGTCGGAATCTCAATCATCCGAAAGGACTCACAGTGGTACACATGTAATTAACATCACTTTCAAGGTATTTATGAATTCCCTAAAATTCAGAGGTTGGAGGAATTTCAAAATCAGAATCCCAATCATTTTCGTAGACAAAAATCACAATATCTACCACAATGGTTTTCCAGACTATGTATCACCATTCTTTGAACAATGCAGACAATAATTAGGGGAAGGAAGATGAAGAAACACAAGGTCCGTAATTTCAATTACATTAATGTACATTGCATTGGCCGGCTAATCGGATTACATTAATCCTTTGTGCAGTTGGATCTTGCATCAGTTGGCTTATTGGATTGATCAACATTATAAGCAAATGAATTAGCAAGCACAAGAAAGAAGTCGAAATTAAGAAAGATGAGAATGGCCAAGAAAGCATAATAGTAGTCTAAGTGGGAGATATTTAAGTTATCTAATATCCAACCCTGCCGCGCACCTCTCTTGGTGAAGTTCGCCACCGTTTTGAGAAGAAAGCTACTGAGGAAGCTCCCAATACCCAAGCTACTCATGAAGTATGACGTCCCTAAGCTCTTCACCCCTTCCGGTGCCTAATATTGAAATATATATAATGATCAAATCACATATTTATTTAGGGAAATGGTAAACATTTCGACAATTAGAATGTTTACGTTCCTGACTCTCTTTGTATAAAAGTGGCCATGAACTTGCCACTTATATTATATAAGTATGCCACAAAGAGACAAATTGGAATGTTTTATGTTCCGATAGTCAGATTGTGTATCATCGTCCATTCATTTAACACTATTAGATCTTAAGGTTTTCGATAATTTTTTGAAAACTGAATTAGATTTTGAACACGTAAGTAGGCTGGTTCTCGGTTTGACCGGTTCAAACTAATTCAGTCATTTTCAGCAAAAATACAGTCTAGTCCAATCTTTCTTTCTAAACTTTCATGTCTGATTCAGATTATTATTATTTTTTTCATTTGAACTAGTGATCTAACACCAGTTTACCTGATCCAACTCACTTGTTACGGGTCGAATCGAACTCATTATGCATTCTAACTGACATTGTAACTGGTTCATGGTCCGACCTCACTCCAGGTCGGTTTTTAAAATATTAACTTTCAAAAAGTTGATGAGGCGATTTCATCTAAAATTTTAAATAGTATCAGAGTGTGCAAGTTCAAATATCAACAGTACCAAGTAATACTCCCTCCACTTAGACTAAGTTTAATTAATTTTAGAATAGTTGAAAATGTTTCACGTGATGAGCATGTATAATTTAATTAAATGATTAATAACCATTTTTTCGGGCCAATAACAATGATTAGAGGGTTAATAAGTAATTTGATATATGAACTTTGACCCCTTAATACAAATTGCTAACGAATTTAGATTATTTGAACTTCTAATTTTGTTTTCTTCCAAAATTTGTACTTTCAACTGCATATTAAATTATTATATCAAATTGGACAAATATAAAGAGCATGCATAAGTCATATTAAGTTTTTTTAATGTGTATTTAAGATTGAATCATTAGAATGAAAACTACGTTCAATTAATGTAGGTTCAATGAATGTATTTCTTTACAATCCTTTCAATTTCTGGGTACAAATCCAAAGACTTCGCGTGACCGATATATGCTTAATTGCATTTTTAATATGACGAAAATTATAACACAATATATATAAATTTAATTATAAATTGGAAGTTGATATAACCGATTTAAAAAAATGATTTAGAATGTTAGGATGGTTAATTCACACACCTGATCGTAGAAGAACTCGATGTTAGCTACCTCAATGAACGTATCCGCCACTCCCATGAGAGCAAACTGCGGCATAAGAACAAATATCGTCAACGGCACCATTTCCCCTTTCTTGAAAACCCCATTTTCGTGCGCAACACTCAACCGTTTCTTCTCCACCAAGAAAGCCACGACCATTATCACAAGATGGAGCACCATCCCGATCCCCATGCGCTGAAGCAACGTGATCTCTCTAGGGTTTCCGGTGTAGCACCTTAGAAAGTGGACGAGAAGGCGGTCAAAGATGACGAGGCTTACCAGCATGAAGACTGTGACAAATGCGGTGAGAGAAGCCGGGGGTATGTCGAAGCCACCTACGCTGCGGTGCAAAGTTGTTCCTTGTTTAATGAAGAGGGTGTGGACTTGAGCGTAAATTGTGCTTGGTATGAATGTTGCGGTTAGTATTGGCACCATTTTTAGCATTTGCTTCGTTTCTTCTACTTAGGTTACCGGACATAACATCCACGCTGCAGCCTATCCTCCTTCTCATTCTTCACAGCAGCTTTATCTAAGAATCTACAATAATAGAGGTGGTATATTGAAAAAAAAAATGTGTTATTATTTAATTTAATCCAATAAAATTATATTCTAATTTTTTTAATAGTGTTATATATTTGGCCAAAATGTGTTTAAAATTGTACATGTTTGTAAATTACGGCGATTGATATTTCCCTAAATCGGTTTACATTAAATACTTTTAAATTTAATCGAATTTTTTTCTAATTGATACAATTGAGCCATGATGTACAGTTGAGTATCGACTCGCTTAGGATCAGTGAAAGTTAAGACTAACCACTTAACCAATTGTTCTAAAACCTTAAAGTGAAATGTGTGATATAACTTTTATACTCCAAACCTCGGCACTGTGGAGTTTCGAACCTTCAGAGAACAATGTATCTCTAATTGACAATGGAATATTGATATTTAAATATATAGTCAGTTGAGCCTGAGTACTTTAATACCATATATCAAGAATAAAACTCATGTCTTAACAAACTGTCCTATAAACTTAAATTTGTGAATGAAGGTGTTAGGAAAAATTCTTATTCATACTTTAATAGATGAAATGAGGGGTCCCTAATCTAGGTTCCGGCGAGTTAATCTGGATCTGGGCCCATATTAGCTTATCACCAACGTGCGTGATAATTTGGATAGGGATTCAGACCATGAAATACCCTCTAGTTGGTCCCGGTCGAGATCGGATCGAATTGGGATCTAATTGTAATATTACAATAAATTATTAAAGCAGGTTAAATGAGAATTTAAAAAATATTTTCAATTATAGCTTATATTGCTACTTGATGTCTCAAATTTAAAATATTGATATTCAGCGGTTTCTACTATCAAATTTGTTGATTATTTTTTCTCTTAAAGTTGACGAAACGACAATTTTAAGCATCAAAATAAGCCTAAATCATAAACAACAAATCTGATACTTTATAAAAGTGGAAAAATAACATGTTTTTGTTGCTTGAAAAAATAATTTTAACCCTAAAATTAGTCGAATAAAATAACATGTTTTTGTTACTGTATTAAGTTTTTAACCCTTTAAAAAAATATATTTATCTTACACTAAGAAATGTTTTCATGTTGCGCAATTTTCAGACTTAAAGAAGTATCTAGCTAAGGCGGGAAGAAAATAAATAAAAAAACCTTAATGAAGCAGTGTGATCGATTCTGAAGGTGTGAGAGGTGGCGTAATGATCTAAAGAGAGTTCATGGAGGTCCTTCGGATCGCCCACATGAAACTTCCACTTCCTAAGAGCAGCCACCACCACCTGTGCAATCCTCGTAAGTGGACTTCCGACAACCATCTTGTGCCTATAGTAAGGCGATCCCACCACAAAAACAACCACCGACACGACAAACGGTGAAATGACGGTGACGTTACAAGATGTCTCCGCCATTTCCCCATACATTGTAACGTCACCGTCATTTCACCGTTTTTAGGTGAAATGTATGGGCTTCACGCCACCTCTCAACAAGTGCATGCAGCAATGCCTTATCGAAGTAGATATTAGAGGCTTTTGCAGCAAATCCAAACCCAGTCTCATCAACAATCCGTTGGGTTCGGGCATCTAAATCCCACATTTTAGCCCCTCTGAACTTGACCTCAGAAAGTGGCCTAGCAACCTATAAATTTAAACGTAAATTAATTCTATATAGTAGGCAATTCTAAGTGGCAACTATACAAAAAAATAATATACAATTAACTATTGAATTTACAAACCGATCAAATTAACAGTTTTATTGGGAGAACGACCTATAAATTTAAATGTATAAATTAATTCAATATAGTAGGTAATTATAAGTGGCAACTATAAATAAAAATCCTACAATTAACTATTAGATTTTCAAATCAATCGAATTTACAATTTTATTGGGAGAACGACCTATAAATTTAAATGTAAATTAATTCTATATAGTAGGTCATTCTAATTCTAAGTGGCAACTATAAATAAAAATATACAACTAACTATTAAATTTCCAAATCAATCGAATTTACAATTTTATTGGGAGAACGACCTATACATTTAAATGTAAATTAATTCTATATAGTAGGTCATTCTAATTCTAAGTGGCAACTATAAATAAAAATATACAACTAACTATTAAATTTCCAAATCAATCAAATTAACAGTTTTATTGATCTATACCTATAGACAGTAGCAAGCATGTAAATTCCTATCAACATATAAGTCTAAATACAATTTATTAATTAAAAGTAAAAGTAGTAAATATTACCGTATCAATAGCAGCATGTTGAGACATGTGACGATCCTGGTCGTAAAGAACTGAAGGATCAGATGGTTCATCCATATCAAAATCTGACAATCTGACAATTTTTAGAGAGGATAAAGAGATTTTTTTGGAGTAAGAGTCAGACTGATGCGCTATGAACAAACATAGCGCATCAGTTTATATAGCCCGATATGGCGCATCTCTCTGATGCGCCATATACTTGGTTAACAGTCACCGTTAACCCAGAGACTTTATGGCGCATCTCTTTGATGCGCCATGGATATGGCGCATCAGAGAGATACGTGAGTGGTGATTTTCAGACCCGAATCTCATTTTCCCTTGTTTTTGTGTCTGAGTTTCAAAATTTGATTAGATTTGTGATTTTTCCGGAATTTATTTGGTGTCAATAATTCAAGCCGCAAAAAATAAGAATCAAATAACTAATTGTGAAATGATACTAATTTCAACTTAAAACCTCCGTCTAGTTCCGCCGCTCCATTAACAAGCAGGCACGTGTCCCTAAAAAGGTTAGACTTTTTACTACAGATTTTACTTAGTTTTTGACTGAATTACCCCATTTATCTCTCTCTTACTTTGTCCACTTCTCTTTTAATTTTGTTTTATCAAATTCCTCTCTCTATCTATTTACATTTTTACTTTATCAATTATTTCTCTCACCTTTTGGGTATGGGTATATAATTATAATACATCTAAAGTGTAATACGATTTATATTTTCTTTAGAAAAATTTGAAATATCCCAAAATAACTTATAAAAAAAAATAAATATTTGGCTTTGCCAAATTTAAATCACCCCATGCACCATTTCAGCTTATGGTTAGTGTTTATTTAAAGAGTTTATTTATTCTATATTTGTTTTTTCTAAACATCTATTAAGTTGGGAGAACAATTTGAATGGATTAGTTCTAGAAGAATATAATTATTTTAATATTTTAATCATATAGGGTTAAATCGGTCAAACCGTTCACCCGAAACAATATATTTAAAAAAAAGCATATAGTGTTGAGTGAATAATTTGACCGAATAAACCATATCGAATGGAACACTTAAAATCGTTTTATCTTTTAAAATTAATCCGAAAAACCATTCACTCAATTCAATTTGGGTTTTAAAAACAATAAATTACATTATTACATAAAACCCTAAATAATTTGAGGAAAGAAAAAAATGTAACACAAGCTTGCATTTCCTACATGGGGTGGTTTAAATTTGGCAAAAAAAAAAGCAAGTATATTTTTTATTTGATTTTTTCGGATTTTTTCTAAAAAATATTTTATATTTGATGTATTATATATTTCCAAACGGCGAGAGTAAATAGAATTAACTAATGATGGGGTTAATTTTGTCAAAAAAATTGAAAAAGTAGAGTGAGAGGCAGCTTTTCTTTCTCTATAACACGTGGCAATCACTTAAAGAGTGTCGAGCTTAGAAGAAGTTCCGAAGTGAAACATGTATCATTACTTATTACTAGGGATGAAGCCATGAATTTTATTCAAGAGGGGCAAGATTTGAACTAGAGGCAAATAATTTATGTATCAAAAATATGGGTGGCAAATGTAAAATTTTAAAGGACAAAATTGAAAAAACAACAATTTTATTAATCAAAATTACGCATTCCAAAAAATGTGAGAATATTTATTCTCTTACGTCTTGATAACTTCATCCTGCCTGTAGGTAATATGAAAACGTAATGTACATAACAAACCAATCAAAATTCACTATCCGAATCTACACTAACTAAGATTATCATTATATATTTATATACCTCCTAATTTTTTTTCATAATTACATAAATATCTTACGTAATATAGTAACATATGTATACAAATTTCTCATACTATGGGAAGTCGTAACTTATCCAGGGGCAATCCTTTTTTTAAGATTAAATTAAATAAATATAAAAAATAATTTAATTCAATTTTATTAATAATTTATTATTACATCAGGTAAATTAATAATTAATACCCTAAAATTATTGGGAAAATTAATTAATTCAACTAATATATATTTATCCAAACAGTAACTAATATATACGTTCATAATTGGAAAATTATATATATATATATACAAACATTTATTAATATAAAAAAACCCATTAACATATGTATAGAAATTTCTCATACTATGAGAAGTCGTAACTTATCCAGGGACAATCCTTTTTTAAGATTAAATTTAAATAAATATAAAACATTTATTTAATTCAATTTTATTAATAATTTATTATTACATCAGTGTTGGATCACGGGCGAAGCTCCGTTACGTCATTGACGGAAAGCTTGGACTCTTGGGCTCCACGTAATCCTGCAAAAGGGGATGACCTGGGTGGTGACCCAGAATCCCTCTCTGATGCTTAAATGAGTACGGTGATCAATGGGTGGTAAGCAAAGTCTAAGTTCGTATTAGAGAATGTGCGTTTTCTAGGGTAACTTCCTCTCTTATATAGGAGGAGGAGTTGCCCAGTTACCTGTGACCATGCTTGGCCGTTTGTGCCCATGGTTCCGTGTATCTCGCCACGATTCCGTATATTTCGGCTGGAATTCCATATATCTCGCCCCACGCTCCGCGTATCTTACCCGTACTCCGCGTATCTCGGGCACGCCCTGCGTATCTCGGGGGATTTATCTCTATCTCTAACCGTCTCCCACTACTCTATCTAGTAGGCGGGTTTCTCGGTCTTTATCCTCTGATCACAAGTCCCGACTCCTGTCGGAGACTCCAGAGTTGTCTCATTCTAGATCACCACCCAGGACCTTCAGTCTCTACGGGACAGGTCCAGCCTCTGCGGGGCTTTATTATCGGGGCCTTTACTAAGGCATATCGGGGCCTACTCAGAGGCTTCTCATCGGGAGCATTCAGCTCATACATCGGGACCGCTAAAGTCGGGACCCTTCGTGTTGGGCCTCTGGGCCTTCCAGGCTTTTCACGAGGCCCACTGGACCTACTCGCCGTCCATTGGCTGTTTAACGGGGTTAACGATTACATCGGAACCCATCATTTGCCCCCAAGACATGGGGGACTTTTAGTTCGTCATGTCTTCCAGTCCAGATCTTTTAACCTCTTTGTCGAGGGTTTTCGTTTTCACGCCTTCCGATACCACCGTCGGAGGCCTTTGTCTTCGTACCTCCCGATACCACCGTCGGGGACTTTTATCTTCACATTTCTTGATGCCTCTTTGTCGAAGGCTTTTATTTCCACACCCTCTGATACCACTGTCAGAGGTTTTTGCCTTGCGTGTGATCGTTACATAACAGAGTCTCTTACTCATGATTGCCTTGGGCCCACCAGGCCCCATGGGCAGTTGCCAAATCCGAGGAGACTCCTCGGTTACTGTAGCATTAAATGCCTAGGGATAAAGAAACGACGTCTAAACCAGCGTGACTGCTGTTTTCTGAAAAAGCAACTGTGACGTCATACACGTCCCTTCCGTGCCTATAATCTCGTCAATTAAGATCGTGTCGTTTCCTCTTCAACGGTGCAGATCAAGCCCATCCAGCTGTTTCCTCCGTACCGTCTCCATAATTTCAATGGTTGTGATCGAATCGTTTCGTCTTCGACGGTCACGATTACGTCCCTCCAATCGTCCTTCTGCCTATAAAAGGTAAAACCCTGGTCTTATTCACTTCTTCTGCACTCTCTCGCTTTCAGCCATCTTTGCATTCGAAGCTTCCTCCTCAAGCTCCTCCTGGTATTCAAGTGATCCAAGGCCTTCAACCTTTCCGACCTTCCTTCTTCAACCACCGATCATGTCTGGTAAGAATTCCTTTCTACGTTTTCGTGATTTGCTTGCTGTTTTTTCTTCTTTTCTCAAATCCTTTTGCTTGCGACCGTTTTAGACGAAGCTAGTTCTGAGGCTAGGACTCCCTTCACCTTCGAGTTCGTTGTCAATGAGATCTCGGAGGATACATATGAGGTTGCCCTTAGAGAGGGGTGTATCACCTCTGATTGGGAACCTCGTTTTCCGTATGAGTCCCTGTCTGCTGTCAGGAGGAAACACATCATTACACCTCCTCGGGCAGGGGAAGTGTTCGTTTCCGCTGGGCAAGTAAGCGCGGGGATTCGGTTCCCCTTCTGCGGAAATATGGTGGAGATGTGCAATTTCTACAAAACGCATCCCTGTACCTTCTCTCCACACGCCATCCGCGTGTGGAATGCCTTCCAACTGTTGTGCCACCGTCAGTAGTGGACGTACAGTCTTCTGCTGTTCCTCACTTTCTACGGCATGAAGTGCAACAAGGCTGGGGTCTGCTCCTTCTCCCCCCGACTCCCCAAGTGGACCAAGGAGCAACTTTCACGTTTCGGCTGGGATAGCGAAATGTGGAAGTTCCACAAAGAGGGTGCTGATTCGTGATTCTGGGTCCGACAACAGCGGATGGAAGAAGTACTACTTCTTCGTCCAACATAGCTCTGTCCCCTGGCCTCGATGGGAGGTCGTGGCGGATCCTGCCCCCAAGCTCCAAGATTATACTGAGGATGACCTCAACACCCTCCAGATGGTTCAACTCTACCGGTGGGGGGACAACTTCATACCCATTGATGCCAACAAGCTCCAGGAGCGAAACCTGATTGCTATCGGAGTCCGACTCCTTGACTCTGTTTCTGCAGATTTAGTCATCTGGGTAATATTTCTAACTATTTTTTATTTTTACCTTTGCAGCCAAGAAGGCTTCTCTGTTGACTCATCTCATTCTGAAGCAGGGCGAGACTGATGCCGTCCAGAGTGGCTCCAAGCGGAAGCGCAAACTGGTGAAGAAGGGTACTGCCTCCTCCACTCCCTTATCTGCTGCTCCTCCTACCGACGAGCAAGTCGGGGCCAAGAAATCCAGGCGGGAGGAGATAGATCGGGCCTTCGGGGCCACCACCATCGAGGAAGGTAAGCGCGTTCGTCGTGCAATTAAACAATATAAGAAATTAGTCCCCAAGGAGTTTATCCCCGCTGATCGGAAAACACGGGTTCAAGAGATCAAGTACATCCTTCGAGGAGAAATTCCCCACATCCTTGAGGCGGGATACTACAACGTCCTTGGGAAGAATAGACATTTCGATCGTCAAATCATCTGGTGCCCTGAAGGTAATCTTCCTAACCTTATTCGTCCCGCCACCGCAGGTCCCTTGGAGACTCCTACCCCGACGGACGCTATCATTCCAGCGGAGGCTGCAGCTCCGCAAGAACTGATGGTGGAGGACGCCCCAGCGGGAGCTCAGTTCCGCCAGGTGACCGATTTGGAAGCTTCTCCTTCTGTCGAGGAGCCTGAAGAGGGGGGCCTGCTTCCTCGCGGCAGGTCGGGGTCCAGGAGCGTGAGGCCCTCTGTTAGGGACGTGTCCCAGAGTCCTCCTCCTGTTCTTCGCACTCCAACTCCTGAGCCGCCAGCGGAGGTGGCTCCTCCTGCTGAAAGTTCCGGGGTCATCCCCCCTCTCCCCGTGGATGAAAACCTTTACAAGGTTTTCACCCCCGATGAGGGGATGATGCCTTGGAACCCGATCGAGTCCCTCCGAGGGGTTCCACTTCGACGGGGAGAGCTTGATCCTGGGCTGGCCCTGCATCTGCTGGCGGGGTGCGTTCCTCCAGCCTTGAGGCGACCCCTGTCCTTTGCGCGGGAGGACCTTGAGGAGGAGATCCGCGACATGGCCATTCGTCGGATGGAGGTGAAACTTCTATCCTTGTTTCGTTTTCTTTATTACTCTCATCTTCGATTGCTTATGTCTTGATCTTTTCCTTTTCTTCTTTTAGGACACCGCAAACCAACAGCGCTGCTTCGGCCTTATCCTGGCCCTGAAGGGTGCTTTGGAGACGGCGGAGACCCAGTCGAACCCTGATGCTTTAGCCAAGCTCCAGGTGGAACTCGACGAGGCTGTAGCGGCCAAGAACAAGATGGCCAAGGAGAAAGCCCTCCTCGATGATTTGTCCTCCAACCTGCTCAAGAAGGTTCACGATCATGAGGTTGTCATGCGTCGGGAGCGGAAGATGGTCCAAGCGGATCAGCAGCGGAACGAGGCGGAGAAGAAGCAGCTCGTTCATGAGAAAAACGTCTTCGCGGATCTCCTCGCGGAGGCCAAGGCGAAGTTCGAGGCGGAGAGGGCTGAGTTCTCTGCCAAGCTAGCTGAGGCCAAGGCTCAGGGCCTCGAGGAAGGCCGCCTGCAGGGCCGCGAGGAAGGTTTCCAGCAAGGTCGCGAGGAGGGTCGCGGGGAGTATCGGAACTCCGAAGAATTCAAGCTGGCTGTTGTGGAGTTTTGTAAGTCCGAGGTGGAGGACGTTTTGTTCAACGCCGTCGAGGAACTCTACACAACCTATGCGGATTCCATTGACTTCACGAAGTCCGAGACTCTTGCCCCCGTCGCGGAGAAGTACTTCAACCTCCCCGCGGAGAGTGAAGAGGCTGCTGCCGTGGACCCGACTCCGCCAACTGCGGAGCCTTCTGCCCAAGCCCCTCCAAACCTTGCTCCCTCCGACGCTGCTGAGGATACATCTTCCAACAAGGACCAAGTTTAATGCTTACATCTTTTAGTCCTTGTTGCTTTTCTCCTTTGTTTCTTGTTTATCCTTTGTATCGGACCCCTTTTTGGCCTTCGAGCCTTTATCCAAGGAATCTCTTTCCATTTGTTTTGTTTCGATGATTATTTGCACTTTATCTAAAGCGGCTTTAAATTCATTACTCAGAACGTTCCGATGCACCATTTGAGGTGACTTCCTACGTCCTTCCGACATTTTACTCGCGACTTTACCATTTAAGGTTTCTCATCCAAAATCGGGACTTCATCACTTAAGGCTTCTCGTCCAAAATCGGGACTTCACCACTTAAGGCTTCTCGTCCAAAATCGGGACTTCACCACTTAAGGTTTCTCGTCCAAAATCGGGACTTCACCACTTAAGGTTTCTCGTCCATGCCTTTTAAGACCATTTTCATACCCCTTAGGGCTTTCCTTGCGTCTCTACCAGACGGCTTAATCGTACCCTTTAAGGCTTTTTGCCGCATCATATAGACGACTTACGCGGACCCATCAGGGCCTTTTCATACCTAGGCTTTTGGTTGCATCATATAGACGACTTACGTGTACCCCGTAGGGCTTTTGTCCGTACCTGCTAAGGCTTTTGGCCGCGTCATATAGACGACTTACGCATCCCTTGCGGGGCTTTCATCGTACCTCGGAAGGCTTTTGTCACGTCACTCAGGACGTTTTACTAACAGTTATAATAAATTTGAAAGCAATTTGATCGGAAGGCAATTTCTTTTATTCATAAATAACTCAAAATAGGCTTACATCGGATCTTATTGATAGACAATTTGCGCCCTTCACGGCGGCTTAATATCAAACATGATACTTCTTCAAGTGTTCGCCACTGAAGGAATGCTTCAACGTCTTGCCTTCGAGATCCTCTAACTTGTATGCATTGGGCACTGGCATCCCTACGATCTTGTAAGGTCCTTCCCATTTTGGTGACAGCTTGTTGATCCGATCTTGATGAACAAACTCATTCCTCCGCCAGACAAGTTCTCCCACGAAGAATTGTCGGGACCTGACACGCCGATTATAATATCGGGCTGTTGCCAGACGCATTCGGGCCTGGACTTCATCAGCCTTCCATCTCTTCTCCTCGAGTAGGTCTAAGTCCAGATGTCTCATTTCCTCGTTTGTCAGAGGTTCGTAATATTTCGCGCGGTGGGACGCCACCGCTATCTCCACGGGAGCGACTGCCTCCGTGCCATAAACCAGGCCAAACGGAGTTTCTCCTGTTGACTGCTTGGGTGTTGTTCTCACAGCCCATAGCACATTCTCGAGCTCATCCAGCCAATGGCCCTGCAAGGCATAGACTCTCTTCTTCAAGCCATCCATCACGATCTTGTTGGCTGACTCTACCTGGCCATTGGTCTGAGCGTGGCGGACTAAAGCGGTCCGATGCTCAATGTTTAGTTCTTCCAGGTACTCCTTCAACTGAGCCCCATTGAACGGAGGGCCGTTGTCGCTGATCAACACTCGCGGGACCCCGTACCGGGATATGATATGAGTTTGAAGGAACTTGAGGATCTGCTGCCCCGTCGTTCTAGCCAATGCTTTAGCCTCTATCCACTTTGAGAAGTAGTCGATAGCCACGAGTAAGTACTTGCACTGACCTCTCGCTTGGGGAAGTGGTCCCACCAAGTCAATTCCCCATTGCGCGAAGGGCCATGCACTCCTGATGGGCATTAAGTCCGCGGCGGGAGCCACGATATTTGGCGCGTACCTCTGGCATGCATCACAGGATCGGACCATCGCGGTCGCTTCTTTGTTCATCGAGGGCCAATAGTAGCCTAGGTTCAATGCCTTCCTTACCAGAGATCGGGCTCCTTCATGGCAGGCCGCGACTCCTTCATGTAGCTCCCTCAGGATCCGATTTGTGTTAGGCTCTGCTACGCATTTTAGAAAAGGCTTTACGTACACTTTTTTGTACAACTGGTTCTCCACCATTGCATAGTTGTCCGCAATCCGCCGCAACCTGACAGCTGCCACTTTGTCATCGGGGAGTACCTCCGTAGTCAGGTACGTGACCATCGGGGTCATCCAAGTGGACTTCTCTTCTTCCTCTGATCCTGTCTCAATAGCACAGATCTCCGCCGGATCAATATTTGAGATAATCACCTTCTCTAGGAAATGCACCTTCCGATTCTCCTCGGGGGCGACTCCCAGGGCAAACTTACTCAAGGCATCTGCTTCCGCGTTCTCTTCCCTCGGGATCGCCTCGATGTCAAAGCTTTTGAAGCTTCCCTTCAAAGTATGCACCTCGTGCAAATACTTCTTCATTGTCGGGTTCTTAGCTTCATAGTTCCCCTGGACTTGATTTACAACCAAGCTAGCATCGCATTTCACTTTTAAATGGTCGACCCCCGTACCCTTGGCAATCTTAAGGCCTGTGATGAGAGCCTCATACTCCGCTTCGTTGTTGGTGGCTTTGAATGTCAACGCCAAGGCATATCGCAGGGGCTCGCCTCCACCGGGCGGTATCAATACGAATCCTGCTCCCGAGCCTTCTACACTCGATGAACCATCAGTGTACATTTCCCAAGTATTCTCCATACTCCACACAGCCTTCGCGGCTACGCTATGCATTAGGTCGGAACCGTACGGAGCGCTCAAGTTCCGTAGGAAAGTGCGGATGGTCTCACCCTTCGAAATTTCTTCATCAATCTCCGCGGCACTGGCAGTGAATCGCTGGTAGTAGTATGCCAACGATTCTTCGGGCCTCTGCACCACTTGAGTCAGGGATCTCACGCTCTTCAGAAGACGCCTTCGACCTTGATACTGCTTGATGAAGCGGTCGTGCATATCGGCCCAGCAGGTGATGCTTCCTGGAGGGAGGCTGAAGAACCAAGTCATGGCCCTTTCTCCCAGGGTTATCGGGAACAATGAGCATATGAGATCATCGTTCGATGTTCGTCCCATACAGGCCTGGACGTGCCTCTCCACATGGCGAACTGGGTCCCCCTCACCATCGTACTCCTTGATGGTCGGAATACCTAGCCCAGGCGGGGCTACGGTATCGATCAGTCGTGGCACGAAAGGATGGCTGGACCGATCCCTCAGCTCCGATGTCATCTGCTTCTGATCACCCTTGCAGATGCTCACGATCTTCACCACCTGATCGGGGGTGATGGGGCCATTCAGGGGAATGGTCCTGTTCTGCACTGGTCCTGGGCCGTCGACCACGAACTTCTCCAGGTGTGCTGGTTCCTTGCCCTTATTCCTGAGCGGAACCTCCTGTTCCTCCGGGTCCACCCTCGGCGGGGGTGGTGGTAATTCTTCTCGCGGAGGCAACTCCTCCGCTCTCCTGGCGGCCTCTCTCTTATCCAGCAAGGCCTCCATGGCGGCCAAGAACATGGGCATAGCCTCCGTTACTGCCTTGGCCAACTCCGAGTTCGAAGACGACCCTTCTTCCCTTCGCGGGACTCCTTCTCTTCCATGGCCCACCGGGTTTGGGGGAGCCTCATCTTCCTCCCTACGCGGGACATCCTGCCTGTTCGTCTCAGCGTCTCGGACTGAGACCTCATAGCCATCACCTTGCCCCCCTGTCTGGGAGAGAGCAGGGTTCTCACCTTGTTCAGCAACGCGTTCTGGCAACGGGGAGTTCAAAGTTCCTGCGGGACGAGAACTGCCAGCCTGAACTTGCTTCTTCTTGCCACCACCGGCCATTGATCTGGTAGAAGCTATCTTGACTTTTTGTAAGCTTCCCACAGACGGCGCCAATGTTGGATCACGGGCGAAGCTCCGTTACGTCCTTGACGGAAAGCTTGGACTCTTGGGCTCCGCGTAATCCTGCAAAAGGGGATGACCTGGGTGGTGACCCAGAATCCCTCTCCGATGCTTAAATGAGTACGGTGATCAATGGGTGGTAAGCAAAGTCTAAGTTCGTATTAGAGAATGTGCGTTTTCTGGGGTAACTTCCTCTCTTATATAGGAGGAGGAGTTGCCCAGTTACCTGTGACCATGCTTGGCCGTTTGTGCCCATGATTCCGTGTATCTCGCCACGATTCCGTATATTTCGGCTGGGATTCCATATATCTCGCCCCACGCTCCGCGTATCTTACCCGTACTCCGCGTATCTCGGGCACGCCCTGCGTATCTCGGGGGATTTATCTCTATCTCTAACCGTCTCCCACTACTCTATCTAGTAGGCGGGTTTCTCGGTCTTTATCCTCTGATCACAAGTCCCGACTCCTGTCGGAGACTCCAGAGTTGTCTCATTCTAGATCACCACCCAGGACCTTCAGTCTCTACGGGACAGGTCCAGCCTCTGCGGGGCTTTATTATCGGGGCCTTTACTAAGGCATATCGGGGCCTACTCAGAGGCTTCTCATCGGGAGCATTCAGCTCATACATCGGGACCGCTAAAGTCGGGACCCTTCGTGTTGGGCCTCTGGGCCTTCCAGGCTTTTCACGAGGCCCACTGGACCTACTCGCCGTCCATTGGCTGTTTAACGGGGTTAACGATTACATCGGAACCCATCAATCAGGTAAATTAGTAATTAATACCCTAAAATTATTGGGAAAATTAATTAATTCAACTAATATATATTTATTCAAACAGTAACTAATATATACGTTCATAATTGGAAAATAATATATATATATATATATATAAATTAATACAAACATTTATTAATATAAAAAAACCTCCAATCGTATTATTGCATGTCCTTATTTATTGTTAAGTTTTATTATATTAATCATATTCTTTGTTAAAATTAGTCATTCATATATATACATCTACATATAAATAACAATATAATTACAAGTGAAAAAAAAAGAATTGACTAAAATTGATGACCTAAAGAGAATTGAGCTAATTTAGAAATAATCTATATTAGACTGCCCTTTTTTTTTTTTTTTTTTTTGTAACGAAGCCGAACAATATATTTAAAACCAAACCACATACAATGAGTGTACTTAGGGAAGAAGAGATGCTGGAATATCCTGGGCAAACCATGTCCCAGTAAGATTATTCTGACAAGCCTTTTTCCCTATAACATGCGCTAATTGAATAAACTGACGCTTTCGGAAAATAACCACAACAGTTTTAGACCTACAAAGTTCGATAATATCTGAAATAAGTGCAAACAAAAATGAAGGAGACAACTCAGGTTGTTGAATGAACTTGAAAATCCTTTGACAATCCGTCCATAAAATTCGAGTCGTAGCATTCCGGGGGAAAATAAGAAGACCCGCCCGACACGCCAAGCATTCAACCAAAAGTGGGTGCAAACCAGACATGGAATGTACCGAGCAACCTGTGATCGTTCCCTCCGCACTAAGTAAAACAGCTGTCCAAAAGACTAGAATTTTCAATTTATCCACAGCACCATCAACTACTACGCTGGCTAGTGAGGTGCTAGTATTTTGTGCCTCCAAGTTCACTTCGGAGGTGGGTGTGGTGGTGCCTCGGTGGATGAAGGAAGGTGGTCAGCCTGGTTGTACAACATTTGCAACAGAAATGTCAGCCATAACATCAAAGTAATTTGACATAACTGACTCAATCGTTGGACTAACATTGTTGAAAATGATACTATTCCTAGCTAGCCACAACACCCACATAATCACACATTTAATAAAAATAACATTACAAACATCATCAGCCCTATTCCTCTTATCTAGACTCGACTCAAGCCATTCCCTAGTTGTTCTAAAAGGTAGCAGTTCAACCTCACCGAAAGTGGACTAGCAAACCAAACTTTCCTAGAGAAACTAAAATTCCAAGCTAAGTGGTCCCAAGTTTCAAATTTCACTTTGCAGAAAACACAAAACAGATCGGCAGTGGGGATCCGTAACGCCATATTACACCCGAGTGGCAAGCTGTTGCGGCATTCCTTCCAGATGAACATCTTGATTTTGGGTAAAGCCTTGAGATTCCAAAGTTTTACCCAAAAGTTAGGACTAGCGATCTCAGGGGGTGCAGACGTGGTAGAGTTTTCCATGCGTGGTTGATTTGAGCGAATGTAATTATAACTAGACTTCACCGAAAAAGCTCCCGTTTCCGTATGATTCCACATGATCTTATCCGAAACAGGGAATATAGGGATATGAATTTCCAGAATTGCTGAGACCACAACCGGATGTAGGATGGCTTGTAGCGTGGAAGTGAGCTAAGATCTATCGGTCTGATTTATCATTTGAATTACACTGGTAGGATTAGGGATAATGTGTGGGAGGCACCATTCGAGAAGAGAAGGGAAGTTTGGTACCCAAGGGTCCGTCCAAAAATTGACGGACGAACCAAATCCTATCCTCCAACGACTCCCTTCCACCATATGCGGACGAATGTTAATCAATGTTCGCCAGGTGAGTGACTAGTTTGCATTGGGTATTGCTTGCCAAAAGGACGAGTTATGAAGATACTTGCTCTTGATCATGTTGACCCATGGAGATGGATGTGAGGATATGACCCTCCACACAAGTTTTAGTAAAAGTGCCGTATTGAAATCCCGAAAAGATCTAAAACCTAAGCCACCCTCCCTCTTTGGTGCCACGATAGATTCCCATTTAACCCAATGAATTCCCCTAGAGTGTGAAGATGTTCTTCACCAAAAGTTACGTATAACTTGATCCATCTTATCTAGAATACCTAGTGGGAATTGAAGGGAGGACATAGTGTACGTGGCAATGGAAGCTGCACTGCTTTTAATAAGGATTTCTTTTCCGGGTGGCGATAGAAGAGGACTCATCCAACCCTGAATCCGACCCGTGATTCTATCTAGGACAGACATACCAATTGCCTTCTTTTGGGAAAACCAGTCAACAGGGAGACCAAGATAAAGGTCAGTATCCTTCATTTCCCGGACTCCTAGTGCTGCTTCTGAGAAAAATGCCTTATCAGATGAAGAGATATTTCTACTAAATCTAATGCTAGATTTGGCATAATTAACCACCTGACCCGATTCCTAAGCATAGATCTCGAGGATGTTTTGGATTGTAGTGATCCCATCCTGTGAATCTTGGAAGAACATAATACTATCATCCGCAAAGAATAGGTGGCTAATTGTGGGGGCAATGTATTCCTGGTTTTATGCCCTGGAAATCCAGATTAGATTCCGCCCAAGAGATTTTAGAAGAAAGGGCTTCTGCACATAACAAGAATAGAAACGGGGATAACGGGTCTCCCTGACGTAAACCCCTTGATGTTCGAAATTGGGGTGTTGGTTTTCCATTAATAAGGATGGACAAGACTGGAGTGCTAACACATTGAATAATCCAATTTCTAAATGAGCTTGGAAACTGTAGTACTCGCATTATCTCATCAATGAAAGGTCATTGTAAACACCTAATTTTGGTACGTGCGACACGTGCGTAACACGTCAAAAATGTTATGTGTAACACGTTTAAAAAAGGAAGTATTTAAATATGGAAGGTCACGGGGTTGCCAAAAATAGGCTCAGTTTAAATTAGGACAGTACATATGCAATAATGTGATGTAATAAATCAGAAAATATATAATATATATATTTATATATATATTTTCGGATTTAATAGGGAGAATATTGAGGGAATATTGATTTTCCAATTTTTGGGTGTCAATTTACCTATAAATAGGTACCTATTACATGTAAAAAAAAAACACATAGAAATTTGAGAATAAAATATTAGTTTTTCTTGGGAAACGCGCAGTGACTGAAAATCTCTTCTTCTTCTTCCTACTGTCGCCGGAGGTTCGCCGGAGTCCATCCCCGGCCGTTGCTCAGCTCCAATCGTCGTCCAGCTGCCGCTGTTAGCGCCGCCCGTCGCTGCCTGAGGTTGTCCCGCCGTCTGGCCTGCAATCGTCGCCGGGAGTTGGTTCGCCAGACAGTAGCGCCGCCGTCCTCGCCGCCCCTGCTGCCGTCGCCGGAGCTCTGTCTCCTTCGCCGTCCCTGCTGTTGCGCCGGATCTCCGCCGCCCTCGCTGTCCTCTGCTGGTGCCATCCTTGTCTGACCCGCCATTGAAGAAGACGAAGGTAGGTGCCGCTGATTTTTTTTTTTATTATTATTATTATTTCTGTTATTATTATTATTAGTATAGTTATTATTATATCATGTTAATTAACTAGTTATTAGATGTACATATTTGTACATACATAGATAGGTACTCGTACTTGTATAGATACATGGTACCTTAGGTTGACTTGTATAGTTGACTAGTTAGTTAGGATTGATCTCCTATATATAGTGGCATCCTAACATGTAAATACTTGGTTGATTCATTATACATACTTGATTATTATACATATGATTCAACCCCCTCTCTACACTATCTAATATGGTATCAGAGCCATGGTATTTCCAGGTTCGGTTTCAATTTTTCGAGAGGTTTTTTTTGCATCGATTTGAGCTTGGATCTTGAGGATATCAGCTTCGATTCATTGGATTACTTGAAGATCATTCAGTTGCTGATGTATTTCGTGAATTTGCTGCTCAATAATTGCTGTTTGGATTGAGGATTTCAGCATTATTGGATCAGCAGTTCAGCATTTCGTTTTCAGCATTTCAGTTTGTTGCATGTACTGTTTCATCGATTTGGAGTTTGTTCATCGATTCTTGATCGATCCTGTGATTTGGATTCGATCTGGTGTTGTACCACGAGTCTAAGATCGATTGCTGCTGCTGGATTGATCGATTCTTTGCTCTGGAATTTGGATTACTGCTGCTGCAATTCAGTTTTCAGCTGCTGGTTTTCAGCTTGCGTAGAATGTTTGATGAAATCTGAGATTTATTCCTTTGATTCGCTTCTTCGTGCTTGTTGTTCCCGTGGAATTAAACCAATTGCGATCATTTCTGTGGTGGTTCGATTGTCATATTCGTTGCGGTTTTACGCGGATTTGGATTATTGCAGCTGCGTTTCTGCAATTTCTGGTCAAGTTTCTGCTGGTTTTGGCTGGACTTCAATTCTGCAATCCGAGGTTTCATTTCGAGATTTCTGCATTTCATATGCTATCTGAGCATCATTGCGAAGCTTTTGTGAAGATCTGAGCATCATTAACGCTTCTTGGAGGTAATTGCAATTCGATTTTCGTTTTCGCGCCTATTTTGCTGCTGGATGTTCGATCTTCGATTTCGAGCTTGTTTCTTGATCATTTGCTGCGATTCAAATTGCATTGGATTCGCATTTGATGCTGCTATTGATTCCAAGCTGCAATTTGTTGATATCTGCTATGGATTTGTTCAATTTTGGATTCGTTTGGAGTTGCATTCTGTTCTTGTTGCTGCAGTGTTCTTGCTGCAAATTTGTTCAAATTCAGCTTGGATTCTTGATTATTTGCTGCAATTTGGACTGGATTAGTTGCGCCTTTAGGTTGCTATTGGATTCCAGTTGGTTTGTTGTTCGATTTCGACGATTTGAAGTTGAATCGAATTGATTTTGTTGAAGAACACTTGAAGATCATCTTGAAGTTCATGCTGTTCTTCATGCTGCCCAGAATTTCGAATTGGCTGATTAATTGCGTGCTTCGCTGGATTCGACCACACGACCTGTTGCTTCAGTTAATTCGTGGAAATTCTGCGTTTCGCTGGATTCGAACCCGCGACCTCAGCCTCTGTTCCGTGCACCCTCCGTACACCGGATTTTCAGCATGGAGTTGGTTCGTCTCGTGCACCCCTGTGCACCCGCATGTGCCCTGCACGTGCCTAGGCTATTTTGGCAGAATTTTGGACGAATTTGGGGCTATTTTGAAGTAATTTGTGAAGTTTGGGGCTTCTTTGCAAGCTTTTGGAGATTTGAGGCTGTTTTAGGCAGTTTTCAAATTTGGGGTGCTCTTTTGAAGACTTTAGGGCTGTTTTGGAGCAGTTTCGAAGTTTGGAGCATTTTTGCTGGATTTGTGAAGTTTGGGGCTATTTTGAGGATAGTTCTGAAGATTGGGGCTTTTTTGAGGACAGTACTCAAGTTTGGGGCCTTATCCCGAAAATTAGATTTTCGAGGGGCCGTTTTGTGAAGACCGGGTTTGTTGGACCTTGGCATTTTAGAGCGGGTTTTAATTTTTCCTATGGATCATTTGAGCGGGTTTTGATTCCCTTGGCTCATTTTGAACGGGTTTACCCTTGGCTCTATTTGACCGGGTTTTGATTGGACTTTGGCATTTCATTCATCATCGACCTTTTCTCTCAAATTTTCCTTTTAATTCTTTAGAAAGGAAGAAGAAGGAAAAGATGGGGGAATATTAGATGTACATATTTGTACATACATAGATAGGTACTCATACTTGTATAAATACATGGTACCTTAGGTTGACTTGTATAGTTGACTAGTTAGTTAGGATTGATCTCCTATATATAGTGGCATCCTAACATGTAAATACTTGGTTGATTCATTATACATACTTGATTATTATACATATGATTCAACCCCCTCTCTACACTATCTAATACTAGTTTAGATGTAGATTAGTAAAATCACATGCCTAATGAATATATGTGTATAATGTGTGATTATTAAATTGTGCTAGGATTTTGAGCATGTTTAACGTTAATTAGATTTTATTTCAATTAGGGAATCTAGACGCATAATAGGTTTTTAGGTTTAATTTTGCCAATGTTAAATATTTCGCATGAAGTTAGTTTAATTTTGAAACTGGCAAATACGTTAATTAAGTACCGAAAGGGCGTGATTAGAAAAATATTTTTTTAATATTCGTAACAGAACCCCCGAACCCAAATCTTTAAACGCGGACCAATTAATTTCTTAGGTGCTAATTTGTTTTTACCTAGGTAATTTAGGTTTCTAGTTAGCCGTAATTAGCTAGTGGCGACTCTTTAAAAATTGCACGTTTTCAAAACGTAATTCGCCTTAGGTCAGATTTTAGGTCCGACAGTTTGGCGACTCTGCTGGGGACTACTTAGAGGGTTCGGGCTTGTTAAAATTGCATGTTTGCCATGTTTTAGCTTGTATAAGTGTTACTCTAATTTTGTACGAGTTTTTACTAACGTTTGTTCGTATTGATTAAAACCTGCACACACCACTTTAGAATAAGAACCAAACGGCTAAAACCCAGGGCGACTAGGAACCCCGGAGGTTTAGTACGGTACGACCGGAGCGGCTGGGCCGCCGGTACGGCTCGGAAAACTCTACTCGCTTGTGAAGGTCTTATGATCCCTGTGATGGGGTGAGGAAACCACCTTGTCGGGAACCTGTCAGTGGAACCAACCATAGAGCAAAGCCAAAAACACACTACCCAAAGCTTCAATCCGGCCGATATGCGTACATGCGTGGTTTTCGTTTTTCGCTTTGTAATTCTCGACCCTTAGGTTTTATGGTGTATAGGATATGGGTCCATGTGTAATCTTAATCTTATAATGTTGTAATTGTAATTGTGGCGTGGATATTAGTGGAAACTTTACTTTCAAAGCATGCATCATCATTTTTCAAAAAATCTAGTGCCATTCGTTTCACCAACTTTAAACGCTTTATACTCCATTTTGGTAAGGATGGAAGCACTGCGCAAATGCCCGCACGTCACAGCTTTTCCGGCCCCCAAGGAAGATATCAATCGTATCTGGAATGCCATGATAAGCACAGAGCAAGAGTACGTCACCAAGATCATTGGTAGAATTCAACGTCTCCCCGACTATCCGATAGAATGGCACATGCTTGATGCCTTAACCAACTTTTGGGACCTTGAAAAGGCGGTGTTCGTCATCAATGGCATAGAGTTAACCCCCACGCTGGAAGAATACGGACAACTGGTCCAAGGCGTCGAGTGGAATAGGAAGATCATACTGCAACAATTTGGAGCCCCAGAGAGATGCATCACGTCTGCCCTTCTACGAGCTAAAAAACATAGGGTGGCTGACGAGCTTATAGTGAATGTAGAGCATGGCATATCTATCAATCGTTTAATAAAATGGATCGAATTTAGAATGAAAGATGATCGAGCAATCCGAGGATCAACCCACGCCTATCTCCTACTATTTTTCGGGACTGTCTTATTCCCCCGCTCCAAAAGCCATATAGACGTGGCCCTGGCACACGTTGTCCTTCAAGTGGTCGAAGGCAGAGGTTACATAGTGGCGCTGCTTGCCGAAACAATCACGTCACTAAACCTCGTAAAGGCTAAAGGAAAAGGGGTAATCAGGGCAAGTCCAGCTTTACTACAAATATGGTTTTTAAGTCACTTAGTTGAAATTGGCGCGGGTTTCCCCAAATTTCGTTTCCTCATTGACCAACAAATTATATCAAGGATGATAGATTATTCTCACCATGTGAATAGGGGTTGGAGTGCCCTTGAGTGGAAAAAGCATTTTTTGAAACTTTCACCTAAAGATATTTTGTGGGTAGCTCGTTGGTTTTCACCAAAACCCGTATTTTTAAAATGCAAAGATTTCAAAGGTATTCCTCTTATCAGTCACCTAGGGTCAGTGGTCACCTACCCGGCTCAAGTCACTCGACAGCTTGGAGGCCTCCAAGGTATACCAACAAGCGCAACGGGATCTTCTCTGGTTTTCAACTGGCATGAAGATAAAATCACTAAAGCCGCGCTCAAAAAAGGTGCCGAGCAAATTCAAAAGATTTGGGAGGAGGAGAAAATCCAAATGCCAAATGATCTAGGAGAGGAGGAGAGGATGTATTGCGCCACCAAAGAATACATTTACCAGTTTCATACTACCCCAAGGGAGTCCCTCATTGACCCTACAGAAATTCTCGGACCAAAGCCACAAGCTCAAAACCCCTCTAATGAAGATGTGTACGATACACTGGCGGCTCGGGTAGAAATGCAGTGCGCAACTTGGGTCCAAGACTGTACAAAAGCCAAAGAGGAGGTCATAAAGTTACGGGAAGACCTAGACAAAGCAAATGCCACCGTTATGCACCTGCAGTGGGCTGTTAAGGTGAAAGAGAGACAAAAGACGCGGCTAAGTGTTGATCTTGAAAAGTTCAAACGAAGAGCAAGAAGGCTGAAACTTTTTTCAAAACATTTGTCTGTCGCATTCGTTAGGACTAAAGAACAAGCACTCGACGCACTCGGCGAGATGCGCAGTCGTGTAAAGCGTTTTAAAGTTTAAATATTAGAACTGTTTCCTTCATGAATAAAACGCTGAGATGAATGGCACATTTTTTAAAAAAATCATGCATGGTATTCAGTGTCCACATTTTGAATAGTCGATTTTTCAATTGCAGGAAATATTTAGCTAATACTGGCACGAACGCGACTAACGACTAAAATGGAAAACACTGAGAAAATCGAGCAACACGAAAAGCGAATGGCCGAGATCAAGGCAGCCAACGCAAAGAATGCATCAGGATATGGCCGACATGTCATCTAGCATGGAACGCATCATGGCACTGCTTGAAGCTCAGTCAGCTTACCGCGCCCCAAACCCAGCCTTGCTACCAGAAATCGCAAGTCCAGCCTCCTCCAAAACGCCCGTAGCAAATACCGGACCTCGAATCCCGGCCGCAACCGTGCTTCCCGACGCCACGGTAGAACCT
This sequence comes from Clarkia xantiana subsp. parviflora, assembly GCA_036873135.1. NCBI lineage: Eukaryota > Viridiplantae > Streptophyta > Magnoliopsida > Myrtales > Onagraceae > Clarkia > Clarkia xantiana. Next base: position 4,451,806 of record JAPTYO010000012.1, read on the forward strand.
CCTCGTGACCAACCCCGGCTTTAGTCGTACCAGAACAATCCGCACCGAAGCCGTATGTCCTTCCAAATCCAACAACAATATATGGGCCCGTGAACAAAGGGGGTTCTGCCGGCACCAATGAATTCACATCATCACCGGTCATCGAATCCGAGCAAGATCGCCGCTTGAAGAAAATGGAGGAAAAGATGAAGGCTCTGTCCGAACTTGAGCAGTACGGGGGCATTGGTTATTCCGATTTATGTTTGTTCCTCGACATGTCAAGACCAGAAAAGTTCAAAGTGCCTGATTTCGAGAAATATGATGGCACCGGAAATCCCATCGTCCACTTGAGAATTTACCTTGCAAAGATGGCACCTTATCAGCAGTACGAGAAGTTCTTGATCTAGACGTTCCAGGAGAGTTTGAAAGGAGCAGCTTTGGTTTGGTTCGTCAGCTTGAAGGCCGGTGATATCTCAACCTGGGAGGACATGGCTAACGCTTTTGTTCGCCAATACAAGTTCAATCTGGACACTGCCCCGACTCGCATGGATCTTCAAAGCATGGAGATGACTGGCGGACAATCCTTTAGAAACTACATGCAGGCGTGGAGAGAGAAGGCCTCCGGAGTCCGACCACCACTGGAAGACACAGAAGCAGTATCAATGTTCATCGGAACTTTAAAAGGAGCTTACTACTCCCATTTATTGGGACATGTTTCTGCAAATTTTGCCGACTTGGTAAAATCTGGAGAGATGATTGAGCAAGGAATTCGAATGGGGAAGATTGAAGATCCTCTCAAAGGCTACCAAGGAGATGGTCTGAAAAAGGGTGGCGCCAAAAAGCCGCTCCCGAAAGATGCAATTGTAGGCGTAGTCTACCCAATGCAGTTGACAACCCCCACGGCTCAGCCAGTGATGCAAGTACCCCCGGCTCCACAACCCTCCTTTACAGGCGGACAGGAAAATCGAGCTAATTTCAGACAAAGAGAAACAAGGGCCTTCACCCCTTTACATGTGTCAATGGCTGAAGTGTACCAGAAGATGTTAGAACAAAACCTCATCGGCCCCGAGTTCATGAGGCCAGATTCGAGAGTACTCAATGATGATACAAACTCGAGATGCGAGTTCCACATGGGAGTAGCTGGACACTCGATAGAGAAGTGCACCCGTCTGAGACACAAGATTCAGGACCTCATTGACAATAAGCTCCTTATTCTCAACCCAATCCCTCCTCCTAATGTCAAGAAAAACCCTTTGCCGCAACACAATGCTGGTTCATCATCATCCATCAACATGATCTGTCTCGAGGAGGAGTCATCAGAAGATGTCGCTATTGCGGTAATCACGCCATTTATACTTAATTATGTGCCTGAACAGTCGGCCAGGTTGCCACTAGTGATGCAGGGCCCGACTCCTTTCCAATATGAAAGCAACAAGAAGGTCCCTTGGAATTACGAAGCTCAGATAATCGGAGCAGCAAAACCAGACGATCGTGTTATGATCATGACACGTTCGGGTCGTTCGTACATGGAGGGTGTTGCTAAAGATAAGGCTGTAGAAGTAACACCAAAGAAGAAGGTGATTGACGAAGAAATTGTGGACTTCGTAAAATTCATGAAGGAAGGAGAGGACAAAGTGATTGATCAGCTCCGCAATACTTTGGCTCAAATCTCTTTTCTTGCTCTCCTCTTAAGCTCCGAAAGTCATCGTGACGCTCTCATGAATGTGCTCAAAGAAGCGTTAGTGCCGAAGGAGACCTCTGCTGAACAGATAGGTAATGTTATCGGCTCTATATTCTCGAACCAGATTTATTTCGGGGATGACGATCTAGGAGTCGACGGTCGGAACCATGTGAAAGCCCTCCACATTGTCTGTAAGTGTAACAGATTCGTGCTTTTGAAGGTCATGGTTGATGGTGGCTCGGCAGTCGATGTTTGCCCATTATCCACGCTCAAGCAAATGAAGATTGACATGTCCCATATCTGTACGAGCAAGTCGGCAGTTCGAGATTTTGATGGCACGAGAAAGGAAGTTTATGGAGAGATTGAGTTGCAACTCGAAATTGGTCCTAATGTTTTTGATGTCACTTTCAGGGTCATGGATATCCCGAATGTTTTCAGTCTTCTCTTGGGAAGACTATGGATCCACGCGGCTGGGGCGGTTCCATCCACCCTACACCAGAATCTGAAGTACGTGATCGACAACCGCCTCGTGGAAATTAGGGGAGAAGGCGATCACAACATCTATTAGGAAACGTCGGTCCCTGTCATCAACACTAGTGGAGATGAACCACCCGCATACCATTCCTTTGAGCTAATCTCCGTCATCAGGGATTGGGGAGAGCCAACGCTGAGCAAAGCAGACATCATGGTAGGAAGGTTCATGTTGAAGAATAATTTCGTCCCGGGTCAAGGCCTGGGTATCAGGTGTCAAGGGATTCCGCGTCCACTCCAGCTGAAGGAAAGTGTATGCAAATACGGGCTAGGGTATTCCCCATTCCAAGAAGATGATCAAAGTGCACGTGGGGAACAACAACTGGTGGGTTTCCAGAGGGGGCGATTCGCTAGAAGGTGGAGGCCTATGAACATTCCACCACTGTCAGTGATTTTCCCAGGGCCACCTCAGGTCATTCGAACGGACGAAGATGAAGCATTACAAGCTATAGCCGGATTGTTCATCACCGACACCACAGTGGGAGCCATCCTCGAAGAAGTTCCCCCAGGCTTCTATGTCCGACCATTTGTTGAAGGAGAAGCAATCACCAATTGGTTTTCGATTCCAGTTTATGCTCTTTCGCTTAGCGATGAGTAAGATTTATGAGTTTCTGTTGTACTCCTTTGCGCGGCAAGATCATGAGCCCCGCATTGGAAAGAGGGATATTATCGTGATCTTATCAATATAAATAAATCCCTTTATTTCAAATTTTACTCATTTTCACTTATTTATCGTCAAATTCGCATTGATTCCGGTTATTTTCCTTACCGTAGGAAAAATACAATAAAACACGAAAACCATGACGATGTGATTCCATCAGAGGAATATAATGATGACCATGTTCCGATTGAAATAAGAGAGAACCTCGAGAGATTCGAAGAGAGAAAGCCATCAACGGCCGAAACTATCGAGATAGTTAACATCGGTACGAAGGAAGAACCCCGAGAGCTCAAGATTGGGGCAACCCTTGATCCTTCTCAGAAAGCCCAGATGATCGAGCTACTAGACGAATACAAAGAAATCTTTGCTTGGTCATATTCTGACATGCCAGGCTTAGATACAACAATTGTGCAACATACTCTGCCCATAGATACAGAGAAGTTCAAACCCAAAAGACAACATTTAAGGCGGCAGAGTCCAGAGTTGCTCCTCAAGATCAATGAAGAAATCATCAAGCAAATTAACGCGCGGGGTTCCTTGAGGTGTGCAACTACTCCGAGTGGGTCGCCAACATTGTCCCTGTGCCGAAGAAGGATGGTCGTGTTCGAGTCTGTGTTGATTATCGGGATCTCAACAAGGCTAGTCCGAAGGATAACTTTCCACTCCCTCATATTGACATGTTAGTCGATAACACAGCACGGCACAACATGTTCTCATTCATGGATGGGTTCTCTAGATACAACCAAATCAAGATGGCAGAAGAAGACAAGTCGAAAACCACTTTCATCATAATGTGGGGCACGTTTTGCTACAAGGTCATGCCTTTCGGACTCAAGAATGCGGGGGCAACTTACCAGAGAGCAATGGTGACATTGTTCCATGACATGATGCATAAGCAGATAGAAGTATACGTCGATGATATGATTGCAAAGTCCCGCGAGGATGAAGACCACCTTGTCAACCTGCGGATGCTCTTTGAACGGCTTAAGAAGTTTAAACTCAGGCTAAATCCAGCAAAATGCACATTCGGAGTAACATCCGGTAAGTTGCTGGGCTTTATAGTCAGTAAAAAGGGTACAGAAGTGGATCCCGACAAGGTCAAAGCGATACTAGACCTTCCAGCACCGTCTACCGTCAAGGAGGTCAGAAGCTTGCTCGGGCGTTTGAATTACATCACGAGGTTCATCGCCAACATGACAAACAAGTGTCAACCGTTGTTCCGCCTCCTGCGGAAAAATGCATTGATTGAATGGGATGAAGAGTGTCAGCATGCCTTCAAGTCAATCAAAGAATATCTCGTCAATTCGCCGGTTTTAGTCCCGCCCACTCCAGGTCGGCCACTCATTTTGTATCTGGCGGTCCGAAAAGGCTCATTGGGATGCATGTTGGGGCAACTAGATGAAGATGGCCAGACAGAGCATGCCATTTATTACCTCAGCAAGAAGTTCACTGAAGGAGAAGCCAAGTACACGGAGGTTGAAAGGACAAGCTGCGCTTTAGTATGGGTAATGCAGCGACTCCGACAGTACACGTTGTATTACACCATACATCTCATTTCTAAGCTGAATCCCTTGAAATACATACTAGAGAAGCCGGCATTGATGAAGAATGTCGCCAAATGGCATGTCCAGCTTGCTGAGTACGACATACAGTTCATTCCTCGTACTTCTATAAAAGGGCAGGCTATTGCAGATCACCTAGCCGAGTTTCCCATTGATGACGATCGTCAAGCAAATCACGAGCTTCCGGATAACGACATACTTCACGTGGAGGAAGAAACAGGAAATGAAAGCATGTGGAGAATGTATTTTGATGGAGCTGCAAACTCCACCGGATGTGGTATAGGGGCAGTGCTTGTATCCCCAAAAGGTCAACATTTTCCTGTAGCAGCGAAGATCACTTTCCGTGCACCAACAACGTGGCGGAATACGAAGCGTGCATTCTCGGGTTGCGAGCGGCAATTGTTTTCAAGATACAGGAATTGGAGGTTTATGGAAGATTCCATGCTGATCATTCTCCAAACCTTGGGAGAATGGAAAACGAGAGATCCCAAGTTGCAACCATATCATCAGCACATTGAAGAGTTGAGCGAGAAGTTTGAGGAAATAACATTCACGCAGATGCCTCGGAGTAAAAATCAATTTGCAGATGCGTTGGCGACCCTCGCATCAATGGTGAATATCTCGGACGGGAATTACATAGAGCCTCTCGAGATTGAAGTAAGCAAGCGTCCGACATATTGTTGCATACTTGAAGAATCAGATGGCGAGCCCTGGTTCCTTGATATAAAGAGATACTTGCAGTCAGGCGAGTTTCCCGAGGGTGCAAGTAGCAAAGATCGGAAGACCATCCGCAGGATGGCATGCAATTACTTTCTTAGTGGTGAGGTTCTTTATAGAAAATCTTTTGATGCTACCCTTTTGAGATGTGTAGGTTCGGAAGAGGCGAAGCGGTTGATGGAGGAAGTCCATGAAGGAAGCTGTGGACCGCACATGAGCGGTCACATGCTTGCAAGAAAAATCATGAGGATGGGCTATTTTTGGACTACCCTGATGACAGACTGCGTGGAGCACGTCCGGCGATGCCACTTATGCCAGGTGTATTCTAGTCAGATCCATGCACCACTAAATGAGTTGCATCCGATGTCTTCTCCGTGGCCTTTTTCGATGTGGGGAATTGACGTGATCGGTCCCATTTCACCAAATGCATCTAACGGTCACAGGTTCATTTTAGTGGCAATTGATTATTTCACCAAGTGGATAGAGGCCGTCACACTGGCGTCAGTTACTGCAAAAGCGTTTGAGCGTTTCTTACGAAGAGACATCGTTGCCCGTTACGGGGTGCCCGAGACAATAATCACGGACAATGCCAAGAATCTCAACAACAAGTTGATAAACGATTTATGTGTTCAACTCAAGATCAAGCACATGAATTCGTCCCCATACCGCCCTCAGATGAACGGCACGGTGGAAGCAGCGAATAAAAACATAAAGAAGATCATTGAGAAGATGACGGTCACATACAAAGATTGGCATAATATGCTACCTTGGGCACTTTTGGCATACAGAACATCGATCCGTACTTCAACCGGGGCAACTCCGTTTTCTCTCGTGTATGGAACTGAAGCTGTTCTACCCGTAGAAGTGGAAATCCCCTCTGCAAGGATCCTGGCAGAATCAGGGCTCGACGAGGCAGAATGGGCTAGACAAAGGTATGAATAATTGAACCTCATCGACGAGAAGAGGCTCACGGCACTATGTCATGGGCAATGTTACCAACAACGGATGGCTAGGGCCTTCGACAAGAAGGTGCGACCACGTAATTTCCTACCAGGAGACCTGGTGTTGCGCAAAGTACTGCGTATCAATCCCGATTCGCGAGGGAAGTTCGCGCCAAAGTACGAAGTACCCTACGTGGTCAAATAGGTGTTCAAGGGAGGTGCGTTGATCATCACAGAATATGGACGGTCAAGACCTTCCTAGTCCAATCAATGCAGACGCACTTAAAAGGTATTATGCCTGAAAAAAAAAAAAAAATTCCCGCTAGGTCGAAAACCTGTAAAGGCGACTTAGGCAAAAGTTAGGGATGAGAGGCATGATTGAAAATCTGAAAGGACATTCATGGTAAAAGGAGAGTTCAAAAAAAAAAGGGGGCCTTAAGTAGCGATGACGACAAGCTTTATAGCGCATCCTGAGCTACTTACTTGAGATTTTCAAATTGTAAAGGGCCACAGCCACCCTCCAAATGGCTACAAATAATTCCGCATCAAGACGGAAAATAAAGTACGGGTCACAGCCACCGTTTAATCGGCTATCAAATAAAGAGTTCTTCCGCTAGGTTGAAAACCCGAAAGGGCGGCCTAGGCAAAATCAGAAAATGAGGGGCATGGTTGCAAGTTCAGAAATTGCAATCACGGCAAAAGGAGAGAAAAAAGAGGAATTCTCGGAAAAAAAAATGAAAAAGAAAAAGAAAGATCCCGCTAGATTGTCGCGCCGTGCGCAATTTAGGCAAAAATTAGGGACAAACATTCATGCGCAACACAGCGCCTTCCAAAGTCAACTTCACGGCAAACGGGACGGTTACAGTCTGCTCTCGCGAGTCGCCATTCAAAGATGAGTAGGACTGTTACAGTCTGTTCCTACAAATCAATCGACAATCAGGATCTGAAGTTATCCAGCTTTCTGGGAGTCACCCCCGACGAACGAAGCCTTAGTATTCAGCCTTCGCAAGTCACGCCACTAGAGGCACTTCTCCAACGGACGCCACTAGAGGCTCATCTCCGACACTCGCCACTAGAGGCATCATCAAAGGTTCTCCGGTACGATCTGACGTAGAGGTCTTTCACCACCAGAGATATCACCAGAGGTTTTCCGGCACGGTCTGACGTAGAGGTTTTTCCGTTACCACTCGCCACTAGAGGCGTCACCAGAGGTTGTTGGTACTGTCTGACGTAGAGGTTTTCTGTTACCAATCATCACCAAAGGTTTTACTTTATTGCACGCCACTGGAGGCTTTACTTTTTTGCACGCCACTGGAGGCTCTATTTTCTGCATTACCAATGGAGGCACCGCCAACAGGGGCATCGCCAACAGAGGTTCTACTTTTTCGCACGATCAATTAAGCCAAAGGCCGCCTTGGAGACTTGAAGACCCGGAAGAAGATGTACTTCCTAGCCAAAATTAGTGTTTACTCGTCTTTGGACAAACCCCTCGAATGCATTCTACGGGAGTCCGTCCAAAGAGGGGCAAGCTGTAAACACCTAATTTTGGTACGCGCGACACGTGCGTAACACGTCAAAAATGTTATGTGTAACGCGTTTAAAAAAGGAAGTATTTAAATATGGAAGGTCACGGGGTTGCCAAAAATAGACTCGGTTTAAATTAGGACAGTACATATGCAATAATGTGATGTAATAAATCAGAAAATATATAATATATATATTTATATATATATATATATTTTCGGATTTAATAGGGAGAATATTGAGGGAATATTGATTTTCCAATTTTTGGGTGTCAATTTACCTATAAATAGGTACCTATTACATGTAAAAAAAAACACACAGAAATTTGAGAATAAAATATTAGTTTTTCTTGGGAAACGCGCATTGACTGAAAATCTCTTCTTCTTCTTCCTACTGTCGCCGGAGGTTCGCCGGAGTCCATCCCCGGCCGTTGCTCAGCTCCAATCGTCGTCCAGCTGCCGCTGTTAGCGCCGCCCGTCGCTGCCTGAGGTCGTCCCGCCGTCTGGCCTGCAATCGTCGCCGGGAGTTGGTTCGCCAAACAGTAGCGCCGCCGTCCTCGCTGCCCCTGCTGCCGTCGCCGGAGCTCTGCCGCCTTCGCCGTCCCTGCTGCCGTCGCCGGATCTCCGCCGCCCTCGCTGTCCTCTGCTGGTGCCATCCTTGCCTGACCCGCCATTGAAGAAGACGAAGGTAGGTGCCGCTGTTTTTATTATTATTATTATTATTATTATTATTATTATTATTATTATTATTATTATTATTATTATTATTATTATTTCTGTTATTATTATTATTAGTATAGTTATTATTATATCATGTTAATTAACTAGTTTAGATGTAGATTAGTAAAATCACATGCCTAATGAATATATGTGTATAATGTGTGATTATTAAATTGTGCTAGGATTTTGAGCATGTTTAACATTAATTAGATTTTATTTCAATTAGGTAATCTAGACGCATAATAGGTTTTTAGGTTTAATTTTGCCAATGTTAAATATTTCGCATGAAGTTAGTTTAATTTTTGAAACTGGCAAATACGTTAATTAAGTACCGAAAGGGCGTGATTAGAAAAATATTTTTTTAATATTCGTAACAGAACCCCCGAACCCAAATCTTTAAACGCGGACCAATTAATTGCATAGGTGCTAATTTTTTTTACCTGGGTAATTTAGGTTTCTAGTTAGCCGTAATTAGCTAGTGGCGACTCTTTAAAAATTGCACGTTTTCAAAACGTAAGCCTTAGGTCAGATTTTAGTTCCGACAGTCATTCCACTTTATCATAAGCTTTGCTCATATCAAGTTTAAGAGCGGCTAGTCCCACCTTTCCCGTCCGACGTTGTTTCATTACGTGCATAACCTCCTGGGCTAAAAGAGTATTGTCCGAGATCAATCGCTGCGCCACAAAGGCACTTTGGAATGGAGATATCGTTTTCTGGAGAACCGTTCGAAGGCGATTAGCCAGAACTTTAGAAATGATTTTATAGGAAGTGTTGCATAGACTGATTAATCTCCACTCAGTGATAGAGCTGGGATTAGGTAGTTTTGGAATCAGGACAATGTAGGTCTGATTAAGATCAGGAAGGAGATTACCCGTAGAGAAAAAATGTCTAACAGCTTTTAAGACATCTTGAGAGATAGTGTCCCACATAGCTTGGAAGAATTTTGGAGTAAAACCATCTGGGCCTGGAGCTTTATCCGGGTGCATGTCCATGAATGCAGTGAGAATTTCCAAATCCGATACCGGGGCATCTAGATGAGAGACATCACGAGTATCAAGATGACCATTCAAGAGGGCTGGTAGAGTGTATGCCACCAGGGGTTGCGACGCTGTAAATAGCGAAGAGAAATAACTCGTGACATGGCTTTGGACCCTAGATGGATCAGCTAACCAAACTCCCTCAGAATCTCGGATCCAATCCATCCTATTTTTAAGACGGCGAGAGATGGTACGGGCATGGAAGAACTTGGTATTACGATCCCCATGTTGTAACCATAATTGTCTCAATTTTTGGCGCCAATGAATTTCTTATAGCGTAGAGGTCTTCCAAGGATTTAGAGACCCCAATCTGAATTTCCTCCGTACCCGGGGTGCATTGAAGACGATCAAGATTGTTTAAAGAATCCTGGATTTGCGACTTGAAATTCCCAAAATGAAGACCGTCTTTTCAGTTGAAATTTCAAGCGACGAAGTTTATATGACAGAATCTGTTGAGGAGTGCCTTGTTGGCCTAAATTCCAAGATTGTTGGAGCATGTTCTCAAAAGAAGGATGTTTGAGCCACATATGTTCGAATCGAAACACAGAAGAGTGGGGAGCTGGTGGGTGGGTATGGAAGATTAGTGGGCAATGATCCGAAGCAATAATGGGTAGGTGTAATAGATTTGCGTCAGGAAAACCTAATCTCCAATCAATTGTGCAAAGACCCCTATCCAATCTTTCTCTAATAAGTGCACCACCCGTTCCTCGATTCGTCCACGTGAAAGGTGGACCTTAATAAGAGCTGCCAGTCGTCTTTCCAACTATGAACTTGTAGTAATCTAGCCGGTGAGATAAGGTTGCCACCTTCCTTCTCCGTAACCGCCCAAACGTCGTTGAAGTCCCCCCAGTAAAACCCAGGAATCAGAATGTATATTGGAAAAACTACATAACTGAGACCAAAAGGCTGGACGGTCAGCAAATATAAATGAAGCGTGTACAAAGGAGCAATACCAGGGAAATGAATTTGGAGCTAGCTTGATTAGGCAGTGAAACAAGTGGCAGTATTGAAATTCAACAGAGAGGGAAAATATGTTTCTCCAAACTAGGATCATACCTCCCCTTGAATTAACAGGTTGCTGAATCGCGGAATTAGGAAAACCCAGACGGGTGAGCATGGAGATGAGTCTATCTGCACTTGACTTTATCTCCGATAGGAAGATCACATTTGGATTCCAGAATTAGAAAATTAAGGTGTCTCATTTTCAGGGCTCTTCCCGCACCCTGACAATTCCAAATTAGGTAACTCATAATGAGCGCGGAAGTGTCCTCCGGACAGATCCGCCAAGTTCAAAGGACCACCATTGAAGAAAGGTTGTCCAACCTATAATCATCACCTAACCTAGAATCCTTGTCTTGAAAGTGCAGTGTCATATCTAGAGGTATGCCCTAAGTATAAATTCAGATTTTCTTTGTATTTCCGAGCTCTAAATATGTAGAAACCATACTGATCAATGCAATTCTCGAAGTAATCAAAATCTGGTACCTGAGAGGTATAACAGAAGTAGCAGGGCCTATCCTCACTCCCCTTGTCTGTCGAGATTGTGAATATAGTGGCTTTGGTGTGTGGTCTCATGACTCTCTGATCATGTGGGAAGATGTGCGTCTACGTTTATGGCTCGGTTCCTCCTCCTCCACCATAGGTTCCTTTCCTGGTCGATGTTCAGTAGGCTGAGAAGATTCCCCCCAAGCTGTGGCTGCTGAATTGGAATGGTATTAATCTGGGAAGAGGCTTCCTGTTGAGTGAGCATATGAAGTTGCTCCATGAGTACCAATTGTTCCGCTAATAAATGATCTGAAATAAGCTCCTCATTAATCTCCACCCCCAGTGATGTAGGTAATTGTGCCAGATGAGCTGCTAACTGATCCAACAGAGGAGAGTCAACTAGGGCATTTGTGGGAGGTGCCATAGTTGTATCCACCAATGTTGGCTCAGCTGGTTCCACCACCATTGGAGATGGATGTGGTTGAAAATTCTGCTCCTCCACAATGATATCACTGCCCTCCTCCCCTAAAGACGACTGAACCCCTTGAGATGGATGTGGTTGCTCAATTGGCTGCTCCTCCACTATGGGCAAGGATGGTCGCATGGTTCCCTGGTGTTGCATAATGGATCCCTGAATTTGTAGAGGGTTTGGCATCCATGTAGGAACAAAAATTGGAATGTACACTGGTACTGGATGAGACCTTGCGACAGGAAACCCCAAACCAGCAAAATTTCGTACCAAAGAATCAGTGCCATTATAAATAGAAGGCTCACCAAAATGAGAAGTAGGGGTTTGAGGATGTCCCTGAAAAGGAAAACCCATTCCAGCAGGCAGTGGAAGTGCAGGAAACCCCGGAGGAACAAGGCTTGCATGAGCATTTCGAGGTTGTGCCGACGTAGAGGGGCCTGCCATTGATGAGGATGATCGTGGAATAACTAGAGCTCGACGCTGGCCAAGATTATTATTGTCATGATAGGTATTATTCCCCACCATACCATTTTCAGTTTGGCGACGACGGAAACGACGCAGACCTCCCTGAGCCGGGACATTAAGATTCAGATCGTCATTGTAAGGGATCCAATAGTTGAGAGGGCCCATCCCGCGATTCCCATACGTGAACATATCCAACGTGAGGACATGCACCGGCCTTATTCCCGGAGCTTGAGAATCTTCCTGGAGGCGATCATTTAAGGCTAAGAGAACCTGTTCAACTGGTTGGTGGCACTCTGATAATGTATGTCCTAATCTTCCACATCGGCGATAAGGGAGAACAACTCTATAGCAAATTAGAACCTCATGGTGGGTTTCTCCTTCCAGTAGCCCCATCGATGGAATTGCAGGGCGCTCAAGATTCAGAAAAACACGAACTCTAGCATAAGCAATTTCGAGTGCCCTAGCATCGTCGAAGTCCATTTGCGCGATTGACCCAACCCTCTTAGCAATTAGCTTGACATTCTCTGCAGTCATCATATGCGGTGGAATCCCCCAGAGCTCAATCCAAATTGGGACCCTTGTGAAGTCGAAATTGATCTGATGAGTGTGTTGATCAGCCCTAGTTAGCACGAACATGAGGCCCTCAATTTGATAAGGACAATTCCGGAGGACCTCCAAGGCCTGTCGTTCATCAGGGAATTCAAAAACCCACAGCCCACCATTTATGCGTCGACCTTCAACCTGCTGAGGTAAGTGCCACTGAGAGTCTGAGAAGCGTCGGACCTGATCCACCCTTTCACGGCGCTGGCCAAAAGATCTTCCAAAGAGAATACGATCCCAGTGCACCATGTTTTTTGACTCAGGTGAAGGAGGAATTGCTCGGACAGAAGAATATATGCGGTGAAGTAGTGGAGTTGAAGAGAGAAAATGGTGTTTGGAGAAGAAATCACCCGATAATTCCGGAGGGCGTTTTAATTCTCCTTACATGGGCGTAATGATTGATGGTGGCAGAGAGGAGTGTAAATGTGGCATCTGAGCAAGCTGCCATCAGAATCCTCACACTTGAAACGGCAAACTGGAATGAGACAAAAGGGAATAATCGTATCCTGTGATATGTCAGATGGAAAGGAGAAGGGAAAGCGTGATAGGAAGGAGAAGGTGGAGGGGGAGAATGGAGGTGGCTGAGGTAAACTAGAAATTAGGGTTACAGTGAGGTTGTGGAAGACGAAGGGTTTGACTCAGAGAGAAGGTTGAAAAATACCCCTTCCTTTATTAACAGAGCTTTTTGTCTTTTTGACATTTTCCAAAATTAAATAATAAATGGATAAAGAAGTAAAGAACTAAAATGGTTTGTCTCTCTCCTGCTTTTTGAAAGAAAAAAATTAAATAAATAAAAAAGAAGAGTTTATTTCTCTTCTCCTTCATCTTTTTCATCCCCTCGATCAGAAGAACCGGGAAGAACAAAAAAAGTAACAACAATTTCGTCTCATTCATTCTTCGATGTTTTTCAAGATCTAACCATAAGGGCAAGCAAGTAGTCACTTGTATTTCCATATATTTTCAGGGGTTAAGAACACAAGAAGGGCCTGAATATTTGCCCATGTTGCCAAAAGGGGTCTGAATTGAAAAAACGTATTATTAAGGGCCTGAATTTTGAGTTTTGTTGATAATCGAGTTTCTGTCCAAATTTGCTGTTTAATGTAACGAAACCACGTGAAATGATAGAATTACCCTTTTGCAATTATTATACAATTTATCAGTTTAATTAATGAAATGTGAAATGTCTAAAATACCCCTGCACACTAAATATGCCCTAAGGCCACCACGGCCACCGCCACCGACCACCACGGCGACCGCCACTCCAGCTCCGGCGACCACCACCCCAGCTCCGGCGACCACCACCCCAGCTCCGGCGACCAAAACCCCCCTCCGGCGACCCAAAAAAGCTCCGATCGGAGCTTTTTTGGGTCGCCGCTAGGGTGGTGGTCGCCGGAGATGGGTGGTGGTCGCCGGAGTCGGGTGGTGGTGGTCGCCGGAGCTGTAGTGGCTTAAAGGGTATTTTCGTCTTTTTAGGTCAAACATGTGAGGGACACACTTTGGTCAAAGGGAATTTTCGGGTTTTCAAATTATTTTCGGTCACATGCCAAGCATGTGACCACTTTCCGTCATTTTTAACAGAAAAATAGACGGAGACCTCACTTATACACAAAACTCAAAATTCAGGCCATTAATAATACGTTTTTTCAATTCAGACCCCTTTTGGCAACATGGGCAAACATTCAGGCCCCTATTGTGTTCTTAACCCTATTTTCAGAGGGGGCAAACTTAAGCAAGTTTAATTTTTATCAAAAACTTATAAGCATATATTTAAGCCTCCATGGAGTTCAGAGCACTTCCAATGGGCAAATTTTGCAAGACATTTGCTTATGTGGATGTGAGAGGCAATGACAAATTTTGTCCATACCACTAATTGTCCCTCCATAATTTTTTTTCTCTTTCCTCTAAGTTGTCCTTAGGACATTTGTGTTCCAAGACATTTAATTAATTTATTTATTTTTAACAAAAATAAAAATGACTTACAAATAATAATAAAATGTTTGTAGTATATAAAATGTTATATATTATTGTGACTATGAGAGGTATATCAAAAATAATATCGAACTTCGTGATAAACAGACACATTGACAACTATAAGAAGACTTGATCGAACATATTTGACAATTTCATAATACTCGTGCAAATTCCGTTTAAATCTATTAATGATGTAGCTTAATTATTTAATAAAAAGTTTAATACAATGAAATTTTCTATTTATAATATTATTAATTATTTAAATTATGTATTTTTTATATATTTCATAGATAATTACTTGAATAAAATATTTATTTGTATGTATAATAATATAATTAGTTGATTAAAAAGTAAATTATAATTAAATACATTTTATTTATTTAAATCATATAAAAACCATATAGTTCCAAAATGGCTTGCCTAAGAGCATCCACAATGCAAGACAAAAATGAAGGATAACTCCTCCATGTGGCAAGATGGGCTGTCCATTTGCATTGGAGATAGACAAATTTTTTTGTCCAATCCCTCCAATGCGGGATTCACTCTCTCACATCCCATTATTAATATTGTGAGAGAGTATAGTAGAAAAAAGTGTTAATTTTATTATTATTTAAAAGAATATGTAGGTCCAAGTTGGTAGACACCATTGAAGTAGTAATAGACAACCTCAAGACACTTTTTTATTTTATTATATATTGATTATGTGGTACTTATGTGGCATAAAGTGAGATAGAAGTTGGGGTTGTGCATTGTGAATGCTCTAATGTGTCCAAAATAGATTTTGCACATTGTGAGAACTTTAAACAAAATTTATTTTTCTCCCTATTCTATAACACATAGTCTATGTGGCACTGATATCATATAGCGGTAAATGTACTTCAAAATTTGTTACCGATATTCCGGAGTCAGGACCCACAGGCCACAACTGCCATTTGCAGATTTTTTGTTAAAATGCCCTCCTCAAACATGGCATTTCTAAAAATGCCCTCCAAAGGAGGGCATTTGTAGAAATGCCCCGTCCAGCTGCTATTAGCAGCTAGACGGCCCAGCTAGACGGCCCAGCTAGACGGCCCAGCTGGCAGGCTCGCGTGTCCAACGCGTGCCCAGCTGGGCACTGTCCAGCTGCTATTAGCAGCTGGACCGGTCGGACCGGGCCGGATAAACCGGTACCGGTCTGACCGTAAGAGCAAAGACCAATTTTTTTTTTTTACGAAAATATTAATTGAGTTTAACTAAAATCAAACACAGGACTTACACTAAAAACGTTGACACACTACCACCACACTACAAGCTAGAATGTTGACAAAATAATAGTTAAATTTGTTTTATTTATAATTCTATTTAATCAATGGAATGGAACCGGGTTCCCCATCCCTCGGGTTTTTTTTTTTTTTTTCACTTTTTACATCTATTAATATTCACTAAATTCAAATTTACAACTCCAAATTCAATGAAAATCGAAAGTTAGCGTCTTTATAATGTAATAAATAAACAATGTGCTATTTTTTTTAAAATTTATTTTAGTAATTTCGAAAATTAATGTTTTCATCACGTAATGATGTTATACCACCATAAAACCTAAATTTGGAGCAAACATAATTTTTTAGAAAATGTTCAATTTTTTTTTTCCGAATTGTCACGTATTAGTAAAATCCAATACCGAAAACGGGGCCTAATTTGAAGTCCGGTAATATATTTTTTGAACATTCTAAAAAATAAGATTTACTCCAAATTTGCATTTTAGGGGGGTATAACACCATTTGGTGATGGAAACAATAATTTTCGAAATAACTAGAATAAATTTTAAAAAAATAGCACATTGTTTATTACGTTATAAAGACACGAACTTTCGATTTTCACTGAATTTGGTGAATATTAATAGGTGTAAAAAGTGAAAAAAAAAACCGCGGGATGGGAAACTGACAAAAAAAAAGAATATTTTTTTGAACATTTTCTAAAAAATTAGATTTACTCTAAATTTAGGTTTTAGGGTGGTATAACACCATTCGGTGATGAAAACATTAATTTTCGAAATTATTAGAATATTTTTTTTTAGAAAAATAGCACATTGTTTATTACGATATAAAGACGCTAACTTTTGATTTTCATTGAATTTGGAGTTGTAAATTTGAATTTAGTGAATATTAATAGATGTAAAAAGTGAAAAAAAAAACCCAGAGGGATGAGGGAACCCGGTTCCATTCCATTGATTAAATAGAATTATAAATAAAAATATTTTATCTATTATTTTGTCAACATTCTAGCTTGTAGTGTGGTGGTAATGCGTCAACGTTTTTAGTGTAAGTCCTGGGTTTGATTCTAGCTAAACTCAATTAACATTTTCGTAAAAAAAAAAAAAAAAAAAAAAAATTGATATTTGCTCTTACGGTCAGACCGCTACCGGTTTATCCGGCCCGGTCCGACCGGTCCAGCTGCTATTAGCAGCTGGACCGTGCCCAGCTGGCACGCGTTAGACACGCGAGCCTGCCAGCTGGCACGCGTTAGACACGCGAGCCTGCCAGCTGGACGGGGCATTTCTAAAAATGCCCTCCATGTAGGAGGGCATTTTCACAAAGTTTGTTTCTTTTGCCATCACATACATAGTTGGGTGAAGAAATCAAAGCTCTGTTGCCGCCACCCAAACTAAATGACAACTGGAAACTCCAAGCATTTCCGGCCGAAGAAACTCTTAGCATTTCTATTTGCCGATGCGATGTTGCGGTTTTGCATCTGCGATCAGCCACAAATTTCAGCGCAACTCCTATGGCCATGGATTCTACCTCGAATTTCAAGTTCCGAGATCACATTGATATGGACTTATCAGCCGTTTCCTATACCAGCTCCGACATTTCCTCCACTGGTTTCACTGACCCCGTGGACGTCGACGATAACGATGAAGATGACTCCGACCTCCAATCCATGACTGCCAAGGTACGGTCCACATGATCGATTGCAGAAAACATATGCATATTGCTAAACATCGCTGCTCTGTTGAAGCAGGGAATAAAGCATCTTTGCTCGGAGCTTCTGGAGCTCAAGGCAACATCCGGTGAGGACTTTCAGCGCAATATCTTCGAGAACTATTCCACCTTTATTAGGTAACGTAGCAGAGCTCCTCTATTCTTATTAAGGCACCCGCTCGACAATTTACATGTTTAAACCTACTTGATTTGGTTACTACCTACATGTGATTACCTGTTGAATTTTTATATTTCTGCTCTGTTTTCACTAGGCTGGCCTGAATTAGGTTATGCTACTGAGTTCGTGTTCAGTTTACGAGTCTAGTTTCTACTTTAAAATGGATACAGATTTATCTGGTGCTATAAAATACATCTTCTGATCTGAGCCGTAATGACGTTCCTCAAATATTATATGGATGATTGAAATGTGTTCCTGTTGATGTTTAGGTATAGATAATATAACAATGCAGATTATTTCGGTCACAGATCTCTGCTTGCAGATTAAGAGCAAAAACGTAGTTCCTTTCCTGGTATTTTATTAATGACTTCTTTGTCCTGTGATTGTGCGATGGGGTAGAATAGTTTTGTCATGGTGAAAAGCTTCCTAAACCGAGAGGGGGTTATTAGGTAAGATTTAGTTATTCCTCCATTGTGACACTTCATATTTTTATTGAGAATACATATTTCAGAGAGTATAAGTAACATTACATGCAACTAGAATTCATACTTTTAATGGACTTCTCAATTGTTTTTGTTTCTTAGACCATGCCAAGTCACTGTAATTTCATTATGACTTTCGATTATCAGTAGATATTGATACTTATTCTTCTTTCTAATATGTTGGCTTTAATTCTTGTATATTATATCAATACTTCATTGTGTATGCGTACAGAGTGCTTGAAGAAGCAGAAGACACTGAACATGTACTTATGAAGCTGAAGGCTCAAGTTTACAATCAGAAAAAATTGGTGAATGAACTTGGTGATGGATTACTTGCAACAGTATTTGCAGAAGATACAAATGAAGTATTTAGTGAGGAATCTGTCTCAGATGAGCCAAATCCACTACGAAGACTAGAGGATCACATTAATGATATTTCAGAGAAGCTTGACACATTTCTGTCAGAAAATAGAGTAAATGAAGCGCTAGATGTTCTAGAAATGGAAGATGGTTGTATTAAGAGGTTGCAGTTAGAAGAACGTTATTCAGCTGATCTTTTGGATTTATATAACGCTACAATTTCTAAAAGCAAAATTGCCATCGTGATGAAACTCGCATCGGAAGCTGGGAATCCAAGAACAACTGCACCAGAGCTTCAGAAGGCACTAGTTGGTCTCACTAAGCTGGGCAATATCCATCTTGCCACCCAGTTACTGCTAAAACATTACCATACACGTGTTGCAGCTAGATTACATAATTTTCAGCATTCAAAAGCATTTTCTGGTGCAGCTTCTATGAGGGAACTAGCTAGGTTTGTGTTTTCATCGATTTCTCAAGCAGTAAGGAGCTTTCAGCTGCTTCATGGAGAAAGTTTTTATCTTGCCCGAGAACTTGTTGAATGGATCCCCCAAGAAATTGAAGCTTTCGCTGCCTGTTTTAATAGCTATATCAGGTCAATCTCAGAAATAATTGGTGGATTGTCCACTGTGGTGCAATCGATTGAGTCTGCAATTTCATTTTGCTCCTTATTAAGAAACCAACATTTGGATACGTTGCCGGGTTTAGTAAAGTGTATACGACCTTGTGTGGTTGAAGTCCTGGACATGCAGATCGATCATTTCAAGAAAGTGTTAGGCATATTAACTGAATCTGATACTTGGGTGCTATGCAAATATCTTGTGTCGGGAATTATGGATGAAAGTAACTTGTCTGAGGATGTTTTTAAAGAGCTTGAGTACTGCTACCTTACTACTAGCGGCCGGAAGTTATTAACTCTGTTGCAGGTATGCTGCTTTTCTCCTTGGGATCGTTATTATAAGATTTTATTCATCTTATGTTGTTTGACTACATATTTTCCCTATATAAACAACTTAATCAGGCTAAGGGTACTTGAATAGCTGCTTTACATTTTGAATGCAATGAGGTGAAAACACTTAATTGTATCTAAGATAGAGCTGAAAACCGGAGATTAAATTACTAGATATTGAATATTGAGGTGCTTATTTATGTATTTATTTAAATTTTGGTATTGTTGTTTACCTATGGTTACCATTTTTCAGGGTATCACAGAAGATATGTCTCCCCTAGTAGCCCTCGGAATGGAAGATTTGGTGACAAAATGTCTAACCGATCTATTTATGGAATATGTTTTGATTCTTGAAGATTTTATATCAATGGGAAGAGCTACTGTTAACCAAGACACATATGTTCATGGAATTAACTCAGAGATACAAATACAGCAGATATCTGCTTTGGCCAATCTTTCCACTTTAGAATGTTTGCTTCCTAGAATTGTTAGATCGAGTTTACATATGGTGGACCAACATGTAATTGGTGCCGAGCACAAAGCGTTGTATAGTTTCTCATTCCCTCGAGAGGAATCTGCTCAGCTTAGAGCCAGCTTGTGTTCACAGTTTGCATGTAGAGTAATGTCAACGCAGTATGACCAGAAAATTATCCCAGAAGTTAACGGGGATCTAGAAGATTCCGGCATATCTCACAGCATGATGCCCTCCATGCCTTTGCAGGTTCATGGCGTTAATTTCTTGTGGTTTATCTAATGTTAACATTTTGAATAGAAAGACCAAATATAGAATCTTAACTGTCGGAGTAGCATTAAAGCTCATCAGATTCGTGTTTTCAATAACTTTCTCATGTATCTTTGCCGGGATTTGAGACTTATAGTAACTCAAGTAGTGCATGTTCCCCCATGACTAACTGTAAGAATCAATAGTCAGCTATTTGGTGACGCCAATTGATATTCTCTAGTCCAATTATCAGGTGCTCTTCTTGGAACTGAGGAAAATAGAGATGCTTGCTAAGGATGTCGACAGCAGTTGGTTAAAGGAATTGTTGACTGATCTTATAGAGTCTGCTTATGTATGGATTTTAGACAATAAGATGATGCCCAACAATGATGAAGGAATTATCCAGGTGACTACATTAACTATTATAAGTACAGTTAACTTTGAAAACATCATCAATTTGTTTATAGTTTTTACTGTTTGTTGTCGTTTCATCACATAACTTGTCATTCCTGATGTTGGTTGGATACTTGGCATCCTCATTCAACTTTGTCCCTGATTTGATGATTGTATCGTTTTCATAAAGTTCATCTTGGACATGTACTTTCTTCTGGAGATGGTAAAGTATGGAGGATACTTGTCAAACAAACCCGTAATACTTGTAACCCAAATGAAGTCGTCTCTTCTCTGTGCGGGGTTTGATCCCGAAATGTAAGTGTTTATTTTGGTTCATTTTCTTTCATATGTTGTAAATGGCCATTGGCTTGCTCATCTCATGTGTTTTGTGGATGACAGAGACATAGACAAGGGTAAGTGGGCCGCTACGGCTGCTGCTGCTGCTGCTGCTGCTGCTGCAATTGTGAAGCAAGTAAATATATCACAAGCAGTTGAAAGTATCCAAGTGGAAGGCAGTTCACATGAACTCCAGTCCAAGTATGGAGGTGAGATGGTTTTGGAGCATTGTATCAGCTTTTCCAGCGATACAGTCAAATCAGAGGAGTCTACTGGAGCAGCAATAGATTCTCTGGTTACAGAAACAACAGATGGGGGAAATAAAGATGACGACTCTGCTCATAATGACAATCATATTGAAGAAGAAGAAGAAGCCATAACTGATTCCTATATTATTACCTAAATTGATGAATTGATCCACCATTTATACTGGAGAGATGTATGTATTGCCAATATATGTCGCCAGTTAATTAGAACAAGTTTTTCTTTTGAACATGCTTAAGTTTCATGATATATATTTGGACAATTGAATAAATTGTTAAATTCATGTTTGGAAGAACACCAAAATTATTTAATCTTACATAGTAATAAAGTAGAATTCTGATACATCATATTCGCCAATTTCCTTCCTACTACTGGGGACAGGACCAGCAAAACTTCTTCCTTCATTCCTTCCTTCTTTCCTAGTGGTAGTAGAAGAAACCCACCCACCCAAAAAAAGCACATACACCACAAAAGTTGGAAAAGAGATGGCAGACTCAGCAATCGACACCACACGGTTTAAGCACCGGACCTGTTTGCTTGGGGAGGAAGGGATCGATCCGAACCCACACAAGTGAGAAAATGGAGGCCAGGAGAATGGACCAAAGAACAACAATAGTGGGTGTCCTGTTCTGCCTTCCCATCAGACCTTTGAGGAATGGGTAGAGATGAACAATTACCCAGAAGGCAAAGAAGAGCTTCCCGAACAACGGACCCCACGACCCATATCCGTTGTTTATGGCATCCGAAACTCCAGCCACAACCCCCACCATGTTGAGGATTATGAGTGTGGTGGGTGGGATGAGCAGCGTTGTCCATTTGAAGAGGTACAGTTCTCCAAACTCGGCATCCTCTGCTGCTTTTGATGTGACCGTGAAATTGGTGTCGACTCCACCCAGGACCTTGAGAAAGCCTTGGAATACCGCAAACAGATGTGCAGACACACCACCGATCACCCAGAATTGTTCGTTACGCCACCAGTCTTCGATGCTCACCTTACTCCATCTTAGTTCCAGAATCCCAGTGGCTATGATGGCCAGAAATAGTGCCAGGAACCAAACACTAGCAAGGTTGGTGAGCTGCCAAACAAAAACATATTTTATTATACGAACTGAAGTTTGAAAATTTGCTAGCTGAACATTTTTTTTTTTTTTACAAATTACTAGCCAAACATATACAAAAGTTCAATATGCTAGCTCCGGCTAATTTTTTATTAAATGGTGAGGGAAACTTCGTCTTGCTTTATTTTTTGTGCAAACTGCTAGCTGAGCTTTATAAAATTTGCTAGTTGTTAGCTGAACTTTATGAAAATATGCAATTTGCTTGCTGGACTTTAGGAAAATTTATAATTTGCTCGCTAAATTCTGATGACACGTGATGCACACGTGCATGCATCTCTTCATCGCTATTTAATTTAACAACAAATTAGATGGAGCTAGCAAATTGCAATTTTAGATAAACTACTCAGCTAGCAATTTGTATAAAGAAAAAGTTGAGCTAACAATTTGTCCAAACCCTTATAACACATCTATTACGGCCATACATAGACTTACAGTTGGGATGATGAATTTTCCGGTGAGAAGACAGACAGCTGGGATGGTGCAATACGCAAGCAACGGAATTGAAGTGAAAGGGTACACAATGGTGTTGATGTAAGCAAGCCTCTCAAGCAATTTAAGCTTTCCTCCCCACGCATACCACAACGGGCAGTGCCGACTGAGGAAGATCTCAACTGACCCAAGAGCCCATCTCAGAACTTGGTGCAGTCGATCAGACAGATTAATGGGTGCTGATCCCTTGAAAGCAGGTCTCTTTGGCATACAGTACACTGACTTCCAACCTCGGCAGTGCATCTTGAATCCCGTCAAGATATCTTCTGTAACAGAACCATAAATCCATCCAATCTGTCATCAAGGAACCAACGACAATTATTAGTCAGACCCAAACCAAGCAAAATAAATTAATGCAGTTATATATCTTAGATCAAATCGAACTTGCCTCTTTTCCCCATTCAGTTTTCTCATCATACCCACAGCTGATAACATGAATTGCTTCCTTAATGAGTGTTGTTGAATTAGTCCCTTCCGGAAGGCCACCATCTTCCATCAGAGTGGAGGCAATAAAAAATGGTGACTGCCCAAAACGCTTCTCAAAATTCTTCTGAGACATCAGGGATGATTTTTCCAACTCATCATAACCCTCGAACCCTTCCTCAATTTCTTCTAAATCAAACGCAGGTGCAGACCCTTTCTTCCTCAAGTAGTTCTTTCCCATCATCTTCTTTTTCTTGGAAGAGAATGCCTCACCCAGAAAGCTTCTATCTGCTTTCTTCTTTGACTTCGATTTTCTCGAACCACCACAACAGAAGCAGCACCATGAAGGAAAACAGTCACAAGTCATCTTAGGTCGTTTCTCGGATACTGGCGGGTCATACCCATATAATGCCTGCCTATTGAAGACACATCCTGTTCCGACATATACTGGCCCCTGTATTCCATCAAGCCCTCTCATGTTGATCTGGAATATAGCAAAAGACCGTTTTTGTTAGTTAACATTACACTCGAATCGTTGTCGTAAACTAGTAAAGCATATTTGCAAGGTATAAACTAATAATAAGAAGAAGACACTCAAAACTGGGAATACTTACATCAAAGAAGACAATGTTTCGATTAGCATATCTATCGTGCCGATCAATGCCATCAAATCTCTGGGGGAACTGCACATAGCAAAGCTTTTTCCCAAACTGCGGATCCATTAGAAAGCACATTGCTTCCCTCACGGCCTTGCTGTTGTTGACGTAATGGTCACAGTCCAAATTCAGAATAAATGGGGCATTTGTCAGCACTGCAGAGACTCGAACCTATTGAAGATGTACTGCATTAGCAAGTAGCAGCTGATAGCAGGGCTAAGCCTTTGAAATCATTAAGCTGTCACAAGACAACCCTAGAGACAAAAGGTGCTCACCAAAGCATTCATTGCACCCGCCTTCTTGTGGTGTGGATAGCCAGGGCGCTTCTCACGGGAAACATACACAAGACGCGGTAATTCCTTACCTTCTACATCAAGGGCACCAGCACTTCCTAGATAAACCTGTTAAGCGAAAGTAGTTTATAAGGAACAAAACCATAGGTAGGCCACAACCATGAAAACGGAAAGGAAGGCGAGCTTGCTATTTAGAGCAAGTCTTTAGTTTCAATTTCAGAAACCCCCCTCAAGATCTGCTGACTGGCCTAAGTTCGTGGTTCAGTACATGGCAACATCTCTCTCCATACTAGGAACAAGCTAAGCTAAGCTAAGCTATCCCCTACTAAACGAAACAATAAAATTTTGAAGGAAAAAGCTTTATGTATAGGACTTGGAATTATGAGTGACACCTGAATCATGCCAGGATGGTCCCTGGTGTTGTTACCAGGCCAAGGACTGCCGTCCTGCATCACCCACCCTTCTTCGGGTTTCTTCTGAGCCTTTGCCACTAATGCGTTCATTCTCACTTTGAACTCCTCATATTCTCTCTGCATCAACAAACCGGTCAAGTTACTAACTTGTATCAGTAAAGATGAATTTCTCACTCAACAGAATTAAATTACAGTCTGATACCTTCATAGCTCGGCGCTCCTTGACGAAGCTGGGATGCACCTTGTCTCTGAGATAATCAATCTTCTCGGAGAAGTAAAACTCGGGAGCCCTTGGCTCAATGGAGTGGGTTTTACAGAACGGGACCCACCGCCTGGCGAACTCGGCCGTCTCCGCTAAGGAATCGAAGAGGAGCATGGAGGCGCCATCATCAGAGACATAGCAGCTGACCTTGTCGACGGGGTAATCGACGGCGAGGATAGAGAGAACCGTGTTGGCGGTGATGATGGGGGGTTCCTTGAGAGGATCGACAGTGCTGACGAAGAAATCGACGGGGGCGAGGCGGTTGGGATGACCCTCGCGCTCGAATCGGAGGGAGAGGCGGTCGAGGTAGGTCTCGCGGTTGATGGGCTGCCACTTGGGGAACTGATCGAGAATCCATGAGAAAGCAAACCAGACCTCGCAGATGACGGAGATGAGCCAGAGAGGGTAGGCATCGGTTGCGGGAGTGAGTATACGGAAGCGGAGGAAGAAGGCGAGAACGACGAGACGGAGGACGATGACAATGCGGTAGGGGCTGATTTGGCTCGACGGGATCGGGATTTTCCGCCATAGTGGTTGACGGGCTTCGGCCAATCTGTTCAGATTTTTTTTTTTTTTTTTAATTATTTTTAGAAATAAAAAATTATTAAAAATATAAATTTCGCATCTATCTGGCATGTGGCCGGTTCACAGTCTGATCAGTCCGAATCGGTTCAACCCGGAGTCAAAAGAAAAAAAAAAATTAGCACAGTCTATCTATCTATCTACACTTCTAAATGTTCGGACTCTTTCAAGTTCTTTTTCTTTGTGATTTGACCCGACACCTATTTATCCGAACAATCTGATTTTAACTCGTCAAATTGTGTGTTTATTGTGCATTCTAATTCTTTTACTAGAATCGGTTTACAATCTGTGTCTGATTTGGCTACTGCATGTCAAAGAAATAGTAAACAATTTGTTCGTTGCCAAACATAACCTAATAATATATTCAGTTATATAAAACTTCACAGCTAGAAATTTGTTACGATTTTATAATCAGATATATCTGGTAATCATTTCAATTTAAATTAGACCAAAATGTTAATAAATAGTGTATCAATTTATAAAACTTAAACTGATAGAATGTGAAATAAATAAAGAAAGAAATGACTACTTACATGAAGTCATCATCTTCATCTGATCCGTCGGCATCCTCTTTGTTGATGAGACCTCTTTTTTGTTGCCGAATCTTCCATTTCTCCAGCCTCTCCTCCCATTCCACGTTATTACCATTCCCGTACGACGCCGTTTCCTTTGAACTCATCTGCTGTTGCACTCCACCTACCACTTTATACGTAGAAATACAATAAGCAAGCAGTACTCCATTCCATATATGAGTAGTTAGTTATACACATTCATAAATAGGTTTAGGCGCTCAGCTCACCACTCCCTGGCCCTGCTGATGAGAAGGGCCGATCATATGAAAGTGCTTTCTGGTTCTCTCCATCTTCTAATTCCTCCTACACATGTACCGACATATACATATATAAAACTAATTTTCAATATAATTAATGCTAAAATTAGAATTAATACCGAATGGTTATGTTTGTGGTAATCATTATCGGGGTTTTTAATGATCTGGAACTCTTGGTCGAAATCATCCATATCAAAGTTGTCATCATCATCCCCAGCAACTCTAGGGCAACCTGCATGCCATGCCATGCCATGCACCAACATATCATTATTATGTATATATATTTAAGGGTGGGGTGGGGTGAGGAGTTTTTGACCGATATAAGCCTTCATGGACAACCAAATACAAATATAGACTGCATGAAAAAATAATTACAAATTTAAGTCAAACCGAGTTTTCACATCTCGGTTTGGATTTTTTTTTATCCAAACCGAGATGTGAAATCTCGGTTTGGATTTTTTTTTTTTTAGGGTTTAGGGTTTTTTAGTGCCCTAAACCGTAAAAAAAAAAAAAAAAAAAAAAAAAAAAAAATCCAAACCGAGATTTCACATCTCGGTTTGGATGAAAAAATCCAAACCGAGATGTGAAATCTCGGTTTGCCTTAGATTTGTAATTATTTTTTCATGCAGTCTATATTTGTATATGGTTGTCCATGAAGGTTTATATCGGTAAAAAACTCTGGGGTGAGTGTATAAGTATAATATTGGATTGAAAGGGGGTTGGATACCTTTATGGCGCTTGTAGCGGGTGTTGCATTTGGGGCAACACTGAGTGCCTTCACTTCTTTCATACTCGTAACACGGCTTGCACACTGGAAACCCGCATTCATGGCACCCAACAAACACCTCCCCATTCTCTTTCAAACCAATCTCATCACCACACACCCCACATCTTCTTGATCCTCCTCTCTCCCACCTTGTCGGACCCCCATCCTCCTCCTGCACCAAATTATTATGTATAATATAACCTAATAACAATGTCTCAAATCCATTCATTTGCTTTTAAGTTAAACTACATCGTCTTATTCTTAGAACTACATGAGTGGATGTAAACCAAAGCTTAACGTACTTGGAGTGAATCATTGAGTTCATCCCGGGAATGAGAACCTGCAATCAAGCTAGTTGCCATGGTGTTTGACGCCATGGCATGTATGTAGCTACAAGAATGAATGAATGCACAATAAGGTGGTGATAGTGGAAGAAGGAGGATGGTGTTTATTAAGGTGGTGAAACAAATCAATAAAGAAAGAAAGCAAAAAGAGAGTGAAAATGAAGGGAAATTTGGTGGGCGGGTGAGATGTTGCGGCAGCAATAATATAACCTCCATCTATCTATCTACCTACCTACCGGTGGTGAGTTGGGAAGTCGTAGACACAAATTGAGTCCAACCTACGTCAAACACTTTATCTATTTGGTGACAGTGTGCGTGCTTATCAAATCTATTTAATTACCTTATTACTATTTAGTGCCTAAACAACTCTCAATTATAATTCAGGGCATGTTTAACCAGTGTAGGTTTTTGGTGCCATATATTTAGTTTTGTAGGCTTTTGGTGCCATATGTTTGAGATGTTGTATGTTTTTTGTTCTTCTGTTAGTCAACAGTTAGTTTGACCGTTAAATACTTTTACTTTGTTCAATTTAGTCCTCAAATTTATATTTCTAAAATTTAATATTTACACTTTAGTCTCTGTTGTTTGCTCAAGTCACCGCCCACCACCCACCACCTCCAAAGCCGCCGCCGACCACCACGAAAAAATTGGTGGTGGCCGGCCCCGATTAGGGCTGCAGCCACCACCAATTGGGGTGGTTTCCAGCCCCAAGTGATGGTGGCCGGCCATTTTCGTGGTGGTCAGCGGCGGCTTTGGAGGTGGTGGGTGGTCGGCAGCCTTCAACGGTGACTTGAGCTAACAATAGGGACTAAAATGTAAATATTAAATTTTATAAATATAAATTTGAGGGCTAAATTGAACAAAATAAAAGTATTTAACGGTCAAACTAACTGTTGACTAACGGAAGAACAAAAAATATACAACCTCTCAATCATATGGCATCAAAAACTTACACAGGTCAAACATGTGGCACCAAAAGTACCTTTAACCCTTCAATCTTATAATTCATGTAGTAGTAAGTAGGGCTCTAAACGAGCCGAGTATCTGGCAAGCTTGACTCGACTCGACTCAGTTTACTCGAACTCGGCCGAGCCTTAATTTTTCAAGCTCGAGCTCGGCTCGATTCAATACTCGGCGAGTTCGAGCTCGGCTCGATAAGGTTAAAAAAAATTCAATTAAATTATAAATGGTGCACTTTAGCTTGAACTCGAACTCGACTCGATTAGGCCTTTGACTCGAACTCGACTTGAATTCAACATATACATATATAATATTATAATGTAAAACTCGAAAAACTCGAAATCGAACTCGAACTCGACTTAAATAAGAAAAACAAAAAAACTCGATTAGGATCGCGAACCTCTCGAGTCGAGTAACAGTGAACTCGAACTCGACTCGGTATCAGAAAAAGCTCGACTCGAGCTCAACTAGGCTCGAAATTTAGCGAGTCGAATTTGAGTATCGACCGAGCCAATCTCGAGTAGCTCACGAGTAGCTTGACTCGTTTACACCCCTAGTAGTAAGTTTGTGTGTCAGCTTTTTCACGTAGACGTCTGAAGTATTTATTTTATTAATTAATTTTCAGTGACAAATAAAAATGTATTTTTTAAGTATAAAAAAAGTCTAAAAATATGAATAACAAATATAATCATCCAGAAAAGTGGAAAAAAAAAATGTTTCCACAACTTAAAAATAACAATTTTAACATTAAAATTAGACAGTAAATGTGGAAAGTAACAAATCTACTCCTTCAAATATCAAATATAAAAAAAAAGTTGAGACACTAACTTATAGTTGGATTGTATTTGCGTACTAAACCCTTATAATTATTGTTTCTAAATGAGAATTAGATTATAATATATATTATACCCAAGGTTGGTTGGATCAGCATTTAAAACGAATTGTGTTCACAAGGGCGACCTGGGGTCGAATTCCATTGTAGATGTAGATGCTACCTTGGGGAGGGCTTTAACTTTATAGCTCCAAACCCGAAATTGCAGAAGCAATGTATATACTAAATAAAAAAAATAAAAAATAAAACTATTCTCTTTAACCTTATTAATTCCAATGAATCAAACAAGTTTTTTTCTTGCAGGTATCCTATGTGGCATTTATCAGAAAGGCAGAACATATAGTATGCTTGTTCATAAGGGTATTTGTACAATTTTTTAACTTTATTAAATTACCAATATCAAACAATATGGTCTAAAATTTATTTAATTTTTTAGAATTAATTAAGAATCAATTATTTTATGTTTATTTCATTTTGATTGTTGTGCAATGCTAGTTTTTTAGAGCATCCACAATGCATAACTCCAACTCCTACCCCACTTTTTGCCACATTAGCGCCAACTAATCAACATGTCATCAAAAGTATAAGTGTCTAAGAGTAGTATATCACCACTCCAATAGTGTCTACATTTTTCAACCCCATCTATTAATGATATATCTTTTTATTATACCAACACATACTAAACAAAACAAAATGTAAATAGAAAAAGTAAGCGAAATAATATTAAAAAATGAAAAAGTAATGTTATAGTAATGGTAGGATATGCCAGAGTGAATCACTCCTTGGAGGGGTTGGACATGAAAATAAGATCTCCTACAATGCATTGAGACAACACAACTTGCCACATGGAGAAGCTGTCTTTCAAAAAGTGGTTGCATTGTGGATGCTCTTACACATCAATTGATAATTAAGTAGGTGCCTCATATCGGAAGTTAAGGGTTGCATTGCATGACACGATTCAGCATGAGAAAACAGTTGCAAAATCTGATCATAGAGAAACCAAAGATCCTCACATTTCATTACATCCCTCATATCTCATTCAAATGCTTTGCCACAGATTGAAGCGTTTGTGAAGGCGACGGTAGGTTATATAGTAGTAGTCGAAGCAAGAAAGGTTTTTTCAAGAGGATATGGAGCGAAGAAGATGAGCGGTGCTTGTAATCGGCCATACCTGAAGAAGCACAAACTCACATTCCTCGATCCACACCCCACTTTCAAAAATACATTTCTGGTATACAACCACACGAGGGACTGATTGATGCAAGGACCGATTTAAGACCATGGATGATGGAAACTGCTGCTTGAAGCTTCTTGATTATGAGTGGAATTTTGAAAATTAATTAAAAGTTCTGCAGATTTATACAACTAGACTTGAGACACTTTTGAGCTTCTCAATGCCCGCTCTGCCAGCCTTCTACACTTAATTCACTTGCCTTCTATATTTAATGCTACTTAATTCATGCCCAAATATAATTCATTCCAAAATTGTTTTAAATTTTTAATACTAACATATTTCCTTAAACAAAAACAAATCAAATTTGTATATATGTACCATATTTTGAACAAAAGATATGGGTTAAAGGTCCTTTTGGTACCACATGTTTGCAAAAATTACACTGTTCATACCATTAGTATTTTTTCGTACCGAATTGGTACCATATGTTTCAAAACCTTACTGTTTTGGTACCTCCGTTAGGGTTCCGTCAAAAATGGCCGTTAAATGGCATGTGCCATGCACGTGACCAGCCCAAAACTTTCAATTTTGTTACAATTTAGTCCATCTAATACATCCCTAACTTTTATTTTGTTTAATTTAGTCCTAAAACTTCAAAATCAAACCATTTCCCCAAATTGACCTAGCCGGACCTAGCCTAGGGCTAGGTCCGACCCTGGGTCGGGGTCGCCTGGGTCTGGCGACCATGACCCAGGGTCGGACCTAGCCCTAGGCTAAGTCCGGCTAGGTCAATTTGGGAAAATGGTTTGGTTTTGAAGTTTTAGGACTAAATTGAACAAAATAAAAGTTATGGATGTATTAGATGGACTAAGTTGTAACAAAATTGAAAGTTTTGGGCTGGTCACGTGCATGGCACATGCCATTTAACGGCTGTTTTTGACAGAACCCTAACGGAGGTACCAAAACAGTAAGGTTTGGAAACATATGGTACCAATTCGGTACGAAAAAATACTAATGGTATGAACAGTGTAATTTTTGCAAACATGTGGTACCAAAAGGACCTTTAACCCTATATATATGTATATATACTGACACTTTTATGGTTAGATCTAAACTAAAATAATAAGTTAGATGATGATCTAACAAAAGGTAAAAAAAAACACTATTGTTATGGGTAAATATATCCATTGAGATAGATTTAGTTATATTAGATATATTATTAGTGATATAGTTAAGTATTTTATTTCTTATTATTATCTGTTAGATTGTATTGGTCTAGTCCTATTTAAGGGACAGTTCATTGAATAAAACGATAAGCAGAAAGTTAATCAGAAACTTAGGTTTCTAAATCTCCTATTCTATATGTGTACTCATAACAACTACACTAGCAAATCCACCCCCCTTTACACAGTTGTAAGGCCTCGACATGCTTGGCTTTCTAATTTCTAGTGTGGACAATTTGTCAAAGCTGCAATAGCAGGTAGAGGCCGGCTTTCAACGTTGCAGAATGGAACCAGCAGCATCAATTGATAAAGTTATACCATAAGAATACATTTCACGACGGCTAGCACTATTTCTATATATACAGATCCTATAGAAGAAGACTACCATATCTCCTTCCAATAATGAACTAGATAAGTCCTCTCTATCAAATCAATGCTGTGTGGCTTGATATTATCAAGCATGTGAAACCACAAGATCTCACCTGAGGAAGCAGCAGCAATAGCAGCCGATAGCGGGCAGGATGAAACAATCTACTCTTTGAAAATCTCTGAGCCGCCAAGTATATGAACAACATAAAGACACCATATTCTCTCAGCAACTTCACCTGGATAACAAACAATGAGGCATGCATTTGGTTTTCAAGAGGGAGGTAAATAGTAGAATGATTATAACTTACAATTTTTATGTTCCTTCTTCTCTTCAGTGCAACCACAGGGCCTGAAAGTCAGTTTTGTGAGACACCTTAACTACATAGTCGATCCTTCCAAGTAAACCAAGTCATCAACCACTGGAAACAAAAGGGAGCTTTGGTGTTACTAGCAAACCTTAATAATGGAGATTCTCCTCTTCTTAGATGTATCTCTATCTCATTCAGGTACAGTCTTAACAAAGGTGACCTGCACAAAGTTATGCTGTCAACCCTCCTATACTAATTTATAGAACAGCAAGCATGCATGGGATTTCACTACTTGGAGAAACACGCGGACAGTATATTCTCGAGGTTCATTAATAATAGTAGCCAATGAAACCATAGTGAAGACAAATTGAAATACCAGGAAGGGATTGCAGCTGCTGAAAGAGCAGGAGATAGCTGCCAGAGTATATTGAGATGAGTGCCAACTAAATTGCTAAGGTAATGGAGAATGGTACTTCCCTGTAGAAAAGTATCAAATGTCGAATCACGTGAGAGTAGATCAAAATAGCTTGTGCTTAGAAAACATTTAATGAACAACTTTATTTGTCAAGTATATCACAACTCGAGTAAATAAGGAACCCTATTTCTACGACTGTAACTATAGGATGCTTAATATGTTAAATTAATCAATAAGCTAAAGCTGTAAGACTATAATAGCACAAGCAACAGAAAGACTTAGATGCCTAAAACCCTAGGACCCCTAAAGTGTCCATAAAGGGTCAGTAACATAATGGTCATGGAATTGGTTTCTCGAGAATGTTTTATACATGATCAAAAGATAAAGCAAATTCCATGTACCTTTGAATTTGTTCTTTCTTCTTCTATGGTTGGTCCCTGGCATCTTCCTTGAAGTAAATCGCAAACAGCATAGAATCTATCTGATGTGCTGGCAAAACTAAAAGGAACTAACTTGAAGTGCTTAATTATGCTATTCCATCTGTCTGCAATGCACCCTAATAACAAGATCTCCTAGCAGGGCAGCAACCACAGCCACAACAAGGATAAATGAGAAAGATTTAGTAAGAAAGACGGTGTAAGAATCTGTTCAAAAGGAGTGTGTTATGTAAGAACTGAATTTCATTTTTATTATTTAAATTTCAGCTTCAATTGGCAGTTAAGTAAGGCCGATCTATCAGCCAATGATGCATTGTAATGCTTCACTTTGGATGTCGGAAATAAAGACAGTATCTTACTCTGATCCTATCAAAGGCTTAAAGAGTAGCTAATCCAAAACCATGTTGAACAGTCAAATCGTCTGGACAGAACTTGTAAAAGCCAAACAAATCCAACCCAAAAAATATCCAGATTGTCATAGTTTCATCAACCGATCTCACATCTATTTAAACCCCAAAAAAAACAGGCAAAAGGAAATTCCAGAGAGTGGTTCCTATTAAAAGGGAGGAGATATTTCTCAAAGGTTTCTCAAAGCTTACAACTTACAACTCTTTCATGCAGATTCTTCTGGCTGCGTTCTCCTGACGTATCCAAAGGCTTCTCAAAAGCTTGCAGCCATTGACTTTTAGGAGAAGAGAACATCATTCGCGTACCAGATACCAATCTAATAGTCCTCTTATCAAGAAAATATAAGAGGTTTCTTGTTTTCCAGCTATACCAACTGACAAATTGAGCTATTTGATCTTCATCCCTGAATGGAATTTCAAAATCCTCAGATAAGGCCAACAAAGTCACTGATACACGCTGCCAAATTTTCTTTCAGTATTCTTATGATTGAGTTCTTTAAGCATCAAACTTTTATCTAGATGTGCAAGAGTAATGAAGCATATGTTCTCCATATAACAGTAATTATACAAGAAGCAACATTTGTGTAGCACCTTAAGTAACAATCAAGAATCGAGTATAATATATCATATAAGAATGATCATGGTGATCAGTTGATACTTGATTTATGAATGAGAAGGGAGGTTCAAGTTACATACATTGCAGTAGCACCATCCATCAATTGTTCTCTAACCGTGTTTGGGCTGACAAGCTCATCCCAGAAAGTTGTTCCAATAGCTCTGGAGAATGTATCAAGCCCAGAATACATAGATGAAACACGTTCAACTGTAGAAAGCCTCTCCAAAAGCTCCAAGGAAGCAGCATTTGTCCATTGAGAACCAGCCACCTTGTCAGCCTCAATTGCTGAAGCAGTTTCAGAATATGAAGTGCCATCTTGACGGAGATCGGCAGATGCAGTCTGGAAACTCAGCTTGTCTAAATAAGCAGTCAGGTGATCATGCACCGATTCAGACAGAACATTCAGGTCCATTTGAACTACTGCTGTCAATACAGCCTTGAGATGAGAATCTCTTAATGATAATGAACGGAGCATATGCTCCATAATTAGATTTCTTGGTCTAGTAAGAGAATCAGATGATAGATGTGTTAAACCCTGCATTTTGCAAGGGCTTAATAAATAATTGGACCAAATAATTCAAACCAAGGGAACTGAAAAACAAGGTATATAGTAAATACAACACTCAACCTCAGGAAAAGAAGCTTCAGATTTTAATTCAGAAAGGGCTCCATCAAGTGCTTCCAGAGATTCTTCGTAATACTTTGAACTCTTGAGCTGAATAAACACCTGGTAATCGAACAAGAATCACATTTAGAAGCCATTTTCAGTGTAGCCGAAGCAGTACCAACAGATTCATTTATCAAAGAGGAAAACTGGTGTGAATCCCTAGTGTAAGCGAAATGGAAGACGATACAAACACAAAGCACTAGGATCACTCAATCAAACATGAGGAACATAAATCAATAATTGTCGCAACATGAGGAACATATATATCAGTAATTGTCGCAAAATGAGGAACAAATATCATTAATCCTGTAAAAACCTAATAGCAGGAGGAAGAAGAAAAGGTTGAATTTCTCAACTGTTTCGAAGAAGACTGCCCACTGGAAAGCTTTCCTAATGTTGGTAATATCCCACAGGGCGAACGCTCCAGAAGACTGATGCCCAGACGAGAGAATCAGTATATCGATGAATCCTTTCACCAACTTGATCATCTCCTCCAAGCAGATATCTGGATGATTCCAACCCATCCCTGTGATCGACATCAGATTTTCCAAAATTGTTCAGTGATTACATTAGAACTGGAGCGGAGATTTTGTGTGCAATGCAATTATTTGTTTAACCGATAATAAGTAACTTGGAAAAAAAAAAAAAAAAATTAAGAACACAAGAGTAGCCTGAATGTTTGCCCATATTGCCAAAATGGGTCAGAATTGAAAAAACGTATTATTAAGGGTCTGAATTTTGAGTTTTGTTGATAATCGAGTTTCCGTCCAAATTTGCTTTTAAATGTAACGGAAATACGTGAAATGACAGAATTATCCTTTTGCAATTATTATACAATTTATCAGTTTAATTAATGAAATGTGAAATGTCTAAAATACCCCTGCACACTAATTATGCCCTAAGGCCACCACGGCCACCGACCACCACTCCAGCTCTGGCGACCACCACCCCAGCTCCGGCGACCTCCGGCGACCCAAAAAAGCTCCGATCGGAGCTTTTTTGGGTCGCTGGAGGGGGTGGTGGTCGTCGGAGTTGGGGTGGTGGTCGTCGGAGATGGGTGGTGGTCGCCGGAGCTGGGTGATGGTGGTCGCCGAAGCTGTGGTGGCTTAAAGGGTATTTTGGTCTTTTTAGGTCAAACATGTGAGGGACACACTCTGGTCAAAGGGCATTTTCGGGTTTTCAAATTATTTTCGGTCACATGCCAAGCATGTGACCACTTTCCGTCACTTTTAACAGAAAAAATAGACGGAGACCTCGCTTATACACAAAACTCAAAATTCAGGCCCTTAATAATACGTTTTATCAATTCAGACCCCTTTTGGCAACATGGCCAAACATTCAGGCCCCTATTGTGTTCTTAATAAAAAAAAAATAATAAGTAACTTGGATTTGGCTGGAAGGCTGGGTTTGGGCCAAAAACAACTTGAACCGCGACTATTTGGAAAAAATCAAATAAAAAAAATAAGGTACGCTGAGTTTCACGTACCAATATACCTAGTTGATCACTTTTCAAGTGCGCAACTTCCATAGAGCACTTTTCAAGTGCGCAACTTTACTGAAATTAATGCTAACTGCGGTAATTAGCAGTTAGTACTTGTGAAGTTGCTCACTTGAGAAGTGCTCAATTAGGGATATTGGTACATGGAACTCATACCTTGTTTTTGTGTTTGAGTTACCAAATATAGATATTTGAGTGATTTTTCCGACTATTTGGTTACTTTAGTGATTGATCTTATTTAAATATCAACCCGCTAACCACCACTATATAAGAGTGCAATTTATTAGATTAATTTATTTATTTTTTTAATAAACTACTAACCAAACTTTTGATATCACATACATTTTATTTTTGCCAACTTTTAATATTATACATTTATTAGTTCTGTCAATTTTTCAGTTAACTATAAATGAAAAATACTTTAAAAATTATTACAACCTAAGTTAACGAAAATAACGTTATAATATAATTTTAAGATAATTTCAAATTTTATAAACAACTGATGTTGCGTGATGAGATAGATGGAGGGTAGAATGCAGGAAAACTCGTTGATTCCGCAAAATATCGAAAATTCGACGTGATAATGAGGAAAACCTCGATTTTTTTATTTATAATTCAATCAATATTGACTCCCAACGACGGCTAAACATAGTTTAAATGCTGAAAAGAAAACTCTAACCTAAAAAAATATCTCAAATTAACAACTAATTCCAAACAAAACCGACAAATTGCAAAAAAAAACCCGAAGAAAATAAAACTGTAATTTTGACCCTCTAGACGAAGGAATTTGGCCAAAAAAATGTCTAACCCATTAGCTTGCTAAAGGTCTTGCTCAAATCGTTGTTTTCGCATGAAAATCTGTATTTGCACGCCAAAATCCGACACTTCAACCACACCATTCTCTCCGAGTAAGAGAAGATTTGCCCTCGAATTTTGCGCAACAAATGCCAGTAATAGGAACAATGAAGAAGAACACACATAGCCCTTTGGTGCAGCTCCAGATCGAGGCTTGCAACCCAAGCAAAAATGGCACGGACTGTGGTGTAACACACAATCGGTGAGTTGTTTCATCAAAGTCCACTTCATGAAGTTAGGTGTATCCTTTCGCAACGAGTCGAGCTTTGTACTGTTAGCATATGGTGATTGGGCGACGTAATTGGAAGCCCATTAATATGTATACGTTACCTAAGAAATTGGGTAAATGTCACATTAAGAAAATTGGGCTTGAACCAAATCTCAATTGACATGAGAGACCCAAAATATTGGGCCTCCCTTATACATGGCCAGACGAATATTATGTGTAGAGGCAAAGTGGACTTTTGTCCACTTTGTGTTAGCATATGGTGACGTGACGCCGTAATAGGAGCCCGTTAATTAAGGGAATTACCTAAGTTAATTAGGTAATTGTCAATCTGGGCTAATTGGGCCAAATCCAATTAGTAATTGACAAGGGAGGCCCAAAATGGGCCTCCCCCCTTATTATACATGGTTCGGCCGAAAGCCTAGTACCACATTGGTTGGAGTTGCATTTTGGCAACTCCACCCAATACTATATATATGGGTGACTCCTAAGGGTTTAAACACACAATTAAGAACAAGGATCTCCATTGAGAAAACTTGTCACCCTAGTCTAATATTTCGGCACCATCACATCAATTCTGAGATTCCATCTCCGTTGAAGAATCGACCAGAGGTCTTGTTGTGAAGCTACATCGCATGGGACTTCTTCTAACGAAGAAATTGCACGTGGTTCCGACCGCAGGATCAGAACTCCCTCCACATCGTTCTTGGGCAGGAAAGCTAAAAGGTATGTGTAATTCCGCTGCGTAGATTAGATTTCTTGCTAGTACACGTTTAGCATTCCGTAGTATTACGTCCCCGTAATCCAACAGTGGTATCAGAGCCTGAGTTAGGAGTTCTTAAATTTTTGATAAATTGATGTTCTTGATGTTTTGAAAAATCTGAAATTTTCAAGTATATGAACAGCATGAAGAAATCCGAAATATTTAGTTAAATTTCATGTCTTTGATCTTTAAAAACTAAAAAAAATTTCAAATTTACATGTTTTTTAAGATCAAAACCGAATTTTTCATGATCAAATTTAAGTTTGATGTTCATGATATTCAAGAACACCATGAGTTTTATCAAGAACACTATTTGGATTCTTGATCAAAGTAGTATTTGATCCTAAAATTTGACAACTTTTCCAACTCTTTGTGTTTGTGCCGAAAACCCTAGGGGTATTTTTGGTAAAAAAAATTAATTTTCTTGGTCACCAAGACTTTAAAAATTCGGCACTAATATTTTAATATAGGTAACTATATATCCATAAGTTTGAAAATAAGGATAGTTTCTAATATAATATTGTAAATGATATTAACTATCAATATATATAGCTAAAAGATAGGGATAATATATATATTGATAGATTTAGTTACTATTAAACAATTAAGAAGATATATTGTCTACATATTTTAATCCCTAAAAGATATATTTGACAATAATATATATATATATATATATATATATATATATATTGTTGGCCGAATTTTATATATATATTATATATTGTTAATTGATTTACATCTTAGTGATAAAATCTTAACAATATTTATATATATATATATATATATATATATATATATATATATATATATATATATATATATATATATATATATGTTTAGCCGAATTATATATATATATATATATATTAGCAATATTGGAAATTATTTTAAATAATTAATATTTCTTGGTGGCTAAGTTAAGTTTTTAGTGGACTTTAAAACCCTACTTAGCCCACAAGACATACTTCGGCCAACACCCTAGGGTTTATGGGCCGGTCCAATTGCTAAACCGGAACTGATAAAACCAATCTGGGTTTTCTTAATTGGGTCGACCTAGTCGGGTCGGGTCGGACCGTAGTAACTAAATTGAACCTAACCGGTTTTGAGTGATAAACTGAACCACAATCTTATTTTATTGAACCGTTTTGGACCAAACCGGAATTTTTAAAATCAGAACGGGTTGAAACGGATTTTAAAATTTGGACCGAACCTCTTTAAAAAATTTCGGAAATTTTAAATTTTTCAATAAATTAGGATGTCAAATTTTAAATCCAAAATGTTTTCGAACTTTAAAATTAGCCTAAACATTGCTATTAGGGTTTGTGTTTTAAAACACCGTTTCAGTCAAAACCCTAATGCCTGGTTTCGATTATGGGGATGGATTTCGGACTTGCATGTTTTTGAGACTGGATTAAATTAGTGGGCTGATTTGCAATTTTTTACCTTCTGCATCATATATTTTGATATAATTAGAATTGTCGTCTTGACTTGGTCAAGCTAGCTAGATATTATATTGCGAGCATTGAGCTCTGGGATTTAAATATATGGTTTGCGCAATAGGATAGACATGCTATGCTGATTGAATGTGCCTAGAATCCATGTCTAGAAATTCGCATGAATGATTGTAAGCATGAATTACAAAACAGCCCCTAATATTTTCAAATCGTTTTATAAAACCGAAAATTCCAGTCGCCAATTATGCATGATGTGTGCGGATATTGCATGTTTTGACGCGTATGCTAGGATGTTCATAATAGAACATATGTGATAATTTACTTTACGTAGAATTATGTATGCTAGGAACATTGGACGCATGACGCGTAAGTATGTTGTGTTCGATATTTATGGTATGGTATGATGATTTGCTAGATGTAGTATAATTATAAATATGCATGTGTAAATTATCGCATAATTTTACAAAATCATAAGGCCTTGGGAAAGCCAAGATCGGGTATGCTTATTTGAAAATTCCCGTTCCGGTAATTTGCAATAGAATAACCGTTTTCAAAAGACTAATCTATTGGATTGAACACGACGGTAGTGTGAACTCTTTCACAGACCCCCTTCCCTCGGTTTACTGACGGTCGCTTTGGTCTAGATGACTGAAGGATCACTATTTGTCGTATTCCATCTTAGTAGATAATCCGATGTTTGCAATTCTGTCAAAATGTCGTTGTCTTCCTGAATTTGTGTAATTATCAATGTACTAGTTTTCATGGTTAAGTCGGTACGCTTCTATGAACCTTGCAATCTTGATGGTATAAATTATGATGAACGTAAGGAATATGTATAGGACTCCTCTCTGCTACGATTCCGAAAAGCAGAAAGGACAATTACGAATGAATATGGTAGTTCGTATGATTTTGACAATGAGAAATGAATGTGATAGTTTATTGAAGTAGATTCTTTGATGATCTAAATGTGTATGTGGTGATACATTCAACCTTGAATAAAAGGGGTTGAAGAAGACTTCAAATTGCCAGACAATGTCAAAGCTTGGTAGCCCTTTGCATCTGCCTCGGTAGAAGCAATGATGTTAAAGTTAGAAATGTTTCAGTTGAATGTAATAGCCACTCGAGACCTTCGCAATAAAAGGGTCAACATGAAAAGACGTATATGGTTGCCTTACATTGACAAGATTCAATAACCTTGAGTACAGTCAAGTACGGTAACCAAGGCAGTGAAGCGACAACCTTCTCAGCTCACCACAATAGATCGAATGTAGTCAATTGTGATCCATATATCATGGAGGGAACTTGACCGTAAAAGGTTTTAAACGATTATCCGGTGGGTTAAACCCCGTTGATAAAGTGCGTCTCAAACACGCCTCGTATGTCATGTATGTAAAGCCGTAAACGTTTCTTGAACACAAATCATTTGATGTGATTCACTAGTGAATTTAATCATATGTGATGTTAACATGACTTAAAGTTCTCGACTATCTATGCGGTAAACATGGATAAAATATGTGACCTTCAGATCAAGAATCCTACCATTGTCATTTATCGTTCGTTTTTCGTCTGAATTACTAAATTTTGGTTATTTCGAATTTCGGTATTATTGATTAAAGTAATTGTTGCTCGATTAAAAGCTTGGGAGCATTCCAAGAAACAATTTACTTATC
The DNA here is from genome assembly GCA_036873135.1 of Clarkia xantiana subsp. parviflora. Lineage (NCBI taxonomy): Eukaryota > Viridiplantae > Streptophyta > Magnoliopsida > Myrtales > Onagraceae > Clarkia > Clarkia xantiana. The sequence continues at coordinate 4,492,840 of JAPTYO010000012.1, forward strand.
AATTTAACGTTCCGGTCAAATGGAACGATCCGAAACGAAATTTCAAACCCACGGGTTAGAAACAAAATTTCGGCTAAGTAAAAGTGGTCGGACAAAAACGAAACATTTTACATACTCTGTCATCTCAGTCAGGTCAAACTGAACTGAATAAATTCATCGATTGCATAGTTCTAAAAGGCAAATCGACTTACCTCATCCTTATTTGTTAAGTACTCCATTAAACATATGTATCCCAAAATAATATGCATGTTAAAACTGATTTAATTTTAAATTTGGAAATTAAAACGATTTCAAAACCACGGTATAGACCTGGTATAATGTACATGGCGCATGTCACCTCGAGAGACGGGACACATCTTTTTAAAAGTACGAATTTAATGATGAAGTATTTTTGTGAATGCTGAATTTTTCGTTTGTAATCATTTGGATATAACTCATTGATAACTCTTTAGATTAAAAGTGTGCTTCAAGGCTACTGTAATCTAATAAGAACGTCAACTATGGCATTAAAACGAGTGCTTAAATGCATAGTCCATAAGATGGATAAGTCTATGGATGAGTTAAACAATCAAAACGAAGAGAAGTAGTCGGTAAAATGACTCTCCCACCATTAGCCTTGAATGAAGAGTTTGGCTAAAAGCATTCATTAAACACCTCAAGAAACATAGTTCAGAATTAAATAATGTTAGAGTTGCACATTAATTGTTCCTGCGGGATGAGATTAATTTAACTCACATTAATGTAAAACACTATGTTCTGACAAAATCGGTTAACACGTTACCATAAAAGCAAATGAATGATTCGGGTAAAACCTTATCACAAAGACGCATTAATTTGCGCATTAAAACGAGTATTCATTAAGAGTACGCACTACTCGCGAAGAATACGAGTTTTAAAATTAGGTTGGAACAATGGTTTCGTGAATAAACATGACACATTATAAAGATTTGATGATGAATTTCCAACGCTTTGCAGAACGAAACAAGCTAGTACTGATTGAGTTAACAGATAGTTGATAGAGATTCTCAGGTCCCACTTACTTCGAGTGGGAGAATTGATATAGCATAAGTGATTGATTTGGTAAATGATGATGGAAACGTCTTCATAATAAATCCAGTGAGAGGGCTCACTCCCCTTCACACATAATCATCACTAAATTACAAAATGCGAATCACGTCGGACCTGATAATCATGATAATGAACTATTTCAACTACCCATTTTTCCTAGTGGGAGTGGAATAACCAACTTGGTTCCAGATCCTAGTGATCGAGGAATACATCTGGGAGGTAGAATCCCGAGACCGAGAGGATATTCCAAGTAAGTTCAACCACCACCATTGTTCCCAGTGGGAGTAATGCCCCAAAAAGAAGCATTATTCCGAGTGGGAGTAACGATCAGACTAAAACATGGGATTAACGTGCCTAGACATAGTCAAAGGCAACGAACTTCTTTCAAGAAGTATCCCATCAAACGAGATGTGTTAAACATCTTGATGTTCGTTCTTGAACCAGTTACGGTTCAGCAAGCAAAGGAAGGACCTCAAACGAGGGAATGGGGGAAAACAATGGAGGATGAAATTGCCTAAATAAGAACTAATTCAGTTTTAGTCTTTTGTTGATTTATCTATTAACCACAGAACTAGAAAGTGAAATCTTAGAATTCACTTCTGGTGGAAATTTCGAGTGGTGCAAAACTCGAATAATTGCGAAAGGATATACCCAAATCCACGGAGTGGACTTTGATGAAACATACTCACCAAATGTGCGTTACACTACAGTAAGGGCCATCCTTGTCGTAGTTGCTAGTCTTGATCTAGAGCTACATCAAATGGATGTTAAGACCGCATTCCTCCATGGAAACCTGGAGGAAGAGATCTATATGGAGCAGCCGGAGGGTTTCATTACTCCTTGCAAAGAATGCAAAGTTTGCAAACTCCAAGGATCTATATATGGCCTTAAACAATCATCTCGGCAATGGTATCGCATATTCCACGAGGAAATCGTCGGATTCGGATTCGTGAATCTTCACGAGGATCCCTGCGTATACACCAAGACCTCCGGGTCTAAGTATGTCATCATAACACTATACGTGGATGACATACTCATTGCTGCGAACGACATGAGTTTTATGAATAAATCAAAGTCCTGGTTAGCATCAGCATTCGAGATGAAAGACATGGGAGAGGCTACGTACATCTTAGGCATCAAAATCGCCCGAGATCGTGCCACCCGGAAATTATGTCTATCTCAGGAATCATATATCAACAAACTGTTGAAGAGATTCAGAATGCTGGATGCTAAACCCGTGGATACGCCGATTGTGTTCGGGTGCGTGCTATCGAAGCGTGATGGCCCGAAAAACCAGCAGGAGCGTGAACAGATGAAGAATGAAGAGTATCTGAGCATGGTAGGGAGTATAATGTACGTCATGCTCTGTACTCGGCCAGACATCTGTTACGCTGTAGGCCTAGTAGCAAGATTCCAATCAGATCCTAGTTATCCACATCTAAAGGCCGTGAAACGAATTATCAGATATCTGAAAGGTACTGCCAACTACGTTCTGTGCTATGAAGGCAATCGACTCGAATTAACCGGTTATAGTGACGCCGACCACGGTGGCGATCCGGATGATCGTAAGTCCACCACGGGAGTTTTTCTCCTTGCTAATGCTGCCATATCATGGGTTAGCAAGAAGCAATCTTGTGGCACGCTTTCCACTATGGAATCGGAATTCGTTGCCCTCTCCAAAAACGCACAAGAAGCGGTCTGGCTGAAAATGCTTCTTACTGCATTAATTGGCACCGACAAGAAGAGTAAACCTGTGAAGGTATACTCCGACAGTCAGGCGGCCATTGCGGCAGTTAAGAATCCAAAGTACCATAGTAGGACAAAGCACATTAATGTGAAATAAAATTATAATAAATCTGTTCTGGAAGACAACATAATCGCTTTAGAATACTTGCCTGCAGACAATATGGTCGCAGACCCTTTAACTAAGCCGTTACGTAGGGAGATTTTTTGAAAAGCACGTAAAACTGCTTGGATTACGTAGGGCTTAAACTGTGAGGCTTGTAAAAGTGATAACATTTTGACATTTGAAATTATGTTTCAATTTGAATAAAAGAATTTCAATTTGAGTTTATGATTTATCGACGTCATAATGATTAACAACATCGGATTTTACGGTCTATAAACTAAGTTGTAGGAAGAAGTAAATTTCTTCCACCAAAATTATGTCGAATGTGAACCTTGCCTCGTCACACAGGCACGGTCATCTTGTAAGGAGAGAGGGACCTCTACCATAACAAGATTGGCTAAGAATCAGGGGGTAAACCTCATTAAGCAAAATGGTAACATTATCACGCTTAACAACATGATTTAATCTTCGTTTTGTAAATCGCCGAGTTGGACTTTGTCCATCACTGTTTATCACATTCAAGGCCATATGAGAGATTCTGCGATAGCATTATTGACATATCCCATCCCTGGCTTTACCAGGTGTGCTATCGACGCGTGCTTCATACTGCGCGTGCCACGTTCGACCTCGGGGTCATGCTCAGTTGTGCTAGCTAGAATCCTTGTGATTCAAAAGGCGCATACTTCTTCACCTTGAGCGTGTGATTGATCTCGAATGCCTTATGAAAAGGCATCCAAAGTATCTTCACAGACTCAGAACTTATACCTAAGGTCTGGCTCAATGCTCGCTTCCCGGCGTACGAGCGTAGTGCCAAAGAAAACAACCAAGTGACCACGTCTTGGAAACCGGTTGAGTCAGAGTAAGGGTATAAGCAATGGGGATGTTCAAGTTCACCTCTAATTCACCGACTCTCGTGTTCACTAAGGTGGCCACCAACCGGATATTAGTTGAAGGTTGTGAACACGTGTACGGATGCCCTGGAGAAGTATTCCTTTGTAGAAAACTGGGCAATTGGAGAATTAATAGTTGACCAAGGATACATAGCGGTACATAGTTTTATTTCAAACAGGTTTGATTCATGAAAGGGAATCAACGTTCTGCAGGCGCTACAATACTCCTAACAGATGAGTAGCACGATGCCCGTCGTATCCGCCAGTCGCACGGCAAGCCTCGTATGAAATATTCGGAGACGGAGACGAAGACTGAAGACTGAGATCTTGATACTATTGCGTAACCGTATAGATTAACGAGCACCCTCCCATTCCGGCGAGTGGGAATTGTTAGCATATGGTGACGTGGCGCCGTAATAGGACTCCGTTAATTAAGGGAATTACCTAAGTTAATTAGGTAATTGTCAATCTGGGCTAATTGGGCCAAATCCAATTAGTAATTGACAAGGGAGTCCCAAAATGGGTCTCCTCCCTTATTATACATGGCTCGGCCGAAACCCTAGTACTACATTGGTTGGAGTTGCCTTTTGGAAACTCCACCCAATACTATATATAGGGGTGACTCCTAAGGGTTTAAACACACAATTAAGAACAAGGATCTCCATTGAGAAAACTTGTCACCATTGTCTAATATTTCGGCACCATCACATCAAGTCTAAGGTTCCATCTCTGTTGAAGAATCGATCAGAGGTCTTCTTGTGGAGCTACATCGTGTAGGACTTCTTCTAACGAAGAACTTGCACGTGGTTCCGACCGCAGGATCAAGACTCCCTCCACATCGTTCTTGGGCAGGAAAGCTAAAATGTATGTGTACTAATTCCGCAGCGTAGATTAGATTTCTTGCTAGCCGTTTAGCATTCCGTAATATTACGTCCCCGTAATCCAACACTTTTCTCCTCCTATAAATAAAGGGTGTTAGGGTTTTATTTGGGGTAATTCACAATTCCTCTTAAGTGGTGATTTGAGAGAACCCCCTTAAAAGCACTAGTTCGGCCGAAACATCTTGCACCACCAAGGGTGTGCCAATTTGCTTTGAGCAAAACACTCCGGAGATCCGTCCCGGCCAAGAATCGATCAGAGGCTATGCTGTGGAGCTAATACCGCGTAGGACATCCTTAACAAGAACTTCTACGGGTTCCGTCCGGTGGGTCGTGAACTCCCTCAGCATGATCCTTGGGGACTACGGAAAGGCTTTAAGGTATGTGCATATCTTCTGCTGCGTAATTCTGATTACAAGAATGTATCTTGTTTATGTTTCCGTAGTGATCTGCCCCGTAATCAAACATGGTATCAGAGCTTGTGTTAAAAGTTCTTGATTTTTATAAATTGATGTTCTTGAAAATTTGAGTTTCTGGCCGAAAATTTAAAGATATAATTTTTAAAATTTTCAAAGTTTTAAGTGGATGTGCGAAATTTTCATGATGTTCTTAGTAAAATTTGATGTTTACGATCTTCAAGAAAAATTGGACTTTCATCAAAATTAAACATTGGATTGAAGATCTTTTTAAAATTTGATCTTAAAATTTGACCACTTGTCTCTAATTTTGTGTTTCGGCCGAACCCAAGGTAAATTAACAAGGTAAATTTTTTAATTTCTTAGGCCCTAAGTATGTGTATTTCGGCTGAAACTAATAGGATTATTGTTTACAATATTTTAATTTTTATTAAAGGTAACAATATATCTATAATTGGAAACATAAGGATAGGTTCACATTAAATATATGAAAATATATATAACTATCAATATATCTAGCTAATTCATAGGGATTTAGATATTATTGATAGATTTAGTAACCTAAAAGATTAATAAAATATATTGTCATATATTTGTTTCCCTATTAAAGATATTGACAATAATATATATATATATATATATATATATATATATATATATATATATATATATATGTATATATATATATGTATGTGTCGAAATTTACAAATATATTGTTGATTGATTTTGTCTTATACATAGAATATTGGCAATAAATATATATATATGTTTTTTTATGTGCGCCGAAATATATATATATATATATATGCAATATTGAAAATTATTTTATATAGTTAATAATTCTTGGAGGCTAAGTTAAGTTATTAGTGGACTTTAAAACTCTGTTTAGCCCACAAGATTATTTCGGCCCAACCCTATGTGATTAATGGGCCAGTCCAATTTGCTAAACCGGATAGGAATAAAACCAAACCGGATTTTCTTAATGTGTTCGACCTAGCCGGGTTGTGTCGAACCGGGGTAACTAAGTGGACCTAACCAAACCGGTTTTTGTATGTTGAATCAAACCCTATTTTATTGGATCGGTTCGGACCGAACCAGATTTTGAAAATAAAATAAAACTGGACCGAACCGAACCGGGTTTACTGGACCGAACCGAACCGGACCGTAATTGACTGAACCGAACCAGATTTTTCAAAATAAAATTCAAGTCAATTAATAAAATAGGATGGTCAAGCTTTAAAATCCAAATGTTTTTTTTTAACTTTAATTAGTCTACATAGTGCTCGAAGGTTTAAAACTTTCATGTTTTTTTATTAAACCTTAATGCCTAGTTTCGATTATGGGGACGGATCTCGGAAATGCATGATTTAGGGAGTGGATTAATTAGAGGGTTGAATTGAAATTGTTTACTTTTCGTCACATATATTTATTAGAACTATTGTCTTGACTATGTCAAGCTAGCTGGATGTTGGGTGCAGAGCCTTGATTAAATATATGGTTTGCGCACTAGGACAGACATGCTCTGATGGTTGCAATTGCCTAGGATTCATGTCTAGAAACACGCATGATTAATGTAAGCATGAATTGCAAGTCAGCCCCTAATATTTTAAATGTTATAAAAAAAGCCAGTCGCCAAATATGCATGATTTATTAGATTACAGGGAGTAATCACTACAGATACTAAAACCATGGTACATTCTAGTAATCGAAATTACGCAGCGGAAGATTCGCACATACCTCAACAGTAGTCCGTAGTCCCAAGATCCTTGTAGGAGGGAGTTCACGATCCTCCGGTCGGCACCCGTAGAGGTTCTTGTGAAGGAAGCCCTACACGGTATATTCTCCACTGCAAAGCCTCAGATCGATTCTTGGCAAGGGACGGATCTCCGGAGTGTTTGCTCGAAGGAAAATTGGCACACCCTTGGTGGTTTTGGTGGTTCGGCCGAAGTGGTGATGTTATGGGGGAAGGGTTTTCTCTCAAGTCACCACTTAAAGGGAATTATGATTAACCCTAATAAAACCCCTAACACCCCATATATATAGGAGGAGTAAAGTGGACAAAAGTCCACTTTACCCACCACCACATATTCGGCCGGCCACATGTATAGGGAGGCCCAATTTTGGGCCTCTCATGTCGATTGAGATTTGGGTCTGGCCCAATGTCTTAATGTGACATTTACCCATTATCTCAGGTAACCTATACATTTAATGGGCTTCCATTTACGGTGCCCATCACCATATGCTTATAGCTCCCACTCGCCGGAATGGGAGGGTGCCTGTTAATGTATCGTCGTCCAAATCTGCATCAACATTTCACTCCTTCGATTTCGTCCTTGCTTCCGAATAGTTCATACGAGGTTTGCCGTGCGACCGGCGGACACGACAGGCATCGTGCTACTCATCTATTAGGAGTTTTGTAGCGCCCACGGAACGTTGATTCCATTTTCTCCAATCAACCTGTTATAAACACATTTATATAGTGTCGCGTTGTATCCTAGGTCAACTGATAATTCTCTTTTTGCCTAGTTTCCTCATAGGAATACTTCTTCAAGGCATCAGTACAAGTATTCACAACCTTCAACTAATATCCGGTTGGTGGCCACCTTAGTGAATACAAGAGTCGGTGAATTATAGGTGAACTTGACCATACCCATCGCTCATATCCTTAGTCAAACCCAACCGGTTTCCGAAGACGTGGTCACACGCTCGTTCGCCGGGAAGCGAACATTGAGCCTGACCTCATATATGAGTTCCGAGTCCGTGAGGATACTTTGGGTGCCTCTTCATAAGGCTCCCAGGATCAATCACACGCTCGAGGTGAAGAAGTTTGCGCCCGCTAGAATCACGAGGATTCTTATCTTGCACAACCGAGTTGTGACCCCGTGGTCGAACATGGCACGCGCAGCATGAAGCACGCGTCGATAGCATACCTGAACATTTAAGTTGACAGGAATGGGATATGTCAATCATGCTATCGCAGATTCTCATCTGGCCCAGAATGTGGATTAATGGCGAACGAAGTTCATCACGGCGATTTGCAAAACGAATATCATGTCGAGTTACTTCGAGACTAGATAATCGTCTGCGTAATCAGGTTTATCCCCCTGATTCTTACCCAGCCTTACTTGGTAGAGGCCTCCCTCCACCGCAAGACGACCGTACCTGTGTGACTAGGTAAGGCCCACATTCGACATAGTTTTGGCAGAGGATTGCGTCCTCCTATGACTTAGTTTATAGACCGTAAATCTGATGTATTCAAACATTATGATGTCGATTGATCATAAAATCAATTGCAATTCTTTCGTTTAAAAAATGTAACTTTCAATTATCAAAATGTTATCACAAATACATGCCACTTTTTAAACCCTACGCAATCCAAGCAGTTTTACATGCTTTTCGAATATCTCCCTGCGTAGTGGTTTAGTTAATGGGCCCGCAACCATGTTATCAGTGGACAAGTATTCCAAAGTGATTATATTGTCTTCTACCATAGATTTAGCATAAAAATATTTCACATCAATGTGTTTGGTCCTACTATGGTACTTCGGATTCTTTACTGCCGCAATGGCTTCCTGACTGTTAGATAACACCTTCGCAGGTTTACTCCCGACATCGCCATCAAGCAGCGCAGTAAAAAGCCTTTTCAACCAGACCGCTTTCTGTGCGTTCTTGGAGAGGGCAACGAATTCTGATTCCATCGTGGAAAGTGCGACACATGTTTGCTTCTTGCTCGTCCATGAAATGGCGGCACTAGCAAGGAGAAACACTCCTCTTGTGGTGGACTGATGATCATCTGGATCGCCACCATGATCGGCGTCACTGTAACCGGTCAATTCTAACTTCCCGCCCTCATAGAACAGTGCGTAGTCGGCAGTACCTTTCAGATAACGAATAATTCATTTTACAGCCTTTAAATGTTGATAGCCAGGATCTGATTGAAAACGTGCTACTAGGCCCACGGCGTAACAGATTTCCGGACGGGTGAATTGCATGGCGTACATCAAACTATCAACCATGCTTAAATACTCTGCACCCTTCATTTGTTCTCGCTATGCCAGGTTCTTGGGGTCGTCACGTTTTGACAGTGCGCACCCAAATACCACCGGCGTATCCACGGGTTTGGCATCCTATAATTTGAACCTTTTTAACGATTTGTTGATTTAGGCTTCTTGAGATAGACATAATTTTCGGGTAGCCCGATCTCTAGAAATTTTAATGCCTAAGATGTACGTGGCTTCTCCTATGTCTTTCATCTCAAATACAGATGCCAACCATGACTTTGACTTGTTCATAAAACTCACGTCGTTTGCGGCAATGAGTATGTCGTCCACGTATAAGGTTAAAATGACATACTTAAACTTGGAGGTCTTATAATACACGCACGGATCCTCGTTAAGATTCACGAATCTGTTTCCTACGATTTCCTCGTGGAATCTGCGGTACCATTGCAAAGACGGCTGTTTAAGACCGTAGACGAACATTTGGAGCTTACAAAATTTACGTTCGTTACCAGGAGTAATGAAACCCTCAGGTTGCTCCATGTAGATCTCTTCCTCCAGGTTTCCGTGAAGAAATGCGGTCTTAACATCCATTTGGTGCAGCTCGAGATCGAGACTTGCAACCAGGACCATAAGTGGCCCTAACTGTGGTTTTACGCATAGTCGACGAGTTCATTTCGTCAAAGTCCTCTCTGTGAATTTGGGTATATCCTTTCGCAATTAGTCGGGCTTTGTATTGCTTAACCTGTTCCATCAGTGGTGAGCCTTCTTTCAGGACTCACCGTATCCTCGTGCCACAGTGGTTAGCAGGTAAATCAACTATAGACTATAATGACTTTCATTTAGGCGATCTCTTTTTTTTATTTTTTTCCTCCATTTTCTATACTTGAGGTCTTTCCAATGCTCACTAACATTCGTTTGAGTGAGGTTATTGTAGGATTACGGGGACGTAACACTAGGAAACACTAAAACGTGTACATGCTTGTAATCTGAATTACGCAGCGGAAGAATTCGCACATACCTTTTAGTGTTCTTCACCATGATCTTGTGGAGGGAGTTCTCGATCCACCGGACGGAACCTCGTGCAAGTTCTTATTCAAGAAGTCCCACGAAGTATAGCTTCACAGCAAAGCCTCTGATCAGTTTTTTTGGCGGGGACAGATCTTTGGAGTGTTTGCTTAGAAAGCAAATTGGCACACCCTTGGTGAGTAGAGAGGTTAGGCCGAACTAGGAGAAGGGGAATAGAGATCTTCTCTCTAAGTCACTCTAATGTGGAGTTGTTAATCACTTATGAAAAACCCCTAACACTCCCCTTTATATTGGAGGAGCAAAGTGGACAAAAGTCCACTTTGCCCTCCATTAAACAATTCAGACGGACCTAGTATGTGGGAGGCCCCTCTCATGTCAATTGGGATTTGGGTCTTGCCCAATTACCCTAATGTGACATTTACCCATTTGTCTTAGGTAACACATACATAATAACGGGCTACCAATTACGGCGCCCTATCACCTTATGCTAACAGCTCCCACTCGCCGGAATGGGAGGGTGCCTGTTAATGTATCGTTGTCCGAATCGCATCAACATTTCCGTCTTCCGATCTTGCCCCTGCTTCCGAACAGTCCATACGAGGTTTGCCGTGCAACGGGTGGATACGACGGGCTTCGTGCTACTCATCTGTTAGGAGTATTGTAGCGCCCGCGGAACGTTGATTCCCTCGTCAATCAACCTGTTTAAATAAAATTTAAATCGTATCTCGTTGTATCCTTGGTCAACAGTAATTCTCCAATTGCCTAGTTTCCACATAGGAATACTTCTCCAAGGCATTCGTACAAGTATTCACAACCTTCAACTAATACCCGGTTGGTGGCCACCTAGTGAATACAAGAGTCGGTGAATTACAGGTGAACTTGATCATCACCATCACTCATACCCTTAGTCAGACTCAACCGGTTTCCAAAGACGTGGTCACTTAGCCTTTTTCTTAAGCACTGCGTTCGTACACCGGGAAGCGAACATTGAGCCTGACCTTAGGTATGAGTTCCAAGTTCGAGAGGATACTTTGAGCGCCCCTTCATAGAGCACCCGGGATCAATCACACGCTCGAGGTGAAGAAGTTTGTGCCCATTGGAATCACAAGGATCCTTTCTAGCACAACCGAGCAGGACCCCGTGGTCAAACATGGCACGCGCGGTATGAAGCACGCGTCGATAGCATACATGAACTAGCCAGGAGTGGGATATTTCGATAATGCTACCACAGAATATTTCATCTGGCCCTGAATGTGGTTAATGATGGACGGAGTCTATCACGGCGATTTACAAAGCGAATGATGGATATGTGCCCAATTCGAGTTCGTATTTATATTTCGGGCCTCGTAAACACGTCAAAATTACATCTCGGCTCGGAAAATGTCTCCCAAAGGATCAAAACGGTCCGGAAGTGCGTTACGCGCGTCCGGACCGGACCTCCGAATTGCGTAAAGCAATCCGGACCTCGCCGAATTGCCCAAATTCGACGAGGTCCGGATTGCATTGCGGGTATCGTGCGATTACCGTTTCCGCGATTACCGTTACGTGTAGAGAAGTCAAGTTCGCGCGTTGCCAATATGGATGACGGTTACCGCTTGTTTTTGAACCGTTATCAAACCGCTTTAAAACCGGGTCCGGTCTCAAGGAAGCCTATAAATAGGAGGCCTTGGCCACCCATTTTCACACATCCTCTCATTTGCCCAACTTTGGTATTTTGAGTTCTGACTTCTCTTTATAAATATTTTCTCTCTCTAGAATTACTCTTTTAGCCCTATAGTGACTTAAGCTTCGGAGAGGGCTCCGCTAGCACCACCCCCCTCTCCGTGCTAGCACTGGTCCTTTGTGCAGGAATCGACGCCCAAACGCCCGAACTCGTGCACAGAACACCGTCTTCTGAGACTCAGACACCCCCTGAGACACAACCGCGCTTTGAGACACAGACTTTTTCGGGACTCAACCGAACACTCGTCAGTGGCACAAACCTCTTTCGGACGAAGGGTTACAGCCCGAAAACCCGCTCAACCCTACGAACAGACGCGTTCCCACGACCCAGTTCATCCAGGACGCAACATTGGCGCCGTCTACGTGATTCGAACAAAAAGCTACCATACCGCAAAGACAATGCACGAGACCGATGACACCAACTTGGAGTATGTTGACATAAAGGATGCCGCCTTTGACGATGTCATTTATTTCTCATCAAAAGACAATGAGCACATCGCATACCACAACGCCTTGCCCATAACCTCGCAGAAGCCAGTAAAAACACAACTTGGATCCTTCCACATCCCTGTTGCCACATCCAATGCTTTCTTCACTCCAACAAGAAATGCATTCTCCGCACAATGCAACCAAGGAGCCTTCCAATACAAAGGTGTCAACCCGTCACCTCCTTTGCCTCCAATTAACGAACAAGTTGACACGATAGGGACAAAGTCTCGAGTCACAAGTCATCAAGACACACTGCACCAAAGAATAGAGGGGCAATGCACGGAAGGTACCTTCCAGTATCAACAGCCAAGGCACGAGGCTGCACGCTCATGCAACCTGTACGTGATAGCACAACACCAAAAAGAGGCATGGAAACAACCCCCAAAGCAGAATCAAGCAAAACCGCCCCCAAGCGGTCAGCAAGGAAGAAATTGGCAGCCTCAGCCAAGAAGACCTCTTCAAGGAAATTTCCAGAAGCCAAAAGAAGTAAACCTCACTGACTGCATTCCTTTGAAAGCCCCGCCGTCCGAAATATTGAAAGAGATGAAGGATGCAAAAATGTGGAAAGCACCGAGCAATTTCAGAAACGGCTCGTTGGGGAAAGAAAAAAACAAGTGGGTTGAATACCACGAGGTCTTCGGCCACAAGACGAACAATTGTGCCAGCCTACGTTTCCGCATTAACAGCTTCATCCTCAAAGGCAAATTAAAGCAATTCACCGATCAAGGCGACATCCCTCCAAAGAAGACTCAAGCAGAGTCATCCAAAATACACAAAGAAGGTCCTTCCACAAGGACAAGCCAAGACGATGCTGACATCTGTCACAAAGAGGGACGGAAAAAACCTGCTAGTGACGACGACGTCCCAATCACGGGATTGACAACAAGAACCTTGAAGGCAATAATTGAAAAAGAGATACACGTTTCCTGGGAAAAGAGACAACCGCGACAAAAGAGGCCGTTCCAGTCAGATGCCCAAAGGCTCAAAGATACCAATCTCGCCATATGTGTTCCTTTGAACACACCGTTGTCTGTCATCCTGAAAGAAATGAAGGAGACCAAGCTGTGGAAAAAACCCTTTAAATTCCGCAATGGCCCATTGGGAAAAGATGAAAGCAAATGGTGCGAGAATCACGAAGTATATGGTCATGAGACAGACAGTTGTGTCAGCTTAAAATTTCATGTAAACAGCTTGATCTTAGAAGGAAAAATGATGAAGTATATCGACCATGGCAATAAGCATCAAAGGAAGCCTCGTGTGAAGTCTTCAGAAAAAGGCAAGGGAAAAGAAAAGGCGGATGATAATCCACCTATCGCCAAACGCCAGAAAAACAACGTCACTTATGGAACCAATTATGACGACTTGTACAATCTTTGGAGTATGAATGCAGAAGAAGCAAATCTCAAACTCCCAGAAAACAAACCTCACCGCCCACTTGAGTCAACGACTGCCTTCCTTGGCAAAGATGTTGAAGAACAACACAAGCAAAGTAAAACTTGGGGGCATGACATCAACTTTTATCCATCCCCAAAAGGGGAGATTGAAGAGCTCAACACGCTAGATGCATTGAGAAACTATGTGGCACGTGGCAGAATCAACTAGCCAACAAATCACCTATGAGGACGTCAAACACATCAGCAATCCCTTTATCTTCCTTATCTCCTTTTTCGCATATCTATTTTAAATATTTTAAATATTAAGTACAACTCATGCTTATTAGCCTCAGTAATTTTCAAAAGAAGTGATCAGTAGACGCTTTCTTGTAATCCGTTGTGCGAACTCTAAATATCTAATAAATGTTAAATCTACTTTCGTAGGTACATTATTATGACGCATATTACCTTGGAATAACGCCAAGTAACAACTACGCACATATTACTCGCGTCAACAACACAAAGTTCCAAGCATTTTATACGCGCAAGACTAAAAATCGTGTCGCAATAATAAACAAGGCGGGGGCATTACACAAGGACAGATCATGCACTATTAGAAGATGAAACAATATAAACAATCAGGAAACAACGATACAACTGCCAAGCGACTTGGGGGGCACCAAGCTGACAAGTGCTCGGCAATTCTACCTAACATATATACATGCCTATCATGATCTACACCTATCGTATCCGCACTCAGGGAAGTTTCCTACACAAACAAGGAATCCTTGTATCAGATTCCTTTACTTTAATTATTATATGCATAACTAAAAAGAAAATTTCATGACTTCATACTTTTGCAAACTTATAAAAATTGCGATTATCTGACAAATGTAACTCTGCTCGTAGGTACATGCTACACTACGATTACTACTCAGGAATAACGCCAAGTAGTAACCTATGCACAAAAATCTAGTTCAACAATACAAGCTAAGCATTGTGTTCAAGGAGGGATTTATGGTATACAACACCAACATATCTATCATCTACACCAACATGGAGTTTATTTCTCCATTCATAACATAGACGTCTATCTCAAGAAGATGCCGGCAACACAAAGCCATCAAGCTATGTGCACAATCAACTTATATGCCGCAATGACAACATGCAGATTATTTATCAAAACGACGACTATTCAGAGGCGTCAACTACAAGCAATATCTTGGATTAACACCAAGACCTACTATCAAAACGACGACTATTCAGAGGCGTCAACTACAAGCAATATCTTGGATTAACACCAAGACCTACTATCAAAACGACGACTATTCAAAAGGCGTCAACTACAAGCAATATCTTGGATTAACACCAAGGTCTACTATCAAAATAGCATGTTGAGGTATCCTCTTTTTTAAAAGACAAGCCCCATGTTTACTTCTATAAAATGACATGCTGTGACATCTCTGGTTAGAGGCAAATCCTCATGTTCATAGCCATTCCCTGGATTCAGAACAGGATGGGCATACGGGACTGATCACCCCATAAGTGGCGGAAGTTCTCTGGTTAGACAACGACCCCACACTATAACAAGTGTGAATTCCTGTTTAAAGGGTTCACTCTTTACGGCGAATGTCCTCTTGTTAGACGACAATCCCATATTACGAATTCCTGTTCAGGGTTTGCTTTATACGGCAAAAGTCCTCTGGTTAGATGACAATTCCGTACTACAGGTTTTCAAACCGTGTTGCATGGTTCCTGGACGCAGAAAGCATGCATCACAATTCATATTGTCAAAAAAGTGTTACATGGTCCCTGGACGCAGGAATCATGTATCACAAATATTTTACCAAATATTTTGTCAAATATTTTATCAAATATTTTATGTATCAAACAACTTTCCAAATTTTTTATCAATACGGTTTTTTGGGTGTATCACATTCAATGCCAAAATATTTTTTCAAATATTTTATCAGCAAGCTTTTTAGGGTTCACAAAATACTTCTTCAAAAACTAAAATGTTTTTGCGTATGCTTCCCCAACGCGGGTTGATACACGCTGGCAGGTGCGCACCCTGTTTAAAACTCATAAAATTTACAAGTCGAGTCTTGTACAACGTCGCCTTAGAGTGGAACTAAGAGACAGTATAAACTAGTATCTTGCTTAGCCAAGATAACACCTTTCAGATAGTAAAATGTTTCTACGTATGCTTCCCCAACGCGGGTTGATACACGCTGGCAGGTGCGCACCCTGTTTAAAACTCATAAAATTTACAAGTTGAGTCTTGTACAACGTCGCCTTAGAGTTGAACTAAGAGACGGTATAAACTAGTATCTTGCTTAGCCAAGATAACACCTTTCAAATACACTACTTGTTGAGAAATATTGCTATACGCAAAAATACTTGGCAGGTTGCAACACATATAGCGGCAAGCTATTCAGGAAAGAAGGGCAATATGCATAATGCATCATGCAAGCAATCAGGAGAGCATCTCAACTTATCAATCAAGAAGTGGCTATCGGTCACGACTGCGGGGACTATGTCTACGTTACTAGTCATCCACATTCAATAAACACAGTAAGTGATAACGGTATGAAATATTACTAACAAGTTATCATGCAAACTACTATGTATAAAGCAGGTTCAAACGACGTAGTTCAAAGCGAACAAGTCGTAAGCAACAACTAAGGAACAACTACAACAAGTGTCCAAGCATAGAAGCCGGGGGGCAAACAGACTCAGAAACAAGTTTAACATATCCAAAAGATGGCACAAATTAAAGAATGCCATCATCTCTGACAGAACTGGGCGGAACAGACAGAAGTTGCACATTAGTGTCACCACCGTCTTCTCCAAACAAAAACCTACAATGCGCAAGTCGCAACATCCTATGCTCTACCCATCTCGCCATGCCTTGGAATCTAACCAAGAGGGGCGATCACAACACTTAACGATGAGCGATATACAGTCGCAACTACGGACATCATGATCATCATCTAAGGATATATATCCTATCTTACAAGACCAAAACATATTGACAACATAGGTAACTCAAGGTATGAAATATTACTAACAAGTTATCACATGATTATTATTGAAAACAGGTCCAGGTGACGAAATATCATGCAAGCAAAGGCATGAACAAAGAATTATCAACATCAACCCATTCACAAAGGGCTCAACATGCTGAAGTAGACAGCCCGACAACAACCAAGAGTTAACATCATCTCTAAGGACTTATGGCAAAGAGTTCATAATGTCAACATCAAATGCAGTGTCGTCATCCACACAGAAGACACGACAAGAATGATTGTTTCAACATTCAGCACAACATAGCTCTTCAACATAAGGGCGACAATCAGCAATCAACAAATACTTACCTCAGTAGGAGTAACGCTCCTCCTTGGGCCGGTCCCTCGACCGGGGGGCAGAAGACACCACTGCACAACCCTCAACTCTATTTCCTTTATCACAAGAAGGAATTAGCACGGTCATGCTCGGCATAAAGAACTAAGAATCGCTCGAGGAACGCGCCCCTGCGTCGGATCTTTCGAAGATTATGCTAAAAACAGAAGCTGCAGCCAGCGATAACTTAGAAAATTAACAAGTTCAAAGAAGATACAATGAGACGTCTTACTCACAAGCCTTTTACCGTGACCGTGCCCGAAGACTCCAGAGTAGCGGGGGCACTTGTATGAACATTCCTCTCAACAAATGGATTTCTATACACATCAGCTATTCGCAAAGACAAGCTTTTTCCCATCAAGATGGAGATAGTGGACTTACTCATGGTAACAACCGTGGGAAGACTAATTCTGACAAGAGGACAGCAAGATCTGATATCCTGGAAAATGCTATCAACAATCCAGTCAGTGCGTAAACACGCACCAACACTTATTCAAGCACTTATGCAACAGACGCTCCATGTGAGACAACCACGTACGTACAAGACTTATTAGTCTTTGTGCAACAAGTAACAAGCATCACGCAAGGGGGGCAACCTCTTCAACACATTAACCTTGCATGACGACATCGAGCTCATACTCACAGCATACAAGATTACAATGGTGGAATACTTTCTAAGTACTTTGCTCAGGATGACAGTCAGCATATTGCAAACTGTCAACATACAACCACGTGTCAACGTATTATCAGGAGTTGGCATATAACCTGTGTTCGCATCAAGCATACGGATACAGCATACGTAGCCAGGGATGGTGAAAAGATTCTAAGTGCGGGGGCCAATACGCACACACAATGTATGTACATACATGTCGACAAGGATGCATGTCGACAAGGAGAAAAATATTTTCTAAGTGTTTCCATGTACGTACATACATGTCGACAAGGATGCATGTCGACAAGGAGGAAAATATCTTCTAAGTGTTTCCATGTACGTACATACATGTCGACAAGGATGCATGTCGACAAGGAGAAAAATATTTTCTTAGTGTTTCCATGTATGTACATACATGTCGACAAGGATGCATGTCGACAAGGAGAAAATATTTTCTAAGTGTTTCCATGTACGTACATACATGTCGACAAGGATGCATATCGACAAAGAGAAAATATTTTCTAAGTGTTTCCATGTACGTACATACATGTCGACAAAGATGGATTGCATACAGCGAGTAGCTATGCCTCCTAATCATACCTACGACGCTCATCGACAAAGCTCATACGACGACATCTATGGTAACAAGTATTAGATATCGCTTAAATATTTCCTAAGTGTTTTAGCATACTTGCAGGTGATGGATATACGCCCAATTTGAACCCGTTGACTTCCGAATCGTTGTATTTTTATCATACCATTAATGATTGTAAATCGAAACTTCAACCCGAACACTTCGCGAGAACACCAACGGCCCGGACGAGGCCGAGGCGCTCGTCCGGCCGAGGCGCTCGTCCGGCCGAGTCAAACTCACCTAGGTGAGGTTGGGTGGCCACACCCGACCTCCCCTAGGGGAGATCGGGTCAGCCGACCCGATCTCCCCTAGGGGAGATCGGGTGGACCAACCCGATCTCTCCTAGGAGAGATCGGGTCGGCCAACCCTATCCCCCCTAGGAGGGGTTGGGTGGCCTCACCCAACCCCTACCCTTGGGGGTCGGATTTCCCTTCCCCCCAAGGGCCCCGACACCATTCCTGGACTCCCATACTCGGTTTATTCCGCCTACCTTCTCCGTATCCTAAGGTCTTAATTACGTGTTTAAAGGTTAATTAACTGTGTTTAAAGGTTAATTAACTGTGTTTAAAGGTTAACGATGTCATTAAGCCACCTTAATGACACCGTTGCCTATAAATACCCCACCTCCACTATTCATTGGATCATCTTGGCAAGTTGTATAATTTTGCTCTGACATCTCTCTAGCTTTATCTCTCTAAAACCGCACTGACTTAGGCATCAGAGAGGGTTCATCAGGCACCACCCCCCCTCTGTGCCTGGTATTGCCCCTCTTGCAGGGCGAGAGGAGAAGAGAAGCTAAGGACGGAAGGACACAAGCTAGGACAGCACAACCCGAGAGCACCGAATCCGCAAACATCTCCAGTGAGGAACGAGACTTGAGTCGACCGCCCGTTGACCCTAGACTCGGAACCTAAAACTTGGCGCCGTCTGTGGGCTTCGGACAGAAAGCCTGGCTATAACAAGAGCAATGACGAACAGCAGGGTGTCTAGGCACCACCGCCCACCAGGGGGCAACAGGCAAAGGAGAGAGCCTATACCCCCAGGAAGGCAGCCTAATCCAGGGAAACTGCCAATGCAACCAGAACCACAAGGAACCCCACAGCCTCCTCAACACAACAACCAGGAGGGAGGACCCTCACGCCCAGCTGGGGCTGAGTCCTCCACAGCGTCAACCCTTCTGGCTAGAAGGCCACAGAGAGAAAGGGAGCAACAGGGAGTGCCATCCCAACACACGGCACCCCCTGAGGGATATTATTATGAGGCGCAACCCCAAGGGTACCCGTATGGGATGCCGGCCCAAAGGAATGGCAACCGCGCCTACACAACATACGCAAGGCCGGCATACACCCAAGGGACACATACATAAGCTCATGAGGAGGAACAGATCCCAACGGAAGAGCACCACTCGCACCCTCGAGCAGGGCAGCGAGAGGAGCAAAGAAGAAATTACCAAGAGCCACCCCCAGAGGGAAGGCAACAATTCGTGCCTCCTAGGAAACAGCAGAACACCAGGGCTTACACCCCACTGGGGGAGGACAGACAAGCAAGACCTCCAAGGAGGCAAGAATTTTATGAAGCACCCCAGCAGGGATACCAAGGGTACACCTACAGTCCATACCAGCATGGACAAGGGATCCCAGTAAGCCCAGTCTACAACTATGGTGGATATCAGAGGGATTACACTCCGGCGCCGGTGATGATCACCCCGGAAGAGATAGAGGCCATGATAACCCGGAAAATGAAAGAGTCAAACAAACAGAGCCTGCATTGTCTAAGTGACAAAACGAACCACCCTTTCACGAGAGAATTGGAGATGAACAGGGTACCAGACTCCCTGCACACAGTGCAAATTGCAAAATACAATGGCAAGGGAGACCCCCTAGAACATATTCAACAGCATGAGGCCTCTCTATTTGGGAGGACTACTGACGAAAGATACAAGGCACTCCTGTTCCCAAACACCCTATCAGGGGTGGCCTCACACTGGTTCTTTAGCCTACCCTCTGAGAGCATCCACTCATGGGAGCAGTTAAAGGCAAAATTTCTGCAGAGATATCTAGGGGAGAGGAAACTCCTCAAGGGAACAGGCTCCATCGATGATGTGAAACAAGAATATGATGAATCCCTGGCCAGTTACTACACTAGGTTCAATCAAAATATCGCAGACATCCAGGGCGACATCACTGAGGGTGAGATAATACGAGCCTTCATCAGAAACCTAGGCCGCTTCGGGTCCACACTGGCAGAAAAGATGGCCAAAAAGCCAGCGAGCACCTTAGAGGAGCTTGCAGGAAGAGTAAAAACTCATATAGACCTGGAGAGGCACATGGCAAGTAAGAAAGCCAAGATCCAAGCAGCCAAGGAAGATAATGCAAAGCCGAACAAAGGAAAGCCACCCCAGGCACCTCAGCACGCAAGGCAGCAGGAATGGCGTCCGCCCCAGCAAAGAAACCAAATGTGCGAACCACTAAAGGCCAGGGAAATAAATGTCATCAAGTTCGTCCCATTGAACGCCACTCCAGCTACTGCCCTCAGAGAGATGCGGAATCAGAAACTCTGGTCACCCCCTGCAAGATGGAGAGCCCCAATGGTGGGGAATCACAAGGACAAATGGTGTGACAACCATGAAGCATACGGGCACGAAACGAATGAATGCTTCAGCCTAAAGCTAAGCATAAACAACATCATCCAAAGGGGAGAACTAAAGCAGTTCGTGGATCATGGGGGCAACAGCATGCAGTTAGGGCCATCACACAGAGACAAGGGAAAAAGCCAAGTAGACTACAACCCTCCACCCAACAAGAGAGGGACCATAAACATGATACACAGAGGAGTAGCGTCAGGTGGCCCAACTGCTAATGCAAGGGAGGTTTACGCTTCCAAATTGAGTTCAGTGCCAAGGTGGAGGAAAAGGCCAAGAGAAGGAGAAGAAGTGAAGATCGAATTCTCAGAAAAGGACAAGAGCCACATCGTCTTCCCACATGACGATGCTCTAGTCATCACAATAGACATTGATAATTTTGATGTAAAGCGAATATTGGTGGATGGGGGCAGCTCGGCTGACCTCCTAAGCTTGAGAGTCCTAGAAGAAATAGGGAAAACCAAGGCAGACATCAAACCAGTCAACTTCCCTCTAGTTGGCTTCTCAGGGGCAAAAAGCTACTCCCTGGGAATGATAACCCTGCCGGTGACCATGGGCCAAGGATGGACACAGCTGAAGGTGAATGTTAACTTCTTGGTGGTTGAAAGCCTGGGAGCCTACAATGGGATCCTAGGAAGGACAACCATAAACCCATACGAAATCGTACCATCCACCGTACACCAGAAGTTGAAGTACATCACTGAGAATGGAGTCGGAGAAGTCCTGGGTGATCAACGCACTGCAAGGCAGTGCTACGTCAACTCCATGAGACGTGGATCACACGGGACAGACACAGTGGCAGTGGTCATGGTAGGAGCCAATCAAGATAGAAAGAAGAGGGGAAGGAGACAAAGGCAAGGAAAGATGAAGAATGGAGTTGCACTCCGTTTGAGCAGACAGTTTTTTCAAACAGTGACTAAGAGGAGACACATGAGCAAGGCTGTGAAGGTGACAGCCATACCTTGGCAGCCAGAAACCATAGAGGGGAAAAGAACAAGGGACTCCATCATAAGAGGCTTCCGTTACATCGATGACATCAAGCAAATGCCGCAGGAGCCAATATCAAGCTACTTCCAGAGATTCTCTAGTTATGGTGCCAATATGGACATCACAAGAGGAGAAGCCGTCAAAGCATTCATTAGAAACATGCATCCAAACACATTTGAGGCCTATGGAGGGCTTTATGAGATGATCATGATGAGCACGATGAGAGAGCTCAAGGAAAAGCTGGACAAGGCGTTTGCAGAGGAGATGGAGCAACTGGACGAAGTCCCGGAGAAAGAAAGGGAGACCGATACACTGGAAGGAGGTGTAAACTTCACATTCACACCCCTTACAGTGAGCATAGAAGAAATTTTTCAGAAGTACCTCAAGGAGGAGCTACCCACATGCAGGGAGGAGGGCAAGGCCTTCCTAGGAAGAGATGCACAGGGATGGTGTGAATACCATGGGACCTGGGGGCATCAAACTAACAACTGCATGGTGCTGAAGATAGAAGCGGAAGAAATGATTTATGAGGGAGGCCTAAAGGAGTACGTGGCAACGGACAAAATCAACACCCCATATCCTTAGTTTCATATCTAGTACTTCGTTTTTTCATGCATTCTAAGTTTTCCAAAAACAACTTTTGAGAAGGAGAACTCAAGGAGTTACTCCAACTCTACACTACCTTTGATTTCCTCCAAAGGATGTCTTGATGCACCCAAGGCATCCCATGTGTACAAAAACATGAATGCTCCTAAGGGAGTAGAAGTTACTCAAAAAGTATTTTCCAGTGAATGTGGTGATACAATCATGAAGTTATCCTTACACAGATATGACTTCAAGTCAACAACAGATTCGACGCCCCCAAGAGCGTATCTTGAGAGTAGTTCTAAAACTACGAACCCTGTGCCCTCCGGGAGCCTATCCCGCGAACAGATTCGACGCCCCCAAGAGCGTATCTTGAGAGTAGTTTTTATACTACGATTTTCGACGCCCCCAAGAGCGTATCTTGAGAGTAGTGTTCATACTACGACCTTCGACGCCCCCAAGAGCGTATCTTGAGAGTAGTTTCTACACTACGACCTTCGACGCACCAAGAGCGTATCTTGAGAGTGGTTTCCAAAAACTACGAATCTCGACGCCCCCAGGAGCGTATCTTGAGAGTAGTGTTCATACTACGACCTTCGACGCCCCCAAGAGCGTATCTTGAGAGTAGTTTCTACACTACGACCTTCGACGCACCAAGAGCGTATCTTGAGAGTGGTTTCCAAAAACTACGAATTTCGACGCCCCCAGGAGCGTATCTTGAGGTAGATTTGCAACCTACCAGATTCGACGCCCCCAAGAGCGTATCTTGAGGTAGAAAAAACACTACCAGATTCGACGCCCCCAAGAGCGTATCTTGAGGTAGATTTCAAACTACCAGCTTCGACGCCCACCAGGAGCGTATCTTTGGTCTAACCTGAGCCCTCCGGGAGCCTATCCTGTGAAACGTTAAGTGCCCTCCGAGAGCCTGTCTCGTGAACAGTTTTCGACGCCAACCAGGAGCGTATCTTTGGTCTAACCTGAGCCCTCCGGGAGCCTATCCTGTGAAACGTTAAGTGCCCTCCGAGAGCCTGTCTCGTGAACAGTTTTCGACGCCAACAAGGAGCGTATCTTTGGTCTAACTTGTGCCCTCCGGGAGCCTATCCTGTGAAACGTTAAGTGCCCTCCGAGAGCCTGTCTCGTGATCAGATTCGACGCCCACCAAGAGCGTATCTTTGGTCTAACAGTACCATACATACCATTCAAAGGGTATCAGAAGAGATCATGACACCATACTAAGATGGATCCCATGAGAAGGTAATTTCAAAGTAAAGTGATATGAAGTACACATAATGTTTTTTCTTGATGAAATAGCAGGTATGGCATGAAGGAAAACACAATAGAAGGATAAGTAAAGGAAACACACCAAAGGAAAAGTCCATGATCAAAGGGGTATATACAAAGGCATGCGAAGTACCCATCAAAAGGCAAATGAACCACATTGCCAACAACACAATACGAGAAAGGAAAGCAACACAATCCAACAACAATCCCAAAAGATACTCAACCAATCAAAGGGGAGAAAGAGAATGGTCATATATACAAAGATAAAGTGATGTCAGTACATCAACCAGAGCCCTCTGGGGAGTCCCCCTCACCCCCAGAGGCCGAACCACCAACAGAGATAGAGGAAGTGGAGGATGAGTCAGAAGTGTCAATATCCACAGGTGTAGCATCCACCTGTGCAGGGGCAGGCTCGTCTGCAACAGCGGCCTGACCCCTAAGGACAGCCATGTAACCAGTAGCGTACGGTCCAAAATCGCCAAGATCGCCAACCGGAAACTGAGGATCAATGCGAAAAATATGATCAACGAGATACTCACCAAACTGGTTCATCTCCTGAGTGAGCCGCACACTGTAGTCAGCAGTAAAGGCAGAGGAGGCCTTGTACTCAGACACTGCAACAACCCTCTCCTCTGCCCGGCACCTAGCCTCCAACTTCCGCAACTCCTCAGAATGGAGTGAAGATGCAACCTCAGCCTCCCGGCGTAAACTACCTACGGTAGTCTCAAGTAAGGACAATTACTCCCTGAGCTCCTGCATCCTCAGATCAGATAAGCGCGCCTTCTCAGCAGCAGTGGCGAGGTCCGCCTTCAAAGAGACCTGGCTGTCCTCAAGGGTCTTCTTCTCGTCAGATAGCTCGAGCACGAGTGATGACATGTTCACCATGTCAGACATACCCTGATAATTTAAACAAGGGATAAGTAACCGAAAGACCAACAACATAAAAGTATAAAGAAGAAAGCAAGGAACAACTCACAGGTGCATAACGATAGAGTACACCCTGAACGAAGCGCCGAGTCTCCCCAGGAGACTTGGGCTGAGCAGCACGATCGCCATGAGGGATGGCACCGCGAAGTACACGGATGCCAACCTCAGGAGTCCGCAAAGAGGAGCCGCTATCAAGGTGGAACTCCTTCAAACCAGCGAAGGGAGTCCACTCGGACCCAACGACATCCTCGTCAGTAAGACGTGCGAAGTCCTTCCGACTCAAAGCCGGAGGCCCACCTATACAAACGAAGCAAGTCAAAGGAAAATATAAACATAGAAGAATCAGTAACAAGGTAGAGATCGAACCTGATGACCGCGCCCTCGGCTGGGGGGCAGGGGAACCATGACCAACAGGTCGCTTCCCTTTGTCAGTCAGGGAAGGCACCTCTTCGACCACCATCTCCTTATCGCGAGACAGGGTCGGGGGACGAACAACAGGTGAAGGAGGATCCACAGCTTTCTTCCTCTTGACAGCCGAGGCCCCGGCCTCAGAGTCAGATCTCCGCGACTTGGACTTGGAAGGTCCAGAGTCTTTGCCTACGGAGACAACCCTCTCGGTCACCAAGGGAGAGCACCCTAGCAATGTAAGAAAAACAAGATAAGGAAAACACAAAGTATACCATAAAGAAGCAAACAGGAGGAAGCATACCAGAGGCCCCAGCCTTCTTCCCAAGCATGGGGGATTTCTTTAGAGTAGAGCTAGAAGGAGCCTTCCTCTTGCTCAGGTCGACCGGTGCTCCCTGCACGTTATAGGTTTTTCCGTGAAACCAACCTACAAAGGAAGAGCAGAAAGTAAATAAAGATGAGAAGACTAAGTAACATACCGAACCCCCGGAGTCAGGAGTCAGACTGATCCCGGCCTCGTAAAGATCCGTCTCAGTCACTAAGGACACGGGGCAGTATGATCGAGTCCTGTTGCTCTCATGAATGATCTTCATAGTCTCTAAATCAATAGAAGAGAACTCCCCGAAAGCAGGCCAACCATCCGACCGATCCTCATTCAAGACCGACCAAGTGACGTATCGATCCGTGATGAAGAAATAATGCTTGGCCCAGTGACTGGCCGAGTGTCACTCCGGGCCACGAAGCGAAGAGAGGTATCCCACTCGACCCCACTCAACCCGAAGTCAGCAAATCGGGAATCCTTGAAGGTCGGATGGCGAGTTACGAAACTCGCAAAGCCCACCTTCTTCTGGTATTGGAACCGGTAGAAGCATCGGAACAGAACTAGGGAGTACTTCCAGGAGTACCAGTGGCACAACACCCGAAAGCCCACCCAGACACGGAGGGCACTAGGAGCAAGGTTCACATGAGAAATCCTGAAGAACCTGCTCAACTCTACGAGGTCATCGCAGTAAGGCAACCTCAACCCAAATCGAATCTGGGAGGGGTAAACGACGACCTTCCCCCTAGGAGGCTCCGTCACCGTCTCGCGGGTATTCCCCAAGGAAGGGAGGAAAGGATATAGAGGCTCATCTAAGGGACAGATATCTCCTAAGGTAACGTGCTCATTGTAATCAGACCTAGTTAGGTGGTTCTCCGACAGAGCAGCAAGACCTAAGGCAAAGGTAGCAGGAAATCCCAAAGTTCGAATAAAGTTTCGACTAACACCCCAGCTTAGATCGCAACACTAAGCTAATGATAGGAAAGGAAGTAATGCGACAAAGAGAAGAGAAAGGGAACTCACTCATCCTTCGGAGGATGTAACGCCTCTGTAGAGTCTGTGTGCGGGGACACCACCAGGAATACAGTACCTGCCACGACATGACAAATATCAAGACAAGAAAATTTCCGAAAAACCGGGAGTACTCCGACACTCGACCGACGACAACAACCAAAGATTCGAAGACACCCAACAAAGATAACAAACATGAGCCAAGGACACCACGACAACCAAATCGAAAAATTTTGTCCGAACCTAAAGTCGGTTTCGGGCAAAATTACTATTACGCCCTCCAACGGAAATCAACGCACAAATAGCGACTCAACATCAAATTCAAAACGGGGATAGCTTAATCAGACAAGAAACTATCTCCGGACGACCGGCCAAATTTTTTCCAAATCCACAACTATCTACGGCTATCCACGGCAATCCCACAAGCAATCAAGTATCGGCAATCAAGTATCGGCAATTCAAAAATCAACAATTTACGCGGTAACGGAAAGGAAAAGAGTGGACCTTAGGAAAACCCGACCCGATGTGATAAACGGGTCCGGAATTCGAACTTCGAAGTTGGCCGGAATCAGCCCCTTACCGGAGCCCCAATTCTGTCGTCGCCGGAGTTGATCTCAGCCGTCCCTCCGTCGCCGGAAGCCGCCCTAGGTCACGCCGGAGCTGCTTCGCCTCGCTGTCGACAGCCCTTGCCGGACCTGGCGCTGTCATCATCGGGGACAGACTCGCCGGCGACTGCCGTCCCTGCCTTGGTCCACGCCGCCTCAAGCCGTCGGACCACCCCGCCTCTGCCGTGCTGCCGGGAGCCGCTGTCGTCGACCTAGCTCCCTGTCGCGCCGGTGGTTCCCCCTCTCCTGTGCCGGTCGGAATTTCTGGTCCACCACCAGAATTTTGGCCGGCCCTCCTCCTTGGGTGTGCTCCAAATCCTTTCTTGCTCTCCAAGGGTAAGAAAAGAGGGAAAAGGATGGCTATGGTGACTAACTAAGGTATTTTCTTAACTCTCCTATATATTTGAAAGATGGTAGGGTTTTTTAAAGAGTTTTAATCACCACCCTACATTTATTTTTTTAAAGAGTTTTAATCACTTTCACCCCCTTTAACTATGGCTAAGTATACCTCCATACTTAGGAAAACTGTCAAGTTAGGCTTATTCTTGAGCATCCCGTACTTAGAAAAAATTTTAGGCCAAAATTAAATTTTTCTTCACTTAGGCAAAATCCCGGCATGAAATTGAAGCACAAGTCACTTAGTTGCACTCATATTGCATTCCTATGCGAGCATGTATTTTTTGAGTATACGCCTGTAGCAAAGATAGATTTATTACTCCCACCTCAGACGGACGCGTGCTTAGGCACACGTCCGTGCTACTCTGACGTTTACAATTCCTCTATCTCATAAGGCAGGGGGCAGAGTCAGAGGTACGCATCCATGGGTAAGTAAGCATTCAGACGAAAGGTAAAACCCCGGTTTCAAATTGCGCGTGTCATACCATCCTAAAATAGAGTCAACCAAGGGTTAGGCCATTGGTTGACTCGGGGGCATGTGATGGATATACGCCCAATTTGAACCCGTTGACTTCCGAATCGTTGTATTTTTATCATCCCATTAATGATTGTAAATCGAAACTTCAACCCGAACACTTCGCGAGAACACCAACGGCCCGGACGAGGCCGAGGCGCTCGTCCGGCCGAGTCAAACTCACCTAGGTGAGGTTGGGTGGCCACACCCGACCTCCCCTAGGGGAGATCGGGTGGACCAACCCGATCTCTCCTAGGAGAGATCGGGTCCACCAACCCGATCTCTCCTAGGAGAGATCGGGTCGGCCAACCCGATCTCCCCTAGGGGGGATAGGGTTGGCCAACCCTATCCCCCCTAGGAGGGGTTGGGTGGCCTCACCCAACCCCTACCCTTGGGGGTCGGATTTCCCTTCCCCCCAAGGGCCTCGACACCATTCCTGGACTCCCATACTCGGTTTATTCCGCCTACCTTCTCCGTATCCTAAGGTCTTAATTACGTGTTTAAAGGTTAATTAACTGTGTTTAAAGGTTAACGATGTCATTAAGCCACCTTAATGACACCGTTGCCTATAAATACCCCACCTCCACTATTCATTGGATCATCTTGGCAAGTTGTATAATTTTGCTCTGACATCTCTCTAGCTTTATCTCTCTAAAACCGCACTGACTTAGGCATCAGAGAGGGTTCATCAGGCACCACCCCCCCCCCCCCCCTCTGTGCCTGGTATTGCCCCTCTTGCAGGGCGAGAGGAGAAGAGAAGCTAAGGACGGAAGGACACAAGCTAGGACAGCACAACCCGAGAGCACCGAATCCGCAAACATCTCCAGTGAGGAACGAGACTTGAGTCGACCGCCCGTTGACCCTAGACTCGGAACCTAACAGCAGGCAATGCACAACAGTTTATAACTGACGCTCAACCATTAGCGCCAACGCGCATAGCAAAGTCAACGCGCATAGCAAAGTCAACGCGCATAGCAAAAGTCAACGCGCGTAGCAAAAGTCAACGCGCATAGCCAAAGTCAACGCGCGTAGCAAAAGTCAACGCGCATAGCAAAAGTCAACGCGCATAGCAAAAGTCAACGCGCATAGCAAAAGTCAACGCGCATAGCCAAAGTCAACGCGCGTAGCAAAAGTCAACGCGCATAGCCAAAGTCAACGCGCATATCAAAGTTGGTACGTGCAGAAAAAAGGACCAACATCTCAAGAAGCTATCATGCAAGCGATGTGGCTAATATGACGAACCACGAAGAGCAAATACGCAACACTTAAGGAAATATATTTCTCTAAGACATCAAAGCAACAAACGACTACTTTCAAGAGACTCCTTGATGATAAGGATCAAAGGAGTAATGCACCTACAATTACTTACGGAAATAAAGTCACTCGGTCGGAAAATCAAAGGACGGACGAAATCAAGACCCCAACGTCCAACCAATAATCAAAACCGGAAGGTTAGCGTCAAGCTCAAATTGGACACGTATCCTAACTTAAAATAGAGTCAAGAAAGGTTTTTAACCGTTACTTGACTCGGGGGCAAGTGATGGATATGTGCCCAATTCGAGTTCGTATTTATATTTCGGGCATCCTAAACACGTCAAAATTACATCTCAGCTCGGAAAAAGTCTCCCAAAGGGTCAAAACGGTCCGGAAGTGCGTTACGCGCGTCCGGACCGGACCTCTGGATTGCGTTTGCAACCCGGACCTCCGGTTTGCAGCAACCCGGACCTCGCCGAATTGCCCAAATTCGACGAGGTCCGGATTGCATTGCGGGTATCGTGCGCTTACCGTTTCCGCGATTACCGTTACGTGTAGAGAAGTCAAGTTCGCGCATTGCCAATATGGATGACGGTTACCGCTTGTTTTTGAATCGTCATCAAACCGCTTTAAAACCGGGTCCGGTCCCAAGGAAGCCTATAAATAGGAGGCCTTGGCCACCCATTTTCACACATCCTCTCATTTGCCTAACTTTGGTATTTTGAGCTCTGACTTCTCTCTAGAAATATTTTCTCTCTCTAGAATTACTCTTTTAGCCCTATAGTGACTTAAACTTCGGAGAGGGCTCCGCTAGCACCACCCCCCCTCTCCGTGCTAGCACTGGTCCTTTGTGCAGGAATCGACGCCCGAGCTCGTGCACAGAACACCGCCTTCTGAGACTCAGACACCCCCTGAGACACAACCGCGCTTTGAGACACAGACTTTTCCGGGACTCAACCGAACACTCGTTAGTGGCACAAACCTCTTTCAGACGAAGGGTTACAGCCCGAAAACCCGCTCAACCATACGAACAGACGCGTCCCCACGACCCAGTTCATCCAGGACGCAACAGCGAAGATCAAGTCGCGTTTGACGTGACTAAGTGATTGTTTTGTGTAACCAGGTTTATCCCCTGGTTCTTAGCCAATCTTGATATGGTAGAGGTCCCCCTCACCTTCAAGAAGACCGTGCCTGTGTGACGAGGTAAGGCCCACATTCGACATAGTTTGGGCAGAAGACTTTTACGTCCTCCTACGACTTAGTTTATAGACCGTAAAATCCGATGTTATTAATCATTATGACGTCGATAAATCATGAATTCAATTTGCAATTCTTTTATTTAATAAAAATTTAACTTTCAATTAATCAAAATGTTGTCAATGATGCAAGCCACTTGCTAAGCCTTACGCAATCCAAGCAATTTACATGCTTTTCAAAATCTCTATGCGTAATGGCTTAGTTAATGGGTCCACCACCATTTAGTTTGCAGACAAGTATTTATAAAGTGACTACATCATCTTCCACTATAGATTTAGCCTGACTATATTTTTCATCAACGCGTTTAGTCTCATTATGGTACTTTGGATTCTTTAATTGCCGCAACTGCTGCCTGACTGTCAGAGTATACCACAACGGGCTCACTCCCGTCTTTGACACCAAGCAGCACAGTAAGAACCCATTTTCAGCCAAAATATTCCTTGTGCATTGTTGGAGAGAGCAACGAATTCCGATTCCATCGTAGACGGCGCGGCACATAATTTCTTCTTGCTCGTCCATAAAATGGCGGCATCCGCAAGGAGGAAGACCCCTCCTTTGGTTGACTTACGATCATCTAGATCGCCACCATTGTCGGCGTCACTGAATGCGGTCAATTCTAGTTTCCAGCTCTCATTGCACAGTCTGTAGTCGGCAGTACCTTTTAGAATGGTTAGCATTACAGTCTTTTAAATGTTGATTTCAAGGATCTGATTGGAAACTTGCTATTAGGCCCACTGCGTAACAGACGTCTAGACAAGTGCATTACATGGCGTCTTTTAGACCACCGACCATGCTTTATTTAATTTGCACTTCACATATGATTAAGCTTTTACCTGGTTCTTCAGGTTTTCGCGTTTTGACAACGCGCACCCAAATACTTCCGGCGTCTTCACGGTTAAGATGACGTACTTAGACCCGAAGGTCTTTGTTATACGCAGGGATCCTTATAAAGGTTCACGAATCCGTTTCCAACTATTTCCTCATGGAACTTGCGATACTATTTCCGAGAAGATAGTTTGAGACCGTAGATAGATCTTTGGAGTTTTCAAACTTTACGTTCGTTGCCAGGAGTAATGAAACCCTCCAGCTGCTCCATGTAGATCTCTTTCTCCAGGTTTCCGAGGAGGAACACGGTCTTTAACATACATTCGGTGCAACTCGAAATCGAGGCATGCACCTAGGCATATGATGGCCATGATTACGGTTTAACGCGCAGTCGGGTAGTATGTTTCGTCAAAGTACACTCCGTGAAGTTAGGTTTATCATTTCACAATAAGTCGTGTTATATACCGACCGACCACCTTTCCATCAGTTAGTGAGTCTCTTTTAGAACTCACTTGCTCCCTGTGTCCCTGTGGTTAATAGGCAAATCAACCGAAGACTATAATGGCTTTCATTCAGGCGATTTCCTCCTTAATTGTTTTCCTCCATTCCTTCGCTTGAGGCCCTTCCATCGCTTGCTCAACCGTTACCGGTTTGTCAACAGACGTTAGAGTGATTTACTCATCCCTCTCGATAGGATACTTTTTGGGAGAAGTACGTTGCCTTAGAGTCCGTCTAGGCTCGTTAATCCCATCTTGAGTCTGATCTTTACTCCCACTCGGAATAATGCTTCTTATTGGAGCATCACTCCCACTGGGAATAATGGAAGTGCTGGCACCTTGATCTACAACTCTCCTTGAACGACCTCTCAGTCCCGGGATTCTACCTCCGAGATTAATTCCTTGATCATTAGGACCTGGAACCAAGTTGGTCGATCCACTCCCACAGGGAACGGTTGTTAGTTGTGTCGTTATTGTATTTTCATCCATCGGTTCAGCAATGTGATTGTCAGGTTCGACTTGATTCGCACTCGCAGCATTAGTGATAATTTGTGTGTGTGGGGGAAGTAAGCCCTCCCACTGGATTTACTATGAAAATGTTTCCATCATCATTTACCAGGTCATTCACTTATGCTGTGACTCAAATCTCCCTCTCGAAGCAAGTAGGTCCTGAAAATCGCCGTAAAATCTCCCACTCAATCAAGACTTCGTCTGTTTTCCAAGCGTTGGAATTTCGTCCTCAAGGAGTGTAATGTTTCGTGTTCACGGTACCATTATTTCAAGCTAATTTAAACTTGTATTGTTCAAGAGTAGTCTGTAGTCTTTATCCAAATACTTGTTTAATGCACAAATTAATGTCGCATGATGATAATGTTTGAACCGTATCATTCTTTAGCTATATGGTAACGTGTTTATCCGATTTTATTGGAACATAGTATTACATTCATGTGACTCAACTGTTTTTCATCCCGCAGAAGAGTTTGTTGTTGAACTCTAACATTATGTAATTTTAAACTATGCTTTATTGAAGTGTGTTATCGATATGAATGCTTGCCAGACTTTTCGTTCAAGGCATATAGTAGGAGTTTCATTTTACTGACTTACTTTATTTCGTTTGTTAACTCATCTAGAGACTTATCCACCTCGTGGACCGTGCGTTGGGCTTTCGCCTTTAACAATAGTTGATACTATACTAGTTCGTAGTAGCTTGTAAAGCACACTTCTTACTGTTGTATAAGTAATCAATTGAGTTATCCCAAAGGATTACAAAAGAAAATTCAGCATTCCTTCATTAAAACACTTCATCATTAAATTCGTACTTTGAAACGATGTGTTCCGTGTCTCGAGGTACACGCGCGCGTGGCGCCTAAACCAGTTTTAACCCTGTAAGCATATGGTGATGGGCGTCGTAATTGGTAGCCAATAATATGTATAGTTTACCTAATGAACTTGGGTAAATGTCACATTAGGGTAATTGGGCTAGACCCAAATCCCAATTGACATGGGAGGCCCAAAATTGGGCCTCCCCAAATACATAGGCCGGCTGAAAGTTTATGGTGGGGTATGTTGGATCACGGTTGGAACTCCGACACGTTCTTGACGGAAGTCCGAACTCCTTCGCTCCAAGTAATCCTGCAAGAAGGGGATAGACCGGGCGGTGACCCAGAATCCCTCTCCGATGCTTAAATGAGTATCTCGATGTAGGCTAGCAAGTATCAGTATGTGAATGTTAATGTGTCAATCCTGAGGTAACTCTTTCCTTTATATAGGGGAGGGGTTACCCCAGTTACCTATTGCGATAACTGCTGGGGGCAGTTAGCCCACGTTCCGTTTATCTAGGCCACTTGCCCACGTTCCGTCTTTTCAGGCCACTTCCCTACTATGTTGATATTGGGCATGTTTCTCGGCCTTGTTCTCTGGTAGCAAGTCCCGACTGAAGTCGGGGACTCTAGAGTTATCTCCTTTGGTCACCGCTCGGGGCCCCACGTCATCGGGACAGGGCCAACATTCTCAGGGATTCAATATCGGGGCCTACTCAAAGACATATCATCGGGGCCTACTTAAAGGCATATCATCGGGGCCTACTTAAAGGCATATCATCGGGAGCGTTCAGCTCATATGTCGGGACCGACCTTGTCGGGTCCCCTCGTATTGGTCTTCTAAGTCTCTTTTGGGGCCCCGTGGGCCTACTTCGCCGTTTAGTCGTCGTTAATGGGCCTAACGGCTATATCGAAACCCATCATTTGCCCCCAAGACATGAGGGACTTACAGTTCGTCGTGTCTTCCAACTCCGGACCTCCCGATATTCCGAGGATAACCACCAAATCCAAAAGATTTCTCGATTACTCAACTATTAAATGCGATGGGTGATGAAGCGACGGCTTGGGTGCCCGTGCCTGCTTTTTCTGAAAAAGCGCTTTTTAGCCGTTTTGTCGCTAGCGCCTCAACGAAGCGTTTCATCTTCAACGGTCCGGATTGCAACGTCTCTTTGGCTACCCTCTCTCCTATAAAACCCCAAATCTTGGCACTTTTCAGTTCTCCTCCACGTTTCATCCTCTTGTGATTTCAAAAGCTCAGGCTCTCCTTTCTAATTTCTGATCAGCACTCCGGCAGCCAGGATCTCCGGCCATCAAGATCATCTTCTCTTCTCCGCTTCAACATGTCTGGTAAGATTTCTTCTCCGATTCTGAAGAAACTGTTAGCATAGTTTTTCTTTTGTCTCGATCAACTTACCCGGATTTTTCCAAGAATCAACTGTGCCTTTTCTTGCTCTGATCATTTTCCAGACGGTGAATCAAGTTCCGGGGGGAGAAAACCCTTCAAGTTCGATTATGCTTGTAATGAGATTTCGGAAACCGCCTACGATGCAGCTCTCCGGGAAGGATGTATTACTTCCACCTGGGAGCCTCGCTTCCCCTTTCCTCGCCCTCGTATCCCGGGTGACCCTGTGGTCACTTGTCCCCGGGAAGGGGAGATATTTTTCTCCACCGGGCAGGTATTGGCGGGGATCCGATTCCCTTTCTGTGGGGATATAGTTGAGATGTGTGAATATTACAAAACACATCCGACTACCCTTTCCCCCCACGCCATCCGAGTGTGGAACGCCTTCCGTGTTCTTTGCCTCCGCCAACAATGGA
The DNA here is from genome assembly GCA_036873135.1 of Clarkia xantiana subsp. parviflora. Taxonomy (NCBI): domain Eukaryota; kingdom Viridiplantae; phylum Streptophyta; class Magnoliopsida; order Myrtales; family Onagraceae; genus Clarkia; species Clarkia xantiana. Next base: position 4,527,881 of record JAPTYO010000012.1, read on the forward strand.
CCTATAGCCTCCGACTTTTCCGGACCTTCTATGGACTGAAGTGCAATGACGTCGGGGTCTGTGCCTTCTACCCGCGGATGCCTAAGTGGAGCAAGGCGCAGCTCTCCTGATGTAGCTGGACTGGTGACACCTGGAAGGTCGTCAAAGGTCGGGGGCTCATCACTGACTCGGGGCCCGACAACAGCGGCTGGAAGAAGAGTTACTTCTTCATTCGGAACAGCTCCATTCCGTGGCCCCAATGGGAGGTTGGGGCAGACCCTCCTCCTGCTTATCATACTTACTCCGAGGATGATTTTCAAATTCTCCACTGCATCCAGCTCTATCGATGGGGGGATTCCTTAGCTCCCCTCGATGCCAACTCCATCGGGGAGCGGGATCTGGTTCTGGCCGGGATCCAACTCCTTGATGTTGCCTCCGGGGGTCAACTCTTTGACGGCCCCTCCAATGTCGTTCCTTGGGTAATATCCTAATCGCATCTTTGTTTTCGTCTTTGCAGCTAAGAAGGTATCATTGCTGACCAATATCGTGCTTAAGCAGGCGGAGACTGATGCCGTCCAACGCCCCGCAAGGAAGAGGAAGTCCTCGAAGAGGGCCGCCTCCTCATCGGCACCTCCAACTTCGGAGCAGATCAAGCGGGCCCGGGTGGAGAAGATGGAGCAGATCTTCAACACCCAGACTCCCGAAGAAGGTAAGCAGCTCCGATTAGCAATCCGATTATACAGGAGGCGTATTCCCCAGGAGTTAATCCCCTCCGATAAGAGAGCCAGGATTGAAGGGATCAACCGCATCCTGCAAGGAGAAACTCCCCGCATTCTTAAAGCGGGTTATTACAATTATTACGGGAAGGACCAGTATCTCTCCTGTCGCGTCATTTGGTGTAAGGATCCCGATCAACTTCCTAATTATCTTTCTGAAGCTTCTCATCCTCTAGCTGCAGGTCAATCGGGAGCTGGAGCTTCAGCGGGGATACCACCCTCCGACGCCCGGGTCGGAGAGCTCTTCCTTTCACTTCCTGCCCCGAGAGGATCGGGGACTGGAGATGCCCCGACGGACGGTCAGTTCCGTCGGGTGGTGGACCTGGATGTTTCTCACTCTTCTGAGGAGGCGAGCGAGGGTCAGCCCCTGATTCTTCGCCGGGGGGGTGAGGCAGACCCCATTGGAGCCGACATCCAAAGGGCTGCCTCCATCTTCCCCGGCACAACAGCATTCGCCGGTCTTGAGCCTGACTCCTGAAGGGACGACGGGTTCTCACGGCGGCTCGGAGGCACGCACCTCCGACACTCAGGTCTTCATTCCCCCTCTCCCCTTAGACGGGAGTTTTTATCAGCTCTACACCCCCGACCAGGCGGGGTCTCCCTGGACCCCGATCGAGTCATTGCGGGAGGTCCCGCTGTGTCGGGACAATATATCACCGGAACTGGGTTTGCACCTGCTGGCAGGTTCAGTTCCGCCGTCTATGAAGCTTCCGCTCTCCTTGGCTCGAGAGGACATCCACACGGACATTCGCAACATGGCCGTTCGTCGTGTGGAGGTAAGGTTTCCTGTTTTTACACTTAGTATATAAGGCAAAATATTCTCGTGTACTGACCTCTTCCTTTCTTCTTCACAGGAAATGACGGACCAACACCGCTGTTTCGGGTACATCCTGGCCCTGGAGGAGGCCCTGGAGCAGGAGCGAGCCAAGGCGGCCCCCGAGGTCTTGGCTAAGCTTAAGGACGATCTAGCTGCCTCCGAATCGTCGAGGGGAAAGCTGGTTAAGGAGCAGGCCCCTCTTAACCAGAAGACTCGGGACCTCCTAAGGCAGGTCCACAACTTCGAGCGGTTGCTGAAGCAGGAGCGACAAAAGCTCCGGGAAGAGCAGCAGGGGCGCGCGGAGGATCGGGGCAGACTCACCCTCGAGAAGAAGGCCCTTGAGGATGCCAAGGCGGAACTGGAGGCTGAGAAAGTCCTTCTCGCCAATCGGTCTCAACAGATGGAGCGGGAACTCGCTGAGTTTCCCACCAAGCTGGCCGAGGCTGAGGCCAAGGGTCGGGAAGATTATCGGGGCTCTGAGGATTTCCAAGTGGACGTGGTGAAGTTCTGTACGGCGGAGGTGGAGACCACCTTGCACAATGCTGTCGAGGAGCTCCATCTGGAGTATGGCGGTACCATCGACTTCACCAAATCTCAGACTCTCGCCCCCTTCGCGGAGAGGTATTTCAACCTTTCCGAGGAGAGGGACGGGGCCAACACCCCCGAGGGGGCTGTGGGTGCTGAAGGAACGGTGGAGCCTCCAAGTGCAGACCTCCCGACAACTGATTCCCCGACCATCGACCCTTCACTGGCCGACCTCCAAGGGTCCGATCCTCCTGTGGCTAGTCTTCCAGGATCCGATCCTCCGATCGCGGAGCCTTCTTCCACGGACCTCGTGGACTCTGCTCCTCTCGATGCTGCCAAGGACCAAGCTTAATGCTTTATTTTTGAATCCTTGTAATTTCCTTCGTTTGTCGTGAACCTTTTAGGCCTTTATAATATCAATCCCTTTTGGTTCCGATTATCGCTGCACCACTTAAGGTGAATTAACCACGCCACTTAAGGCGATTCGATCATACCACTTAGAGTGATTTCGACGCGTCACTTAAGACATTTTACCCACACCACTTAAGGCGATTTAATCGTGCCACTTAAGGCAATCTATCCACACCACTTAAGGCGATTTAATCGTGCCACTTAAGGCAATTTATCTACACCACTTAAGGCGATTTAATCGTGCCACTTAAGGCGAAACCACGCCACTTAAGGAGATTCAATCGTGCCGCTTAAGGCGAAACCACGCCACTTAAGGCGAAACCACGCCACTTAAGGCGAAACCACGCCACTTAAGGCGATTTAACTACACCACTTAAGGTGATTTAATCGGAAGCAACCTCTTTATTCATTGATGGCTCAAAACCTGTTTATATCAAATCAAAACAATAAACAACTTGCACCACTAAAGGCGACTAATATCAGACATGACATTTCTTCAAGTGTTCACCATTGAAAGAATGCTTCAACACATTGCCATCGAGGTCTTCCAACTTATACGCATTTCGAGCTGGCATCCCCACGACCTTATAAGGTCCTTCCCATTTTGGTGACATCTTGTTGATCCGATCCAAAAGGGTAAATTCGTTCCGACGCCAGACCAGTTCCCAGACAAAAAACTCTCGAGACTTGACTCGTCGATTGTAATATCGGGTCGTTGCCAAGCTCATCCGAGCCTGGGCCCCCTTGGCATTCCGCCTCTTCTCTTCGACCAAGTCCAAGTCCAGACGCCTCATTTCATCATTTGACAGAGACTCATAATACCTCGTCTGATAGGAAGCCACGGCTATTTCAATGTGAGCAACTGCTTCCATGCCATAAACAAGGCCAAACGGAGTCTCCCCAGTCGATCGTTTGGGTGTTGTTCTAACAGCCCAAAGCACGTTTTCCAGTTCGTCCAGCCATTTGCCCTTCAAGGCGTGGACCCTCTTCTTCAGGCCATCCATCACGATCTTGTTGGCTGACTCCACCTGTCCATTGGTTTGAACATGATGGACAGAGGCTGTCCGATTCTCAATTTTCAATTCCTCTAGGTACTCCTTCCACTGGGCCCCGTTAAACAGAGGGCCGTTATCGCTGATCAATACCTTGGGGATCCCGTATAGGGATATGATATGGGTCTGAAGGAATTTGAGGATATGGTTCCCCGTTGTCTTGGCCAATGCTTTAGCCTCTATCCACTTTGAGAAATAATCAATAGCCACAATCAAATATCGGCACTGACCTTTTGCAACTGGAAGAGGTCCCACCAAATCGATTCCCCATTGCGCGAAGGGCCAAGCACTCTTGATGGACGTCAGATCGGCAGCTGGGGCCGCAATATTCGGGGCGTACCTCTGGCACGCGTCACAGGATCGGACTAGCATCGTTGCCTCCTTATTCATCGAGGGCCAGTAATAGCCCAGGTTTAGCACTTTCCTCACGATAGATCGGGCACCTTCATGACAAGCCAAGTACCCTTCGTGCACCTCCCTAAGGATCCGATCTGTGTCGGGCTCAGCCACACATTTCAAGTAGGGAGTTACATACCCCTTTTTATACAGCTGATTGTCCACCATCACATAATTGGGCGCGATTCGGCGTAATTTGCCAGCTGCCACTTCATCATCGGGGACTGCCCCCGTAGTCAGGTACGTGGCTATCGGGGTCATCCAAGTGGGCTCCTCCGATCCGATCTCAATGGCACATACCTCCGATTGATCGGTGGTTGACAGGATCACCTTCTCCAAGAAGTGCACCTTTCGACTTTCGTCGAGGGGTGCCCCCAAGGCGAACTTGCTCAGGGCATCTGCTTCCACATTATCCTCCCTCGGGATCGCCTCAATATCGAAGATCTTGAAACTCTCCTTCAAGGTTTGCACCTCCCGAAGGTACTTTTTCATCATCGGGCTCTTTGCTTCGTATCAGCATCGCGGCCAATCGGCCATTCAGCGGACCCGATTTTCACCTTCCTCTGAGGTCCATCAATCTCGACCTCCTTCAAATCCTCCATCGGGGCGGGACGCCCAAACTCCTCTCGGGGATCAGCATCAGTCTGGAAAACAGTCATAGCCTCCCGATTCCTCCTTCGAGTGGCATTGACATAGCACTTCCTGGAGGCCAGCTGATCGCCCTAGACCTCCCCGACTCCGTGGTCGGTTGGAAACTTCATCTTCTGATGGACAGTTGAGGCAATTGCTCCCAACGGGTTGATGGTTGTCCTCCCGATAATTGCATTGTAGGTCCCCGCAGACTCGACCACCATAAACTCCACGTTCCTCTTCTCCGATATCCAGCCACTACCTAACTCAACCGGTAAGGTAATCATCCCCACCGGGTAAGAGGTAGACCCAGAAAATCCGACCTTCGGGAAGTCCGCAGGCTTCAAGTCCTTCTTGGTTTTTCCCTTGGCCTCCAGTGCATCCATGAACAAAATATCGGAGGAGCTCCCTCCATCTATCAAGATTCGCTTCATCTCGTACCCATCCACGCTCAGGGTCACGACCAAAGCATCATCGTGCGGGGTCTCCACACCTATCAGGTCCTCCGCTGAGAAGGGGATCACCATCTCTTCCTTCGGAGTCCAAGTTCGGGCCCTCTTGCCCAGCACCACAGCAATGGGAATTCGAGAAGCATAGACCTCCCGAGATGCCGTGGTATCTCCTCCCGCAGCAAGTCCCCCATGAATCACGTTAATGGTCCGCCGCTTCTCCTTGCGGGCATTAGAAGACTCAGGCTTATCCTTCTTCGGGGATCGACCGCGGGATCGGGAACGGGACCGCGATCGGGACCGGGAACGGGATCGGCTCCGTCGCCCAGCCACAAATTCCTTGAGCTTTCCCTTCTGGATCAGCTTTTCAATCTCCTTCTTCAACTCCCGACAGTGGTTGGTGTCGTGACCGCTGGCACGGTGAAAACGACAATAACGATCGGTGCGGGCTCCCATGAACTCTCCATCCTTCTTCGGGGGGGGGGGGGGGGGGGTACCTGGCGATACCCAGTCGGTCCATCACCGCAAACACAGCACCCATGGAACAAATGAGAGGAGTGTAACGGTCCTCCCGTTTGTCCGACTTCGAGGGATGTTTGTCTTCCCTCCGATCGGGACGGCCTCGACCCCGACTATTCTCGGGTTTATCTTTCCTCCTTCGATCGTCCGAGGGCTTGAACGACTGCTTCCCCTTGTTCGATTTCGGAGGATCAAGGTCTCCGCAGCTATCTTCAACTCCCGTACGTTGATTTGTTGCTTCACTTTCTTCTGCAACGCCTCCATGTTCCACACAGCCTTCTCAGCCACAATGTGCATCAGGTCGGAACCATACGGTGCAGAAGGTACTGATGGTTTCTCCCTCTGACATCTCCTCATCAATTTCGGCCACGCTGGCAGTGTACCTCTGGTAATAGTGCGCCAGCGAATCATCGGGCCTCTGTACCACCTCAGCCAGGGACCTCGCGCTTTTCAAGAGACGCCGACGGCCCTGGTATTGCTGGATGAAACGATCATGCATCTGGGTCTAGGTAGAGATGCATCCTGGAGGAAGGCTAAAGAACCACGTCAGAGCCCTCTCACCTAGTGTGCCCGGGAACAGAACGCACACTATATCGTCATTCAGGGCTCTGCCTAGACAAGCCATGACATGCTTCTGGACGTGGCGAACTGGATCTCCCTCTCCATCATACTCCTTGATTGTCGGGATACCAAGTCCTGGCGGGGAAATGGTGTTCACCAATCGGGGGACAAAGGGATGAGTGGATCGATCCTTCAGCTCCGACATCATCTTCTTCTGGTCTCCCACACAGATGTTCACAATCTTCACGACCTGGTCGGGGGTGATAGGACCATTAAGAGGGATGGTCCTATGCTGCACCGGTCCAGGCCCATCAATCACGAACTGCTCCGACTGAGCGGGCTCCTTGCCCTTGTCCTGGTGCTCGGGTTGGGCCTCCTGCCCGTCTCGATTTTCTCTCGGCGGAGGTGGAGGCAACTCCTCCTCCTTCTTGGCGGCCTCCCTTCGGTCTAGGAGAGCCTCCATAGCCTCCAGGAATATTGGCATGGCATCCATCACAGCCTTTGCCAAGTCCGGCTTTGTAGGGGCATCCTGGTCCTTCCTCAGGATCTCTTCCCTGTCCTCCGACGAGTTTCAAACGGAATCCTCGCGATTGTCATGATGCCCCCCTGTTTGGGAACTAGCAGGGAGAGGATCGTTCCGATAAACACTGCGTTCCGGCAGCTCTGAATTCAGAGTTCCAGCAGGATGACGGGAACTGCCGAATTGTCCTTGTTTCTTCTTCTGCTTGCTAGCCATCGATTGGGTAGAAGCTATCTTTACTTTTTGTTACGTTCCCACATGGATTTTAACCATGTGGTCGTGGGTTCGATTCCCATAGACGGCGCCAATGTTGGATCACGGTTGGAACTCCGGCACGTTCTTGACGGAAGTCCGAACTCCTTCGCTCCAAGTAATCCTGCAAGAAGGGGATAGACCGGGCGATGACCCAGAATCCCTCTCCGATGCTTAAATGAGTATCTCGATGTAGGCTAGCAAGTATTAGTATGTGAATGTTAATGTGTCAATCCTGAGGTAACTCCTTCCTTTATATAGGGGAGGGGTTACCCCAGTTACCTGTTGCGATAACTGCTGGGGGCAGTTAGCCCACGTTCCGTTTATCTAGGCCACTTTCCCACGTTCCATCTTTTCAGACCACTTCCCCACTATGTTGATAGTGGGCGTGTTTCTCGGCCTCGTTCTCTGGTAGAAAGTCGGGGACTCCAGAGTTATCTCCTTTGGTCACCGCTCGGGGCCCCTCGTCATCGGGACAGGGCCAGCATTCTCAGGGATTCAATATCGGGGCCTACTCAAAGGCATATCATCGGGGCCTACTTAAAGGCATATCATCGGGGCCTACTTAAAGGCATATCATCGGGAGCGTTCAGCTCATATGTCGGGACCGACCTTGTCGGGTCCCCTCGTATTGGTCTTCTAAGTCTCTTTTGGGGCCCCGTGGGCCTACTTCGCCGTTTAGTCGTCGTTAATGGGCCTAATGGCTATATCGAAACCCATCAGGGTAGAGTGGACTTTTGTCCACTTTACTCCTCCTATAAATAAGAGGTGTTAGAGAAATTTTAGGGTTAATCAGAATTCCCTCACAAGAGAGTTTTAGAGAGAAAAACCCTCATCCCCACACTATATGTTCGGCCGCACCAAGTACCTAACCGAAGGTGTGCCAAATTGCTTTCGAGCAAACTCTCCAGAGATCTGTCCCTGTGCCAAGAATCGATCAGAGGCTTTGCTGTGGAGCTTATACCACTTATGGTTTCTTTCACAATGACTTCTACGGGTTCCGACCGGAGGATCGCGAACTCCCTCGAGCAAGAATCTTGGACTACGGTTACTCTTGAGGTATGTGTAAACTTTCCGCTGCGTAATTGATATTACTAGCACATACCATGTTTAAGTTTCCGTAGTGATTACTCTCCGTAATCTAACAGTGGTATCAGAGCCTGTGTTAGGAGTTCATGATTTTGATAAATTGGTGTTCTTGAAATTTTTAATTTTGGACCAAAAATTTTAAAATAAAAAGATTTAAAATTTTCGAATTTTTTTAAGGATTTTATGATGGTACGAAATTTTCATGTTCTTGGTTAATTTGATGTTCATGATCTTCAAGAAAAGGGTAATATTTATCAAAATCAAACATTGGATTGTAGATCTTATTAAAATTTGATCTTAAAATTTGACCACTTGTTCCTAATTAGGTGTTTGTGCCGAAAATTCTAGCAATTTTCAAGGTAAATTTTTTAATTTATTGGTCACCAAGTAAAGAAATTTCGGCATAAACATATAAAATAATATTGTTTAATATATTTTTATTTTTTTAAGGTAACAATATATCTATAATTAGGAACATTAGGATAGGTTTACATTAATATAGAAATATATATCACTATCAATATATCTAAATATTTAAATAGGGTTATAGATATTATTGATAGATTTAGCTACCTAAAAGATTGAGAAAATAAATTGTCAGTAAATTTGTTACCCTATTTAAGATATTGACAATAAATAAATATATATATATATATGTTTGTGTTTGGTCCGAAATATATATATATATATATATTTATTGGAAATTATTTTATATTAGTGTTACTTGGTGATCAAGTTAAATATTTTTGGACTTTAAAACCCTACTTGGGCCACAAGTAAGCATTTCGGCCCAACCTTTTAAATTTTAATTATTGGGCCGGTCCAATATGTTAAACCGGGACGAAATAAAACCGAACCGAATTTTCTCAATCGGTTCGACCTATACGGGTCGGGTCGGACCGAGGTAATTAAGTGGATCTAACCAAACCGGTTTTGAGTGTTGAACCGAACCCTATTTTCTTGGACTGGTTCGAACCAGATTTTAAAATTAAAAACCAGACCGAACCGAACCGGATTTTGCCGGACCGAACCGAACCGGATTTTCCGGATCGGACCGAACCATATTTTCTGAACCGAACCGGACCAAAACGGACTGAAATTGACTAAACCGAACAATGTTTTCTAAACCGAATTCAAGTCAATTAAAATAGGGAGGTCAAGTTTTAAAATCCAAATATGTTTTAACCTCGAAATGGACTACACAGTGCTCATAGAGTTGCTAACCTTTATGCCTTGTTTCGATTATGGGGATGGATCTCGGAGATACATGTTTTTGGGACTGAATTAATTAGAGGGATGAATTGCAATGGTTCATTATTCAATATATATTGATGCATGATTAGAAATGTTGTCTTGACATAGTCAAGCTAGCTGGAAATTGCATATTGTGGGCGGAGCCCTGGTTAAATATATGTAATGCGCACTAGGATAGACATGCTGTGATGGTTGTAAATGCCTATGATTCATGTCTAGAATGTTGCGTAATTGAATATAAGCATGAATTGCAAATCAGCCCCTAATGTTTAAAATTATTTTAAAACCGAATACCAGTCGCCAAATATGTATGATTGATGTGAATGATACATGTTTGACACGTATGCTAGAATGTTGAGGATGAAGTTACATTTGATAATTTACTTGTAAGTAGAATTATGAATGCAAGCATGAGTTCCTCGGAACATTAGACGCATGACGCTTAAGCATGTGTGTGGTGTGTATGATGAATGTTACTGGCATATGATAATTTACATGGATAGTAGAATTATCTATGCATGAGTGAATTCATAGGAATGATTTTCCAAAACAAAAAGGGCTTGGGAAAGCCAAGATCGGGTATGCTTATTTTAAAATTCTCGTTCCGGTAATTTGCGATTAAAACCGTTTTAAGAGACTGGTCTATTAGATAGAAGACGACGATAGTGTGAACTCTTTCACAGCCATCTTCCATTGGTTTACTGGTGGTCGGTTGGTTTAAATGACTGATGAATTATTATTTGTCAGATTCCATCTTAATAGGTATTTGATGTATACAATTCTTTCTCAAAATGTTATTGTCTCTCTAATTTTTGCAAAACCATCAATGTGTTAGTTTTCATGGCTGACCTGATACAGTTCTACGAGTCATGCAATATGGACGGCATGGATTATGATGCATGGAGAGATAACGTTATGGATCTTCTGATTGCTGCGGATCTTGATGATCAGGTCAATCCGACGGCGGATAGGCTGAGCTTGGACGAATACAAAAACCCACATGAAAGCAACAACAAGAAAAGGTTGAGGAAGGATTGAAATGAACGAGAGTTGATCCTCTCGCGACTGTCAATTGAAGTAGAAGAAGAGTTTACGCAACCCAGCGCATTGAATCTTTGGTGTGCCATATACCTTCACTTCGGTAAGGGTATGGCCGCCGAAGCTAGAGTCTTAATGGCGGAATACTTCAGTATTCTATGTAGTGATGACGACATAATAGCCTATCATGATCCCGCTGATGAGTTGGACGTATGGATTCGGGCTCAGAAGGTAATGAGGATGTTTCCTCTTTCATGGTTTGTTAACGAGAATGGCCTAACGTGTTTGATCAAATCCATCAAGACGACGATGGACCTATTCGAAACAGATGAGAAAGAAGGAAATTTTCCAAAAGAGCCCGAGGCATTCGATGAAAGATTCATCGGTATGCTGAAATGCTTGGCAACCCCCAGCAAAAACAAGTCTAAACGATGATCCGGTGCTTTACTCACCATGATATCAGTACCTTTGGGTACATTTCGGTTAAGACATCTAGTCCATCAAACTTTTTCATGACTGCTTCAATTTTGAGATCTGAGACCCCAGTATTGTTCAGTGTTGGTTTTTCTATTTGTTATTAATTTGGAATACAATGTTTCGGTTTCATTGAATAAAAGTAGTTACCTTTCGTTTCAAAAAGCGTTCTGCTTATCAAGGTTAATCGACTCGGTTAAGAACGGGATTGATCCGAAATAAGTAAATAACCAAAATGAGAATGACATCATAAATGACAGAATCAAGCAAATCCATACATTTCCTCCTACATCTAAATCAATGAACTAGATCATATTTAAAATCCATCGATTGCGTAGCTCTGAGAATTAACCGTTTAAAACTCTTTATTATTACTCCATTGAATGAAATAAACTGTAATGATGATCATGTTTGAAACCGATTGGATTAAAATTAAATTCAGAAATGAAACGATTTAACCAAGGGTTTTAACCGCAGAGTAAATTGCGCATTGCGCAAGTGGACCTCGATAGACAGAACACATCGTTTTCATAAAATGAATTTAACAATGAAGTGTTTGAATAATGATGTGCTGAATTTTCGTTTGCATTCCCTAGGAAACAACTTATTGATAACATTTACATCGGTAGAGGCTTCGAAAGCTACCACGACCTTGTTAAAGTATCAACTAACGCATAAGGTGAAAACCTAAAACGATCAGTTCAGAGATGGGATAAAATCTCTGAAATAAGTTAGCAAACGAAGAAGGATGAAGCTGGTTAAATGATTTTCCTTCCATAAGCCTTGAACGATAAGTCAGGCTAGGCATTCAAGTTAAAAGACACAATTCAAGAAGCACAATTTGTATAATGTTGGAGTCATTCTATCAAAGGTTCCCTATGGGATGATGAAAGATGATTCACATAAATGTAACACTGTGTTCCATTGATATCGGTAAGGTACGTCGCCATTATAGCTGAAAGGTTATAATGAGTTAAATCATATCACCATGTGACATTAATTTGCACAATAAACACGTATTTAGGACAAGAGTACGTCCATTACTCTTAGAAAATACCTGTTTACAGCTTGATTATAAAATGGTGTCGAGGTCGAACATGAGACGTTACATCACTAAGAGGGCGAATTTTCCAAATGCATGAACAGTTTCAATCAACGAAGTCGTGATCAAAATAGTGCAAAATAACAATGACAATCAGGTCCCACTTAATTCGAGTGGGAGAGATTTGAACCAGCAGCTCAAGTGAATGACATGGTAAATGAGAATGTGAACATTTTCATAGTAAATCAAGTGGGAGGAATAAACCCTACCACACGTAAACACTGTTGCTGTTGAGACGAATCAAGTTGAACCTGATGGTCATATTGCTAAACCAGGAATGACACAACTACCTAAAATACCCATTTTTCCGAGTGGGAGGATCGTTCCCAATAGAAATGATGCTACGATAAGAAGCATTATTCCGAGTGGGAGAAAATATCAGACTAATAAATGGACTCGTAATGTCTAGACGAGAGTAAAAGGCAAGTATCATATTGAGTAAAGTGAGAGAGATTGCCTAAATGAAAGCCATTATAGCTATAGTTGATTTACCTGCTAACCACAAGAGCGAAAGGATAAGGTGAGCCCTGAAGTAAGGCTCACCACTGATGGAAAAAGGTCGAACAACACGACTTATTGCGAAAGGACTTACCCAATTCACGGAGTGGACTTTGATAAGAGAAACTCACTGACTGTGCGTAAAACCACGGTTAGGGCCATTAATGGTCCTGGTCGCAAGTCTCGATCCCGAGCTGCAACAAATGGATGTTAGGACCGCATTCTTCCACGGAAATTTGGAGGAAGAGATCTATATGGAGAAACCAGAGGGTTTCATTACACCTGGTAACGAACGTAAAGTTTGTAAACTCCGAAGGTCCATCTACGGTCTTAAACAGTCGTCTTGGCAATGGTACCGCAGATTCCACGAAGAAATTGTAGCAAACGGATTCGTGAATATTCATGAGGATCCGTGCGTGTATTATAAGACCTCCCGGTCCAAGTATGTCATCTTAACCTTATACGTGGACGACATACTCATTGCTGCAAACGACATGAGTTTCATGAATAAGTCAAAGTCCTGGTTAGCATCTGTATTTGAGATGAAAGATGTTGCGTCCTGGATGAACTGGGTCGTGGGGACGCGTCTGTCTGAGAGGTTGAGCGGGTTTTCGGGCTGTAACCCTTCGTCTGAAAGAGGTTTGTGCCACTGACGAGTGTTCGGTTGAGTCTCGAAAGGTTTGTGTCTCAAAAAGTGGTTGTGTCTCAGGCGGCATCTGAGTCTCAAAAGGCGGTGGTCTGTGCACAAGTACGAACTTCTGGGGCGTCGATTCCTGCACAAAGGGCCGGTACTAGCACGGAGAGGGGGGGGGGGTGGTGCTAGTGGAGCCCTCTCTGATGCTTAAGTCACTATAGGGCTAAAAGGGTAATTCTAGAGAGAGAAAATATTTCTAGAGAGAAGTCAGAGCTCAAAATACCAAAGTTGGGCAAATGAGAGGATGTGTGAAAATGGGTGGCCAAGGCCTCCTATTTATAGGCTTCCTTGGGACCGGACCCGGTTTTAAAGCGGTTTGATGACGGTTCAAAAGCAAGCGGTAACCGTCATCCATATTGGCAATGCGCGAACTCGACTTCTCTACACGTAACGGTAATCGCGAAAACGGTAATCGCACAATACCCGTAATGCAATCCGGAGGTCCGGTTCGGACGCGCGTAATGCGCTTCCGGACCGTTTTGACCCTTTGGGAGACGTTTTTCAAGTCGAGATGTAATTTTGACGTGTTTACGGGGCCCGAAATATAAATACGAACCCGAATTGGACACATATCCATCACTTGCCCCCGAGTCAAGTCATGGTTTAAAACCTTTCTTGACTCTATTTTTAAGTTAGGATACGCGTCCAATTTGAGCTTGACGCTAACCTTCCGGTTTTTGGTCGTTGGTTGGACTTAGAAGTCTTGATTTCGTCCGTCCTTTGGTTTTCCGACCGAATGACTTTATTTCCTGTCATCACGGTTAGTGCAATAGAGAATGCGCATATGTAGCGTGCAAATATGGTTACCGTTAGGAATATAAGCAATTAGTAATACGTCATGCGGACATGCTTTTATCAATGTGCATGCACAAGTAACAGTCATGGCAAGAACGTAATTACGTGACGTAAGAAATATAATCCGTATACTTCTAAAACGACTTAGTGATTATCAAATCCTGAATCATGCGATATGAAAACACACGTGTATAATGACGGGTTTGATACGCGTAATATCAAAATAATCATGTATGTAGGAATAAACACTTAGAAGAGGGTGGAGTATACCGTAAGTACTTAGGCGTGTGTGTAGATGAATTACTCCTTTAATCCTTATCACCAAGGAATCTTTTGGGATATGTAATTACACAAATCCCCAATCATTCTTCCATCTCTTTGGGAATTCATTATTCTTTCTTCTTTGCAGGTAATTACTTCACCATTTCTAGAAATCATTTATGTGTTCATAGTTTCTTCACCGCTGTAAAGCTTAGGTGCATCCCGAAAGTTTCGTGTTTGATCCTTGACTTGTTTTCAGAAATTGACACCACCAATCGACTCAGATTACCACGAGGATTCCAGCGCCGCCTTCGGAATCACCAGACGACGCCGGACGCGCCCTCACGCGCCGCCGCGTGAGCTTCGCCCTGCTGGTGCGTGTAACCCACGCGCCGCCTTCCCGTGCTCCGTTCGCCGCGGTCCTTGCCTTTCTGAAATCGTCTCGACAAGTGGAGTCCATTGTGATACTTTTCGTCACATTTTGAGGTAATCTGAAAATTCGATTTTACAGGACAGCTTCGACTTGATTTTGAATGTTGCCGTATTGTTGTTCGTTTGAACTATTTGTCGTTGTTGTCGTATAGAGCTGTTCATTGGTGTTTGTATGTTGAATAGTTGCTGGTTGGTTGTCGTGGCTATCATTGTCGGTCCATGCCTTAGACGGTTTTTCACTTCCGTGGACAATCATGTTAAAATTTCCCGATTGGGCATATTGCCCCCATGTCTTCGTGTAGAGGCTTCTGGTCGGTATGCGTAGTTTTTTCCTTAATGGGTTTGTTGGTTGTCGGAAGTTGCCAAACGTCTTTGGGGATAGTCGTTTGTTGTCTTGATTCCTTAGAAAAATATTTTTCCTAAGTGTTGTCGTGTTTGCTCTTCGCGGTCCGTCACGTTAGTCGCACCGTTTGCATGATGGCTTCTTGGGACGTTGGCCAATTTCGTTGCACGTATCAAATTTGCTATGCGCGGTGACTTTGCTATGCGCGTTGACTTTGCTATGCGCGTTGACTTTGCTATGCGCGTTGACTTTAATGGTTGTATGTTGGTAATGATAGCTTAGGCGATGTATTGTTGAGCATCGTGTATAGACCGTCGGTCATTGCCTGCAAACATGTTAAAACACTTAGAAAATATTTAAACGATATCTAATGCTTGTTACCATAGATGTCGTCGTATGACCTTTGTCGATGAGCGTCGTAGGTGTGATTAGGAGGCATAGCTACTTGCTTATGCAATCCATCTTTGTCGATATGTATGTACGTACATGGAAATACTTAGAAAAAAATTTTCCTTGTCGACATGCATCCTTGTCGACATGTATATACGTACATGGAAACACTTAGAAAAAATTTTCTTCTTGTCGTCATGCATCCTTGTCGACATGTATATACGTACATGGAAACACTTAGAAAAATTTTTCTTCTTGTCGACATGCATCCTTGTCGACATGTATGTACGTACATGGAAACACTTAGAAAATATTTTCTCCTTGTCGACATGCATCCTTGTCGACATGTATGTACGTAAATGGAAACACTTAGAAAATATTTTCTCCTTGTCGACATGCATCCTTGTCGACATGTATGTACGTACATGGAAACACTTAGAAAATATTTTCTCCTTGTCGACATGCATCCTTGTCGACATGTATGTACGTACATGGAAACACTTAGAAAATATTTTCTCCTTGTCGACATGCATCCTTGTCGACATGTATGTACGTACATGGAAACACTTAGAAAATATTTTCTCATTGTCGACATGCATCTTTGTCGACATGTATGTACGTACATGGAAACACTTAGAAAATATTTTCTCCTTGTCGACATGCATATTTGTCGACATGTATGTACGTACATGGAAACACTTAGAAAATATTTTCTCCTTGTCGACATGCATCTTTGTCGACATGTATGTACGTACACTATGTGTGCGTATTTGCCCCCGCACTTAGAATCTTTTCACCATCCCTGGCTATGTATGCTGTATCCGTATGCTTGATGCGAACACATGTTATATGCCAACTCCTGATAATATGCTGACACGTGGTTGTATACTGACAGCTTGCAATATGCTGACTGTCATCCTGAGCAAAGTACCTAGAAAATATTCCACCATTGTGATCTTGTATGCTGCGAGTATGAGCTCGGTGTTGTTATGTAAGGTTAATGTGTTGAAAAGGTTGCCCCTTGCGTGATGCTTGTTATTTGTTGCACGAAGACTAACGAGTCTTGTACGTACATGGTTGTTTCACATGGAGCGTCTGTTGCATAAATGCTTGCATAAGTGTTGGTGCGTGTTTACGCACTGACTGGATTGTTGGTAGCATTTTCCAGGATATCAGATCTTGCTGTCCTCTTGTTAGAATTAGTCTTCCCACGGCTGTTACCATGAGTAAGTCCACTATCTCCATCTTGATTGGAAAAAGCTTGTGTTTGCAGATAGTTGATGTGTACAGAAATCCATTTGTTGGGAGGAATGTCCATACAAGTGCCCCCGTTACTCTGGAGTCTTCGGACACGGTCGCGGTAAAAGGCTTGTGAGTAAGACGTCTCATTGTATCTTCTTTGAACTTGTTAATTTTCCAAGCTATTGCTGGCTGCAGTTTCTGTTTTTAGCATAATTCTCGAAAGATCCGACGCAGGGGCGCGTTCCTCGAGCGATTCTTAGTTCTTTATGCCGAGCATGACCGTGGTAATTCCTTCTTGTGATAAAGGAAATAGAGTTGAGGGTTGTGCAGTGGTGTCTTCTGCCCCCCGGTCGAGGGACCGGCCCAAGGAGGAGCGTTACTCCTACTGAGGTAAGTATTTGTTGATTGCTGATTTTGATGCCCGTATTGCTGATTGTCGCCCTTATGTTGAAGAGCTATGTTGTGCTGAATGTTGAAACAATCATTCTTGTCGTGTCTTTTGTGTGGATGACGACATTGCATTTGATGTTGACATTATGAACTCTTTGCCATAAGTCCTTAGAGATGATGTTAACTCTTGGTTGCTGTCGGCCCGTCTGCTTCCAGCATGTTGAACCCTTTGTGAATGGGTTGATGTTGATAATTCTTTGTTCATGCCTTTGCTTGCATGATATTTCGTCACTTGGACCTGTTTTCAATAATAATCCTGTGATAACTTGTTAGTAATATTTCATACCTTGAGTTATCTATGCCGTCCATATGCTTTGGACTTGGAAGATAGGATAGATATCCTTAGATGATGAACATGATGTCCGTAGTTGCGACTGTATGTCGCTCATTGTTGAGTGTTATGATCGCCCCTCTTGGTTAGATTCCAAGGCATGGCAAGATGGATAGAGCATAGGATGTTGCGACTTGCGCATTGTAGGTTTTTGTTTGATGTGGATGACTAGTAATCATAGATGTAGTCTCCGCAGCCGTGACCATTAGCCACTTCTTGATTGATGATTTGAGATGCTCTCCTGATTGCTTGCATGATGCATTACGCATGTTGCCCTTCTTTCCTGAATAGCTTGCCGCTATATATGTTGCAACCTGCCAAGTATTTTGCGTATAGCAATATTTCTTAACAAGTAGTGTATTTGAAAGGTGTTATCTTGGCTAAGCAAGATACTAGTTTATACCGTCTTTTAGTTCCACTCTAAGGCGACGTTGTACAAGACTCGACTTGTAAATTTTATGAGTTTTAAACAGGGTGCGCACCTGCCAGCGTGTATCAACCCGCGTTGGGGAAGCATACGTAAAAACATTTTGGTTTTTGAAAAGATGTTTGTGAACCCTAAAAAAGCTCGTGATACACGCAAAAACCGTGTTGATAAAATATTTGAAAAAATGTTTGATACATAAAATATTTGATAAAATATTTGGTAAAATATTTGAAAAAATATTTGTGATACATGATTCCTGCGTCCAGGGACCATGTAACACTTTTTTAAAATATGAATTGTGATGCATGCTTTCTGCGTCCAGGAACCATGCAACACGGTTTGAAAATCTAAATTACGGAATTGTCATCTAACAAGAGGACTTTTGCCGTAAAGAGTGAACCCTTTAAACAGGAATTCATAGAATGGGATTGTCATCTAACAAGAGGACATTCGCCGTATAGAGTGAACCCTTTTAAATAGGAATTCATAGTATGAGATTGTCATCTAACAAGAGGACATTCGCCATAAAGAGTGAACCCTTTAAACAGGAATTCAAATTTGTTGTAGCGTGGGGTCGTTGTCTAACAAGAGAACTTCCGCCACTTATGGGGTGATCAGTCCCGTATTGTATTTGCCCATCCTGTTCTGAATCCAGGGAATGGCTATGAACATGAGGATTTTCCTCTAACAAGAGATGTCACAGCATGTCATTTTTTAGAAGTAAACATGGGGTTTGTCTTTACAAAGAGGATACCTCGACATGCTACTTTTGATAGTAGATCTTGGTGTTAATCCAAGATTTTGCTTGTAGTTGACGCCTTTGGAATAGTCGTCATTTTGATAGTAGACCTTGGTGTTATTCCAAGGTATTGGTTGTAGATGAAGCCTTTGGAATAGTCGTCATTTTGATGGATAATCCGCAGGTTGTCATTGCGGCACATAAGTTGACTGTGCACATAGCGCGATGGCTTTGTGTTGTCGGCACCTTCTTGAGATAGACGCCAATGTTATGAATGGAGAAATAAACTCCATGTTGGTGTAGATAATTGATATGTTGGCGTTGTATACCATAAATCCCTCCTTGAACACAATGCTTAGCTTGTATTGTTGAAGTAGATTTTTGTGCATAGGTTACTACTTGGCGTAATTCCTATGTAGTAATTATAGTGTAGCATGTACCTACGAACAGAGTTACTTTTGTCAGATAATCGCAATTTTTATAAGTTTGCAAAAGTATGAAGTCATGAAATTTTCTTTTTAGTCATGCATATAATAAATAAAGTAAAGGAATCTAATACAAGGATTCCTTGTTTGTGTAGGAAACTTCCCTGAGTGCGGACGCGATAGGTGTAGATCATGATAGGTATGTATATATGTTAGGTAGAATTGCCGAGCACTTGTCAGCTTGGTGCCCCCCAAGTCGCTTGGCAGTTGTATCGCTGTTTCCTGATTGTTTTTATTGTTTCATCTTCTAATAGTGCATGATCTGCCCTTGTGTAATGCCCCCGCCTTATTTATTATTGCGACACGATTTTTAGTCTTGCGCGTATAAAATGCTTGAGGCTTTGTGTTGTTGACGCGAGTAATATGTGCGTAGTTGTTACTTGGTGTTATTCCAAGGTAATATGCGTCATAATAATGTACCTACGAAAGTAGATTCAACCTTTATTAGATATTTAGAGTTTGCACAACGGATTACAAGAAAGTGTCTACTGATCACTTCTTTTGAAAAGTACTGAGGCTAATAAGCATAAGTTGTACTTAATCTAAAAAGATTTAAAATAGATATGCAAAAAAGGAGATAAGGAAGATAAAGGGATTGCTGATGTGTTTGATGTCCTCATAGGTGATTTGTTGGCCAGTTGACTCTGCCACGTGCCACGTAGTTTCTCAATGCATCTAGCGTGTTGAGCTCTTCGATCTCCACCTTTGGGGATGAACAAAAGTTGATGTCATGCCCCCAAGTTTTACGTTGCCTGTGTTGTTCTTCAACATCTTTGCCAAGGAAGGCAGTCGTTGGCTCAAGTGGGCGGTGAAGTTTGTTTTCCTGGAGTTTGAAATTTGTTTCTTCCGCCTTCATGCTCCAAGGATTGTATAAGTCGTCACAATTGGTTCCATAAGTGAAGTTGTTTTTCTGGCGTTTGGCGATAGGTGGATTATCATCCGCCTTTTCTTTTCCCTTGCCTTTTTCTGAAGATTTCACACGAGGCTTCCTTTGATGCTTATTGCCTTGGTCGATATACTTCTTCATTTTTCCTTCTAAGATCAAGCTGTTTACATGAAATCTTAAGCTGACACAACTGTCCGTCTCATGGCCATATGCTTCGTGATTCTCGCACCATTTGCTTTCATCTTTTCCCAATGGGCCATTGCGGAATTTAGAGGGCTTTTTCCACAGCTTGGTCTCTTTTATTTCTTTCAGGATGACAGACAGCGGTGTGTTCAAAGGAGCACATATGGCGAAATTGGTCTCTTTGAGCCTTTGGGCATCTGACTGGAACGTCCTCTTTTGTTGCGGTTGTCTCTTTTCCCAGGAAACATGTATCTCTTTTTCAATTATTGCCTTCAAGGTTCTTGTTGTCAATCCCGTGATTGGGACGTCATCGTCACTAACAGGTTTTTCCGGTCCCTCCTTGTGACTGATGTCAACATCGTCTTTGCTTGTCCTTGTAGAAGGACCTTCTTTGTGTATTTTGGATGACTCTGCTTGAGTCTTCTTTGGAGGGCTGTCGCCTTGATCGACGAATTGCTTTAATTTGCCTTTGAGGACGAAGCTGTTAATGCGGAAACGTAGGCTGACACAGCTGTCCGTCTTGTGGCCGAAGACCTCGTGGTTTTCACACCACTTGTCTTTGTCTTTCCCCAACGGGCCTTTTCTGAAATTGTTCGGCGCTTTCCACATTTTTGCATCCTTCATCTCTTTCAATATCACGGATAGCGGGGCTTTCAAAGGAATGCAGTCATCGAGGTTTACTCCTTTTGGCTTCTGGAAATCTCCTTGAAGAGGTCTTTTTGGCTGAGGCTACCAATTTCTTCCTTGCTGACCGCTTGAGGGCGGTTTTGCTTGATTCTGCTTTGGGGGTTGTTTCCATGCCTCTTTTTGGTGTTGTGCTATCACGTACAGGTTGCATGAGCGTGCAGCTTCGTGCCTTGGCTGTTGGTACTGGAAGGTTCCTTTCGTGCATTGCCCCTCTATTCTTTGGTGTCGTGCGTCTTGATGACTTGTGACTCGAGACTTTGTCCCTGTCGTCTCAACTTGTCCGTTGATTGGAGGCAGAGGGGGTGACGGGTTGACACCTTTGTATTGGAAGGCTCCTTGGTCGCATTGTGCGAAGGATGCATTTTTTGTTGGCGTAGAGAAAGCATTGGGTGTGGCAACAGGGATGTGGAAGGATCCAAGTTGTCTTCTTATCGGCTTCTGCGAGGTTATGGGCAAGGCGTCGTGGTATGCAACGTGCTCCTTGTCCTTTGATGAGAAATCAATGACATCTTCAAAGGCGGCATCCTTTATGTCAACATACTCCAAGTTGGTGTCATCGGTCTCGTGCATTGTCTTTGCAACGTACATTTCTTGGTCGTATGAATTCTTGCTTTCAGCGTCAAAGTCTCTTGCATTCCTCCAATGACGGGCTCCTTGGGAAGGAGTGTATGGATGTGCCTCTTCATATCTTGTATGCTGGAAGGCATTTTCTGCCTGTTGGTCCTTGCCTTGGGATAGATGGCCTCCGGTTGGTTTCTGACCAATGTCCGAATGTTGGCTTCCGGCTGGTTTTTGACCTTCTGCTTTTTTGCTTGCCGGAGACGTCTTAGGATGTCTAGGCCTTTTCCTCGCGTTAACCTCTTAGGGAGGGTTGCGATCACTCGTCATGTCTTTGCGGTATGGTAGCTTTTTGTTCGAATCACGGAGACAGCGCCAATGTTAGGTCCTGGATGAATTGGGTCGTGGGGACGCGTCTGTCTGAGAGGTTGAGTGGGTTTTCGGGCTGTAACCCTTCGTCTAAAAGAGGTTTGTGCCACTGACGAGTGTTCGGTTGAGTCTCGAAAAGGTTTGTGTCTCAAAAAGCGGTTGTGTCTCAGGCGGCGTCTGAGTCTCAAAAGGTGGTGGTCTGTGCACAAGTTCGAACGTCTGGGGTGTCGATTCCTGCACAAAGGGCCGGTACTAGCACAGAGAGGGGGGGTGGTGCTAGTGGAGCCCTCTCCGATGCTTAAGTCACTATAGGGCTAAAAAGGTAATTCTAGAGAGAGAAAATATTTCTAGAGAGAAGTCAGAGCTCAAAATACCAAAGTTGGGCAAATGAGAGGATGTGTGAAAATGGGTGGCCAAGGCCTCCTATTTATAGGCTTCCTTGGGACCGGCCCGGTTTTAAAGCGGTTTGATGACGGTTCAAAAGCAAGCGGTAACCGTCATCCATATTGGCAATGCGCGAACTCGACTTCTCTACACGTAACGGTAATCGCGAAAACGACAATCGCACAATACCCGTAATGCAATCCGGACCTCCGGATTGCTTAAATCCGGACCTCCGGATTGCTTTGCGCAATCCGGAGGTCCGGTTCGGACGCGCGTAATGCGCTTCCGGACCGTTTTTACCCTTTGGGAGACATTTTTCTAGTCGATATGTAATTTTGACGTGTTTACGGGGCCCGAAATATAAATACGAACCCGAATTGGACACATATCCATCAAAAGACATGGGAGAGGCCACGTATATCTTAGGCAATAAAATTGCTAGAGATCGGGCTACTCGGAAATTCTGTCTGTCTCAAGAATCCTACATCAACAAGCTGTTGAAAAGGTTCAAATTACAGGATACCAAACCCGTGGATACACCGGTGGTATTTGGGTGCGCACTGTCAAAACGTGACAGCCCTAAGAACTTGGCAGAGCACGAACATATGAAGGGTGCAGAATATTTAAGCATGGTTGGTAGTTTGATGTACGCCATGCAATGCACCCGTCCGGATATCTGTTATGCTGTGGGCCTAGTAGCACGTTTCCAATCAGATCCTGGCTATCAACATTTAAAGGCTGTAAAACGAATATTCGTTATCTGAAAGGTACTACTGAGTATGCTCTGTGCTATGAGGGTGCAAAGTTAGAATTGACCGGTTACAGTGACGCCGACCATGGTGGCGATCCGGATGATCGTAAATCCACCACAGGGGGAGTGTTCCTCCTTGCTAAAGCCGCCATTTCATGGACGAGCAAGAAGAAAACCTGTGTCGCCCTGTCAACGATGGAATCAGAATTCGTAGCTCTCTCTAAGAATGCACATGAAGCAGTCTGGCTGAAAAGGCTTCTTACTGCGCTGCTTAATGGTGACATCGAGGGTAAACCTGTGAAGGTGTTCTCTGACAGTCAGGAAGCCATTGCGGCAGTTAAGAATCCGAAGTACCATAGTAGGACCAAACACATTGATGTGAAATATTTTTATGTTAAATCTATGGTAGAATTAAATATAATCACTATGGAATACTTTTCCACTGATAATATGATTGCGGACCTATTAACTAAGCCACTACGCATTGAGATATTCGAAAAGCATGTAAAACTGCTTGGATTGCGTTATATTTTCTCAATATAGGGATTAAATATATAGACAATATATTTTCTCAATCTTTTATGTAACCAAATCCTATCAATATATCTTTATCCCTAATTCACTAGATAAATATTGATAGTTATATCTTTTAAAATATATAGTGAATCTTATCCTTATCTTTCCAATTTAGAGATATATTGTTATCTTTAATAAAATTAAAATATGGTAAACAATATCTCTAACTAGTGGCCAGCCGAATTTTGTAACTTGCACCCTAAGAAATTAAAAAATTTACCTAATAATTTACTAGGGTTTCGGCACATACACTAAAAATTGGAAAATTTGTCAAATTTTAAGATAAAAAATTACTAAGATCAACAATCAAAATATCTATTTTGATAAACTCAAGTTTTTCTTGAAGATCACGAACGTCAAATTTAACTATGAACATCATGAAAATTTCGGCAGTTACATAAACACAAAAATTTCGAAAATTTTAAAATGTTGGCACTTACATAAACACTAAATTTCAAGATCAAAATTTTGGTTTTGCCAAAAATTCAAGAACATCAATTTTATCAAAATCATGACTCCTAACACATGCTCTGATACCACTGTAGGATTACGGGGACGTAATATTAGGAAACACTAAAACGTGTACATGCTAGTAATCTGAATTACGCAGCGGAAGAATTCGCACATACCTTTTAGTGTTCTTCACCAAGATCTTATGGAGGAAGTTCTCGATCCACCGGACGGAACCTCGTGTAAGTTCTTATTCAAGAAGTCCCACGAAGTATAGCTCCACGACAAAGACTCTGATCAGTTCTTCAGCGGGGTCTGATCTTCGGAGTGTTTGCTTAGAAAGCAAATTGGCACACCCTTGGTGAGTAGAGAGGTTCGGCCGAAATAGGAGAAGGGGAGGAGGGATTTTCTCTCTAAGTCACTCTAATGTGGAGTCGTTAATCACTTATGAAAAACCCCTAACACTCCCCTTTATATAGGAGGAGCAAAGTGGACAAAAGTCCACTTTGCTCTCCATTAAACAATTTGGCCGGACCTAGTATTTGGGAGGCCCAATTTTGGGCCTCTCATGTCAATTGGGATTTGGGTCTAGCTCAATTAACCTAATGTGACATTTACCCAATTGTCTTAGGTAACACATACATAATAACGGGCTACCAATTACGGCGCCCTATCACCTTATGCTAACAGTTATCACCCTACTCAATGGGTTCGACGACTTTGACTTTCGTCTAGGCTTGTTAATCCCATTTTGATTCTGAACGTTTCTCCCACTCTGATTAATGCATCTTATCGTAGCATCACTTCCATTGGGAACAAGAGCAGTGCTTAAACCTTGACCTACAACTTTCCTTGGACGACCTCTTGGTCTTGGGGTTTTATTTCCGAGATGAATTCCTTGATCACTAGGACCTGGAACTAAGTTGGTCGGATCACTCCCACTAGAAACAATGGGCAACTCCCAGTGGAAACAATTGGTAGTCTAGGCAGTTGTGGCATTCTCGGTTCAGCAATATGACTATCAGGTTCTACTTGATTCGTCTCTGCGGCAACAGTGATTTCATGTGGTAGGGTTTATTCCTCCCACTGGATTTACTATGAAAATGTTTCCATTATCATTTACCATGTCATTCACTTGAGTTGCCGGTTCAAATCTCCCCCACTTGAATTAAGTGGGACCTTATTGTCAGCGTTACTGCTCTGGTTTGATCAAGACTACATCAGTTTGAAACTGACCATGCATTGGAAATTCGCCCTCAAGTGATGTAATGTCTCATGTTCGACCACGACACCATTTTCAAAGGCTTTAAACATATATTTTCTAAGAGTAGGTAACGTACTTTTGTCTTAAATATGTGTTTAGTGCACAATTTAATGTAGCACGATGATATGATTTAACTCATTATCATTCCTTAGCTTTTATGGCGACGTATCTTACCGATTTCATTGGAACACAGTTTACATACATTAGAGTCATCTTCTTCATCCCATAGGGAACAACCGATAGATTGACTCTAACATTATGTTCTTGAATTGTGCTTCTTGAAGTGTGCGTCACTTTATTTGAATGCATAGCCCGACTTATCGTTGAAGGCGTTTGGAAGGAAAATCGTTTAACCGACTTCATCCTTATTCGTTTGCAAACTTATCTCAGGGATTTCATCCCATTTCCGAACTGAGCATCTTGGGTTTTCACCCTATGCATCAGCTGATACTTTTACAAGGTTGTGGTAGATTATAAATCATACTTCTTTCCGATGTAAACTGTTTCGACCAGCCTCGCGCGAGAGTACGGGTTGGTCGAATATGTGTGATCTGGGTTGTGTCAAGTTATCCAAGTCCACGCTATCGACTTTGCGCGTCCTTCTTAACCTGCACACGGGGCAATAACCAGCACTCGAAGAGGGGGGGGGGTGGTGCTGGTTGATCCCTCTCCGATGCCTCAATAAGAATCTAGAGCGATATAGCTAGAGAGAAGTCGGAGCTCCTAAGCCAATCTCAAAACAAGTTAAAATGAAATGGGTGGCCAAGATTCCTATATAAAGGAGCTCTTGAACCGAAGCCCGGTTTGGTGCGGTTCGCCTCCGGTTTAATATAAAAATGTGAACTGGAGTCGGGATTGAGTAAGGTTGGCTATCGGAAAACTCAGAGTTAGTGTAAAATACGTCGGTAAAGGTACGTGTGTCACGGACGGCAATCCGGACCACGTCGTATTTGGACAATCCGACGTGGTCCGGATTGTCGCGGACAACCCGACGTGGTCCGGATTGTCGCGGACAATCCGACGTGGTCCGGATTATCGCGGACAATCCGGATGGTCCGGATTGTTTTAGACAATCCGGACGCGCGTATTGCCCGTCTAGACCGTTTTGAATCGCGCGTATAGCGTTGTGATCCGCTTACGTGGGTTTGACGTGTTTGCGAGGTCCGAAATAAAAATACGATCCTGAATTGGGCACATATCCATCACTTGCCCCCTAGTCAAGTATTGGCTTGACCCTTTCTTGACTCTATTTTAAGATAGGATAGATGCCCAATTTAGGTCAGGCACTGACCTCTGGGGTCGTCTTACTGACAGTTGGGCACGCGGGCCTTGAAATTGTCTATCTTCGAAATTTTGAGCGAGTATTTATCTGCTGACATGGTTAGTGCAGCACATGGACATATATATAATAAAGGGTTAACAGGTCTTTTGGTCTATGATGTTTGACAACTTTTGGGTTTTGGTCAATGATGTTTTTTTTTACCTAGTTTTGGTACCATATGTTTGCAGATTTTTTCTAGTTTTGGTCTAACCGTTACATTCCGTCCATTTTTTTACATGTTTAAGTCACGTGATCCACCAGAAACTTTCAATTTTGTTCAATTTAGTCCCTCTAATACTTTCCTATCCTTTTTTTGGTTCAATTTAGTCTCAAAGTTTCAAAAATTCAATTGGACCTATTGTCCAATTGGGGTCAATTTTGAGACTTCGGGACTAAATTGAACAAAAAAAAGGTTAAGAAAGTATTAGAGGGGCTAAATTTAAAGTTTAGAGTGGATCCAAGACTTGAACATGTCAAAAAATGGACGGAATGTAACGGTTAGACCAAAACTAGAAAAAAATATGCAAACATATGGTACCAAAATTAGGTAAAAAAAACATCATTGACCAAAACTCAAAAGTTGTCAAATATCATGGACCAAAAGACCTATTAACCCTATAATAAATATATATAAGTAGTGGTGAACACGTGTGACACCGACATGGATGCTGACGTATGTGTGACATGTCTCATATGTGTAAGTAAATAATCATGCGACATGTAATGATATGTTCATATAACCATGAAATTAATCATGTCATGACATAAATATGAAACATGAATTTAATCAATGGTGTGGTTCCAAATAACTCATGGATATGCAAAATTTCGAAGATGGACACGTGTGTGTGTGTGTACATGAGTCAACGTATAGGTAATCATGGATAAACACTTAAAGTATGCAATTTAGGACTTAGAAAAAATAGGGAGAAGGTAAAAGTTACCCATATGTATAAATACCACTAGGGTATTAAAGAATAGCATCTTCTTGCTTAGCATCCACACTTAGTCACAATACTGGTCTCCTTTATTTCTCAAGGAGTAAGACACTTAGGACTCGAAGCTTTTCTTGGACCCGAAGTTAGTTCGATCGACCATCTAAACATCATCAATCGCCGACGGGAGCAGCAGTGGATGAGGGCAACGCCACCAGGAGCTCCAGCAACCGGTTCCGGCCACGACAGCAGCGGCGCGTGGTGGTTTCGAGGTGGACATTGGTGATTTTCACATCGACGCATGGGGCTCGTGAAGGTAGGTCCATTTCCAGGTTTTTCTAAGTCCTTAGCCATCTTGACTTGATTCAATATGAGTTTTGAAAATGCTTGTGTAAGTATGCCCACCAAGTGTTTGATAAATTGCATACACCGTGTTAGTTTAACAAAATCGGCCAATATTTGGCTAAGTATTGGAAATATATAAACATGATATAAGAAGAGTTACTTCCCTCATGTGTAGTAGTTTTCGGCGATATGATACTCCATGGCATACATAGTGTAGATATGCATGTTTGATGACGATAGTTGTTGACGACATGATACTCCACGACATACATAGTGTAGACACACATGCTTGATAATGATAGTTTTTGTTCCTAACATGTTGAATCGTTTAAATAATGATTCTTTGATCCAAATAATTGCATGATGATGCTAATATGATTTCTTGCATGACGCTGAATATTCGCATGTGCGGACCTCGTACGTGCAGACTTCAGGCGCGCGTACCTTACGTGTACACATATGATAGCATGATAGCATGTCGTAATATAAGTACTTAAAATTCTTTGGTTCATGTCCCGAACATGTCGTCGTATGTTTGTTATCCTGCACTAATCAAAAGATATATGCAAGTATATAAGTTAGTGCTTTAATCATATTCGCACTTATTACCTTAATCAAAGTCGTGTAGTCACGCATGAACGTGTATGGATATGTAGGCGCGTGTAGTCCCATAGAGGTGTAGGGTCATTGATGGATATACACTCGATTGGACCTCACTAAGGCTCAAACACGGTCCGCCCGTCGACCTCAAGGTAAGTCCGTTTATTTCTAAAGGGTACCCGTCATGTTCCGGTTGCCACAAAACAATCGGACTTGTTCGATTACGCCGGCCTCGTCCGGAGTAATCGGACAAGTCTGGTAGCAGGGCAACCGGACGTGGTCCAGTTGCAGAGCAACCAGACCTGATCCGGTTGCTGAACAACCGGACCAGGTCCGGTGTTTTACGGGGCCGACGCGTCCCATGTCGGCCTCCTACCCCCGGACGCCACTGTCCAGGGCGCGCGCGTATACCCGACCTCTCTTAATATCAGTGCGGGCCCCACCTAAATATGTGGGCCCCTCCGGTGACTGGATCCAAAACTCTATAAATAGGAGCCTAGGTCCTTCATTTCCAACTTAATCTCGGATTGAGACACCGGAGCTCTGATTTCTCTCTACGTTTTATCTCTCTAGAATTACTGTCTGACTTAGGCATCAGAGAGGGTTCGCCAGAGACACCACCCTCTCTGGCACTGCCCTTTATGCATGTCCGTCAGGCACGAAGTTGGATTGACCGTAACACGAAGATTGTAGGAACGTGACTCGACGCATGGTCGCCAAGATCGGACCTCGGACGAGCTTGTTCCATTATTGGCGCCGTCTGCGTGATTTGAATAAAAAGTCGTTGATAAGATACCCAAGTGCCTGCCGCGATTTTCATACACGGAGGGTTCAGTGCAAGAGGTGAGTTGTCCAATACACGTGATGACTATGCCTCACAGATAGAAGATGACGTGATAGAAGTCGTGGATGCATCGCAATTGTTGGAAGGCGTAACTCAGTTTTCCAAAGAAAATATAGAGTATACGATGCACCCACATACAAATGTATTGGTCATCAAAACAAGGATAGGTAACGAACCTCCTCCCGAGGATTCGAGACCACCACGTCTTCCAAGTAACAAAGTACCAAGGGTAGTAAGGCTTATAGTGGAACCACCTATACCATCCCCACGGGAAGTGCCACCAATGCTTGCTCCTGATGAGACACCACCCGTCCAAGAGACGCAACAGGAACCGCCAGTTCCTAATGCTCAACAGATACCTCTGGTGTCAATACCACAGGAAGATTCGTATGATGCATCTACGTTGTCGATACGACGCCATCCGAGTAAGAGCATTGCGACTAGTGCTACCTCGCATCCTAGGAGGACCTACCATAGGAACCCCCCTCAACGCTTTCCTTATGGTATGCCGCCACAAGATCAACCATTCGGGATAACTAACAACACAATCCCATCAAATGTTATGCCAATGTGAACCTCCAGTATAAGAAGAATCTAGAGAGATAAAGCTAGAGAGAAGTCAGAGCTCCTAAGCCAATCTCAAAACGAGTTAAAATGAAATGGGTGGCCAAGATTCCTATATAAAGGAGCTCTTGAACCGAAGCCTGGTTTGGTGCCGGAGTTATTTCCGAAGGGATGCAAACGAAAATTCAACACTTCATCACTTAAACACTTCATTATTAAACTCGTACTTTGAAACGATGTTTTCCGTCTTTCGAGGTCCTCTTGCGCGTAGCTCTATAGTTTTAACCCTAGGTTAAATCGTTTCATTTCTGAATTTAATTCAATTTCATCCATTCGGTTTCACACATGATTATTATTACTGATTATTTCATTTTAATGGAGTACTAACAATTAAGAAATACTAAATCTTTCGATATAGCTACGCAATTGATGTGTATGTTCAGTTCAGTTGTCCCGACTGAGATGACAGAGTACGTGAATCGTTTCGTTTTATTCGACCACATTTACCCGGTCGAAATTTCGTTTCAGATCGATCCTGTTTAACCAGGTCGATTAATTTTGACAAGTAGATCACATTTCGAATCGAACGGAAACTACTTTATTCAATAAATCCGAATCTCGAAATAACCAAGATTTTAGTAACTCAAACGAACGATAAATGGCAATGGTAGGGTTCTTGATCTGAAGTTTGGGTATGTGATCCATGATTGTCGCATAGATAGTCGAGAACTTTAAGCCATGTTGAACATCACATATGAGTTAATTCACGAGTGAATCACATCAAATGATCTGTGTCTGTATAAAACATTTTACAGCTTCATACACATGTCCTACGATGCGTACTTGAGACGCATTTTATCAACATTGTTTAACCCATCAGATTATCGTATAAGACCTTTATGGTCCAGTTCTCTCTATAATATGCGAATCATGGTTGACTTCTTTCGAACCCAGTATGGTGAGCAGAGAAGGTTTCCCTTTTACTGCTGTGGTTACTGTACTTGATTAAGCTCAAGGTCATTGAGTCCTGTCAATATTAGACAACCATATACATATTTTCCATTTTGACCTTTCATTCTAAAGATTTGATGCGGGTTACGCCAACATCCATGGAAAGAGAGAAGACCATCACGCTTAACCGAAACGTTTAGCTTTTGCATCCTTGCTTCCACCGAGGCGGATGCAAAGGGATACTAAGCTGGAACATTGCCTGGTTGCAATTGAAGTCTTCTTCAACCCCTTTTTACCAAGGTTGAATGTATCATAACTTATGCGTTCAGATCATCAAAGAACCTACTCCCATGCTTGGTGAAACAAATTATTACATTCGTATCTCATTGTCAAAATCATAGAGACTACTATATTCATCCGTAGTTGTCATCTCCACTTTTCGGAATCGTAGTAGAGAGTTCAACACTTACTTATTTTATTCATCATTATTCACATCATCAAGATTGTGATGAATATCGAATTGCACTAATTCAACCAACTCACACATTGATGATTAGAATCGGGGAGACAATAACATTATGAGAAAGAATTGCATAGATTAGATATCTATAAAGATAGAATGCAGCAAGTAACGATTCATCAGTCATCTAAACCAATCGACCACCAGTAAACCAATGAAAGATGGCTGTGAAAGAGTTCACATTACTGTCGTCTTGAATCCAATAGATCAGTCTTTTAAAACGGTTTTAATCGCTAATTACCGGAACGAGGATTTTAAAACAAGCATACCCGATCTTGGCTTTCCCAAGGCCCTTTTCATTTTGGAAAAATATTCTGATGAATTCACTCATGCATATATAATTCTACCATCCATGTAATTGATCATACGCCAGTAACATTCATCACAAAACCACACTCATGCTTACGTCACGTGTCTAATGTTCCGAGGAACTCATGCTTGCATATATAATTCTACTTCCAAGTAAATTATCAAATGCGACTACATCCTCAACATTATAGCATACGTGTCAAACATGAAACTTCCACATCAATCATACATATTTGGCGACTGGTTTTTTATTTTAAAATAATTTAAACATTAGGGGTTGATTTGTAATTTATGCTTATATTCAATTACGCAACATTCTAGACATGAATCCTAGGCATTTCCAACCATCACAACATGTCTATCCTTGTGCGCATTCCATATATTTAACCAGCGCTCCGCTCCCAACATGCAATATCCAGCTAGCTTGACTCAGTCAAGACAACAGTTCTAATCATGCATAAGTATATATTGAATAATAAACAATTGCAATTCAGCCCACTAATTAATCCAGTCTCAAAAACATGTATCTCCGAGATCCATCCCCATAATCGAGACAAGGCATAAGTTATCAACCCTTGAGCACTGTGTAGTCCATTTTAAGGTTCAAAACATTTGGATTTTAAAACTTGACCTCTGTTGGGACCCGGACTGGACGGAATGTCGGATCCTGGTATTGACTCGGGAAGATACCTCGGGTTAATCACTTATCGGGGCTTTGCACGTGTCGGGCTCGTGCGTCTCCGTAAACCTGCAAGAGGGGCAGTATTGCACACCGCGCAAGAGGGGGGGGATGGAGTGCGATGAACCCTCTCCGAAACTTAAGTCAGGTATTTTAGAGAGAGAAAGTAAGAGAGAGGTCAGAGCTTCCGCTGTCAACTTAGTCGGAAAATGGGAGAGTGGAATCCCTTAAATAGGAGTTTTCCAACTCGAACCCGGTTTTGAACGGTCCAACGCCGGTTTAATGTAAAGTGTGAACCGGGCGTACATGGGAGTAAAGCTGAATCGGGAGGGCCTGCACGTGTAGTATTTGCAAAGGGGTTTGTACATCACCAAGAGGAGTAATTTGGGTCGTCCCGAAGTATTGCGAGGATCCCGGGAAGTCCGGGGTGTCGGGTCCGGATTGTCCCACAATCCGGACGCGGTGTAAATCTGGGGCGTGTACGCGCGTGCCCCGGACCTTGGTACCCGCGGGTGAATAATTCGAGACCGTTTGGTGGGTTTGACGTGTAAACAAAGTCTGAATAATATAAAACGAACCCGAATCGGACGTATACCCATCATTTGCCCCCCGAGTCAAGTGGTGGCATGGCCCCGTCTTGACTCTATTTTCGATAGAGTATACGTTCGATTTAAGTTCGGGTGTTACCTCGGAGTGGACTTATTGTCCGTCGGCACGTGGACCTTATTGTGATGTATCCCTCCCTGGGCTTGGACGGGAGAAATCTTATCTGCCGACATGATTAGTGCAGCAAGCATGTATATATGACATATGCGTATATTAAAATTCTAGTCGGTATATGCGATCATGAATGTGGATGCTAACATATATGTGATCATGATGTGTGCGCGTACGAGGGTCGGCATACGATACACAATGTTATGAAATTAAATCATATAAGTATGCGCATGTATATATGCGATAACATGGATAAGAATATATGCATGTCGGGAATTCAATCGTAAACACGTGACATGGGTATGCAAACGTGTGTATGTAGATGCGTGCGTGTATGAATAGATATGTAAACATGCATAAGTGTTAGGGATTCCTTCCAAAGGAGATAGAAAAAATATGGAAGGGGAAAGATGTTACCCATAGATGTATATAAGGGAGTGTATTCAAATATCTCCACACTTTGTCTTCCCCCTTTTTAGAATTGTCTTCTCCTTTTCTTAGGGAGTAAGTGATTTAGCACTCAAACCACACACCCACCCACACCCACTCACCACCGGCCAACCACCACTCACCGGAGGAACCAGCTCGTGGCGGCGGGACCGGCGGCAGCAGGCACAGCGGAGGGCGGCGGTGGCCACGGCGGACGGCGGGCAGAGCTTCGGACGGTACTCTGACGGCAATCTCGGGTATGTAACCTCATTTTTTGAGGTGATTCGGTATTTTGGTGGTGATTAAAACCATTTCCAGGTATGGTGATGTCTTTGGTTGCATCAATTTGGCTAATCTTTGCCTTGATCTTGAACTTGATCATCCATGCCCACCAAGTGTTTGATGAAATGCCTAGCATAGTTTAGTATGACAAAAAGAGCATAAAAATGACTAGGTGTTTTACCACTAGTATGTATAGAGTAGGGATATCACTTCCCTTGTTGATTGTAATTCTTGAATACTTGAGATGTTGGCTTGACATGTATTTATATTCTTGGTGACATGGAGATGCTTGTAGCTATGGTTAAGCTTTGTATTCCCAAGGAAGTGTTTGTATGTATGTATCCATATCCTACACATGTTAGACAGCATATGCATATAGGTGTTAGTGCTACACATGTATTTGCACTTATTACCTTGGGAATCCGACTTGGGCCGCGTGGGCGAAGGTAGATGCATGTAAGCATACGTAGTCACACATGAACATGTGTAGGTGCATGTATGCACATGTTGGCATTCATAGGTACATGTAAGTGCAAGTATGCACATATAGTTGCACATAGGCATATGTAGTTATGCATGAGCACATACTAGTGTATGCAAACACACATAGTTGGGCGCGGGTGTGTGTAGGTACTCGCGGATATGTAGGTGCACATAGACATACGTAGTTGTGCATACGCATATGTAAATCGTATAAGTGTTGGGACGAGGCCCTTACTAGCATAGAGTTGCCCCCGTATAGAGGATGTTCGCTATGTAGTAGTTGAACACTTATAGACTTGTAAGCATGATGTTGCCCCCGAGCGGGGGGTGTTCATAGCATAGTAGTCGTCAACACGTTAGGTGCACGTGCATGTATTGAATGGGTTGTTGTTGTATCCTCGTAGGAGTTGTAGCGTGGGGAACTGGCGCGTTTATCCTTAGGATTGCCTTCCCGACTTGCCGGATTTGTAAACATGAGTAAGTCCCATATTCCCACTCCTCTTGTTAGATTTTGTTCAGATTCGGATTCTGATTCCGAGTCTAAGTCTTCGGAGTTTACTAATTCCTCTGAATCGGAGACTATGGATGATACACCTTCTTTCCCCCCCCTCCCCCCCCGAGTTGGAGCCTCGTGTGGAGTCAGGGGACTTAGTGCAAACCTTTGCAGTTAACAAATTGGATCGCGATGAATATCAGCGTCTCGTCCTTCGTTATGGGCTTTGTCCTTCAGGAGAGGCATTCTTCCCGTTTGATATTATCACTGATGCCAGTCCGGGAATGCCCACTGTGCCTCCAGACAATTTGTCGGCTATTTATGCCTCCCAGATTTGAATGGGAATGCGTTTCCCTTACTACTCGGACTTGCGGAAGTTGTGCCGTTATTACAGGATCTCCCCTCTTAATCTTGCACCTGCCGTGATATTGTATTGGGTTTGCTTCCGAGTACTATGCCATCGACAGTCTTGGAGTTATTCGACCGTACTCTTTCGATGCTTCTTCCGGCTCCAGCGTCCGGATTTGTCGGGGTTATGTTCTATTTCTATCCGCCAGCCTTTAATGAGGGGGAAGTATTTTGCTGATCTTGGGTTAGGCGAAGTGAAGTGGGATTGCACCCTTCGCTTTGTCACTGTTGTCGATCGGTCGAAGAGTCATTGGCAGGGACACTATTTCTTCACTAACGACCCTGGGATGACTTGGCCTATTGTTCGGATTACGAGGCCCGATCTCGTGCCGACTTTTCGTGAATTCTCTGAGTCTGATAAAGCGGCGATGAAGAAGGTGTATCGGGCGCACAAGGCGCGTACATACACGGCCTTATCTTGTGTGAAGGAGCGAGATTTGCGCATGGCTGGGATTTGCACTTCTCCTTCGGGGGGTACCTCGGTATGTTGTGAACCTTTATAACTTCATTGTGTTGTGGTGTAGGCTGGTATCATGGAAAAACTTCTCGCTTGCAGGCGGGCTCTCGGGGTAGTGCTGTTCCTCATGCACGGAGTGGTCGCACGGATGTATCTGCTGTTCTCCAGGGAATGAAGTATGGACGTGGCAAAGGGAGTGCGGGTAAGTTGTATATTTGTAAGGTTGCTTTGCGTGTATGTGTTCAATGCCTTTGTTCTTATCTTGCTTTGTTCTTGTTTGTAGGTCTATCCCCGCTCTTGACGGAACGAGTTCGCGGTTGCCGACACTCCGCCTCGGGCCAAGGCGAAGCGTCTCGACTCCGTGGTGCGGCCCTCGAGCGATCCCAAGCGCTCTAAGTCTGGCAGCGGGGAAGCGTCGAAGACTCCTTCTCTTAGAAAAGGGAAGGGAGTTGAGGCTCGCGTGCCTGCTACACCTGTGATGTCTGCCCCCCGGTCGAGGGACCGGACTTCAGAGGAGGAGCCTCCCCGCTCAGGTATATTGGTTGATCTTGTTATTGTTGCTATACTTGGTGTATTTGGATCTTCTTGTTTATATTTGCATATGTTTATAGCTATTCCGCCTGTTGCCGCCTTTACTCGGGCCGAGTTGGTTTGTCCTTCCAAGGACTCTGTTGTTGGCGATGAGTGGGTACCCTTCTCTGCTGGAGGACCTCATTTTTCGAAAGAGGTTAGCTTGACTACTCCCGAGGTGGGAGTTCCTGTCTTCCAGCAGGTTATTCCTCCCGGGGATCGGAGGACTCGCCCGAGTGATCCTCAGGGTGCACAGGCATGTGTTGAGGGTGCACTGTCGTGCCTTGCTCCTGTGAGTATTTATCCTTACTCCTTTATGCCTTGTATGTATGCTTGTCGTTGTTGCTACCACTTACTTGTTGTTGCTTTTTGTGTTATTCTTGTAGGTTTCCATTCAAATGGCCAATCTCTCCTCCTTTGTGATTGAACTCGCAGAGGAGAAGAAGGTATTTATGGAGAAGTGTGACGTTGCCTGTCTCGAGGCTGAGCGTGCTGAGGAGAAAGCACACATCTTGGGTTTGAAGGTTGTTGACCTACAGGTGGAGAGTTCCTCCCGTCAGGCTCAGATTGTTGCACTCGAGTCTGATATTGTTGCCCTTCAGGCGAAGGTCGTTGCAGATAGCGCGGAGCATGATCTCGCCTTGCAAGCCATGGAGGAGAAGTCCCTTGCGGGTGGCAAGGTTAGAGGCATTGCGGAGTACAATGCCTCCGAGTCTTATGGTGCTGAAGTTCTAGCGGGTGCGGACGATGTGCTTTATGAATCCATTGAGGGTCTTATCGAGCAGGTGTATGCTCTTGTTCTGAACTTGCGTTTTGATCAGTTGGGTCCGTACTCCGAGTTTGCCACTGGGCATGTGGCCGCCTTGAGACTTAGAGACAGGATTACTGCCCCGCCTGTTGTGGCGGATGTCCTCCTATTGCTGAGGAGTATGTCCCCGTCCCTATTTATGTGGATGCCCCCGAGGAAATCGAGTCTGACACTCGTGAGTACGAGTTGGCGTTCAATGATGTTGGAGATGGTACTACTCTTGGAGAGGTTGCTCCCGGGGCATTCGGAGATGTCGTTGTTGGTGGTGCTCCTGACGTGGCGTCAGGTTGAGTGTTTCTTTTTACAAACTCTTTGTATATATTTTTGGCTCCCCATGTTTGGGTTGAGGTTGCTTGTTGGGGTTTTATCCCTTTGAACCCTTTAGGTTTATGTTTCTATGCTTTGACGTTGTCATATGAGACTTGTCATGAATGCTTTAGTAATGCATGGTAATATGGTAGTAATATTCCATACCTTGTGTTTTGTGATTGTCCATATGGTGTGGACTATAGAGTAGAGTTGAGACTCGTCATCTTTTTGGATGTGGCATCCGTAGTTGTTGTTAGGAGACATACGTTCCTACATTGCGTGCCCCTCTTGGTTATACCAAGGCATGGCAAGATGAATATGTGTTAGACACATGTGTTGTATGCTTGCTATATTCCATGAGTAGTAATGTCCAAGACTTAAGAGTGACGCTTAGCATTTGTGGGTAGTAATGCGTAAGGCTAATGTCCCGGCACTTGGCATTTGTGGGTAGTAATGTGCAAGTTCTTAGAGTGATCCTTGGCATTTATGGGTAGTAATGCACAAGGTCGTTTTCCCGGTACTTGGCATTTGTGAGTAGTAATGCCCAAGACCCTTGTATACACTCGAGCGCGTCATCTCGTCGAGGCGAAACCTTAGTTTTTACGTCTTCTTAGTCCACTCTAAGGCGACGTTGTTACAAGATGCTACTTGTTAATTTGGTGCGTTTTTCCATCCGTTAGTTGGGAACTCCCCGTGTAACGTTGTTGCAAGGCGTTATGTTGGCTAACCCAATTACTTGCCTTGCGATGCTAGTACGCCTCCACTTTGTTAATCAAAGGGACGTGACAAAGGTCGTGTGATACGCCTTGTAGTTTATTCCGTCTTTCGGACCATTCCGAAGCGACGTTGTAGCAAGACACGACTTGCCAATTTTTGAATGTGTTTTGATTCTCTATTTGGGTACCCCCGTTATGGCGTTAAGGCGAGGTGTTCCTTGGCTAGTCCTTGTATTGACCCTGCGATGCTACTACACCTCTACTTGGTTATTCCAAGGGGCTGTACAAGTTTGTTTTGCACAACTTGTAGTTTTTTTCCGTCTCTTGGGCCATTCCAAGGCGACGTTGTGGCAAGACACTACTTGCTTGGTTGGAGTGTTTTATTTATGTTATTTGTTCACGGACAAGATAACGTTTTACAAGACTCGACTTATATGTTTGGTGAGTTTTTCGCTGCGTTGTGTATTGTGGCGATTGTTGTCTACGTTCCTTCCGACGTAGAGTTTTGGTACGTAATAATGAACGCTACTTGTGGGTAGTAGTAGGTTCTCATGGGGTTGCCCTCGTATAGAGGATGTCGCGCAATGAATATGTTTAGTAATCTATACTGGGTGTCTCGTTCCTCAGTAAGATATCATGGGGTTGCCCTCGTGAAGGGGATGTCGCGCCATGCAAGTGTTTAGTAATCTATACTGTGTGTCTCGTTCCTCAGTAAGATATCATGGGGTTTCCCTCTATAGAGGATGTCGCCCTATGTAATTGTGTAGGGTTGCCCTCGTATAGAGGATGTCGCGCCACTTAATAGATGATCGCCTCTTGGTTGATAAATCCAAGGAATGATTGTTGTAATCATGGGGTTGCCCCCGAGCGGGGATGTCGCGCCATGTTACTTGTAGATAATCCTATAGAAAAATTTCCAGGATGTAGTTGTATAGAGTAGACATAATAGATGTCGTGGAAGAGAGTGTATCGGGAGTTCGTTGTTGATGTCGAGTATTGACATGTTGGTGGCGTATACTATAAGCCTCTTGTTGTATTAAGCGTTTGAGCTTGTAGTGTTGTTGCAAAGTTAATGCATAGAGTCCACTACATGGTTTTATTCCATAGCAGGGATTGTATGAGAGTAATGTACCTACGAAATACATTAACTTCATTAGATTCTTGCCATGTTTACAATGCTGGATAGATGGGGTCAACTGATCACCCATTTGTAAATAATTTACTAAAAGCATAAGCACTTAAAAAAATAAAACTCGAAAGTAGATGGATGCATAAAGCTGTGCGTATCGCAGTGATGTGGAAGGGATGTGATTGTCGCCTCCCAACATGTTGTGATGAAGACTGTCTATTCACATTGTGTGATGGCTACAAGCCACGCGGTGTCGTAAGGCCCCATGGGCTATCATCTCTTTGATTTCCACTCGCAGAGTGAGACAGTCGTTAGTGTTTTGACCCCAGGTGTTGTGGAATTTACACCAATGCGTGATGTTGGCTCCCAAGAACGCATGTGGTGTTTCCCTTGGGGAGGGCAGCTTGTTCTGCAGGATGCTCATAAATATTTCTTCGACCTCTGTGTTCAGAGGAGTGAATGCATATTCTGGGCCATCTAGTGTGCTCCTGCTTTTGTGTTGTTGAAAGAGTGCTCCTCCCTCACCTGCGGGTGGTTTGCTCCACCCGAGCTCCCACTCACAAGCGACTGCTCTTTCGAGTTTCTCTTTGAGGTTACCCATTGACTAAGTGGTCCTCCAACCATACTCTCTTCCAAGTAGAAGGAAGGATCGCGCATTCGAGTTCATGAAGAACGCGGTTATCACTGCCTCCTTTCTGGCCTTTAGCCAAGCTGCATTCAGCGCGAAGCCGCTTGAAGTATTCGAGAGTTGGTTCTCTTTCTTCTTGCCTGATTTCCCAAACACTTTGCAGTGTTGGGGCTTGTTGGTAGTTCGTTGGCCGTATAGGCGCAAAGAGTTGTTCAAGTCGTACCTCTTCCACTTTCTTATCCTCTTCATGTTCGGGAAAACACTGCCTTATCATGGCGACGGAGAGTTGTTGTTTACGCCTTAGAGCGTTTATATAGCACTGTCGTGCTACGGTTTGATCTCCTAGGATCTCTCCAACTCCATTCTTGGTTGGGAATTTCAGCTTTTGATGTGTCGTGGATGGCACTATCTCCAAGGGGTTTATGGTTGTTCTTCTGAGAATCCTGTTGTATGCCCCCAAGGTTTCGACCACAATAAAGTTGACATTAATGTCAAGCTTTGTCCAGCCTTCTCCCAGTGTTACCAAGAGTGTGATCGTACCGACTGGGTATGTTGCAGCTCCTGCGAAGCTTATGAGAGGGAATGTTTCGGGACTCAAATATGCCTTTGTACGACCAAGTTGTTCGATTACCTTGATGGTCAAGATGTCAGCGGAACTTCCTCCGTCAACGAGGATTCGCTTTACGTCGTAGTTCGCTATAGGCATGGTGATGGCGAGTGCGTCGTCATGGGGGTATACGATGTGTCTCATGTCTTCTTTAGAAAACATGATAACCAGATCCTCTTCCTCCCCTCTTGGTCGTTTTCCGTATTTAGGATGCGTCTCTGCCTGCGAGGCGTAGACATTCCTTGAGTGCGAGCCTTGGCCCCCAGCAGCTGGTCCTCCGTGTATGAAATTTATTACACCCCTCTTGGGAGGAGGTGGGTTGTCATACGCCTTCTCTTTTCCTTTATTTTTCTTCTAGGTCTCTCCTTGGGTAAGGGTGTTTTCCCCCTGATCGACATAGTGCTTTAGCTCGCCCCTTAGAATGATGTTGTTATGCACATCCTTAGGCTGAAGCAGCTGTCAGTTTCGTGTCCTTTAACCTCGTGGTTTTCACACCACTTGTCTTCTTCCTTTCCCAAGGGGCCCTTTCGCCAATTGTTTGGTTCCCTCCAGAGATTAGTTTCCTTCATCTCTTTTAGGATTGCCGACATAGGGGCGTTTAGTGGAATAAGGTTCGCTGTGTTGACCTCCCCTGGATTTTGGAAACCGGCCTGGACGGGATGCTTAGGTTGTGGTTTCCACTGCTTTTGTTGCTGGTTTCCCAGGGGTTTTTTTGTCTGCGAGGCCTTGTTGGCATTGTCTTTGTTGCGCTCAGTGTTCAGCTTTGCCCTTGCATTGTTGCTGAACCTTTCCAGGTCCACGTACTCCTTCACGCACGAGGCTAACTCCTCCAGAGTTTCAGCCGGGCGTTTGGACATCTTTTCCCCAAAGGAGAAACCTAAGCGACCCAGGTTCCTTATGAATGCCTTGATCATTTCGTCTTCAGACAAGTTTGTCTGAATGTCGGCAATGTTCTGATTAAAACGGATGTAATAATCAGCCAATGATTCATCATATTGTTGCTTCACATCGTCTAATGCGTCGGAGTCTTTGAGCAGTCTTCTTTCACCCATGTACCTCTCGATAAACTTTCCCTTCAAGTATGTCCAGGAGGTCACGCTTTCCTTTGGAAGTGAGAAAAACCAATGTGCCGCTGAACCTATTAAATTTTACGGGAACGTGACCGCCACATGGTCTGATTTTGTAGTTCTTCCCAGCAACGAAGCCTCGTGCTACTGCACGTGCTCTATGGGATCACCTTTTCCAGAGTATCTCTCAATTCGTATGTTGTTTAGGATTCCCGGAACCCGTTCATACAACATCTCCTTGGCGAAGGGGTGACTTGCGCTGTCTGTTAAGACGTGCATTGGTCTGGTCTTTTTCTGCTTAGCTTTTGCTCAATAAGCGCCTCCAAAGTCTTAGCGGTTAACCATGTGAGGGGAACGTTGTCGTTTTTCTCCGGTATTCCCCAAACATTGTTTGGATTTCCGCTATCCTGCCCCCCAGCTTTGTTAGTAGTGAGAGGCTTCCCTGCCTTGTCTTTTATTCAGGTTACTTGGCTGCTTCCATGATTCGGCCGGGTATGGCCTTTCATAGTAAGTTGCACCAGAGTGGGATTCTTGAGGTCCTACACTGTAGTATTGAGGGTTGGCAGCCGGGGGCTGTCTTCCCTGTTGCCTTGGAGCTTCTCTTCGGGTTGTGTCATAAGACATTGCTTCATCTGCAGGATGTGCTTGAGCAGGTGGTGGCGGTGGTGGGGGAGGTGGTGGAGGTGCATAGCCTTGATTTCTTAGAGTATCCCTGAAGCCAGGAGTTTCTCTATTACTTGCATCATTGCGGGAGTTACGGTTGGGGCAGCTTGTGCGCCTTGTGTGTCTGTATCCTGAGGCTGCTGGTTGTTAGCCGGCATTCTGAAAGGTTTTTCCTCTTCCGTGCGTGCTCTTTGCTCAAAACCCGATGGGGGTTCATTGGTTTGAGCTGTGTGCTCTATCTGAGCATTGGGAGCTTCCTCCGAGGAGGCTGTGGATATAGCCTCCGGGATATCCTCAGGACCTGGATGTTTTCTCTTGGATTGTGCCCTGTTGGGCTCTCCTGTAGTGTTTCTTCTCTTTGCCATTTAGATGTTGCTAGTAAGCGAGTGCTTGTTCGTTCGAGTCTCGCGGACGGAGCCAAAATGTTGGGACCTGGACTGGACGGAATGTCGGATCCTGGTATTGACTCGAGAAGATACCTCGGGTTACTCACTTATCGGGGCTTTGCACGTGTCGGGCTCGTGCGTCTCCGTAAAACTGAAAGAGTGGCAGTATCGCACACCACGTAAGGGGGTGGGGGGGTGGAGTGCGATGAACCCTCTTTGAAGCTTAAGTCAGGTATTTTAGAGGGAGAAAGTAAGAGAGAGGTTAGAGCTTCCGCTGTCAACTTAGTCGGAAAATGGGAGAGTGGAATACCTTAACTAGGAGTTTTCCAACTCGAACCCGGTTTTGAACGGTCCAACGCCGGTTTAATGTAAAGTGTGAATCGGGCATAGACGGGAGTAAAGCTGATATCAGGAGGGTCTGCACGTTTAGTGTTTGCGTAGGGGTTTGTACATCACCAAGAGGAGTAATCCAGACCGTCCTGGAGTATCGCGAGGATCCCGGGAAGTCCGGGGTTTCGGGACAATCCGGAGGGTCGGATTGTTTTGCAATCCGGACGCGATGTAAATCCGGGGCGCGTACGCGCGGTGCCCGGACCTTTTAGTACCCGCGAGTGAATAATTCGAGACCGTTTGGTGGGTTTGACGTGTAAACGAAGTCCGAATAATATAAAACGAACCCGAATCGGACGTATACCCATCAACCTCCCTATTTTAATTTACTTGAATTCGGTTTTGAAAATTCAGTTCGATTCAGTCAATTTCGGTCTGATTTGGTTCAGTTCAGAAATTCCGGTTCGGGTCCGGTTTTAATTTCAAAATCTGGTTCGGTCCGAACCGTTCCAATAAAATTGGGTTCGGTTCAACACACAAAATCGG
This sequence comes from Clarkia xantiana subsp. parviflora, assembly GCA_036873135.1. Classification (NCBI taxonomy): domain Eukaryota; kingdom Viridiplantae; phylum Streptophyta; class Magnoliopsida; order Myrtales; family Onagraceae; genus Clarkia; species Clarkia xantiana. The sequence goes on from JAPTYO010000012.1 coordinate 4,571,016, forward strand.
TTTGGTTAGATCCACTTAGTTACCTCGGTCCGACCCGACCCGATTAGGTCGAACTGATTGAGAATACCCGGTTCGGTTTTAATTCTTCCCGGTTTGACATATTGGACCGGCCCAATAATTAAAAACATAAAGGTTGGGCCGGAATGTTCACTTGTGGCCCAAGTAGGGTTTTGAAATCCATTAAAAATATTTAACTTAGCCACCAAGTAACATTAACTATATAAAATAATTTTCAATATTAAATATATATATATATATTATATATATATATAATCTCAAAAAGTGTTATAATATTTCGACAAATCATAAAATGGAGCAATGACATGTTACAATACATGCATATAATTGGTCCACTTCAATTTTCTCACTCCTACTTTACAACTCCTTGCCATATGTACTTTGTTGATAAGTTAAAATTCCTCCAACAAACCTAATTGCATTTTAGGAGCAGTTTTTTTCCTAGACTTTATTTGCATACGTGTTATGTAAGTTAATGTCCTCTACCTCACACAATACCATTCCACAATCCAATTAAAAAACTATTACACAATCCATATGCATCATAGGAAAAAAAAAATCTATTCCACTTCTACGATTCATCTTCATATGTTCGACAATCCATATGCATCTCGGAAGAAAGAACCTATTTCACTTCTACAATCCATCATCCTGTTGTCTATTCATCTGCAAATATCAAAGAAGGAATTCCCGAATTTACATAACCTGATCGAAGCATTGATTGGACTCCACGACATTGATTCACATCGTAGATTCACCTAGGTGATTAACTGCGACTAATCTCTGGAAGCTTATCGAGAAAGGGTTGCGACAGATCTTCTTCTTCCGTGCAACTCAATGTAACGACGGCAATTCACGGAGCCAATTCACAGAAACCAATCTCTTGAAGATGATCGAGGCAGGGTTGCGACCGATCTCCCTCTCCTATATAACTCAATGTAAACAATTTATTTACCTAAAAAATTAAACCTAAATTTATACAATCGTCATGAATTTTTCCATTATGTCTCTGATTTTGAATGAGATGGAAAATCTAATTTATAATTTTTCTAATTTGTAAATTAGCTTATACATAGAAATTGTATTACCTAATTAATATATGATGGATTACAATTATAGAAATCTTCTTACAAAATTTAGTGCAATGTAATTCTGAAAAGCTAAATTAATTTACATTCTAAATATGGCACACAAAAATTACATTCTAAATCTAGAAACGAATTACTTTCATAATCTTTTATAGGAATATTGTTATAAATGTATTAGGATCGAGAGAAATGACCACCCCATCCCCCCCCCCCCCCCAAAAAAAAAAACATATAATTAATATATTTTTTCTCTAAATAACTTATTTTAGTAATAATGGATGTTTTTCTAACAAAATTACTAAATATTTTTACAAATCCCTGTAGTAAAATCAAATTTAATAATTTAAATATAATAATTATAATAGTGCAACAGAAAAAAGATTCTTTTAGAATTATTAATATTCATAAACAAACGAAAAAAAAATATAAATTTTCTCAATATTAAACGCCAAATTAAATATTGATTTTATGTCATTTCATATTTTCAATATGAATCAAATTATGTATAAAATATTTTCATATATAATTTCAAAAAATAATTATATGGATTATTTTTTTGCTTTAATCGCATTTCTATATAATCGATGTTTTAACAGAGCTGTTATTAAACATATGTAATTACGTCATACTTTAATTATTATATATAGAGGTTGGCTTTTAATTGTTTGCATTTATAGTGATGATTTTATGCTTATGTTTAGAATGTTTATTACTATGTTATCTATCTATTATCTACTATCTACTATATTATATTAATTCGGTATCGGAAATCCTCTGACTGACACGTGGACAGTTTGTCCAGTCAGCGTTGCCTAATTTAATCGGAATTTAATAGGGGTTGTCTAAATTTAGATACGTAATATTGATTGATTGAAAATTAAGAAATATTTTTATTTCCTATTTTGTTCTCTACGCAATTTAAAGAAACAAATTAATTAAAAGTTTCCTTTTAAATAGCAAATCTATACAGTTTGGCTTCGGAAGACCGTAGGCCGCCACGTAAGCAAAAAAAATATATATATATATAGAATAATAAACAATATATACTACATTATATAAAATAATAAATCAACAAAATATATTATATGAACAAATTATATTGGCACGTTACTATTATATATATAAAGTAATATTAATATAATAGGTAATTACTATATATTAGACAAAGTTAAGGCCCTAGAATTCGGCTAATAGCTTTAATATATATATATAAACCCTAGAATTATGCTAAAACCGAAATTTATGTATATATATATAATTAAACGTGATGACTAAGCCGTCTATTAAAACCAGTCTTCATCAATTGCAGTTTAAATTCTTCGAGGTATTACTTCTTGATGTATTTTATGTATTTTATAGATTTTTCGTCTATTATCACGAATTCGTTAGATATTCATCTATTCTCGAATTCTCTATTCTTTTACTTTCTTGATCATTCAGTTCTTGAGTTATATTTTTTTTGGATACAATTATATTTATTTTTAACGAGATGAGTTTTATAAATATGTTTTATATTTTTAAGTTATGATATAAATTTTTCGGTAGGTGCATCGAACCCAAAACAACAAAAATTCAGTTGAGTATTGTATCTAAGTAATTCTCGGTATATAATGGTACGTAACTTTTAAGTGTTTTTTTTTCTTTTTTTCTTTTCATCTTCAAAATCTTGATTATATTGTTAATCACGTTAGCGCATTTAATTCTTTAAGAAATATATGAACGATCATCAATAGTTGTCTTTTGTGGGAGGAGCTATGCGACGGTGGAAAAAGTTGGCCACGAAGTCTTCTTGATCGGTTTAAATTCTTTGAGGTGTTTCTTCTTGAGGTATTATTTCATTTATTTTCAAATTCTCTATTCTCTTGACTTCCCGATGATTTAGTTCTTGATCTATAATTATTTTGATATAGTTATATTTATTTTTAACGTGTTGATTTATACATTAAATATGATTTCTTGAAAAATTATGATTTAAATTTTTGATAGGTGCATCAAACCCAAAGCAAGGTGCAAAGACCGAAATAATTGGGTGCAAATAAAAGAAGAGATCACCAAAAATAACAAATTATATGCTTTTGACGATATCGGCATCAATAACATTAATCTACACAAGAGAAGCTAAAGCATCAACAACCCAACAAAAAGTTGTAAGTTCATCGAGCTCTCCAAATTAGGGTTGCTTTCAATATTTTTCTTCTAAACTATGGATAATATAATTTGGTGTTTTAAACTTCCCCGAACCTCCATATTTAGATAATAATGAAATAATGTGTGCTATATATATGAAACTTAGCCTTATAAAAAAATTCATGGATGGCTACGAATCTTCACCTTTATTTATACTTTATTTATTTATTATGCTAATAAATGACGAGGATACTATTGGTTTCTCATATGAATCCATACATGATGATATGATAGAATTTTAGACTTAAACTATCTATATTATTTGATATGGATTTTTTTGCATGAATAATAAATGATCGAATGAATGCAAAGAATGACGACAATGAGTTCTTGTGGGAAAAAATTTGAGTTGATGAAGGAAGTTAAAAGAGACTTAAGATAAATAATTTTTAATAATATGTCAAAAAGTAATTTTTAGCATGTAATGGTAAGTAACTTTTGAATTTTCTTTTCTTTACATCATATCATTGTTAATTCTATTTCAACAACCAATAACGTAATTCATATCGTATTTAAACATGTTCAGTTTTAAAATATTAATTGCATTATTAATTAGGTTAGTGTATTTAATTCTTTTTGGAATGTATAAACGATCATCAATAGTTGTCTATTGTTTCTGAAGCTATGCAACAACGGAGATCAGCATTCGTGGCCACTACCAAGAGCACCACTCTCTGCCCAACCTTATATGGTTACTTCATACTCAAGTCAGTCGATACTTTTCCTGAAATTCGCTAGACAGTCTAACATCTCCTATATATCTAGCAATGATATAAGTTATACATATCTTAATTATTAATGAATTTCTACATGCATCGTTTTCTTCTTCTACATGAATAGTATTTTTTCTCTTTTATAAGGTGCTTACAACTGACCTAACAAATTATTTTTCTTTTCTCTTCTTCAGATTTTGCATCAACGCAACTATGGTAATATGCAACGATTCTGTATTTTGGAAAATTCTACTATAAATATCCAAGAGAATGTGGTTTGCTACCAAATTAATGATAGGTAGTTAATAAAAAAAATTTCCTTATCAAAATAATTTTAGCATCTCAGCCTTAGCACAAAAGAATTGTTTTTTTCGTCTTAACTAACCACATACTATATTTATGGAAAAAACATGAGAAGAATGGAGAAGAACTCTTCGAGGTGGTGAATTAGAAGAGGTGGACGCTTTCTTTAGGGTTTTGAATGAGTGAGGATCAATTTATCGTCATGATTGTGAAGCGGAAAGATGAAAAAAAACGGGTATGTCTTCTACTATATTGCTTTTATGATTTGTATATCCTAAATTATTTGATGATTTCTCTTTCAGTTGTTTATCTTTGAATTGAGAGTATCCTTAGTTAAATTTCATCGATAGTTGTTTCTAATGTAAATAAACTAAATTGAGCATGTTTTAATTTTTACATCAATCAAGTGAGTAATAAAAAAATTACTATATATTTAGAACTTTATCTAAATATTTTCTATTTTGTTACGGCAACTTTTGATCTTTTAATATACACATTATGTCTTTAACGTTAATTTCTTAACAACACTTATCTTAATACTATTGAATTGAACAAATGTAGAATTTGTGAAGTGAACATGAAAAAAAAGAAGTTATGATCTAAGTCTTACTCAATATATGTGAACAAGAACAAAAATGTATTGAGTTAAATTTTACTCAAGATATGTTAAGATAATAATTTTATTTTTGGCTAATTATTTAGTTTTTCTTTTTTGGCCAAGTTAATTATTTAGTTGATTGTGCTATACTTAAACAAATTTATTTTATGTGGATTATATGTACGGGAGATTCACCCAATTTTTATCTATATATTTCATAGTGCCTTGAATTGAATTTGGAACTTTTAATTAATTTTTTTGGCTAATTATTGTCTTAGTGCAATATAAATTTTCTTTCACTTTAATTATTTCTCCCGCGCGGTGCGCGGGGTTAGTATCTAGTATTATAATAATTCGGCATCGGAAGCTCTCTGACTGACACGTGGACAGTCCACTCAGTCAGTGTTTCCTAATTTAATCAAAATTTAATAGGGGTTCTCTAAATTTAGATACATAATATTAATTGATTGAAAATTAAGAAGTATTTTTATATCCTATTTTGGTCTCTACGCAATTTAAAGAAAAAAATTAATTAAAAATTTCCATTTAAACTCAAAATCTATACAGTTTGGCTCCGGAAGACCATAGGCCGCCACGTAAGTTATTTATATATATAATAATCAATACAACTAACGTATTTTGGCAAAATAAAAAATAAAAATTACAACAAACGTATATGGTATATGTTATTTATATATATATATATATATATTTATTTAAAAAAAAAAGGTAATTTGTGTAGAAAGTAGAAACCCATTAATTAAGAAAGAATATATATAGCGCTCCTCCCATTAATAGATTATACACACCTTCGTTCCTCCCATTAATCTCACCAAGTTAGTGTTTTTACCCAACCTTACGTGCAAACAGAATAATATATATATTATATTGAGATACGGTCACCTCATTTCTTAGTTGGTTTTGTAAGGGCATCGCTTCCGGTCACTTCTTTGGTGTATTTCTTCTTTCTCTCTATATGCACATTTGTAATTAATAGGTTACTTACGGTCCGATATGTGTTTATATCTTGATTTAATTTAATAAACTCATTTACTTTTTGTTCGTGCAGGTCCAACAACAAGAATTTTATTCAAAACAACTATATAAATTTAAAGGTAAGATCTTTTGATCCCTTATGTATAAATATCTAGCGTTTGACGATTATATAATCAAAAGCATTGCAGCAATCACACAACTGTATCAAGAATTATATTAATTGATGTACACTATAATATAGTGATGGTGTTCTCCCATGTTTTTTATTATGACTGCAGGTGCTCTATTTGAAGTTGATGAAGGATTCATACACTAAAAGGCTATGTCCAATCAAGTCCGCAATCCTCTAAGTGGATCCATCACCGAGTTCTATCCTCGACTCTGTTGACATCGCCACTTGCCTCGAGGCATTACTTTTTGCATCTTAGTTAATCTTATATTCATGGTTGAATGATATACTTAAATTTGAAAGCTCTTTTTTACAGGAACCAATATATTTTCTAATGGTGATAATTATTAGCTAATGTTTAATACTTTCATTGTATATATCTCTGAATTATCTATCCTGATTATGGAACTTTTGAAGATTTCTATTAAATACACTACAAGCATGAAAAAAGACTACATTTATATTCATTATCCTTCAACCTTTTCACTTTCGCAAACACATAATCATGATCATCAAGTTGAGGCTCCTTAAGCTTGCACCTTTTCAAATTGGGCATAAAAACAAATGGTTTCATCCATCAATCCTTATTAAGGTATACTCCATGAGTTTTTGTAATACTCTTTAGTATGAATTTTGTTTCTTCTCTTGCTAAGCTCATTCAAGTGATCATCCTCCCTAACACGTTGGAAAAAATGGCAGTGGGCATTAAGCTTCAAAATACATCCTTATAATGTGCTTTCAAGAATGAATAATCTTGATCCTCCATACATTCATAAACGGCATTTCAATTTCTATGTTCTCCTCATTCGGTTAGTAGGTTAGAGCATGAAATCTCTTAGGCTTATCTCTAACGTTTTTGTTCTTTGTATAGTATACGTACTTAAAATTGATTGAAAATTCTAAATTTCTTTTTGGAAAAAAAAATAATACTCTTTTTCTCAGTTATATCTTAGGAAATATTAAATACTACGAGAAAATTAGTATATTAGAGTGAATTGTTTTAATAACTTGGATTTATTTTATTTTTTTAACGAAAAACTAATAACTACTGAATAAAGACTGTAATATTCATAATTGTTGATTCTCATTGTTCATTATTAAATGTTTTTTTATGGGTTTCTAATAACTATTTCCCATTACAATTTATCACAAGAAAGGTACATGAGTGTGAGCTAAATTAAGCATCTTCTAGACTTCTACCTACCTTTAATAATATCTTAATTTATTAAATATTTATTTATTTAATTAGAATAAACTAATTGTTTGGCGTAACCTTTTCATTTGATTTTTCTCCCCGCGTGGTGCGCGGGGTTAGCATCTAGTTTTAAATTTTATTTGGCCAAAATGTTATTTTGAATTTAATTACCATAATGAACGCATTAATTTTGAAAAATTAATTTTTAACTAAAAATTCAATTTTTGTTTACTTTCACGTATTATTTAATGCATGCACATAAATACTTCATTTATATTGTTTTCTATATCTATATACATATATTCTTTTTCATTTTAGTTATCATTGAAAAAATACTACTTAACACAAATTGCTACATACCACGTAACAATGAACTAGGGCAAAGAACCATATTAATGACCAATAATTTTATTGATGAGTTAGTTACTCAGGAAAGAACTGGACGATTATTGTATGTTGTACATTTTTATAAAAATTTAGCTATGTTAATGAATAATACAAACTAAACTGAAATATATATAATAAAATCTAATTATATAATATGCATATAACCACATAATACGTATTCTATTATATACGATTTTCAAGCATTGAATAAATAAATAATAATACTAAGTTATTTTATTTTATCAATTGTAGATACTTTCTCAATCTAGCAAATGAATCGATCATACAATAAAAATATATATCTCAAATTTAGATTTTCACTTATCAATGTTAATGATGTATTTTGTATTCCAACATTTTTAAACAACATGATCGCACACAGAAATATACGTGCTTATACAATAATATGTACTCATTTATTTTTCATTATGGAGTACAATTGTTGCGATGAGCCTTTAAAAAACTTGGAAATAAACAAATATTATATAACTATTATATTGCGATGATAAAGATGTAGGATCCAGATAAATATAGAGAAAAATATTTTAAACAGATAATGAAAAGAAACATTGACAAAAAATTCCTACAAAACTGTCGAGAATAATTTAATAGAATGGTGGCTCTGAATGATCTCGCCAAAAATATTCTCGAAAACAATCTAATGTATAGTCACATACACCACAATTTGAAAATCACAATGAAATTTGCAAATGTTGCATACAATACTCGAATAATATATATATATAAGTTAAACTATTATATATATATATATATCTTAAATGTGTATAGTAAAGTATTTTTTTATAGGTTTATGTATAGTAGAACTTAACTGACCTTGAATAAAATAATAGATATAACAAAGATTAATATTAAATTAGGAAAAAAAACTACGAAATACACGAGTTAGAGCTGAAAAAAATAAAATAAATTTGAATAATAACTACGTATTAATAATTTCACAAAAAAACATTATAATAATTAATATATATATATATCCTCGCAACGCGCGAGTCGGATATCTAGTATATATATAATTTCGGTCAATCAATAACACACACACACAGATATATATATATATATATATATATTGGCAAGATTCTATCTTTAAGATTAAACCAATCAACAATATATGTATATATATATATATATATATATATATATATATATATATATATATGTATATGTAAAATTTGGCTTTATCATATAAATATATATTTTATTTATTGTCAATATCCTAAATAGGGTAACAAATATACTGACAATATATTTTCTCAATCTTTTAGGTAACTAAATATATCAATAATATCTTTAACTCTATTAAATATTTAGATATATTGATAGTTATATATATTTCTATATATTAGTGTGAATCTATCCTAATGTTTCCAATTATAGATATATTGTTACCCAGAATAAAAATTAAAATAGGGTAAAAAATGTACTAATTTATTTCGGCCGAAATTTTTAAATTAGTGCCTAAGAAATTAAAAATTTTACCTTGTAATTTAGCTTAGGGTTCGGCCAAAAACACCATATTGGAAACAAGAGGTCAGATTTTAAGATCAAATTTTAATACGATCTACAATCCAATGTTTTATTTTGATAAATATCACATTTTTCTTGAAGATCATGAACATCAAATTTCCAAAGAACATCATGAAAATTTCGGACCTATATTAACTCAAAAATTCAAAAATTTTAAATCTTTTTCTTTTAAAATTTTCGGTTCAAACTTAAAAAAATTTCAAGAACACTAATTTATCAAAATCATGAACTACTAACCTCGCTCTGATGCCACTGTTAGATTACGGGGAGTAATCACTACGAATACTAAAACCATGGTACATGCTAGTAATCGAAATTACGCAGTCGAAGATTCGCACATACCTCGACAGTAGTCCGTAGTCCCAAGATCCTTGCAGGAGGGAGTTCACGATCCTCCGCTCGGCACCCGTAGAGGTTCTTGTGAAGGAAGGCCTACGCTGTATATTCTCCACAGCAAAGCCTCAGATCGATTCTTGGCAAGGGACGGATCTCCGGAGTGTTTGCTCGAAGGCAAATTGGCACACCCTTGGTGGTTGTGGTGGTTCGGCCGAAGTGGTGATGTTATGGGGGGAGGGTTTTCTCTCAAGTCACTACTTAAAGGGAATTATGATTAACCCTAATAAAACCCCTAACACCCCATATATATAGGAGGAGTAAAGTAGACAAAAGTCCACTTTACCCACCACCACATATTCGGCCGGCCACATGTGTAGGGAGGCCCAATTTTGGGCCTCTCGTGTCAATTGGGATTTGGGTCTGGCCCAATGTCTTAATGTGACATTTACCCAATTGTCTCAGGTAACCTATACATTTAATGGGCTTCCATTTACGGCGCCCATCACCATATGCTTACATGATTGATGTGGAAGTTTTCATGTATGACATGTATGCTTGAATGTTGAGGATGTAGCTGCATGTGATAGTTTACTTGGAAAGTAGAATTATATATGCTAGCATGAGTTCCTCAGAACATTAAACGCATGACGCGTATGCATAATGTGTGGTTTTGTTGATGAATCGCTATGATAATTTACTTGTGAAGTAGAATTATATAGGCATGCGTAAGTTCATCGGAACATTTTTAAATACAAAAGGGCATTGGGAAAGCCAAGACCGGGTATGCTTATTTCAAAGTTCCCGTTTCGGTACTATATATATATATATATATATATATATATATATATATATATATATAAGATTTTGTATTTAGAGATATAAATCTATCAGCAATATAATATATATATATATATATTCTCAATCTTTAGGCAACTAATATCTATAATATTGATAATATTATCTATATCCCTAATATTGTGCTAAGATATATTGATAGTTTCTATCCAAAATTATCTTGTGAATCTAGCCCTAATTGAGGCCTAAAACCCTAGGCAAAAATTTCGACCGAATTAAATAGTAAATTTTCTTGAAAATTTCGGTCACTTTAGGGTTACTTGTAGACTAAGAAATTAAAATTTTCATTTTGCACACCTAAAGTGATTCGGCCGAAACCTCTAATTAGGGTTAGTGGTCAAATTTCAAGATCAAAACTTACTAAGATCAACAATCCAATGATTAATTTTGATACAAGTCACGTTTTTCTTGAAGATCATGAACATCAAATTTTATTATGAACATCATGAAATTTTCGGCCACCTTGATTTTAAAAATAAAAAATTTAAAAACTTGATATTTAAAATTTTCGGCCGACCATATCAAATCCAAGAACACCAATTTTATCAAAATTATGAACTCCTAACATAGGCTCTGATACCACTGTAGGATTACGGGGCTAAATACTACGGGAAAAAAAAACTAAGATACGTGCATGGTAACTAATACGCATCAGAAGATAGTGCACATACCTATAATGCTTCCGCAGTCCCAAGATCACTGAGGGAAGTTCTCGATCCACTAGACGGTTCTCGTAGAGGTTCTGGTTAAGTAAGCCCTACGCGGATTATGCTCCACAGCAAAGCCTTTGTCGATTCTTTAGCGGGGATGGATCACTGGAGTAAATTGCTTGTCACAATTTGGCACCTCCTAGGGAGTTACTTGGTTTCGGCCGAACTAGGTATTATTTAGGGAGGATGGATTTTTTTTATCTCACCACAAAGGAAGAAGAGATTAGCTCTTAATAAATCCATAACACCTCCCTATTTATAAGAGGACCAAAGTGGACAAAAGTTCACTTTTCCCTCATGCTAAATTCGGCCGGCCATATGAGAGAGGGAGGCCCAATTTTGGGCCTCTCATGTCAATTGGGATTTTAGGCCTAGCCAAAAATCCCTAATGTGACATTACCCAATTGTCTTAAGGAAAAGGCTCATTTTAATGGGCTCCTAATTACGGCGGCCCAGTCTCCAAATGCCAACAGAGGGTGGTATGGGTGCCGACATTGTGGTCGATTTGCCTTGTGGCTTGTACCCGAAATCGGAGGTCAAGGAGTATTCGAAGTCACTCCTGGTAGTCGGGGAAAGGATGAATCCAAGATCACGGAAGGCGGGGTGATGGTCGATCATCACTGTGACGTCTTCATCGTCACCGTACTCATCATAAATTGGATTATCAAAGACGGTAGCAGTTCTGGCACGGTCTGGTGCTAGCCAATCAAGGAACGGTATCGTGCATGACTTAATGAATCTGATACCAATATGATGCAACATGATGAGGATAGATGGTGGGTAGAATGCACGAAAACTCGTTGATTCCGCAGAATACCGAAAATTCGACGCGATATTGAGGAAAACCTCAATTTTTTTATAATTCAATTAATACTGACTCTCAACGACGGTTAAACATAGTTTAAATGCTGAAAATAAAACCCTAACCTAGAACAAAATTCGAAATTAACAACTAATTTCAAACAAAACCGACATATTGCAAAAAAAATAAAAAAAATTGAAAAAATATAAAACTGTAATTTTGACCCTCTAGACGAAGGACTTTGGCCAAAAACCGTCAAACCCCATAGAATTCTATGGGTATTTCTCAAATTGTTTTTTCTGCATGAAAATATGTATTCGCACGCCAAAATCCGACACTTTAACCACATCAACAACCAAATAGTATTTCAGAATAATACATATTATAAAATATATATAGGTTAAATAAATTACCCTAAATTAAAAATAAAAGGTTCATTAACTTAAAAAAAAATATACATGTTTTATAGATTTTTTTAGAATATGTTAATAGACTTCATTTTGGTATTTCTTGGTTACTTTTATTTTTTATACATTTTTTAACATGTACTATTTAAAAATTTTAATTTTATATTTATCGTAAAATTTTAGAGCATTATAATTTATATCCATTTTTTTTATAAATATTTCCAGTCCAAAGTTAATAAAAAAATGAACGGAGTTAATTTTTTGCATAATTAAAAAGGTTCTAGCTATTCACTTAAAATGGCTAGCAACTATACATCTATCTATATATATCAGTGTTATCAGAACCGGACCGGACCGGCGGTCCGACCGGGTTCGAACCAGAACCGAAGACTATCACGATTCGGTTCGAGCAAATCCGGAGGATTTAAGCGAACCCGGTTCGACAGTCCGGTTTTCATCGAACCGGCCGGTTTTGAGCGAACTGGCCGGTTCTCCGGTTCACCAGTTCATACTTTAAAAAAATATAAAAAAATTAGGGTTACCTTCTCATCTTCAGCGCCGCAGCCAGAGAAAAACTAGAGAAGAAGAGCAGTCAGCGCCGCAACAAGTAATTCTTACGAAAACACAAACCCTAGCTACAACTGTTATCAATTCATATCTAATTATTACTATGGGAAGCACCACAAGCTCCACCACCTCTTCTCCTCCAACAACCACATTCTCGACATCCCTCACAAGAAGCTCCTCCTTGGCCGCAAGGCGGCGGCTGCTGCTTCTGCCATTGCAGATCCCACCACCGACATGTTCTCCGACTCATTGCGCCCCTCTCTCTCTATCTCTCAATACACCCACGAAAATGCTTAAGAACTCGCTGAGGTCTCTGTCAACCACGAAGTTGTCCGAGAATGAACTCGTCTGCACTTCACTCCCTCTCTCTCGCTAAAATCGTCGCTAAAGGATCAGTTCAGTTGGGTTTTTGCTAATTAGGCATACACGTGTTACAGATGGATAGGAGCGAATTGGAGAGCTTGTTCGGCCAGCAGCAAAAAGGTCACATAGTGAAGGTCTCCAGGGAGCAGATCGAGGCCCTCAGTGGCGGTGGATCAGACAACGACGATGATTTCATCTGGCCTTTCGGAGATACAAAAAGTTCGAAAAAGAGCAAGGGCAGCTCTCTCTCTCCCTCCCTCCCCCTCTCTGGAAAACTAATCGTCACTTCTGTTTTCTTATCAAAACGGTAGGACCGGGTTCGAACCGGGTCGGACCGGCTGAACCGGGAACCGGGCGCCTAGCCGGTTCGATGCCCGGTCCGGTTCTGATAACACTGATATCTATATAATATGTAATTTGGTTGCTTTTTAGTAATTAAGCTGCTAATTAGCTGCCACCTAAGCAACTCAATTTCCTATTGGTGCGTGATACTCACGCAACCCTCCCATCTCTCCGGTCTCCATCCCTCCTCCTGTTTCAGCAAGTTTAGTTTCCTACGTGCGTCGTTTTTTTTTTGTCGAAAACCTCCGTGCGTTACTTTGTGGCTTCGTTTCCGTTTCTTCACCGCAATTTCTCCAAACTTCATCCGAACGACGCTTCCACCATTAATTAAGGAACAGTTACAGATTGCCTCCACTTCAAACGGTTCCTCCTCCATTAAGAAATGGTTACAGCTGTTCAGTTTCGGATCGATTAAATTAAATTTTTACCAGTCCACAATTCATAAGACCGTCGCTGGTTCCTCTGATTTCTTAGTGCGTCCGGATTTTTGGATTCTAAGATTTAACTGTCCGTTTCGGCTACCACTGCTTCCTCAATTTTCACGGTGCCTCCGGATTCTTGGTTTCAGCCATCCGTTTCGGCTGTTGCTGCTTCCTTCGATTCAGCATCTACCGTTGCTCCTCTAATTTATCGGTGTCTCCGGAATCTCGAATTCTTGGATTTAGCAGTCCATTTTGGTCGTCATTGCTTCCTCCGTTTTGGTGTCTCGATTCTCGCTTCTTCCTCCGTTTCAGCCGTCCGTTTTGGTGTCTCGATCCTCGCTTCTTCCTCCGTTTCAGCCGTCCGTTTTGGTGTCTCGATCCTCGCTTCCTTTGATTAAGCCGTTCGTTTAGGTGTCTCTATCCTCGCTGTTTCCTGCTTCTTGCATTGTTGTTTCATAGAATTGAAGGTTTAGTTATAGATGTTAATATGTTATGTTTCAAGTAGATGTTAGACTGGAAATTGGTTTTTTTTTCCCTGTCTATATCTTTTTCTATTTTCATTCTTCGATTTGGTTCACCGAGAAGTAAAATATGCAGCACAGCTTTATCTATGTTTATTATACTGGCGGAATTAAAAATTCTTATGGCTGCATATAGTTGATCAATTTATATCATTTGATTGGTAGGTATTTGATGAAGCTGATTTGATAAAGCCAGGAGGATTCATGGCCTTTTTCACCGGTTACAGTATCCAAAAAAGGATTATGGATAGATTCAATCTTCAAGCAGGCAACAATGGTTGCATTTGTGGCACAAAGCATGCATATGTAGCAACCACAGCTTCCACGAGCCACAGTGATGAATTCACGATGGTTCCTTAAGTTCTCAGTTTTTGAAGAATGACTGTAAATGGGGGTTAATTACACTTCATTTACTTTGATGCATTACCACTTCCTGGGGATGTAAAGATCCATGTTCTTCCCTTCATAGTTCTGCATCTTGGTTAATTTTTTGATAACACTCAACCGAAGTATCTGCATTTCATCAAATTAGAACATTTCTTCAAACAATGAGGTAAAAGTCAATATGTCAACTAGCTATACAATACCGCACTTTTTTTTTCCCAATGAGATGCAACAATACTGCATTTATATATACAATGAATTAAATTCATCGAGACCAATAATGCAGTGAATCATTCATTATTTGTATCATGTAAAAACATTCCAAATGCAAAAATTCAGTTGTATGCTGAATTTAGTTATCTTATTTTGTTGAAGGGTACGTTAATGTGTAAAGTAAATCCCTGTGAATGCATTGCAAAGTGTGGCAATTTTAGGTTTGTTTAATGTAATGTGGTGATTAAACTCATGTTCTATTGATTCGGTTTCCAACTGTTCTAAGGTACACTTTAAAAATTAACATCTCGATTTCGATCTTTCCATTGAAGGACCGGATGGGTAACTTAAGAGAGGCAAGTTGATGTGAGTAACTTGTGAAAGGCAAGTTGATGTTTCTGTTCTTGACCAATTAGCATCTTTTGCCGTGTAATTCTATCCATTCAATTTTAGTAGTACGAATTAAAAAACTCTATAAAGAAATAAATGTAACTCAAAACGTGTGCAGTTGGAAGTCCAGAATTTAGGGTTTAGGGTCTAGGCTGATCTTTGTCTTTTTTGGTTTATGCTTTTGAGTTGCAGTTGGAAGTCCAGTATTTATGGAGCTTGCAAGGTTTGATGAAGGAGTGTACTCTTTCTCCAAGTTCTAAAGAAGTAAACGGTGACAGAGAATCACAGAGAGCCTAATAAGTCTCTGCAAATAAAATCTTAAAGTATTAACTATATTAGCTTATGAAAAAATTATATTTAAACAATTATTAAATACAATGTAGTTCCGTTGTATTAATTTACAAGTCTATCCAATTTTTCTATACTTTTTATTTAATTTAAATGTTATTTTTGTTGATTTTGATTTTTCGTTATATATTAATTTAATCATGCTCCCATTATAATCAGAAATAATTATTACAAAAAATTTCGAACCCGCGCAATGCGCGGGCCTAATACCTAGTATATTATAAAGGAAGAGAAAAGAGAAGAGTGGAATGTGAGTGTGCCACGTCAGCAATGAGGTGAAATATATGGAGAAATTCTTAGATACAACCGAAGCAATACGTGGATCCCACGTGTTGCCCCTCAAGCCAACCAGAATTTGACAAGTGTTACAAAAATAGTGACACATGAACAAATGTCAGATTTTGATTGGGTTAAGGGGCAACACCTAGAATCCACCTGTTGTGTCGGTGGTATCTAAGAATTTCTCGAAATATATGTGTGCCACCTCAGCAATTGATGGGTATGAGTTGGGCTCACAGTTTTTTATGGGTATGAGTTGGACTCACAATTTTGTTTATACTGCAGGGTTGTGCTAAAATGTTTTATTTTTTATTTTTTATTATCAATAGTTGGTTGATCTTATTTACTTATAGGAATTATATGAAGTATATTATATTTATCAGTTTGGCCACTGTAATTTGATCAAAATTTATTATATTTATTTACACAAATGCATTTAAAATTACCTCATGTGGAGACCGAGAACATATATATGGGTTAGACTAAATGATTGTTGTCGGTCATTTTTATAAAAAAAATAAAATAAAAAAATTGCACGAGTTCGAGAAGAAAAATCTTCATTTTTTTTTAATCAATTCTATCTTATTAACTACTCAACGAGCTTGCGCAGAACACGAGATGTTACTATGACAAAGAACGTACCCTACATTTTACATTCAGATCTTTCATTTATTTTATAAAAAATGTATAGAAGTTTAAGTATAATAATTTTATATTATAATAATGTCTTATTATATAAATAGCAAAATGATCGCTATAATATTTTCAATATTTCTTTAGTATCTAAACAAATATATACTTATGTAGTAAAAAAAAAACTTATATATTATCACAAGCTCTCAAGCTGCCACCTTAGTACGTCAGTTAGTATCAGAACATGTTCTTGATTCTTCGGTCTGATTCCCGGTTCAAACAAAAAACTAATTTAATACCAAAAAAACTAATTTAATACCAAAAAACCAAGGGGCAAACAACCCCAATTTACTACACAATAATAACGGACCGAAATCAATTCACCTACCAACAATCTATATATTTATATAATATTGTTGCGTCCTGGATGAACTGGGTCGTGGGACGCGTCTGTTCGTATGGTTGTGCGGGTTTTCGAGCTGTAACCCTTCGTCTGGAAGAGGTTTGGGCCACTGGCGAGTGTTCGGTTGACTCGCGTAAAGGTCTGTGTCTCGGCGTGGTTGTGTCTCAGAAGGCGGTGGTCTATGCACAAACACTACAAGAAAAATGAATTGTTGCGACGTTAGAATTAACTTGTCGCGACGCTAAATTGTGTCGCTATGTAGTTAGCGACGCTTGTAGCGACGCAAATTGATATGTCGTGTCTGATCACCGTCGTAATAATCTCTGCGACGCTTTAGAGCAGCGTCGTTAAACTCTTATAAAGGTGACACTTGTTTGCGTCATTAGTAAAATTAACTGGCGACACTACGAAGTGTCGTTATAATGGGTTTTATTGCCACATTGTAAAGCGTCGCCAGATTATGTTAATTGTTACGCTCTGAAGCGTCGCCACATGATATTGACTACAACGCTTAGAAGCGTCGACACATGATACAAACTACAACACTCAGAAGCGTCGCCATATGATGCAAACCACAACGCACAATAGGGTCGCTATGTGATGCAAATTGCTACGGTTAGAAGCGTCGCGACATGATGCACATTGTGATGCTTGAAAGCGTCGTGATTTATTTTAAAACGACTAAAAAAAACGTCGCAATGATATTTAATATCAACATATGAAGCGTCATTAAGAAATGGAGAATAATACACATTTTGCATTTACTAATAAAAAACTAGAATATTCAAAGCACTCAATAATAATAATAATAATAATCCATAAGATAATCATATATGTTTAATTTTTTAGCATAAAAGTATATTATATAATCCTTAAACACTGAGTAGCACCACATACACGATAAAGTACTTAAAGATATAGTAATTGTAATGCTTACACTCACATGATAGAGTACTTAACATAGAACCATGCATTACATCATATATAGTAACTTGTTACTCTTTGATCGTAAAAAATATCACCATCCATTTCCCCCCTTCAATTATTCAATCTGTAAGGTGTAAAAGAGCAAATGTATTAACAATTGTGTTAAATAAAAGAGCATGCATTTTACACTAAATAAAACCAAGAATATGATTGTGTTTTTTACACAATGAATAAGATGCTTCAGAATAAGCTTTGACAAAGTTTTAATCCAAAGAGAGACGTACCCATTTGTTAACCCTCCTAAGACATGATTCACCACCATAAGTGAAGGCTCTATAACACTACTTCTGATGAGTTCTGCACCAAAGAAACCAACTCAGCGAAAATTGTACACAAAAATTGCAGCTCTAAACAAAGCCATGACTAATCAATTCAGAGAAAAATTGCAGCTCAACTAGTGGTAAAATGTATCAATATGAGATAAATTAAGCAGCCATAATCATCTCAAAATAAATAATAACGATAGGAAAAGCACTTCGACATACGACAACCAAGAAAACAATGTTAAATACTATAAACAACTTTCAAACTCTTAAAATTTACCAAACTATAATTGTTAAATACTACCATTTACTAATCAGCAAGAAGTGTACCTCTTCATGCATTGTTGTTAACTCCCGTGAATGATGCATCTCCTGCCATATAATAAAATAAACTAAACACATCAGCAATCGAAATGGAAACTAGGGCTAAATTAGCAAAGTTGAAGCAAACAGTTTGAGGTCTAACCTGTATGAAATCCCATAGAAAAAAACATTAAACGAAACTCTGCTCGTGCATCCTCCAAAGCCTTTTCATGAGCAACTCGAGCCTCCTCTCTAGCAACTCGGGTCTCCTCTCGAGCCAAGCGAGCTTCCTCTTCATTTCGAATCATGAGAGCTGTCATTTCATTCATCACTGTCTCACACTCTTTAACTTTCACCTGATAATCCCTAATTATAGACTCATAACGCTCTTCAGAACCATTGCTACTTGAGGAGCCTCCAAAATAATTCAGCTCATTTAACTCGGAGGTGGTTACTCCAGATCCGTAACCTCTTGCTCGACCAAACTTATCGACACCAACAACCTCATTGTAAACCTCATTCTCCAAGGCTAATTTCTCGACTTCAGTCATATTAGGTCTAGAACGCACAACCAAGAGTTCTAAAGCTTCCTCCTGCAAAAAAAAAAAAAAAAAAAAAAAAAAAAGTCAGAGATGCTAAATAATGATCACAGCAATCTAAATGTCATAATTTATTTGAATTAGAAAATACCATAATTCGTTCAGTAGCTTCATTTACAAAGCTTCCGTTTGCATGCTTATATTCGATAGCGAAAGCTTCCAAACGGGATGGAGATCTGTTATGTTCCTGATGCTGCAACAAAAAAACAAATTTAAAGAAGATAAACTATATATTCAGTAAGAATACATTAAAATCTAGCTTCACAGTTGAAGCCCCCTATCCATAGTTTTAAAAAGAGTTCATTCGTTTAAGATAACTTACAAATCGATACTCACGCTCCGCAAAACTTGTAGAGCCTGATGCGTGAAGTGTGCGCACGTTATTACGAGCTTCTTTTCCTGCTTTAGAAGCTTTCTAAAAATAAAAATAAATAAATGAATTATCAGGTTTGGTAAACCAAGTTCTTATGAAGATGATCAAATCCAAAATATAGTTTTTAAGTACCTCACTTTCGATGGAACTCCAATAAATCACCAGCTCCTTCCATTGATAGTCAAATACATCTTCAGGCACATTACCAATAATCTCTTCCAAGGGACGCTCTGGTAAGAAATACTTCTTCTTCAAATGATGTTTATAATTCTTCCACTTGTTTCCAACAGATGCCAATATCCTCTTTCTGACTAGGTGACAATTACGTATAGTGAAAAACCTCTGCATATATGATAAGCAAAATTATGTTTAAATCAGTCAAGTAACTTTCAGTCTAGTAACTTTTCAGTTTTCTAATAAAAAAAATTAGCAGAAGAGATTAGCACACAGTACCTGGACATTTTGCAAAATCTCAACTCTATATGAAATATGAACTTTCTTCCAGCTCTTAAAGTTTAATGGACATAAGTTGCCTTTTCGGGCTACACTACCAAGAAAATCTGCTAGGATGGATGACCCTTTTCCATTTGCTCGCCCAAGTTTGTCGAAGCCAACCTTAATCTTGTAACCTTCCTTAAGACCCCACACATCTGCTGCATGGTTTGCCTTCCTTTGTCTCCGAACTTCAAAATGACAGAGTGAGAATGTGTGCTAAATGACTAGCAAAGATTTTTTAAACATTCATGATAAATTCATTTACTAAAGGTTAATACACTAGTATAAGGGATGATTGCTTCATGCATGTCCATGGCTCCATATTGTATGGGACTAGAACAACTGGCCATGTGCTATGTGATGTACTCATATTTCTAAATGGATTAAACCCATCACTAGCTAGTCCTAATCGAAGATTTCGAGAATCTGCTGCAAAGTCTGGATAACGAACATCGAACGCTTTCCATGCCTCTGCATCAGCCGGATGGCGCAACTTTCCGTCTTTTGTGCGGCCAACGTCATGCCAGCGCATAGAGGATGCAGTTTTACTTGATAGGAACAAGCGTTTTAACCGAGGAATCAAACGAAAGTACCGCAACACTTTAGCTGGTTTTTTCCGTCTTTGAGTACATGTCTCATCATGGAATGGATCTTCACTATTTACCTCTTCACTTAGTGTCCATCTTGAAGCCCCACATGTTTTGCAAGTATCACATTGACTATATTCACCCGTATATAACATACAATCATTTGGACATGCATGAATCTTTTCATAACCGAGATCAAGTTTCCTGACTCTCTTCTTAACCTCATAGTAAGATGAAGGAAGAGAAGTACATTGAGGAAATGCTTCTTTAAGTAACTCAAGCATCAAACTAAGTAATTTAGATGATGAGCCACCGGCTAAAGCTTTGACGTGGTAGATTCGCAACAAAAATGACATGGTAGTGAAGTTTGTACAACCCGGAAAGAGTGGATCATCGGAATCACCTAACAACTCAGTGAAAACATCTACATGCTCATTCACAAAATCTCCACAATTATCGTGAGGGGTTTCCTGTTCATCCATTCCAACTGTAAATTCCTCATGAGACGAGTTATTGAACTCGACAGGTGATGTGTTTGCTTCAATTGTCACACTTTCTCCCATTGCACCACTAGTATTGGTTCCTTGGTAAGCTGCATCTACTACTAAGTTGTGGTTTTCAGATTCTGTATTATATCTCTCCCCATGACACGACCATACTTGTGAAGCATAACCTGGCATGAACCCTTCACAAACAAGATGTTCCTCCACCACTACTTTATTTGCTAGGTATCTATTGCAACAACTCTTACAAGGGCAATAGATTTTTTCATTATTTGGTTGTTTCTCTAAACTGAATCTAATGAACTCCTTGACACCATTTTCATAAGGTAAACTGGACCTTGACTCGGAAACCCAACTTTTATCCATCGCTGTCCAAATTGAAAAAAAAATTATCATACAGTCGGAGCAAGGAGATTCAAAATGAGAGAAATAATGGACATGGAAAATCAATAAGGATGTTAGTCATTTCCTATCACTGTTTGTGACATCAGGACCTGTTAATACGAGATGAGAGGACATGAAAAAGAGGGAAGGCATAGTTGTGGTTGTTTCAGTGAAACAAATCAGGAGATTTCTGGATTGAAGTTTGTTAGCATTAGATTCGGGCAAAATATAACAGGGATATAAATACTGCACAGGTTTTATAATGAACTATGCTAGACCAAGAAAACAATCTTTTCATCAATATATATAAATACTGCACAAGTTTTATAATGAAATGTCAATAGCTTATACACATACATGGTAAAAGTTTGACAACCTGATAAAAGGTGCTCATCATATTCAACCATATTTATGTATCATGTATAATAATTAATTCTTTTATTTTAAATAATCATAATAATAAAGGCTAGAATTACAATCCCCATCATCATATGAATTATGAAGCATACTAAATCCACCTTGGAGATCTTAAACTATTATCTCTGGTAGTTGACTTAAATGTTTGCTACTTTCATCCACTGTTACAAATAAAATATCATAATATTACAAAGATAGTATAAACTATATTAGATTTCTTACTAATGATATGGTTAATTTTTTTATTAATTCATTAGGATATATTATGTGTATAAACTGTATTGTACTAGCCCATGGGGTAATCTGTCTATACCTATACATGGTAAAAGTTTGACTAGTTCAAATGAAAAAGTAAGAAAGGGACTCTACTCTCCTTAGTGTAATATCAACAGAAAAGATGACTAAGTTTAGGGCAAATATTTAGATCCATGTTGCAATACTGTGTTCTTTCCACAAAGATTGGGACTTGGATCATGACAGCATAGTCTACCTGGTTGGTCCTTAATTTCCTGTCTAGGAAGCAATCCCTCTCTTAAGATCGTTCCAATAGAAACTAATACTTATAAATGACTCCTAGAGCAATTCATAAAGTCTGAACTCAATAGAACATTGAGATGATGGAAAGACTATTGACTACATGACTAAATTCAAAGCTAATCAACTCGTTTCAAACAGATCTATCTAGGGCTTTCTAGATATTATTGATAATTCCTTTCACATTTTCAGCTAAATAATTCAGTTGGAACCTATCACCGACCTCATGAATATACAGACAGAAGATGGACTATGTATGAGTAACTGACTGTTCATCCTCACTAGCTTGTTGTAACACACAATCCATCCACACCGCAAGACTATGTATTCATAACAAAGCTACAACCAATTCTAATTTTCACACAATCAGAAAAAAGATGGCAGCACTCACCAGTAAAATCTTCGGATTAGAGAAACACAGAGCAGCAAAATGAAAAACGGTGGAGAAATGATTGGATCGCCGACTAGAAGAAATCCATCACCAACTAGAAAAAAAATATACACTAAACATCAGTGCAATTACTGAAGAAGCAAGAAGAGGAATCCATTATCGAACGAGCAAGTAAAGAGGATATGGTACCTAATGCAGAGATTTAGCGAGAGATCAGTCGGATCTACATCATCTCCTTGCTGCGATTTCAAAATCAGTCTTCGTCTTCTCTCCTTCTCAGGAAAAGGGAAATAGAAATCAGGTATGGTTTAAGTGGGAAATAGAAATTAGGGTTTGTCTCTATTGAACCAGTAAAGGTCCGGTTTTATTGGTTAGACCGATTCACAAAACAGATGAAAGGAAAAACAGAGAAATGAACGGCGGCCTACTTTGCATTTAGTGTTTTCTGATACTGATTGTTTAGTCTTTATTTAACTACTAATACAGAAGATATATATATAATAATAAAAAACTAGAAAACTAATGATAGCCCATCTTTTAGAATAGTGGGCTTTGATTATAATTCATGGGTTAGGCCCAAAGAATTTTAGAATAGGTCCAATTTTAGAATGGGTAGAATTGGTTTTTTCTGTGGATTCTCTAATTTCAATAACTCTTAAATTAGTTCATAAGAAAAAAAATCTTATATTTACACATAGTAGTCATTAGGTATAATTGGTAAATTAAGTAAGAAATATACATATGTATTTTAATGGTGCGTTTTAGTTAGATTTTTTTCCCCCTACTTGGCTTCGTCCCAGATTATATATATATATATATATATATATATATATATATTGACTATACTATTTTTTTCATTAAAAAAAAAAAAAACTATTTAGACTTATCACATAATCCAAAAATTGGGAATTTTTTACAAATAAAATAAATTTCATTTCTTCTATATTGATAGCTATAGTTAAAGATTTATGTAGGATCGACACTTGTAAGCGTCAATATAAAAAGAGTGTTTAGATTATTACGACGCTTCAGTACGTCAACTAAATTAGAATGTACCGACGCTTTGAAAAGCGTCACAACACTACAAAATCACTCGACGCTAGGTCGAAGTGTCACAAAAAAAAGTAACACTAATTTAGTCGACTTTTTAAAGCGTCGCCTATATCAAAACATAACGACGCTTCAAAAAACGTCAACATAATATAAAAACAAACAACGCTAGGTCGAAGCGTCACCAAACAAAGATTTATTCGACGCCCGAAAGTGTCGCCTATATCAAAACATAACGACGCTTAAAAAAGCGTCAACATAATAAAAAAACAAACGACGCTACTACGAAACGTCGTCGAATTTCAATACAACTAAAATATTTGCGACGCTTGAGCAAGCGTCGTCTTTGAAGTGTCACCTAAATCATATTTTCTTGTAGTGAAATCCGGCTGTCTGGGCGACGATTCCTGCACAAAGGACCAATGCTAGCACAGAGAGGGGGGGTAGTGCTAGCGGAGCCCTCTCCGAAGCTTAAGTCACTATAGGGCTAAAAGAGTAATTTCTAGAGAGAGAATATTTCTAGAGAGAAGTCAGAGCTCAAAATACCAAAGTTGGGCAAATGAGAGGATGTGTGAAAATGGGTGGCCAAGGCCTCCTATTTATAGGCTTCCTTGGGACCGGACCCGGTTTTAAAGCGGTTTGATGACGGTTCAAGAAAACAAGCGGTAACCGTCACCCATATTGGCAATGCGCGAACTTGACTTCTCTACACGTAACGGTAATCGCGGAAACGGTAATCGCACGATACCCGCAATGCAATCCGGACCTCGTCGAATTTGGGCAATTCGGCGAGGTCCGGATTGCCGCGCAATCCGGAGGTCCGGATTGCAAGCAACCCGGACGTCCGGGTTGCAAATGCAATCCGGACGTGCGTAATGCACTTCCGGACGGTTTTGACCCTTTGGGAGACGTTTTCCGAGCCGAGATGTAATTTTGACGTGTTTACGAGGCCCGAAATATAAATACGAACTCGAATTGGGCACATATCCATCACTTGCCCCCGAGTCAAGTAACGGTTAAAAACCTTTCTTGATTCTATTTTAAGTTAGGATACGTGTCCAATTTGAGCTTGACACTAACCTTCCGGTTTTGATTATTGGTTGGACGTTGGAGTCTTGATTTCGTCTGTCCTTTGATTTTCCAACCGAGTGACTTTATTTCCTGTCATTACGGTTAGTGCAATAGGGAATGCGCATATTGTAATGTACAAACATGATTATCGTTAGGGACACGTCATTCGGACATGCTTCTATCAACGTACATGCATAAGTAACGATCATGGCAAGAACGTAATTACGTGACGTAAGAAATATAATCCGTATACTTCTCAAATAACTTAGCGATTATTAAATCATGAATCATGCGATATGTAAACATGCATGTAAAATGACGGATTCGATACGTGTAACACCAAAACAATCATGTATGTAGAGATAAATACTTAGAAGAGGGTGGAGTATACCGTAAGTACTTGTAGGTGCATTACTCCTTTGATCCTTATCATCAAGGAGTCTCTTGGAAGTAGTCGTTTGTTGCTTTGATGTCTTAGAGAAATATATTTCCTTAAGTGTTGTCGTATTTGCTCTTCGCGGTTCATCATATTAGCCGCATCGCTTGCATGATAGCTTCTTGAGATGTTGGTCCTTTTTTCTGCACGTACCAACTTTGATATGCGCGTTGACTTTGGCTATGCGCGTTGACTTTTGCTACGCGCGTTGACTTTGGCTATGCACGTTGACTTTTGCTACGTGCGTTGACTTTTGTTATGCGCGTTGACTTTGCTATGCGCGTTGACTTTTGCTACGCGCGTTGACTTTGGCTATGCGCGTTGACTTTGGCTATGCGCGTTGACTTTTGCTACGCGCGTTGACTTTTGCTATGCGCATTGACTTTGCTATGCGCGTTGGCGCTAATGGTTGAGCGTCAGGTATAGACTGTTGGGCATTGCCTGCAAGTATGCTAAAACACTTAGGAAATATTTAAGCGATATCTAATACATGTTACCATAGATGTCGTCGTATGAGCTTTGTCGATGAGCGTCGTAGGTGTGATTAGGAGGCATAGCTACTCGCTGTATGCAATCCATCTTTGTCGACATGTATGTACATACATGGAAACACTTAGAAAATATTTTGTCGATATGCATCATTGTCGACATGTATGTACGTACATGGAAACACTTAGAAAATATTTTCTCCTTGTCGACATGCATCCTTGTCGACATGCATGTACATACATGGAAACACTTAGAAAATATATTTCTCCTTGTCGACATGCATCCTTGTCGACATGTATGTACGTACATGGAAACACTTAGAAAATATTTTCTCCTTGTCGACATGCATCATTGTCGACATGTATGTACATACATGGAAACACTTAGAAAATATTTTTCTCCTTGTCGACATGCATCCTTGTCGACATGTATGTACATACGTGGAAACACTTAGAAAATATTTTTCTCCTTGTCGACATGCATCCTTGTCGACATGTATGTACGTACATGGAAACACTTAGAAAATATTTTTCTCCTTGTCGACATGCATCCCTGTCGACATGTATGTACGTACATGGAAACACTTAGAAAATATTTTTCTCCTTGTCGACATGCATCATTGTCGACATGTATGTACATACATTGTGTGTGCGTATTTGCCCCCGCACTTAGAATCTTTTCACCATCCCTGGCTACGTATGCTGTATCCGTATGCTTGATGCGAACATAGGTTATATGCCAACTCCTGATAATACGTTGACACGTGGTTGTATGTTGATAGTTTGCAATATGCTGACTGTCATCCTGAGCAAAGTACTTAGAAAGTATTCCACCATTGTAATCTTGTACGCTGCGAGTATGAGCTCGATGTCGTCATGCAAGGTTAATGTGTTGAAGAGGTTGCCCCCCTTGTGTGATGCTTGTTACTTGTTGCATGAAGACTAATAAGTCTTGTACGTACGTGGTTGTCTCACATGGAGCGTCTGTTGCATAAGTGCTTGAATAAGTGTTGGTGCGTGTTTGCGCACTGACTGGATTGTTGATAGCATTTTCCAGGATATCAGATCTTGCTGTCCTCTTGTCAGAATTAGTCTTCCCACGGTTGTTACCATGAGTAAGTCCACTATCTCCATCTTGATGGGAAAAAGCTTGTCTTTGCGGATAGCTGATGTTCATACAAGTGCCCCCGCTACTCTGGAGTCTTCGGGCACGGTCGCGGTAAAAGGCTTGTGAGTAAGACGTCTCGTTGTATCTTCTTTGAGCTTGTTAATTTTCCAAGTTATCGCTGGCTGCAGCTTCTGTTTTTAGCATAATCTTCGAAAGATCCGACGCAGGGGCGCGTTCCTCGAGCGATTCTTAGTTCTTTATGCCAAGCATGACCGTGCTAATTCCTTCTTGTGATAAAGGAAATAGAGTTGAGGGTTGTGCAGTGGTGTCTTCTGCCCCCCGGTCGAGGGACCGGCCCAAGGAGGAGCGTTACTCCTACTGAGGTAAGTATTTGTTGATTGCTGATTGTCGCCCTTATGTTGAAGAGCTATGTTGTGTTGAATGTTGTAACAATCATTCTTGTCGTGTCTTCTGTGTGGATGACGACACTGCATTTGATGTTGACATTATGAACTCTTTGCCATAAGTCCTTAGAGATGATGTTAACTCTTGGTTGTTGTCGGGCTGTCTGCTTCCAGCATGTTGAGCCCTTTGTGAATGGGTTGATGTTGATAATTCTTTGTTCATGCCTTTGCTTGCATGATATTTCGTCACCTGGACCTGTTTTTAATAATAATCATGTGATAACTTGTTAGTAATATTTCATACCTTGAATTATCTATGCTGTCCATATGTTTTGGTCTTGTAAGATAGGATATATATCCTTAGATGATGATCATGATGTCCGTAGTTGCGACTGTATATCGCTCATTGTTAAGTGTTGTGATCGCCCCTCTTGGTTAGATTCCAAGGCATGGCGAGATGGGTAGAGCATAGGATGTTGCGACTTGCGCATCGTAGGTTTTTGTTTGGAGAAGACGGTGGTGACTCTAATGTGCAACTTCTGCCTGTTCCGCCCAGTTCTGTCAGAGATGATGGCATTCTTTAATCTGTGCCATCTTTTGAATATGTTAAACTTGTTTCTGAGTCTGTTTGCCCCCGGCTTCTATGCTTGGACACTTGTTGTAGTTGTTCCTTAGTTGTTGCTTACGACTTGTTCGCTTTGAACTACGTCGTTTGAACCTGCTTTATACATAGTAGTTTGCATGATAACTTGTTAGTAATATTTCATACCATTATCACTTACTGTGTTTATTGAATGTGGATGACAAGTAACGTAGACATAGTCCCCGTAGTCGTGACCGATAGCCACTTCTTGATTGATAAGTTGAGATGCTCTCCTAATTGCTTGCATGATGCATTATGCATATTGCCCTTCTTTCCTGAATAGCTTGCCGCTATATGTGTTGCAACCTGCCAAGTATTTTTGCGTATAGCAATATTTCTCAACAAGTAGTGTATTTGAAAGGTGTTGTCTTGGCTAAGCAAGATACTATTTATACCGTCTCTTAGTTCCACTCTAAGTCAACGTTGTACAAGACTCGACTTGTAAATTTTATGAGTTTTAAACAGGGTGCGCACCTGCCAGCGTGTATCAACCCGCGTTGGGGAAGCATACGTAGAAACATTTTAGTATTTGAAAGGTGTTATCTTGGCTAAGCAAGATACTAGTTTATACCGTCTCTTGGTTCCACTCTAAGGCGACGTTGTACAAGATTCGACTTGTAAATTTTATGAGTTTTAAACAGGGTGCGCACCTGCCAGCGTGTATCAACCCGCGTTGGGGAAGCATACGTAAAAACATTTTAGTTTTTGAAGAAGTATTTTGTGAACCCTAAAAAGCTTGTTGATAAAATATTTGAAAAAATATTTTGGCATTGAATGTGATACACCCAAAAAACCGTGTTGATAAAATTTTTGGAAAGGTGTTTGATACATAAAATATTTGATAAAATATTTGACAAAATATTTGACAAAATATTTGGTAAAATATTTAAAAAAATATTTGTGATACATGATTCCTGCGTCCAGGGACCATGTAACACTTTTTTGAAAATATGAATTGTGATGCATGCTTTCTGCGTCAAGGAACCATGCAACACGGTTTGAAAATCTGTAGTACGGAATTGTCATCTAACCAGAGGACTTTTGCCGTATAAAGCGAACCCTGTCGTCTTATCAAGAGGACATTCGCCATAAAGGGTGAACCCTTTAAACAGGAATTCACACTTGTTATAATGTGGGGTCGTTGTCTAACCAGAGAACTTCCGCCACTTATGGGGTGATCAGTCCCGTATGCCCATCCTGTTCTGATTCCAGGGAATGGCTATGAACATGAGGATTTGCCTCTAACCAGAGATGTCACAGCATGTCATTTTTTAGAAGTAAACATGGGGCTTGTTTTTTTTAAAAAAGAGGATACCTCAACATGCTATTTTGATAGTAGGCCTTGGTGTTAATCCAAGACATTGCTTGTAGTTGACGCCTCTGAATAGTCGTCGTTTTGATAGTAGGTCTTGGTGTTAATCCAATATATTGCTTGTAGTTGACGCCTCTGAATAGTCGTCGTTTTGATAGTATGTCTTGGTGTTAATCCAAGATATTGCTTGTAGTTGACGCCTCTGAATAGTCGTCGTTTAGATAAATAATCTGCAGGTTGTCATTGCGGCATATAAGTTGATTGTGTACATAGCTTGATGGCTTTGTGTTGTCGGCATCTTCTTGAGATAGACGCCTATATTATGAATGGAGAAATAAACTCCCTGTTGGTGTAGATAATAGATAGGTTGGTGTTGTATACCATAAATCCCTCCTTGAACACAATGCTTAGCTTGTATTGTTAAAGTAGATTTTTGTGCATAGGTTACTACTTGGCGTAATTCCTGAGTAGTAATCGTAGTGTAGCATGTACCTACGAGCAGAGTTACTTTTGTCAGATAATCGCAATTTTTATAAGTTTGCAAAAGTATGAAGTCATGAAATTTTCTTTTTAGTTATGCATATATTAATTAAAGTAAAGGAATCTGATACAAGGATTCCTTGTTTGTGTAGGAAACTTCCCTGAGTGCGGATACGATAGGTGTAGATCATGATAGGCATGTATATATGTTAGGTAGAATTGCCAAGCACTTGTCAGCTTGGTGCCCCCCAAGTCGCTTGGCAGTTGTATCGTTGTTTCCTGATTGTTTATATTGTTTCATCTTCTAATAGTGCATGATCTGTCCTTGTGTAATGCCCCCGCCTTGTTTATTATTGTGACACGATTTTTAGTCTTGCGCATATAAAATGCTTGAAACTTTGTGTTGTTGACGCGAGTAATATGTGCGTAGTTGTTACTTGGCGTTATTCCAAGGTAATATGCGTCATAATAATGTACCTACGAAAGTAGATTTAACCTTTATTAGATATTTAGAGTTCGCACAACGGATTACAAGAAAGCGTCTACTGATCACTTCTTTTGAAAATTAGTGAGTCTTAATAAGCATGAGTTGTACTTAATCTTTAAAAGATTTTAAAATAGATATGCGAAAAAGGAGATAAGGAAGATAAATGGATTGCGGATGTGTTTGACGTCCTCATAGGTGATTTGTTGGCTAGTTGATTCTGCCACGTGCCACATAGTTTCTCAATGCATCTAGCGTGTTGAGCTCTTCAATCTCCCCTTTTGGGGATGGACAAAAGTTGATTTCATGCCCCCCAAGTTTTACTTTGCTTGTGTTGTTCTTCAACATCTTTGCCAAGGAAGGCAGACGTTGACTCAAGTGGGCGGTGAGGTTTGTTTTCTGGGAGTTTGAGATTTGTTTCTTCTGCATTCATACTCCAAAGATTGTACAAGTCGTCACAATTGGTTCCATAAGTGACGTTGTTTTTCTGGCGTTTGGCGATAGGTGGATTATCATTCGTCTTTTCTTTTCCCTTGTCTTTTCCTGAAGACTTCACACGAGGCTTCCTTTGATGCTTATTGCCATGGTCGATATACTTCATCATTTTTCCTTTTAAGATCAAGCTGTTTACATGAAATTTTAAGCTGACACAGCTGTCTGTCTCATGGCCATATACTTCGTGATTCTCGCACCATTTGCTTTCATCTTTTCCCAATGGGCCATTGCGGAATTTAAAGGGTTTTTTCCACAGCTTGGTCTCCTTCATTTCTTTTAGGATGACAGACAACGGTGTGTTCAAAGGAACACATATGGCGAGATTGGTATCTTTGAGCGTTTGGGCATCTGACTGGAACGGCCTCTTTTGTCGCGGTTGTCTCTTTTCCCAGGAAACGTGTATCTCTTTTTCAATTATTTCCTTCAAGGTTCTTGTTGTCAATCCCGTGATTGGGATGTCGTCGTCTCTAGCAGGTTTTTTCCGTCCCTCCTTGTGATAGATGTCAGTATCGTCTTGGTTTGTCCTTGTGGAAGGACCTTCTTTGTGTATTTTGGATGACTCTGCTTGAGTCTTTTTTGGAGGGCTGTCGCCTTGATCGGTGAATTGTTTTAATCTGCCTTTGAGGACGAAGCTGTTAATGCGGAAACGTAGGCTGGCACAACTGTTCGTCTTGTGGCCGAAGACCTCGTGGTATTCACACCACTTGTTTTTGTCTTTCCCTAACGGGCCGTTTCTGAAATTGCTTGGTGCTTTCCACATTTTTGCATCCTTCATCTCTTTCAATATTTCGGACGGCGGGGCTTTTAAAGGAATGCAGTCAGTGAGGTTTACTCCTTTTGGCTTCTGGAAATTTCCTTGAAGAGGTCTTCTTGGCTGAGGCTGCCAATTTCTTCCTTGCTGACCGCTTGAGGGCGGTTTTGCTTGATTCCGCTTTGGAGGTTGTTTCCATGCCTCTATTTGGTGTTGTGCTATCACGTACAGGTTGCATGAGCGTGCAGCTTCGTGCCTTGGCTGTTGGTACTGGAAGGTACCTTCTGTGCATTGCCCCTCTATTCTTTGGTGTAGTGTGTCTTGATGACTTGTGACTCGAGACTTTGTCCCTATCGTCTCAACTTGTTCGTTAATTGGAGGCAAAGGAGGTGACGGGTTGACACCTTTGTACTGGAAGGCTCCTTGGTTGCATTGTGCGGAGAATGCATTTCTTGTTGGAGTGAAGAAAGCATTGGATGTGGCAACAGGGATGTGGAAGGATCCAAGTTGTCTTTTTATCGGCTTCTGCGAGGTTATGGGCAAGGCTTTGTGGTATGCGATGTTCTCCTTGTCTTTTGATGAGAAATCAATGACATCGTAAAAGGCGGCATCCTTTATGTCAACATACTCCAAGTTGGTGTCATCGGTCCCGTGCATTGTCTTTGCGGTATGGTAGCTTTTTGTTCGAATCACGTAGACGGCGCCAATGTTGCGTCCTGGATGAACTAGGTCGTGGGGACGCGTCTGTTCGTATGGTTGTGCGGGTTTTCGGGCTGTAACCCTTCGTCCGGAAGAGGTTTGGGCCACTGGCGAGTGTTCGGTTGACTCCGTAAAGGTCTGTGTCTCGGCGTGGTTGTGTCTCAGAAGGCGGTGGTCTGTGCACAAATCCGGCTGTCTGGGCGACGATTCCTGCACAAAGGACCAATGCTAGCACGGAGAGGGGGGGTGGTGCTAGCGGAGCCCTCTCCGAAGCTTAAGTCACTATAGGGCTAAAAGAGTAATTTCTAGAGAGAGAATATTTCTAGAGAGAAGTCAGATCTCAAAATACCAAAGTTGGGCAAATGAGAGGATGTGTGAAAATGGGTGGCCAAAGCCTCCTATTTATAGGCTTCCTTGGGACCGGACCCGGTTTTAAAGCAGTTTGATGACGGTTCAAGAAAACAAGCGGTAACCGTCACCCATATTGGCAATGCGCGAACTTGACTTCTCTACACGTAACGGTAATCGCGGAAACGGTAATCGCACGATACCCGCAATGCAATCCGGACCTCGTCGAATTTGCTCAATTCGGCGAGGTCCGGTGCGGACGCGCGTAACGCACTTCCGGACCGTTTTGACCCTTTGGGAGACGTTTTCCGAGCCGAGATGTAATTTTGACGTGTTTACGAGGCCCGAAATATAAATACGAACTCGAATTGGGCACATATCCATCAAATATAATCTTGAAAAGTTTAACAAGATGTTGACAAATAAGATTATAAGTCATTTTATCTTTCATAATGTCAAATTAATCTTTTTTTATTGGTCCATGTCATGACATATATAAGTGGAATCATGAGTGGAATGCCATATGGCTTAGTTCTAAGTGCTCCAAAGATCCTCATTCACTCTCAAATATGTTACAAAAGTACACTAAATTTTGTAACATCACACCTCTTTATTTCAAATGCATAAGTTACATGATAGTGATTTTATGATTTTTTTTAAAGTTCTTTATGTATTAAAATATAGAATCTATCTATCTATCTATATATAATATAATTTGATTAAGTCTTCTACAAACATGACACAGAAATTTTTAGTCCCATTAGTTGTAAAAAGGAAATATTTTCATTGGTTGATGAATTTTCTACATAACGGCCGATGACATGGATTCGCCACATGTACCCCTAGAAACTCTAGATTTCATCCAAAGACTCTCATTGAATCTCACGGTAAGTTACATAATCTCTCACCTTTGTTTTTTGCTATTCATTTATCTTTCATAATGTCAAATTAATCTTTTTTTTATTGGCCATGTCATGACATACATAAGTGGAATCACGAGTGGAATGCCATATGGCTTAGTTCTAAGTGCTCCAAAGATCCTCATTCACTCTCAAATATGTTACAAAAGTTACACTAAATTTTGTAACATCACACCTCTTTATTTCAAATGCATAAGTTACATGATAGTGATTTTATGATTTTTTTAAGTTCTTTATGTATTAAAGTATAGAATCTATCTATCTATCTATCTATCTATATTCTATATAATTTGATTAAGTCTTCTACAAACATGACACATAAGTTTTTAGCCCCATTAGTTGTCAAAAAGAAATATTTTCATTGGTTGATGAATTTTCTACATAACGGCTGATGACATGGATTCGCCACATGTACCCCTAGAAACTCTAGATTTCTTCCAAAGACTCTCATTGAATCTCACGGTAAGTTACAAAATCTCTCACCTTTTTTTTTTGCTATTTATTTTATCTTTCATAATGTCAAATTAATCTTTTTTTATTTGTCCATGTCATGACATACATAAGTGGAATCATGAGTGGAATGCCATATGGCTTAGTTCTAAGTGCTTCAAAGTTCCTCATTCACTCTTAAATATGTTACAAAAGTTACACTAAATTTTGTAACATCACACCTCTTTATTTCAAATGCATAAGTTACATGATAGTGATTTTATGATTTTTTTTAAGTTCTTTATGTATTAAAGTATAGAATCTATCTATCTATATAATATATAATTTGGATGCAGTTAGGTTATTAGGCTTTTAATCTTTTGCCATAACGTCCATTAAGTTTCTGATTGGGCCGTGGAATACACGCTATTATTTCTTCTACATCTTCCTTACGCCGCTTCATCCTGTTTTGTCCACACTTCATTCCCAGCGATTGAGAAGTTCCATTCTCTTCAACGCTGGTTTTCGCGTAGAGATTCCGGTCTTTGATTTCGGTTACATCTTTAATCGCTGCCGTTTCGATTTCATCATTACTCACACCGTTTCAATTTAATTATTTCATGATCAGTTGAAGATGGAGTTCTTCATCTGGGTTCTTGATCAGTTGAAGATGAATTACCAGAGCAAATTATATGATGTTAACCTAGAAATCGACTAAATCTGATCTCTGGGTTTGGGCAACCTTGAAAATGATGACAACCAAGGCGTGCAGCAGAGAAACTGTTGCAGTGGTAGAATAAAGAGAACGATGGTGCATCACCCATTCAGATACGGTTACAGATTATTCCGTTTCGGATCGCTATTCCTCCAATTTCCGCAGCTGCTTCCTCCAACTGGGTTTCGGGTTCTGCTGCATGTAATGATGTTTCAGTGAAATTAAAGGTTCAGTAACAGAGGTTACGTTTCAGATCGTTTTGTTCAAATGCTCATTACTGCGTTGGTGTTTCAAATTGTTCTCTAATCCTATATAAGTAGTAAGCGTTTCTGGTTTTGTTCACATCTTTTCTGTATTTTTGTTGTTGAAGATATTTTTGCCGATCATTATCTTTTCTGATCGGTGGGTTCAAACTTCAGATCGGCCTTCCAATTTCTTCTGCAACAGATACATGGTATGAGGGGTGGGGGCTTGATGTCGAGGCAAATGAACAC
This sequence comes from Clarkia xantiana subsp. parviflora, assembly GCA_036873135.1. NCBI lineage: Eukaryota > Viridiplantae > Streptophyta > Magnoliopsida > Myrtales > Onagraceae > Clarkia > Clarkia xantiana. The sequence goes on from JAPTYO010000012.1 coordinate 4,606,353, forward strand.
AGTTGCTGTAATTTGCGGAGGCTTAGTGGGTCAGAACATTGGGTTATATGCATCTCCGTTGTCTATATGGTTAGGATTCTCGGCAGAACCTTTTAATGCAGTCACAAGTTTAGTAGATTAGTCATCTAGAAGGAGAAAGTATTTCGTGCGACGGTAATACCACGTCACACACGCCACATGGAGCGACATACGTCCACATCATCAATGATTTAATGAGGTGTAATTATTATCTCCTAAAATAGTATTTAACATTTGACTACATCCACGAGTTTAGAGAAATATTAAATACAAGTTAATTAACACACTTCCCTCCAAATTATTATACATTTCCCGGTAAATTCGAATTGGCTAACTTCTTCTAGCCTCAAGACAAAAATTGTTAGCCTTTAATTATTTTATTATTATATATAAATATCTTACTATCTTACAACTCATAAATACCGATTAAATGAATTAATAAAATTAAATTAAACTTCATAAGAAATCAACAATTATTATCAATTAAAAAGCTACAAATATTCTTGGCAAAAAAAAAACTACAAATATACTCATCGCGAACATGGAAGTAAAGTAGAAAAATTACACAAACACTATGCATTATTAGGATTAGTTTTTATTTGAAGATTTGGATAAATTGATGCGAGAAAGTCCCCAATCTGCAAATAAATTTAATTTTTAATATTTATTAGTTTAAGCAATATCATTGTGTACAAAAACAAGTATGTGATGTGGATGTATGTCGCTCCACGTGGCGTATGTGACGTGGTATTACCGTCGCACGAAATACTTTAAGACCTTACATTGTAACACGCAATTGCTGCCTCATATTTAATACTCTCGATGATCATATTTGGAGGGTATTAGGATCCACGTCAGTTCTGGTTTTGAGAAGGTACAAATGAAAAAAATTGCTTTACTAATTAGGGAAAGAAATGGTTTTTCCAATTTATTTTTGTGGCTTCTTAATCACATGAGGGCACATATGTTTGTATGAGTAGATGAGGGCATGGAATTAAAGGTTGGAGTCCTGTAGTTTTCAAAGGAGATGACGTCTGTCCAGGTCTCAAGAAAGGTATTTCTACTCTATTGATATAGAATTTGTTGATTCATTCTTTAGTCTTTAGTGTTGTGTTGGAGGTACGATAGTGTTGTGTTTGAGGTAAGGTTCGATGAAATAGCAGCAGATTTTACCCTAAAAGGTGTAATGGAATATTATGATATGTATTTGAGAATGATCAGAAGGTTAGGTTTAGGTTTATCAAAAAATCCTTACATATTTCATGGTTTAGTTATGGTGATTCACTGAACCATTGCCTCATTTTCTTCAAGGGCGTTGCCTTATTTATGTTGCACTCTATTGATTTAACTTAATATGGGGCATGAACGAATGAATCTTTCCTCTAAATCTTCATTGCAGGAGATTTAAGGGAACTCCATCCTTGATCAAGGTCAACCAACTGTTTAATTATATATATATCAAATTTATATTTTTGAAATTAATGCTTTTGGTTTTAGATTAATATTATTACAGTGAATTAGTGTCCAGCCAAAAATGTGAAAGTTGGGACTTTGGGTGCTATTGATACTTTGCTTCGTTTTGCTGCCTTCGCACTATTGGTTTATGATGAATTAAGAAGGCACGAAACTGTCTTCATGAGCTACGCGAAAGTCCAAGATTCCTATTTTTTAGTGATGAATACATCTGAACAAGCTGGTGACAAGCGGTGATCTTTCTTGATATAGATTTTTGTTTATTAATGCAAATATTGGTAGCTGAGCTATACATCTTTTTGGTTGTCGAAATTTCGAAGTGTTGATTTTATTATTGTTGCTGTTGAATAAGTGCTTTGAAGCCTTAAAAAAAAAACTTGAATAAGCATGTAAACTGATCTCGGTGTTACTGTTTGTGTTTTTCAAGTTTAGGTCAAAGTAGGAGTCTAGAGAATCCTTTCTGTTTTGATTTTTCCTGTTTGTAATAAATTATTCTTGAATTAACAATTAATAACGTCATTGCATTTGGTAGTTTCCATTTTCTTGCTTATGTTTTTAAGGTTTGCGAGTCCTGAAAAATCTCTTTTGTTCTTAGGGTTCTGTCTTAAACACAAAATCTTTATTTCTGTTAGGAATTTCTAGGCTGTGATTGCAGCATTTCTTCATATTTCGAACTATGTTGTTTGTTTATTTGCTCTGGCAGTGTTAAGATTGATCAAAAGTTCTGTTATCCTTTTTGCTTCAGTGGTTTGAAAGAGATTGTCAGTTTATGTTGTTCTGTTCTAAAGTCTAATATATGAGCAGGAGAGTTGCAATTGGCCAGAGGCAGTCATTTTCTGTAGCCGGCTCCTTCCATTCTCTACTTCTTGTGTTTTCAATTAATAAAAAAATTCATATTTTTGATTCATCGTCGTTTGAAAGAATATTAATTTTGTGATATTATATATATATATATATATATATATATATATATATATATATATATATATAAAATAATGAGTGGCAACTTCAGTGACATCATTTTGCGATGGTTTCAGCTGCTTCAATGGTAGCCATTATCAGCACTTCGTCACTCATCAACCTACTGAAATCAGGAACTCTAAGATATTACGCTAGGATGACTTTGTATCACTTGCTTGCTATCTCTTCATCAAAGTTCCGCATGGGGAATTCTACATCAACTCTGTTCCAATGGCTTTGGATTCTCAAGCAATGGTCATTCTTTATAGTTTTTTTTATCAGACTTTGAAAGGATTAGTTAGGCCAAAAGCTTAGACGACAACCATGTCTTAAAAATTTTCTTTAAGTATTCTTATGGGGTTATAAAATTTGGGGGTTGCTTTTTGCTGAGCTAAAACTCCAATTAGCATCTACATGCAATGTAATGTGCAATATCAATTTTAAATACTTTTTCTTTGCAGGTGCAACAATTATCAATTTCAGAAGGAACTCGACATGTTTAAAATGTGACAACCGACAATCAAATGCATTGAATAACGCATATACCACCTCTCATCCATGACAAAATGACCGAGTGATGGACTTGAGTAACTAGCCTCTTTGAGAAGAAGTGGAAATCATGGTTGGAGATCCGTGGAGGAATAGGATTAAGGCCAGGATAAGGTATATTTCCTTATCATATATGGTAAGAACGACATCTCCTATGATCCTGAGAATAGGGAAGAGTGGAGGATGAAGATAATGTAGATTGCAGAGAAAGCAACACGCATGGGATAGACTAGAGAGATGAGTGGTTGTGGATTTCAGCCTCTTATAAGTAGAATCAAGAAAGAACTTGGGGTATCTAATGTCCTATTTAACTGTATTGGATCGTAAAATAATTATTTTAGTTTTAGAAAGCTGATAGGTGTATCATAGATTATGTTGACCTTTACGCTTGCCGAATTTTGTTACTACTATATTAAGATGTAAGTTAACTAATTTAGCATTAATCGATATATTAAATGTATAATTATTGAAAATAATCATCATTTTTATACCATTATCTCACTTAGTTTTATAGTTGTATATGAAAGTAATTACAGATTGATGAATTTGTATAAACTAAACTATAGTATTCTGGATCATAATTGACAAATGTGTGCAAATATATATATATATATATATATATATATATATATATATATATATATATATATATATATATGAATGTGTATATTCATTTCAATAATTTTACATGCACCTTTCAAGGTTTAGTAACTAATTTCACTGGAAGCTTGATATAATATTTCTTATTATTTTGCACTTCATCTTAACGAGATTATCAAAATTTTAACGTTTTAATGCTTTAAGGAAGAACACCAAACTTTTTTTTAAAAAATATCTACATAAAATATCCAACCCCGCGCGGTGCGCGGGGAAAATACCTAGTATATAATATAATTTGATTAAGTCTTCTACAAACATGACACATAAGTTTTTAGTCCCATTAGTTGTCAAAAAGAAATATTTTCATTGGTTGATAAATTTTCTACATAACGGCTGATGACATGGATTCGCCACATGTACCCCTAGAAACTCTAGATTTCTTTCAAAGACTCTCATTGAATCTCATGGTAAGTTACATAATCTCTCACCTTTTTTTTTGCTATTAACAACAGTTGATCACTTATGAATATATATATATATAATAATCATATTTCATGTACAATTTTATAAGCCTAGTTTTTACAAAAGTTTTATTTCTACATATTATTAACTTATAAAACTATATGCTAATTATTAGAATCTATCTATATCTGTATATAATATAATTTGATTAAGTATTCTACAAACATGACACATAAGTTTTAAGTCTCAATAGTTGTAAAAAAGAAATATTTTCATTGGTTGATGAATTTTCTACATAACGACTGATGACATGGATTCGCCACATGTACCCCTAGAAACTCTAGATTTCTTCCAAAGACTCTCATTGAATCTCACGGTAAGTGACATAATCTCTCACCTTTTTTTTCTTTCTATTAACAACAATTAATCACTTATGAATATATATATATATATATATATATATATATATATATATATATATATATATAATCATATTTCCTGTACAATTTTATAAGCCTAATTTTTACAAAAGTTTTATTTCTACATATTATTAACATATAAAACTATATGCTAATTATAAGAATTAAATTAATCATAATATATATATATATATATATATATATATATTATATAAATACGAATATAAAATTTTTTGTGGCCAAAATAAAAATTTATTATCATGTAATTTATTATAAACATATAGAATTGTAATTTACACACACATATATATACCATTATAGATTTATTATTATGTACTTAATTTATAATTATACATATATAACTATTGTAAGAAAAAAATATTGTTATATAATATATCACCTCTTTGTTTACGTTATATAATCTCTCGCCTCTTTTTTTATTTTAATTTTATAAATATTTTATCATTTAGAAACAAGATTATATAATAATATTTCATGTAAAATTTTATTTATAATATAAATAAAATGATAGATATCATTTGTACAAAAGTTTTGATTTCTCATAATATTAACGTATAAAAATATAAAATAATTATAAAACTAAATTAATAATAAATTACATACACAAAAATATAATTTAATTATCATTTACTTAATTATAAGTATATATATTTTATTACAAGAAAAAATATTACCCTAGATAGTTACAAATAATATCGTATACCTAATTAAATATTTAAAACATAAATTTTATTTTAAAGGCCAAAATTAATATCAACTTTATTAATAGTTTTATTTATAATTTCTATGTATTTCTTAAACACACCAAAAATAATAATTATTCGAAAAATAGTTACAACTTCTAATAAAAATATATTTTTGATTTAGTATTCAAATGATCAATATATGATAATAAAGATCATAATAATTCAAATAAAACCATTATATAACATCATATAAGTAATGATTATATCCGGTTTTTCAACTCATATTAATTCTCCATTAACTTTATCAATAGATACTCACATATTTTTATATCGTGTAATTTCTTAATTAAATCAATATTTGGCTATACGAATTTCATCAACTTAAAATTAATACATTTTATAAATTAGTATTTAAATTTATTATATTTTATATATTTTACATAAATATTTTCTTTAACTAAGAAAATAAATTTAATCTCCACACAAAGTGCAGTTTTGTTCTCTAGGGTTTATGATTTGTATATTAATGTGTCAAGTAATAAAGTGAAATAATTTCATATCAAAATTGAACCATCTCATTGTTCCACATCAATCTATATATCTTGCCGATGATAAGGCATTGTCATGTGGACACATATAGTGACTTAGAATTGTTTTAAATTTTATCATCCAATCATACAAACCGTTTCATTTAATAATACTAGAGACCTGATAGGAATTACGACAGAGGGATTCCGAAAGACACCGAATGTGTCTTAGTGGCAAGGTATGTAATTTTTGACAACTTTATGGGCATTTATATTTGCCCTATGAATCGGAATCTTTTGGATTCCCACCATCGGAACCTGCATCATTTTCCTTAATACTAACTGTATTTATTTGTTACAATTAAATTAATTAATTTATATACTTTCTTATTGGATTGCCTACAATATTATTATACATATCTAAGAAAATTATTTTTAGACTCACACACACTTATTTTGCTATTAATGTATCTTATCTCACACACACACACACTTATTTAATGTATTTGACATGAAATAATAAAAAATGTTAAAACTAATGGAAGACTATTACAATAATTAATCATTAGATTTTATTTTTATATTTACACCTATTTGTGAAAACATTAATTACATCTAATTATTCAAACTACAGCAACAGAATAAATATTTTTATACCACGCAACGCGCGGGTCTATAATCAACACAACATAATTAAAACAAATCTTCAGTAACCGACATAGAAGATGAAGCTTTACATCTTCATTCACGCGCTCACGTATTTGGTGGGAATACCAATTCTGCAGAATCCATAGCAGATGCAGAGATGTAATTGTTGAAATGTGTGAAGAAGAAGAACCTCATTGTCGTATACACTCTGCAATAGGTGTAGGCGGAGGACGCTTGCATGCATCGATCTCAGTTGAAATATGGAGGGGCATTTAGAGGCGTGGCGATCAGAGGAACATATCTGAAAACTAGAGAAGCTAGAGCGGCTTTTGCATCTCCATTCGGCCGGAAGTGGAGGCGGAAACGACCAAATGTCGAGATCTAACATATATAGAGACCTCATATTTGGATTCATTATACCCGGATCTAAGGTTTTAGGTATGAGACCGAACACAGAGCCTTAAATCTAAACCCAGATCCAGCGAAATTGAATCGGGGGCGGCTGGAGGTGGCAGAGTTGGCGTGGGAGGTTGGAAATATCAGAGTTGGCGGGGTCGGTGAAGGTGGCGGAGTTGGAAGGGGCAGAATTGACGAAGGCGGGCAGCTTCCGGTGGGCATTGTTTTCAATGTGAAGGTGGGGTGGGTGAAGAAAGATACGAGAGCTAAAGCGTGGAGAAGAACAGATGCACCGTGGAGGACATCTACACCACACACTATGAGAGTTAGGTTTTTGTTCTTATAGTATTGTGATTTTGGGCCTCTTCAAAATGCTTACCGCACAAGAAATAAACCTCTAAAATGAGAGTATATGTACGTGTGATGCTTGATGGATATACGCCCAATTTGAACCCGTTGACTTCCGAATCGTTTTATTTTTATCACCCCGTTAATGATTATAAATCGAAACTTCGACCCAAACACCCCGCCAAAATACCAACGGTCCGGACGAGGCGAAAATACTCGTCCGGACCGCGACGAACTCACCTAGGTGAGGTCGGGTGGCCACACCCGACCTCCCCTAGGGGAGATCGGGTCAGCCAACCCGATCTACCCTAGGGAGGGGTTGGGTGGCCACACCCAACCCCTACCCTTGGGGGTCGGATTTTCTCCTCACCCCCCAAGGGCCCCGGCACCATTTTCCGACTCCCACACTTGGATTTTTCCCGCCAACCTCCCCGTGCTTTAAGGATTTAATTACGTGATCAAGGGCTAATTAATTGTGTTTAAAGGTTAACGATGTCATGAAGCCACCTTAATGACACCGTTGCCTATAAATACAACCTTTCCACCATTCATTTAAGGATCTTGGCTAAGTGTGCAATTTAGCTCTGACATCTCTCTAGCTTTATCTCTCTAAAAGTATCGTACTGACTTAGGCATCAGAGAGGGTTCATCAAGCACCACCCCCCCCCCCCTCCGTGCTTGATATTGCCCATCTTGCAGGGCACGTGGAGAAGAGAAGGAGAAGGGCAGAAGGATACGGATCAGAACGACCGAGCTCAGGAAGCACAGGATCCGCTAGTTCACCAGTGAGGAGTGGGATTTAGGCCGGCGACCCGTTGACCTGAAACCTATAACCTAACACTTGGCGCCGTCTGTGGGTTTCGAATAGAAAGCCTAGCAATTACGAGAGCGATGACGAACAACTTAGCGTCTAGAGATAATCGCCCACCTGGGGGCAATAGGCAAGAAAGACAGGCTATACCTCCAGCAAGGCAGCCTAACCCAGAGAAACAGCCTGCACACCCAGAGCCTCAGGTAGCCCCACAGGCACCCCAGCCTAACAAGCAGGGAGGAGGACCTTCACGCCCAGCTGGCTAGGAGGCTTCCACAGCTTCAACTCCATTGGCTAGGAGGCCACAGGGACAGGGGGGCAACAAGGAGTGACATCCCAATACACGGCACCTCCTCAGGGATACTACTATGAGGCGCAACCTCAAGGATATCCATATGGAATGCTGACTCAAAGGAACGACAATCGCGCCCACACAACCAACACGAGGCCCGCATACTCGCAAGGAGCACAGACAGTGACTCCGAGGTTGATGAACGCATTGGATGAGCTGCTAGCCTATAGAGAGACTCTGAGGAACAGGCAGAGAAGGCAACACCAGCATGAAGAAGAACAAGTTCATGAAGAAGAACAAGTCCCAGAAGAAGAACACTACTCGCACCCTCCAACAGGGCAGCGAGAAGAACAAAGAAGAGCAAGGGCCACCCCCGGATGGAAGGCAACAATTTGTGCCTCCAAGGCAATAACAAACACGGCAAAGAGCTGGGACATACACCCCACTAAGGGAGGACATGCAAGTCAAACTACCAAGGATATAAGAGTTCCAACATCCACCTCAGCAAGGTACACATACAGTCTGTATCACCACGGACATGACTAAGAGACATTCCAAGAAAAGCTCAAAGGGAGGGACATCGCCCCGACAACACAACAAGGCAACCACCTACTCATGATACAGCACGACAGGTCCCAACCTCTTGTGTATGACAACCCTTGATACACATCCCCATAGGACAGGGGAGAAGTCGAAAAAACAAGGATTTGAACAGGGGACTCATAGAGTACTACACCATGTTAGTACATAGCTACTACAATGGGAAGTCTCAGGGAGAGACGTAGTGGAGTGAGATCACACATAGCATACATGAAGGATACACCTCCACTTAGTCCGCCTTGCAAGGATGCGACCTTATATTCCTCAAGTGGAAGGAATACACACAGACTAATGGAAGAAGACAATTACATTACCAAGGAAGCAGGTGGTATCAACACCCCACACCCATATCCTTCCCATATCCTCTTATTTAATTTAACTGCATAACAAGTCAACTCCCTAAAAGAGATAGATTTTGATACTTGATATCAACATGTTTTCCAAGAAAGACCATACCGGACGCCTTCGGGCTCCGGGGTATATACATACACAGGTGGACCACTAGAAGAATCCATAAGAGGCCATCGCCAATCAAGGGATGCACAAGAAACAGATTCCTCAATCTCAAAGAACACCTATAAGGTCAAGTTTCTGGGAAAGATCACAAGATGGAAAGCTCACTTACAAAAATAAGTTGAGCACTCCCAACATCCTATAGAGGAACTACCATGAAGGTCACAAAGGATTACCCCTACTATAACCTTCCACTAAGCATCCTAGGGTCAAGTCCGTCAAAGGATCCCATCTGGCATTGGTATGCAAGGGGGGCACCAGTCACAACATGCCCTCCCCACAAACGCCCATTAGCATAAGAGGGGGTAGCCGCGAACTCATCCCTCCAAAAATGGAGGAAACCATATCACATAGACAACTCCCACCTTCAAAGGCAACCTATTGATGATACTAGATAAGAGTCAGGCATACCTAATACCAAAGGACCCCTACTAGTAAAGGTGGTCAGAACATCGACACACCCATTAGGGACACGGAACTGCAAATGAACCAGGAACAAGGATGGACACATATCCTTACAAGTATCCTTGCATTTATCCTTGCAAAAATAAACTCCGTAGATAAAGAGGTTATCTAATAGATGACTATGTATCTGTTCTCAAAATATGATCCTAACCCGGAGATCCTTGGACTCCGTATTATATATGCAATGAATAACATGTTCATCAAAGATAGGTACACGAGGATTCAAGACAGCGCCCTAAAGATTAGGCGCATACCTCTACCAAGTACGACACATTTGAGTGTTCATAAACACTCCTTCGCCATCTCACAAGAAAGGAAGGCAACCAAGGATACAAGTCTTAACAGAACAAACATCGGTAGAAAATCCCGTCATTAAAGTCACGCACCAAGAGAGAAACTCTAAAGATGCAAGATTAGCAAAAGAGATAGTGCAACAACTAGAATATGAAAAAGGAGATACATCTCCTATCAAGAGCCTTAGGCCATGATAACAGTTTTACACGATCAACCAAAGAAGAGCTCAAAAGCTTGGGGGGTAAGGTTTCAAGATCGACCCTCACACTAGACGCACATCCGGATCAAACACCTTGTCTGCGAATGATAAGACATTTGACTCTAGCATCCCATCAAGAGGAGAACCTCGATAAAAGAGGCACTAGAAAATATCCCGCCTTTAAGGCCATACGCCGAACACATGATGAATGAAGGTTATGACAAAATAAAAAAGGAGGGACTTGTCAGCTCAACACACCTCAAACACGTATACGTACGCAATACAAATGCAGCCTCTAATGAAGTTATCCAACAAGCAAACCCATGGAAAATCATGGAGCATCACCTGCAATCTTAAAGGAAAACGTCCTTTTTAGATTCAAGTCCTAATTCAAAGGAAGTCTATAATCAACATTCAAGGTGGGAGGAGCATGACCAATGTGACACTCCCTAAAGGCATTGAAGAATACTCCAATGAAAAGGAAAAGGCAAAGCACACTAAGTACCACAACACTTCAAGAAGATTATCACAGCCCGGTCAGACCCCCCCAAGCCCGAGCAAGAAGCATGGATCAGATTGACTAGTCTGAAACACACCTTCGAGATTAACAACTCAAGACACCATTCTATGAGAAAGCTTTTCAACCTAAATACAATCCCTTACAAGATACGTTACTCCTGCTCTATCATCACCGCAAAAGTGTTTTTTCTAAAAAACACAAGGAAGGGGGGGAAAGAATTTACAAGCACCCCTAGGATACAAACATTGCCACATCCTAGTTATCAAGAGAATGAAATTCACCCCCACCCACCCAAAGCAAAAGCTCTCCACCTAACCTCTAAAGATACATCCGACAAAGGAATTATCCAAACAATGCCTATGACTGAAACAAGCAAGCATGAGAAAGAGTAAATCCTACAAGGGACACTCATCGCATTCAAACAAGCAGACAAGAGAGCCCCAAGCATAAGGGGTACCCAACAAGGAAAATGAACGAGGGGCCTTCAATGGCCAAATATGAAAGGAGGTATGACCACCAAGCAACTTGGGGGGCACCAAACGAATAAGTGCTTGGTAGTCCACCTAAGTGTAAAAGAAGAGATTAGAGGCAGAAGATCACAAGAACATGCAATACTATTTCTCCTAGAAGAGGTCACATAAGAGGAAAACATCCTCAACTCCCTATACGAACTCGTCCTAAGTTGGCAACACACAAACATCGCCCTCGAAAGGTGATCTACCACATTGAAGAAAACGCGTGGGAACAGGCAATATCATTGAAAGAAAACTCAAGTAAAGATCTAAAAGGCGTATCAAAAACGCACCCTACATGAGAAGGGACACAAGGTAAAGTAATATTCTGAGCCCTCCGGGAGCCTATCCCGCGAACAGATTCGACGCCCCCAAGAGCGTATCTTGAGAGTAGTTTTCATACTACGACCTTCGATGCCCCCAAGAGCGTATCTTGAGGTAGATTTCAAACTACCAGATTCGACGCCCCCAAGAGCGTATCTTGAGGTAGATTTCAAACTACCATATTCGACGCCCCCAAGAGCGTATCTTGAGGTAGATTTCAAACTACCAGATTCGACGCCCACCAGGAGCGTATCTTTGGTCTAACTTGTGCCCTCCGGGAGCCTATCCTGTGAAACGTTAAGTGCCCTCCGAGAGCCTGTCTCGTGAACAGATTTCGACGCCCACCAGGAGCGTATCTTTGGTCTAACACTTGTGCCCTCCGGGAGCCTATCCTGTGAAACGTTAAGTGCCCTCCGAGAGCCTGTCTCGTGAACAGATTCGACGCCCACCAAGAGCGTCTCTTTGGTCTAACAGTACCATATATACCATTTAAAGGGTATCAGAAGAGATCATTGCACCATACTAAGAAGGATTCCATGAGAAAATAATTGCAAAGCAAAGTTGTATGAAAAACACATAATGTTTGTTCTTGATGAGATAGCAGGTATGATATGAAGGAAAACACAAAAGAAAGATAAGGAAAGGAAAGGAAAGCATATACAAAGGAGAAAAAGGATCATATACAGAAGCACAAGAGGTTATCATGAAAAGTAACGAGTTATCCTACCATCCATATCACAAGTCAAGAGAAGTATCTTAAAGGAACCCAACACCACCAAGAAGGATAGCAAAGACATGAAATCCAAAGTTCAAGGCTCTCAAAATAAACTCGACCCATCAAGAAGAGAATTTCCTTACAAGTCGCACAAATCAACCTTCGACAAACGTTATTGTCTTGCATGTCGCCCTCGCATGACCTATGCTCGTATCAGACTTGATCATCGTCAAGCACAACTCATGAAGGAGACATCTAAAAAGCATGAAGGATACAACATCGGGCAAGACGAAACATCAGGACCTAACCCAACAAACATAGCCTAAACAAAAGGCAACTATAGCAATGAAGGCTCTCCAATGAGAAAAGAATACTAAAGCACAACTCCATACATCGTGATGTGGCTATCATGTCCACATACCTTGAAGTGGCTATCATGTCCACATACATTGAAGTGGCTATCATGTCCACATACCTTGAAGTGGCTATCATGTCCACATACCCTGAACTGGCTATCATGTCCACACACTACAGAAGGGCTATCACTCCCACACATCACGAAGTGGCTATCATGTCCACATACCTCGAAGTGATTATCATGGCAGCACATCATAAAACATCTGTCAAAGACATGCATTGTAAAGACACCATCCCGACCACGAACATCAAAAGGCTACGCCTAGCCCTAGGAGGAGGTTCAAGAAAAAGGGAAAAACAACACCCTTCATACGCTCATCAAAGGTAGGCACTTATATTTCAACCCACTGGGTGATACTAGGAAGGAGACGCCCTCATTATGAAGACAACCTCCATATCTCATGAAATCAACCATAAAGCAAAGAATCACGACAAGCACTATTGGGGGCATATAACAAAACGATCCCCACAACGATCACAACTACGATACTAGTAGAGGCTAACTCAAGAACAGTCTCCACCAAACTCCCAAGCAAGAATTTGCTATCTTAATCAGAGCCATGGCAAGAGAAAGGACCCTCAATGAAAGGCGATGATCACACCCATCACCTAAAGAAAAATCTTCAACGCAGGGGTTAATAACATAACCCATAGGAAAGCCAAAGACACCTTCAAAAGTCGTCAAATCTACATGAAGATGAAATGAACCTGAGACTCGGCCCCTCGGCTGGGGGGCAGAGGATAGAGAAGAGACGTCAAGACCTATGATCAACCCATCGCCAGCCACAGGTTGTTTCCCTTCGTCAAGTAAAGAGGGCGCCTCTTCAACCACTACCTCCTTATCATGAGAGGGAGTCAGCAAGGAGGCACTTGAAGGAGAGCCCCTCGCGGTTTCCTTCTCCTTGGCAGCCGAGGGCCCGACCTCAGAGTCAGGTTTCCACGCCTTGGATTTAGATTGACTTGAACTCTCGCCCACCGCAAGAACCCATTCGGTAACCAGGGGCGAACGCCCTAACAACAAGAAGGAAGCAACATGAGAACAATCATAAGTATATCACAAAGAAAAGAGAATGGAATGAGAACATACCGGAAGCATTAGCAGCCTTCCCTGACTTAGAAAATTTCTTGGCCTGATAAGCAGAACTAAAGGGTTCTTCTCTCTCATTCGATTCAACGGTACGTTCGGAACGCTCTGCCTACACCTTATACGTTTCTCCATGAAATCAACCTACAAGGGGTCATACGAGTCCCCGCCTCATACGAGTCCACCTCGGACACCCAAGACACGGGACAGTCAGATTTGGTCTGACTGCCTTGGAAAACGATCTTCAAGGTCTCCCTGTCTGAAGAAGAAAGCTTCCCAAAAGTGAGTCATCTATACGAGCGACCAACACAAAGATCGACCCTTACTCATGGAGGGGCGAGATACGCCTACTACGGGGGCAACCTTAACACCAATCAAGTTACGGAAGCAAAACCACAACCCAAGAGACCTATCCAAGGGAACAAATCCCAGAGTGTCACAAAGAGGGCGAACTTTTAGCTTCCCCAAATGGAGCAACGCTCCAACACATCCGAAGGAAGGGTCAACCCTTAACACATGTCAATAGACCCCTTCGCTCACGGCGGGTAAGAAGAAAGCTTGTAAGCATTTTCACCCTCACTTTTATGGGGAACAAATTGCAGGGTAAAGGTCAAGAGCTATACACACGCTCCAACGAATGAAGGAAAAATATTACACATGCCGAAGGTTGAGGTTAAAGGACAATGCTCGCGCTAGTACGAGGGAGGCGGAACGTTGTGTCCCATTGAGTGGCAGAGTTCCCACCCTCAAGTAAAGGAGAGGTCTATGCTCTCACCCTTGCACTTATGCTCATATTCATGATTAACATCTACAGGTACATCAATGTCATCACTCATGCTTATACTCACAAGCCGTCCATACATACATACATGTTCATGCTTGCACTCATATGCATGCCCATGTACACACTCCCGTGTGTTCAAACATTTAGACGTCCATGCGCATGGCCGCCATATATTCATGCATACATTCATGACTACAATCGCAGCATGTCTACACCCACTTCCATACTTGTGTTCCTACTTGCATGTATGCTAGTACACATTTTCATATTCATGATACATCCATGTTCACTCAAGGTAACATCCTATAGGCATATTTTCTAGTATCCCATACTTAGGAAATTTTTTAGACCAAAATTGAAATTTCCCCCCACATAGGCCTGTCCCATCATGAAATTGAAGTACGGACTCGCCTAACCATGTTCATGTTGCATCCCCACACATACGTATATTTTCCGAGTATAAGCTCGTGACGGTATTGGATTTATTGTTTCCATGTCGGACGGACGCGTGCTTGGACACGTGTCCATGCTATTCTGACATTTGCAATTCCTCTATCTTATAAGACAGGGGGCAGAGTCAGAGACACACACCCATGGGTAAGTAGGGATTTCGACAAAAGGTAAAATTCCGGCTTCAAATTGCGCGTGTCATACCATCCTAAAATAGAGTCAATCAAGGGTCAGGCCATTGGTTGACTCGGGGGCATGTGATGGATATACGCCCAATTTGAACCCGTTGACTTCCGAATCGTTTTATTTTTTTCACCCCGTTAATGATTATAAATCGAAACTTCGACACAAACACCCCGCCAAAATACCAACGGTCCGGACGAGGCGAAAATACTCGTCCGGACCGCGACGAACTCACCTAGGTGAGGTCGGGTGGCCACACCCGACCTCCCCTAGGGGAGATCGGGTCAGCCAACCCGATCTCCCCTAGGGGAGATAGGGTTGGCCAACCCTATCTCCCCTAGGGAGGGGTTGGGTGGCCACACCCAACCCCTACCCTTGGGGGTCGGATTTTCTCCTCACCCCCCAAGGGCCCCGGCACCATTTTCCGACTCCCACACTTGGATTTTTCCCGCCAACCTCCCCGTGCTTTAAGGATTTAATTACGTGATCAAGGGCTAATTAATTGTGTTTAAAGGTTAACGATGTCATTAAGCCACATTAATGACACTGTTGCCTATAAATACAACCTTTCCACCATTCATTTAAGGATCTTGGCTAAGTGTGCAATTTAGCTCTGACATCTCTCTAGCTTTATCTCTCTAAAAGTATCGTACTGACTTAGGCATCAGAGAGGGTTCATCAAGCACCACCCCCCCCCCCCCCCTCTGTGCTTGATATTGCCCCTCTTGCAGGGCACGTGGAGAAGAGAAGGAGAAGGGCAGAAGGATACGGATCAGAACGACCGAGCTCAGGAAGCACAGGATCCGCTAGTTCACCAGTGAGGAGTGGGATTTAGGCCGGCGACCCGTTGACCTGAAACCTATAACCTAACAATGCTAATTGATTGATTCTCTTGGTTGCTAATCAATTTTTGTCAACATTTTGAAATTATAAAGGTTTAAGTTATATTTTACTAAGTTTAATTAATTATTCATCAATATTTAGTTTTTTTCCAGCACCAATTAATTATTTAAACTAAAAGTATCGTAGGGGTCTGTAAAATTATAAAGGTTTAAATTTAAGTTTATATTTTTCAAATTTCAATTTTTCCTTTTTCTACTAAATATTTTTTATATATAATTTCGGTTGAATGGAAAATATATATTTGACCTTCAGTTATATTATATTTATCGACAACTATTTGGAAAAAAAAATTGTATATGCATCATTTACATTATACGTTTATTATTATAATTTTGTCAAATAATATGATATAATACTTCTATTTATGTAAAAATTCGCCCCACACAGCGCACAATAACAGTGTAATAGAATGTAGTTAGAGTCCACTTCAGGTTTTAGTTATTAGTCATACTGAGACAAATGTATTTTTCGAGCTTATAATTTAAGGTTATAAACATACACTTACAACTTATCACCCCGCATTGCGCGGAGGCAGCACTCTAGTTCATTCATAAATCAGAATCAATATTTTAAAATCGGCCTAGATATCGAACAGGAGAAGTGTCTGATTTCTAATCAGACAAGACTTAGATCAGGTCGGCTGATTATATAGCAAAAAAAAATTCTAGTTTTCATCTCTAAACCTTCAACTCCAGTCTAGGGCAAGTTTTTTTATCATTCAAAATCGAATCAATGAAATGGAGTCAGTTTTCACAGTCCAACTAGATCCGATCGCTGGTTAACTAAATTTGCATTTTCAATCTTTCTAAGAACTGGACCAGTGGGGTGGCCGGTAGGGATGGCAACGGGGCGGGTCGGGGCGGGTTTTCGCAGCCCCGGACCCGCCCCACGGGTCAGCCAGGCTGACCCGGACCCGGGTAAGTGTACCTCCCGGGGTGGGTCGGGTCGGGTCAAAAATCCCGCGGGGCCCCGACCCGACGTGAACAATGTTTTTTTTTTTTCACTTCTCAATATTAAATACAATTTTTTTTACCAAAATATTACATTATATGTAAATTCAAACCATAAATCTAACATCAATCAAATACAAACACATCAAATTCATCACCAAATACAAATTCAAATCCGAATACCAAATTCAAATTAACAAATCCTAATAATCTAAATATACATCTATTTATAATTTGATCCATGTTATTTATATAGGTACTATATTAACCATATTGTTTAGTAAATGTTACACTATATTAACATTAAAAAAAAAGTAAAAAATATATATATAGGCATTTCGGGGCGGATCAACGGGGCCCCGTGTCCCTAGACCCGGACCCGATCCGACCCGGGTCCGACCCGCCCCGAACCCGACCCGGGACCCGCGGGTCGGTAGGTCCTCGAGTCAAAATCGGGTCCCGAGACCCGTTGCCATCCCTAGTGGCCGGTTACAATACAACCTGATATGGCCACCGGTCCAGCTTTAAAAACACTTGTTAGAATCATTTTGACGGGTCTACTAAAATAGTGTGTTTGAAAAAATATATATATATACTAGCAACTAACCCCGCGCACCGCGCAGGGAAAATTCCAAATAAAATTAAAATTAAAAAAAATGAGTTACCTAAATTTATTAAATAAAAGTGAATATATTGACAACTACAATAGCGCATGAGAGAAAATATATAGAAAAATATTTTTATGTGTAATAGAATAACAACTAATGTAAAAATATGCAAGTCTATTTTGATAAAAGTATATGTAGAAAATATTAAGGGAATTAATTAGCCAAATGCATTACTATGACTATGCTGCCAGATGCACCACTATGTTCTGTAATGTTGCCAGATGCATTATTATGTTAGTCTACCATTTGATATTACTTAAAAATGACGACGATCACATGATACTAACATGAAATATATTTTTTTTAATTTTTTTTAATATAATCAAATTAAAATTTATTTCAATATTTTTAGAGTTTTCTTAACTTTTTGTAATTTGTGTGATTTTTTATTTTTTATTTTTTTTGCTCTTTTTAGTTTTTTCTTTTAGTTTATTATATTTTTTTCATATTTTAATTTTCATGTGACATTATAATACGTTTGTTGTCAATTTCACGTAAGCAACATGTGCACCATCAACATTTTTACATTAAAATTTAACAGTAGACCAATAGAGTGGTGGTGCATCTAGTACATTTCAAAGCATAATAGTGCATTTGCTAACATATATGGTGCACTGGGCAACATGTGCAAAACATAGTTGTGCATTTGACTAACTATTAACTAATATATTAATTTAACATCATAACATAAATCATTTATAATATTTTATTTCAAACTAAATAGAAAATAGATAAGGAATAATAATATATGTACATATCCTCTTTCTTTTTCATTGAAATTGTGTGTTTTTTTTTGTAATAGTTGAAATTGTGTGTTAATACTATGTAACTATATTAAAAGTGGATTCAATAATTATAGCAATATTTAGAAAATAAGGGAGCTACTGTTTTATAAAAATTGTGGATAATGTAATAATAATATATTTGGTGAAATAATATATATATTCCTGTATATATTTAACATCATGGCAAAAAAATATATATATATTTAACATATAAAATATAATAATATCTAGTAAAAAAAAATATAACGACCTATAATAAATTTATATTTCAAATATAGAACGTACTAATCATATTAATCTTCTCTTAATTTAACTAATTTTCCTTAGGTATAACTGAGAAAATGAGGCAATTTAAAATTTTCCATCTTGACAATTTTAATTAACACTTAATATTAGTCGTTAGACATTTAAATCCTAATAATTATGATAATAAAATTAACTCATTATATTTATAAAAAAAATAGATTAACTATGAGGTAGGCTCAAGTTATTAATAGCAGAATTACTGAAAATAAACTGAACCCTAAATATGTCTATAAATAGTTTTAAACGCGCAAAAACAAGTAAAATGTAAAAGTTTAAATAGTGTATCTCTATTATGAAAATACGAATTACATTCATGGTTGATGCCCAATCAAATTGATGTGAAAAAAAAAAAAAAAAATTCTTACATGTCTGCACATACGAATAGTTGTTGCTATCACATAACCAATAAAAAACGCCTAATTGAAATTCATCGCAATTAAAAGGGTAATGATATGTACTTACTTGAAGTAACTATGAAATCCGTTTATATATTTAGAGATGCAACATTTTATGTATGGTTGATAAGAAGAATTGTTCAAGATATTATCAATAAAATAACTTAAAAAAAACAGAATATGTTTATAAATAGTATTTAACGTGCAAAGATAAATGAAATTTGAAAGTTTAAATAGTGTAATCTATAATAAAAATAACACTTCCATTTATGGTTGATGCATACCCGATTAAATTGATGTGGGAAAATAATTATTCCATGTCTACACGCATAACTGTTGCAACCACATAACAAAAGAAAGCACGCTAATTAAAGGGCGATGACGTGTAGTTACTTGAAATAACTATGAAACCCTTTTAGATATTTAGAGATGTAACGTTTTACGTATGGTTGATAAGAAGATTTGTGGTTCCGAACTCAACGTCAATAGGTTCGGATTAATAACATCGCATAGCATGATCACAACATGTAATCATTGAAACAAAGATTCTCGTAAAGAAAATAAAAAATTTCACACAATATTAAAACGTGAAATTCTATAAAGAGCAAACAATGTAATTAAAAAACAAAGAAAAGAAGAATTGATCCTTCATAAAATTTATGGCGTGGATGTGAATTAAGCATGAAATTTAAAATCATGAATTAAAGAGAAGTAGAATAAACATGGTGAAACAGAGTGAATGAGTGCTTCCCTCGTCTCTGAGTGTATCGTCTTTTTAGGTGGAGAATTCTCTAGCAAGAAGGATTTCCATGATTCTACTCCTTATGAGCATATTTCCAGTCAGAGATATCGTAGTTCTAACCCTCTGATGCCGCCTTACCATCGAGATCTATATCTCGCCCAAACAATAATCATCACCACCCTAGGAACCTCCATCAAATCCGCCCACTCTATCCATCACCAAGTACTATATTAAAAAAAACGTAATTAATTAACTTTCGACAGCAAAATATTGATTAAAAAAAATAACATAACTAACCAATATATAAGCATAACACATGTGAATTAATTGAAGATCGTGTCTGTTGAGGTTGATTCCACCTGGGACACCTCGGGTTGCTCTTCGCGAACGGGTTGGATGTGCACACAGGTATGGTCTCCTGTCAGCACGTCACGATCCATGATCCGCGAACCTCGAACCCCGAACTTGGCTTTGGCTCCAATCTCGGTCTCCTACACGTCGGGTCCTGCAAAACGGGCAATAGCCAGCATGGAGAGGGGGGTGGCGCTGGTTAAGCCCTCTCCGATGCTTAAGTCACAATCTAGAGAGAGAAAGTGTGTAGAGAGAGGTCAAAGCACAAATAGCCAATTTAGGAGAGTTTCGAGTTAAGTTGTCAAATAGGAGGTCTAGGTCCCTATTTATAGGAAACTCGAGAACCGTACCCGGTTTTATGCGGTTCAATGCCGGTTTAAAGGAAAACGCTTACCGACATCGAGGTTGGCTATGTGCGCACTGACTTCTCATACTTAGTAAAAATAATAGGGGTAAACGCGGTGACAGTCGACAGTCCGGACCATGTCAGATGTCCGACATGGTCCGGATTGCAGGGCAAACCGGACCAGTCCGGACTGTCAAGGCAATCCGGAAGTCCCGGTCCGGGTGCTGCGCGCATCCAGACCGTTTTGACCCGGGGTGACCGCGGTAAAATCCGTTTGTGGTTCTGACGTGTTTGCGAGGTCCGAAACGTATTACGAACCCGAATTGGACAGATATCCAACACTTTCCCCCGAGTCAAGTAACGGTTCAAAACCCATGCTTAACTCTATTTAAGATAGGATATTCGTCCAATTTAGGTTCGGCACTGACCTCAGGTGTGGCCTGTTTGACAATTGGGCGCGAAAACCTTAATTTTGCTCCACTTTAATTCTCATCGGGAGACTTATTGACTGCATGATTGTCGTTATTTGATCTTTGTCGACTGTCGTTGACTGCCGTCAACTTGTTGTATGTTGACGGTTGTTGATTGTCATCAACTTGTCGCGTGTTGACGGTTGTTGATTGCTGACATGGTGGAACACTTAGAAAATAATATTCCTTGATGGTCGACATCCCGTCCTGTATGTGCGTGCTTGTATGTACGCACTTGCCCCCATACTTAGAATCTTTTCTCTATCCTTGGCTATGTACACTGTATCCATATGCTTGATGTTGACATAAGGTGTATGTCAACACCTTGTCGTATGCTAACACTTGGTAATATGCTGACACTTAGTAGCATGCTGACAGCTTGCAATATGCTGACTGGTCATCTTGAGCGAAACACTTAGAAAATATTTCACCCTTGTTGTCATGTATGCTGCGAGTATGAGCTCGATGTCGACGTGAAGGTCGATGCGTTGAAGGAGTTGCCCCCCTTGCATGATGCTTGTTACTTGTTGTGTGAAGACTAACAAGTCTTATACGTACATAGTTGTTCCATATGGAGCGAACACTGCTTAGATGTCTGTATGAGAGACTGTTGCGTGTATGCACGTTGTCGTGACTGTCGGTTGTATTTCCAGGCTGCAGGGTTGAGGCGCTAGCACTTTGACCCGGGCACTCGGCACAAGGACACTTGGCACTGGCACTTGACACAGACACTTGGCACGGGCACTCGGCACGGGCACTCAGCACGGACACTCGGCACGGGCACCTGGCGTTGGCACTCGGTACTGGCACTCGGCGCTGGCACTCGGCGCTGGCACTCGGCACTGGCACTCGGCACTGGTACTTGGCACTCGGCGCTTGGCATCCTAGGCTTGAACCCGGGCGGGGGTGTTACGCGCACTGCATTGTGGACTCTGGGACCTTTCTGTGTGGCGGGCACGCTTCTGGTTGGTATGGAGGAAGCAGCGGACATGTCTTTATGCATGTGCGAAAGATCCTGCTGACTTGTTGTCGACTTCTGCTTGTTGGCCGCAGTTTTCTTCCAACAAACATGTTTTCTTCTTTCTTCCGGTGGACTGACGTCATCAGGAAGAGGTTGACTGCGTGCCATAGCTTGTTGCTGCACTTCGTCAGCTGGCATCCCGTATGGGAACTCTTCATTCATCTCCGTCCTTCGCTCGAACTCGTGCACTGGTGCATTGTTCTGAACTTCGGGACCGCGCTGTGCGGAGGGCACATTTGCGGTTGGCACGGATGAGGCGGTAGATTCTGCATCTGGAATGTGAGAAGGTCCTGGTTGGCTTCTCGTCGGCTTCGGCTTGCTTGCCCCCGCCTTCTTCGTACGTCTACCTGTCATAGCTTGCGGTATGGAACGACTTCTTGCTCGATTCCCACAGACGGCGCCAAGTGTTGAGGTCGATTCCACCTGGGACACCTCGGGTTGCTCTTCGCGAACGGGTTGGATGTGCACGCAGATACGGTCTCCTGTCAGCACGTCACGATCCGCGAACCTCGATCCTCGAACCCCGAACTTTGCTTTGGCTCCAATCTCGGTCTCCTACACGTCGGGTCCTGCAAAACGAGCAATAACCAGCATGGAAAGGGGGGGTGGCGCTGGTTGAGCCCTCTCCGATGCTTAAGTCACAATCTAGAGAGAGAAAGTGTGTAGAGAGAGGTCAGAGCACAAATAGCCAATTTAGGAGAGTTTCGAGTTAAGTTGTCAAATGGGAGGTCTAGGTCCCTATTTATAGGAAATTCGAGAACCGTACCCGATTTTATGCGGTTCAATGCCGGTTTAAAGGAAAACGCTTATCGACATCGAGGTTGGCTATGTGCGCACTGACTTCTCATACTTAGTAAAAATAATAGGGGTAAACGCGCGGTGACAGTCGACAGTCCGCACCATGTCAGATATCCAACATGGTCCGGATTGCCGGGCAAACCGAACCAGTCCGGACTGTCAAGGCAATCCGGAAGTCCCGGTCCGGGTGCTGCGCGCATCCGGACCGTTTTGACCCGGGGTGAACGCGGTAAAATCCGTTTGTGGTTCTGACGTGTTTGCGAGGTCCGAAACGTAAATACGAACCCGAATTGGACAGATATCCAACATTGTCTTTCTTCATGCATCCAAAAATTTACTGAGATTCATTTAGAACACTCGAACCAATGTGGAAACACAAGATTATAATTAAACCGAGATTTAGATCGTCCTAATGTTTGAAATCATAAAACAGTTGGCTTCTTGTTCAACTATATATATCGTAATATAACCAAATAACACGATGATTTATTAGTAAGTATATTAATGATAATATATATAAAAGCAGCTTACTATTCTGAGATGGTGGCCCTCGTAAAAACGACGTCGAGAATAAGAGAAGACCTGCCATTACTACTGACCGATGTAGAAGGCGAAAAAGACAGATATGGCTAAAGAGACCCACATCATTGAATCTAAACCCTAATAATAACTGCAGTTAGGGTTTCTACAAAATATAGCCTAGGTATCGTACCTATATATATATATATTAAACACAAGAATTACAAAAGCACACATAGTTAGGTGTATATACGAATTAATTTTACGATATTCATTGCTAACCCACCTCATTGATTTTAAACCCTAATAATAACGGTAATTAGGGTTTCTAGTTTCTATAAAATATAGCCTAGATACCTTAATTAGGTAAGTACCTATATATATATATATATATATATATTAAACACAAGAATCTGAATTACAAAGCCACACATAGTTGTATATACGAATTAGTTTTACAATATTAATTGCTAAATTAATATTATATATATGTAACTGAGACTCCATTTAAAAATTTAAGTGTTAAGAACACAATAGGGAACTGAATGTTTACCCATGTTGCCAATTGGGGTCTGAATTGAAAAATGATATTATTAAGGGCCTGAATTTTGAGTTATGTTTATATGAGAGGTCTCCGTCTATTTTTTCTGTTAAAAGTGACGGAAAGTGGTCACACGCTTGGCATGTGACCGAAAATAAACTGAAAATCCGAAAATGCCCTTTGACCAAAGTGTGTCCCTCACATGTTTGACCTAAAAAGACGAAAATGCCCTTTAAACCACCACAGCTCCGGCAACCACCACCCGGCTCCGGCGCCTACCACCCCAGCTCCGGCGACCCTAATCCCCCTCTGGCGACCCTAACCCCCCTCCGGCGACCCAAAATAGCTCCGATCGGAGTTTATTGGGTCGCCGGAGCTGGGGTGGTGGTCGCCGAAGCTGGGTGGTGGTCGGTGGCGGTGGCCGGAGCTGTGGTGGCCTTAAGGGCATAATTAGTGTGCATGGGTATTTTAGACATTTCACATTTCATTAATTAAACTGATAAATTATATAATAATTGCAAAAGGGTAATTCTGTCTTTTCACGTGGTTCCGTCACTTTTAACAGAAAAATAGACGGAGACCCGAAAAACACAAAACTCAAAATTCAGGCCCTTAATTGGCAATATGGGCAAACATTTAGGCCCCTATTGTGTTCTTAACCCAAAATTTAATGCTAAAAAATAGAACGCTTATGTGGGCGGCCTACGGTTTTTCGGAGCCAATCTGTATAGACAATGAATTTAAAAGGAAACTTTCAATAGATTTGTTTCTTTAAATTGCGTAGAGACCAAAATATGATATAAAAATACTTTTTAAATTTAAATCAATCAATATTATGTATCTAAATTTAGAGAACCCCTATTAAATTACAATTAAATTAGGCAACGCTGACTGGACAAATTGTCCACGTGTCAGTCAGAGGGCTTCCGATACCGAATTAATATAATACTAGATGCTCACCCCGCGCACCGCGCGGGTAAAAAAACCGAACAAATAAATTTGAGTTTAACGTTAAAAATACTTTAAAAATGTTAAATTGTGAAATTAGGTTAGAAAAAATAAAAATAATTTGAAGATTTTCATATATACAATATTAAAACCTTTATTTATTTAAAACCATTTACCTAAAAAAATTATATATATATATATATATATATATATATATATATATATATATATATATATATTGGAAAATACTTACTTCCTAATATTTTTTTAAATAAAATGATATCGATATTTTTTTTTATAAAGTTAATGTGATTCTTAAATAATTATTATATGATTATTATTTATTTAATTTTTTTTAATATGTTAACATAATTTGGCCAAAAAATATAATAAGTTAGCATAAAAATTTATAAAAGAAAAATATTAAACTATACAAAGAGCACAATTAACTGCTTTTTAGTTTGCATATATATATATATATATATATATATATATATAGATACGTAAATCTTGGTATTTACATTAAGTAGATCTTGGTTATTAACACCTAATTTTTCATGGCCTCCTAATGTAGAATGTAATTTTTTTTCTTCTACAGCATAAGACATTCGAAGAAATTTATTGTTTCTCTATATGAATCTATATATATCGAGTAACACAACAAAGATATAAAATAGAAAAACCGAGATAATATATTAAAATCGGTTATTAAGTTTCATCAAAATTTATTAAATAAACAATCATAATTATATAAAATATTAATGAATTATCTAAATTACACCATACTAACAGGTCTTAACATTATCAGTATTATACATTTTATAGGTAACAATTCTTAGAATATTTAAAAAAGATATATTATCTTTAACATATTAAAAAAATATTTTTAAAAAAAACTTGACCTGACTCGTATATTGATTTAATACTATTTTATTAAGGTAAATACTTTAGGTGATATTATGTTTTAGAAGAAAAAAAATAATTTAGATTTATATTTGTTATATTTAATATAATAATAACAATTATAAATAACAAACACGACGTGGCCAGTAGAGTAATAAGGAATTAAATTATCTTTGACACCAACCAGTTGATTGGTTAATAACTTTTTAAAACTTATATAATATCTCAATCGAGGACAATCTATGCACTCTTAGACGTAGTCACAAAGGTCAAAAATTCTTTTTGTTAATTACCTTAAAAGTTGTACGTACTATTACATGATTTTATATGTAATGAGTCAAAACAATTTCAAGTAGCACAATAAAAAATCACCCAGAATGAACCATATGCACAACATGTACAATTCTATGCAAGTTTAAAAAAATATGAACTATTTAGGATGATCATCTAAAGAAGAATATAAATTTATTGTACATAAAGAAGAACCTTTATAGTGTTATTAAAAGCATAAGGAGAAACCATATCATTGGTATTGTCTTCCCGCTAAAGTCCATTCTCCTCATCTCCTATTGATTCACACGGATGTGTTTGTCTTGAACTCCTGGTTTTCAATTAAAAAAAATAAGTTCGACTCAGTTGTAGTTATAAATACAAAGTAATATATATATATATATATATATATATATATATATATATATATATATATATATATATATATATATATTAAGAAGCTATAAAATACATATGAATGAAGAATTAGTCGAATAATCAAATTAAACAATATCAAATAAATTAAATTATTAATATTACGTAAAACTAAAGGTGAAGAACACAAATCACCATTGGAATCTTTTGATCGCAATGATGTTAAGGTTGAATCTTTGATCTAGGAAGAAAATCTCTTTCGACTTATGAAATTCTTTTTGTAGTTTGGTTAACATTAGTCTTTCCAACCTAATTTTGACAAAAGAAAACAGGGGTTAGATAAAAGAAAAAACTATAAAGGTTAACTTAACAACACACGACACCACAAGTCCATAACCATAAACTATTGTAACATACCATACTACCACAACAAAGAATTTTAGCTCGACTATATTGTTATTGCTGGAAATCTAGCAAAATATTAAGCAATAATCAAAATGTTAGATTTGTAATCAAATTGCAATAAATGATCAAGTAAATTAATAAAAAATCAAAGATTAATCGTACCTGGAAGGCTGCGAATGGATCGTTTATATGAGATACATAACATGGTATATATATATATATAATATCTTATCGAAAATCCTAACCCTAGAACCATCAATATACTTATTATTTATATATAGTGTTTCCAAATTATTATGAGATAATAAAAAGTTAATAAAAATATTTTTTTTTTGTACAAATAAGAAACAAAGCTATTGTCTCCCCCTAGTTAGTTTTGTTAAGTATTATATTTATTTCTTAATTTTTTTTATAATTATTATTAAGTAAATTGAAATATTTCATGGTTTACTTAATTTATTTATTACTTTAGATTTTTGAATATAATTTTTATTTACTAATTTTTTGTTTGTTAAGTCACGTAGTTAGTTAATGTCTATGTATATATATCTTCGCATAGGTTTATATTAACAATCAACGATAACTTTCTGAAATTTTATTAGCCAAATTATTATATATGTATATATAATATAGTGTGTACTATTACCTTTTAATACGTATATATTGTTTTGCCATTATTTGATTTACTCTCTTACATTTTTCCTATATATTTTATTATTTATATTATATTATTTATTTATTGTAGAGATATATGCCGATGCTTTTCCTAAAGTATGAGATTTTAATTAATTAAAAGGAAAAACTTACGTGGCGGTCTATGGTTTTCCGGAGCCAAACTGTATAGATTTGTTATTTAAAAGGAAACTTTTAATTAATTTGTTTCTTTAAATTGCGTAGAGACCAAAATAGGAGATAAAAATACTTCTCAATTTTCAATCAATCAATATTATGTATCTAAATTTAGAGAACCCCTATTAAATTCCGATTAAATTAGGAAATAGTGACTGCGTGGACTGTCCACGTGTCAGCCAGAGGGCCTCCGATGCCGAATTAATATAATACTAGATACTAACCCCGCGCACCGCGCGGGTAAACAAATATTTAAACGAAAATTATAATTTTTTGCCTATTATAATTTTGAATAAAACCGTATATTACCAAAAAATTTAGAAAGTTAATATCATTTTTGTGGGAAGTTATATTACAACAAATTGACTAATATTACATCTCAAAAGAATATAAATTATGATTAAAAAATATTGTAATAATTATAATAGATTATATCTATAAATATATTAAAAAAATAACTCCATATGAAATGATATATAATATATTATCAATAATAATATATTTCAACTCCAAATCTAATGGATATCAAAGCGTCTATACAAATGTCTATTTTTGAATGAAAGCATGTTCCGTATGAGAGTTTAGATACTAATACATTGCATTTTTGTTGTGAAATTCGCTCAAAATTTACAAATATGTTAAGAGTTTACATGATTTGTACTTAATTAGATAAGAACCGAATATATATATGAATTTTACAGCTGAAAGAGGAATTTTTTCTCACTACGGTGCGAACCTCGCTCACCACATATTAGATAGCGGGTGAGATGTGACGGTAATAAATAGAAAAATAATATAGTTATATGGTCGGATAAATCAAACCAAATTTGAAGAAAAAACAAAATTTTCATTTACATATCCATGAGATGAACATAAGAATCAATACTAAAATAAGTATATGCTTAACCAAAAAAAAAAGTATATGATACATACACATAAAATACAATTGAGAAAGATTGAGAATTAGTTGTTTAAGTGGATGTAATGGTTGTAGTAGGCTAGATAAAGAGAGTAGAGTGAGTCGTTGAAAAAGTTCAAGCAATCCATGATGCATTTGCTATTGTGTGTATCATGGTGTTTCTTGCATTGTATGGCGAAGCTCTTCCTCGAATAGACCACATATGACGATTTTATTGGCAAGTATGGAGAGACATTAACTAAGTAGTCATACATCAAAAGGAAGAGTAACGTTCGTGCAATTATATAACTTAAATACACAGTACACCAATTTTGAAAACTTACCAATGCTCTCTATATTGCCTTTTTGGTTCAATGCCGATAGATATTAACAATAATCATGAAGGTTATACGAAGTAGAATGCTCTTCCATTATTTGTCAACACTTGATACGTGTATCTAGTAGGTGTACTACAAAAAAAAAAGTTGCATTAAATAATGAGATCAAAAGTAAAGAATCAAACCTCTAAATTACCTAAATCTAACATTTGTACATTATTTTGAACCCACTCTTCCCTAAATAAGGCTCCAATATCCGGAAGGTCAAAAGATAAGAATTAACCGGTAATTCAAGTCCAATTATAATCTTGTTATTTAAATATCATTCAATAAAGTAACATGCGACATACAACCTTGATAATACACACTTCTTATTGCAAATAAATAAATCATACGAATCACTCTTACAGTGGAGATCATATATTACATTAACGACGGGATAAACTCTATAATAGCATCATTACCGTACCGTCAATTAAGCTACTAAAAGGGTTGATAATTCATCTTATTGAGAATCACATGCACACATATCTCGACACCAACCAATGCAGATTCAACATCTCCTAAACGCTAAATTAGTAAATGCATTATACATATGTATATGGATTCTTTTTATGGGTAGGACATAATTACGTATACGTACCTCTCAATTTCTAGTATTGTTGATGAGGGAATCAATGTGACCAGAGGATCCAAGACGTGTGTACACGCTTAAAAAATTTCTATAAACACACTCATAGTTGCACCTTAGGATCATCTCCTTCTAATAATTTCCGGTTTAACTATGTAAAAAGCCATAGTCGGAGGAAACCCCCCTGCCGAAACATTCACCAAAAGTTCGATAAGTTATAGATCGCGTAGCACAACTTTATTGTTAAAACTTAGAGTTAAAAGTTTGGAATAAGAAAAAAAGTACATGGATATCATGGTATAGTACGTAAATCTTCTTGATTTAATCCTGATCCAAGAAAGATTATAAAATCAATTATATAGAACCGTAATGATAATCGATGCTGCCTATTTATATATCGTTTATTTAGTGATGAAAGTACCTTAGAGACGCCGATGACGTGAAGTTGATTTTTTTATTGCCGACTACAGAGTGACTGTGCAGATAATTAGGTTTTAGGGTTGGACTGCTTATACTTTATATATATTTATATATTGTATTGTTAGTATTATTTTTCAAAAAATAGAAAAACAAAACTAACGGACAACATATATTTTATAATTACTAATATTTTGAATAGTATATGCGTACATACTATATATAATATATATATAGTAATGGTATTATTCTTTCAAAATATAGAAAGAAAAACTAACATACAATAAATATTTATATAATAACTAATATTTGGAATAAGTAATACGTATGGCAGAATCGATTCATGTTTATATACTATTATATGTATAGTAATTTTATTGGTATATTATAATTTTTTTTTATAAAAATAAATTAAGCTTACGTGGCGGTCTACGGTCTTCCGGAACCAAACTGTATAGAATTACTATTTAAATGGAAACTTTAAATTAATTTGTTTCTTTAAATTGTGTAGAGACCAAAATAGGAGATAAAAATACTTCTTAATTTTAAATCAATCAATATTATGTATCTAAATTTAGAGAACCCCTATTAAATTCTAATTAAATTAGGCAACGCTGACTGGACAAACCGTCCACGTGTCAGTCAGAGGGCCTCCGATGCCGAATTAATATAATATAATAGATAGTAGATAGGTTGGGGCTAAGTGGTTACCGCTCCATAACAATGCAGCTACTAAGTCAAGAGTGAAACATAGTACCCACCTCCAAAAATATTGATTTTAGTAAGTAAACTGCAAAATAGACATACTCCTATGTCCTATCTTTCTTTCTTCTGCTAATATTTAGCTTCTCTAACTTGTGCTAACATGTAGTTGTAGGATTAGTCTCATCACCACCAGTACCACCATATGTTACTTGGCGAGTTTGGTTAGTAAATGTGCTGCGGCCGATTCTCTTGCCTTCTGAGGAACACACTCAGCTTCTCCCTCGACAAACCCCTCCATGCCCTTCATACTTACTGTAGCAATGAATCCACCTTCTAAACCAAACCAAACCAAAACAAGATATAAGATCATTGTTCTTTTTTTTCTTTTTAAAGATCATTGTTCAATCACCAACAATTATATTATAATTCGGTACCGGTAAGATTAGATTACCTACCCTCACACAGGGACACATGATATGTTGGTAATATCCAGTTCTTCTTCTCACACATATCATCCAATTCCTACACGAATCAAACAAATCGTGTTTTCACATATCGTTTACTTAATGCAAAAACAATAAGAATACAGCATCAACCTAAAAGGGGGGCTCTTGCCTGACATGGACTCTTTCCATCCTTTATGCATTGTAACTTCAATTCCAGACTATCATCACCACCTGTTGTTACATATATCAGTTAGTACGACCATCCAAGTTCAAATTAGGCTCATCATTCATCCATCCCCATCAACTTTGAATATATATAATCAAAAAGTGTCACTAAAATCTGGTCGGTACATGCAAAACCAAACCTGCAGCTATTTTTCGAAGTTTTTCATCACATTGAGCAATTTCATCTTCGATATTCCGTAGCTGAAGGGACTGCAAAATGGAAAAAAAGCAATAAGAGGCTGAGGAGATAGCAAACAACAGATAATAATATATTAATATCAAGGACCTATTCCGATTAAACCACACCACTACGACCTTACAAACGTATTAAAGGGGAGTGTCTCTTTGATTCCTACATTCCCACGTAGGGATTGCTTTAGTACTTCCTAAGTGATATAATACTGTACTCCACCTTGAAAATACTTTTACTTTTCTTCTTCTTTTCTTTTTTTTTTTTTTGTAAATGTTTATTTTAGTGAATTTTCCAAATGAGTAAGACATACCAGCATGGCTCTTTCCTTGAGGATTACTCTGACAGCGATTTGAGATATATCATTCCCCTTATCATTTAGTACATCATCAATTTCTTCAGAGTGTAGTTGGTGCATCGATGCATGGTCAGTACTAGGCATGATATATTGTACATGTGATATCGACTTGCAGATGTCTCCTGGCATTGTCTCTTCATTTTCATTTTCGCATTTGGTGAGACATTCCTGCAGCAGGTTAGACCAATGTAACTGAAAGTCAGATATATATCAAGTACAAACAAATGTCCCCATGTTTACTTGTCTTGAGCTACAAAAGAAAAAATCTTGGCTGCAATATTTCAAAGAAGTTGACGAAGAGGAACGCTACAAAATGAAATTACCTGAAAGCCAACAGTTACTCCATTCAAATCCCCTTTCTCTACATCATCCATTGCCTTTTCTTGCCAATCCTGAACAACATTCGGGACTTGCTTGTCAACTTCACTGACTGTAGTATCTGCAACCATGCAATCATTCAGATCCCCCTTCTCTAAGTCATCCATCACCTTTTCTTGACAATCGTCAACAACACTCGGGACTTTCTTGTCAACTTCACTGACTATAGTATCTGCAACCATTCTTTCATCCACACTCAAATCATGAGACGGGAATTCTCCTGACTGCTTTTCATGGTACTTCACCGAAACCGAACCAATATCATTTGTCTTCTTATTCATCCCCCTTGTTGTGGTATTGACTGGATATGGTCTTTTTCTGCCATCTTTGATTTCTGGTTCAGATTGTGCCTGAAAGCCAGCAGTTACTCCATTCAGATCCCCCTTCTCTACGTCATCCATCACCTTTTCTTGACAATCGTGAACAATACTTGGGACTTGCTTGTCAACTTCACTGACTATAGTATCTGCAACCATGCTTTCATACGCACTCAACTCATGAGACAGGAATTCTGCTGCTTGCTTTTCATTGCACTTCACCGGACCAATATCATTTGTCTTCTTATTCCCCCCTGTTGTGGTATTGACTGGATATGATCTTTTTCTGCCATCCTCGATTTCTGGTTCAGATCTTGCCTCTTTGGAATCTAAAATCTCACTGATTTCTGACTCCACCTTCAATTTCTTGAAACTATCTGTATCTGGTGACACTTCCCTAAAATAGAGAGAAGCACACAGATGAATTTGAAGTGACTGAATTAACAACATACTGGTTCAATTATCGTAAAAGTTTACAGATATTGGAGTCCTAATCAAGAACGCTATTCCTCAATTTTATTGATGGTATATACTACTTGATCAAAATAACACATATCAGATAAAAAGATAATAATTAAGAAACGTCTGGACCAAGACTGTTAAAACCAATGTATTAAGGAACCAAATTCAGAGAATTCATCCACAAACCAGATCTGGAACCTGCTAAAGCTGGGAGCTACTGCAGGATACAAACAATGACCTTTTCTTTTCTTTTTAATTTTGAGTATAAAAAAAGCCTCAAAAGGTCTACTGAGTACATTATCCAGTAATGTAAACCCAATATGACACATTTTATGTAATTTAGTGAGGATCTGTCATTCCAATAATAATGAAATTCAATTAAAATGTTAAAAAGTCAGCTTCAACAACAAAAGAAGTAAATTATTATTGAGCATACCTTGAAAACCAAGCTGATAATATTCCAGCATAAGGAAGAATGTAGAAATATTCAACAACTGGAGTTACACACCACTTCAGACCTATACTACTGATCAAAGGCCCCTGCAACCTACATAAATAATAGAGACAGAATATTATTTAATGATAGAAGTATCCTATGAGTACTAGTCTAATCCACATGCATGCAAACATGGAAAGAAATAGCCTCAAACGACTAACAAGTTTCCCCACTCTTATGTGTTTTCAACAGTTAATCTACGTCAAGTTAATAACTATTTTAGGAACCACGCACGAAGAACCATATCTCCCTAGTCAATAAATGCTCCCCAAAATAAGAAAATAAGGGTTGTAGGGAATAATCCACCCAGCTTCATATATCCCCAAAAAGAAAACCTTTCACAACATAAGTACAATAGCATCCACAGGAAAAAGTTGTTTGCAAATACATGGCTGTGACTGCAACAAAAAAAAAGTCTTGAAAAGAACAAACCTGTTAAGGATGTCTTTAATAGGAAATCTGAAATTTTCATCACGATTCTTGCACTGCATTATGTAGAAGCGAGAAACTGCTTTTTCTTTTGTCAATGAGTACACAGTATGACTTTCTAAAACAGAAAGATCTGTCTGATCAATACCTGCTCAAGTCAAGAATATTCAAGCAGAAGTAAACTCTCTAACATGATTTAAGAAAAAACAATGACGTACTAATAAAGCCATGAACAAACAGCTGCGCTAACAAATGCTATGACAAATTGGATAACGCACTAAAACATGCACGAAATATGAGAAGTCACCTAGAATCTAACCAGCCAGCAACAAAGAAAAGTCAGTCAGATTAAATTCAGCTTATGGGTAGTAAGGCAGGAAATAAATAGCTGGCCTAATCAACCCATCAATCTAAGGTCCATTTTACTGTTGAGGCTTAAAGTCATAATATATGATTATTGTCATCTGGCTAAATGGCTAAAACCATATGCTGCCAACCAGTTATGTGGAAAGGGTACATTATTGATGATGCTGCATACAGATGGTAGGACAGTTTCAACTACTAGATAAACAATCTAGGCCGGTCAATCTACTTAGTCACAAGTTACATCACGATGTATGTAGCATAAAGTGTTTGACACTAAATATAGTAATGTATAAATGCAGAAAATTATAATCATAGGAAGACGAAATGGGAACTTTGACGCCATCAGAATCAGATCATACACATCAACTGTTTAAAGAACATCCTATCCTAGTGTATACACAAACAAGTATGATGCGATGCAATGCAATACAAAGATGCGAACAGAAGAAGATTCACACCTGCAACTTCCTCAACTGCCAAAAACGCAACTCTACGAAGTGCATCTTCATCAATAGTAGAATCATCTATTGTGGGTCGTTTTCTAACGATCTTCTTCTTTATTGCGATGGGTTTAGTACCAAGAGGAGTAGCTTCTGAACTTTTGTTGGAAACATCAAAGTCCTTTTCAATAATGGACCAGACACCTCGAGCTAAAGAATCAGACACCAAAAAGCAATTGCTTTTGCTGAAATCAACCAGGAAAATAGCAACAGTCAAAGCAGGCCAGCTTTTCATGTTTGGGATGTGTCTGGATGCATCGAGTCTCTTGCAAATATCATAAGCAGTCATTATTTTACTCTCTGTTACTGAAGGCTCAATTCCTAGATTGTACATGTTAGCATCATCTACTGTTTGCATAAGCTTCATATACGGTAACAGAGTTGGTTGCATAAGAACAGCCAACTTGCAGAATTGCAAAAAATCAAGAAATTCCAGCTCTGGCCATTGTTTGCGGTGGTAGTAGTTGTACAGAATTGCAACAGCATACACCTAGTAACAAGAAAAGGGGGGAAACGTAACATAGAATTGTTGAGCGTCAAATCTTGAGTGAATAACTTTCCAAACTGAAAAAACGTGTCTAAAGAACACTAAAGATTACCTGCTTTGCAACTAATTGCTGCTGAGGAAGTGAGGGAGAATCATTGGATGAAGATTTGGTGGGTAGTACTGGGTCGACCAAACAACCAAGAAATGCTTTGATGGCGTCCTCGGTTGGACACACATCTAAGGGACGCATTTTGCAAATGAATTAGTTTTGATCAACTGCCTGCTTGATTTTCCCTGCTTTTATTATTGTCACTTACACCATGTCCATGTTCACGTATATGGTGAAGGCGAAGCCTTCCACCCAGTGTTATCAGAACCGGACAGGACCGGCGGCCCGATCGGGTTTGAACCGGAACCGGTACGGTCCGGTTCGAATAATTCTAAAGGGTGTAAGCGAATCCGGTTTGATAGCCGGTTTTTTGAAGAACCGGCCGGTTTTGGGTGAACCGACGGTTCACCGGTTTACCGGTTCGGTGCCTATATTAGGAGAAAAAAAAAACTTAAATTATTAAATCCGTTCTTCTTCAAATAGAAACCCTAGGTGCTAAAGAACAGAGCCTCAACTCAAGCCTTGCCGCCGTTACTCCAGATCCATTAGTGAGCCTCAACGCTTCAACTACAGACGATTCCGCCAGCCTCGCCGTCAAGTCCCCCGCCTACCAGGTTCGATTCCGCCTTCGTCAGCATAAATCACGGGTTCCACAACTTTGTCCGACAACGCGAATCCTCACGGCGCCGTTTCTCTGTCCTACTTCAGATCCATGCTTCACCGACGCGAATCTTCTTCATTTGGCAAGCAATTACTCTTTATCGTTGCTGGGTTTCCAAACTCCAATGCACTAAAACCCATCCATTCTTATCTTCTTTCATTTGTTGGCTTCTTTTTGTTGAAGAAGGGTGGCGCTTGTGTAAGGAAGTTGTAGATTGTGTCAAGCTACCATTTAACCGGGATTCTTTGATATAGGCTTTTCTTTTGCTATACATAAACTGAGGGAAAGGGGATAGAAGACTAGTCATTAGAGAATTAGAGGAATAGAGGGAGAGGAGGGAGTAGAAATAACACTGGATAACATCAGACCCATAACAGTACGAAGAAATAGAGATTAGACTAGAGGGAAGGTGAGGGGCCACTACAGCGTAGGATAGTGTAATAATCAGTAAAACGGTCCGACCGGGTTCGAATCGGGTCGAACCGGCCGAACCAAAAACCGGGACCCTCACCGGTTCAGTGTCCGGTCCGGTTTTGATAAAACTGCTTCCACCATAAAGCCTTTGAAATGGACCTATAGTACGTACGGAACTACCGTACCCTTTGCTACTAGTTAGTTTGTTTGGGCCGAATATTTTGCAGTTTAACCTGATATTTTATTGACCAATTATTTGGTGGCACCGTGGTAAATGAACAGTTTACCACGGTCTCTCACACTTAGGTGGGTCCCTAATTATGTGGACCCACTAATGCGTGAGTCACCGTGGTAAACTGTTCATTTACCACGGCTGTAGCAAAGAATTTTTCTATTTTATTTCGTAGTGAAGCTCAACATTTGTTCTACATTTTGCTAGTTAATAATTAATATGCATTAGTGATATGTCTCTTCTTTTATTCAAAAAAATCATTGACATGTTATTTAAGACATTATTTTGTTGGATACTTAATCCCATATCAATATATATATATATATATATATATATATATATATATATATAGTAGCAGTAAGAGAGGTTTTTTAAGGAATGTATGGCCGCCACGTCAGCAAAGTTTCTTTCATCTAGAGTTTGACACCTCACCCAGTCGGACCGAACCGGTTCAAAGTTAAACCAACCGGTTGGACCGTGTATTACAAGTGCGCTCTATCTGCACGCGTGCTTCTCAAGCCCTTCAACATTTCACGCCGTTTCAGTTTTCAGTTCATCTAGCAACATTTAAGCTCAACTCTTCATCTTCTTCTCTACAAATTAATTTTTCTCTTCCTCTCGGTACGCTCAGCTCTTCCTCCTCGGTACGCTCAGCTCTTCCACCTCTCCCCTCCTCTCAGTACGGTTGACTCAAACCCTAGAATGTGTTTTCTCATTTTCTTAATTTAAGTTAAAGTTGCATATCAATTCGATCAAGGAACGTGGAACGAAGTGCATTGAAAAGAATTTTGAAATATGATTCATGCCCTCTGCGTCTAGGGAAGTCACCAGAACAGCTGTGGCTTGGTCGACCTAGCGGCGCCAGAAACGTCCTCACTAGCCAGTGTGGCGTCGTCGGCTGCGGGCGGGATGTTTATCAGGTCAGATTTTGAATCTCTTGAACGGTTAACACGGTAAGTTTGTTTAGTTAACTGATGTTACGATTACGAGGATGATAGCATCAGGCAATAAGATTTTAGGAAATAGATTTCTCCTAACTTGAGAGATTTTTTTTTAGGAAATAGCTTTCTCCGGAAGTGGAAGCGTTAGAGGCTTTAGGAGCGTCTTCTCGAGCAATCAGAAGAGGAACATACTTCTTGCAGTATAAAAGAGGCCTCAAATCTTAACACAACTATGTCGCGGCTTAGGACGAGTGTGTTGCAGTTTATGTGAGGTGGAGGATCCGCGCCTCTTCTCCTATTTGAAACCCTAATCCCTAAATTGAGGAGCCTCGGCCAGGACCTGCGGAGAAGAAACCAAGAGAGGTTTGGTTCCAATTTAGGGTTGTTGTGGCTCTCGAGGTCAAGGTTTCAGATGAAGATCAAGCCATCGCTACCGCTGAGTTCAAATTTGGCGAAGAGGAAGTGTATCGATTCTGCTCATGACGTCTCCGGTAGTGCCATCAATTACCCAAAGGAGAGCCGTGAGAACTATCACCCGACTAAGGATCACGGTCCTCTTCTTAACTCTATCACATACAATCTTCTATAATTAAGGTAGAGTAGTTCACGGATCTAATCCTACAGACTAATCACTGCACTTTTAGGTAAGATGATTTTCAAGAATGGAAGGGAGCCGAGGAGCTGATTTTTTCAAGTTAAATATATTGGCACCATCGGTAATCAAATTTGGTAATTGTTTCATTTCCACAAACAATAATCTTTTCTGCTTAGTTCAACTGAGTTTTTGGAGTTGATTATGAAATTAATGAGAAAGGCAATCAAACGAGTTGTCATCTTTGTTTATGCCATTCATTAAAATTAACCCCTAAAATTCTCCTTCCCTCCAACTCCCACTTTTAGTTTTTCCTCCCACTATAGACAGATCATGAACCACTACGACACAACAATTTAAAGATAATAAACAACTTTGAACCGTAAACAACTTATAATAAACAACTTATGGTTTATATACCTATAGTTAATTTGAATCTATATAATAAACAACAATTTAAAGATAATAAACCTATATTTCCCAAAGCAAATATATAATAAACAACTTATGGTTTATATACCTATTTCTTAATTTGAATCTATATAATATATAATTTGAATGCAAATAGGTTTTTAATTAGGTTCTATCTTTGATTGCCACTTCACCTATATGTAATATCATTAGTCTGTAATACCCACGCTCTATGTTAAGATATTCTTCACGGCTTCCTAATTAGGGATTCTTCACGAAACGGTTCATTACTGCTTCAGATAATAACTTTCAATTCAATCACTCTCTCCACTTTTACTGCTTCCTTCTCCGTGCTCGACTCTTTCCCCTCTCCCACGCTGTAGCTAGATTCGTTACTTCTACCAATTGTTTCTTTGTGTCTTCCTTCGCTTCAATACATTCATTGTTACATTAATTAATCATTACTGCTCAATTCAGTTTCAGATCTTGCCGTTTCACCGATTTAAAGCTTCGGTTTTGGATCGTGCCGTTCCACCGACTGGAAGCTTCATTTTCAGATCTCGAATGTCGTCGCTTGGTCATTACCGTTTCAGTGTTTAAGATGGGTCTCTCATCCTATATAAGTGTAAGCATTTTCTGGTTTTTGTTGAACTAATCCATTAAAATTACAGTATTTTCGTGTCATAAAATTATACTGGTTTTGTAGTCCACATACATTGCTTTCCTAATGATAGTCTCTACAAAGGAGCCATGAGCGCAACCATGGACAAATCTAAGAAGAAGGTTCGACTTAACTAACTCTAGTGTTTTATGATATAATTTAGGGCTGGCAATTTGTGACACGACACGATAGCACGACACGAACACGCACGAAAAAAATCGTGTTCGTGCTAGCATATGGCAGTACGATAACACGATAGCACGAACACGACTAACACGATATAACTTCCGTGCCGTGTTCGTGTTTGAGTATCTTAACACGACACGCACGATAAAGTTGTGCTAATAAGACTAAATTTTAAGTATTTTTTGAGCAAATGTTATCTATTACCTCCAATTAGTGGTTTATTATTTAGTGTTTTTAAACTATATAATACTAACTTATGAATAGTGACATATTAATTCATGGTTTTTTAAATATGAAGTTAATTATTTTGATTTTTGCTCAAAGATCTCGTATATATATATATACAACCGAATATCCTTCACAACACGATAGCACAACACGAACACGCACGAAAATATCCGTGTCGTGTTCGTGTTTGTAAAATGTGGCACGATAAGCTTATCGTGCGTGTTCGTGTTCAGTAAGTTTAACACGACACGATCACTGATGCGCACGATAGCACGCACGATAGCACGAATTGCCACCCCTAATATAATTAATCACAATAAACCAATTTAATCAAATCTCATATTGTTATTAATCATTGATTCATTTGCAGGAGAAAAATGTTAGCTATGACCCATTAAAAAGGAAGATTGGAATGTAATTTCTTTTAGCTTTTAGTAATATCTAGCTTGGTGGTCTTTAATTGCCTTATAATTTCTATATCTAATGTCACGCTGTCATTTTTACAGATTGGAGATATGAATATTATTAACAAATCGAAAGGAGTTAAGAGATAACATCAAAAGGCTAGAGCCAACAAACAGAGTCGCCTCCCAAGAAGCAAAATGAAGTTTCCAAGTAATCAAACAATATTATGTTCTGCTTGCGGAGCTTGGGGAAGTTTGGCTGCATCATTTGGCTTGCTATGGTTGGAGTTTTTGACCAAAATAGGGCTAAATTGACAATCAAATACAAATATAGGTTAGAAAAAAAAAATTAATGATAAATTTAGGCCTGGCCGGGTTGGGGGAACCCGGCCAAAGAAAAAAAAAAAAAAAAGTTTAATGCTTGGCCGGGTCCCCAGAACCCGGCCAACTGTTTATCTTTTTTTTTTTTTTTTTAAATTTTTATTTATTTATTTAAGTCAAATTAAAAAAAAAATAAAAAAATTTAACCCATTATTAATTTCTCTATATATACAACCTTAACTATTTAACTCATGACCAATACGCGTAATCAAGGCTCATGGACCAATACGGGCGGAACCGATTAGAGTTCGAAGTTTTTTGACCGTGAATAGTGTTTTTCGGGCGGACGTTCGGATTTTGGCACGTGAATAGTGTTTTTCGATCGAAAACGGGTTTTCGGTTCAAAGTCACCGCTACGCCGTGAAATACGCCTGAGCGTATTTCACGGCGTAGCTGTGACTTTGAACCGAAAACCCGTTTTCGATCGAAAAACACTATTCACGTGCCAAAATCCGAACGTCCGCCCGAAAAACACTATTCACGGTCAAAAAACTTCGAACTCTAATCGGTTCCGCTCGTATTGGTCCATGAGCCTTGATTACGCGTATTGGTCATGAGTTAAATAGTTAAGGTTGTATATATAGAGAAATAAATAATGGGTTAAATTTTTTTATTTTTTTTTTAATTTGACTTAAATAAATAAATAAAAATTAAAAAAAAAAAAAAAAGATAAACAGTTGGCCGGGTTCTGGGGACCCGGCCAAGCATTAAATTTTTTTTTTTTCTTTGGCCGGGTTCCCCCAACCCGGCCAGGCCTAAATTTATCATTAATTTTTTTTCTAGCCTATATTTGTATTTGGTTGTCAATTTAGCCATATTTTGGTCTCCAATGGTTGGCTGTTTTTTTTTTTTTGATTTGATATGTATTTGCTATGATAAGTTTAGTTCTTTACTAGCCAGGAATGAGAGTGTCGAATGTCGGATAAGTTTAGAAGTTGAGATCTGTTGATTTTCGGGCTGGTCCTTTATTTGCAAAACGTGCGCTTTATGTAATATTAATGATTAAGGTTTTCATTTCTACTACAAACTTGATTATTCACTCAAATTGTTATTCACACGAACATTTCGAGCCAAAGACTAACTAAATTTACAAATGCATTAATCACTAATGCAATTTAATATTATACAGTCAAGTTCCCAATAAGCTTCTAATGTATATATATGAGTTCTAGCTACGCCATTAGGAACCTGTTATATTTACACACTGTTGTTATATGTATTTTCATTACATAGAGATTTTTTATTATTTGCTTAGTAAATGCTTTTATTGTTTTTCACTACCTTATTTGTACTTTCCGTGGTCTGATCTTTTACGATCTTTTACGGTGTGTATTTTAGTTTGATTGACAACAAATAATGTACGATTATGAATGATATAGAAATACAAAAAAAAAAAAAAAACAAAACAAAAACAAAAACAAAAACCATATAACTTAAAGTCTTAAACTACCATCGTTGTATATATATATATATATCTTAAAAATTATTTCATACTATCCACGTAAAGAATATAACAATATATCTTTGTTTATACAAAATAATATCTTATACACTCTCAAAACAATTACTAAATGTAATATATAACCCTGCGCGGTGCGCAGGGTAAATACCTAGTTTCTCTAATAATACAAAAAAAGCTGCACTTTCATTGACAATGGTTTAAGTATAGTTTCTCTAATAATACAAAAAAAAGCTGCACTTTCATTGACAATGGTTTAAGTATAAAAAAGGTAAATGATGGATATTGATTTAATCTGATTGATTTGATAGCATAACAGTTTTTTACTATAAATAGTCTGATACCTTGACGGTCAATCAGCTATAAATATTCAGTTATCATAACAGTAATTGCCTAAATATTCTGTTACCATAACGACAATCGTCAATAAATGTTTATATACCATAATAGTTATTATACTATTTTATATAAATAATCATCAGATAACATTTGATACAGATGAAATATTATATAAAAAAATATACAAAACAGTAATCTCTCTTTACATAAACGGGTTCGCCTTGGCACTGTCCCTTTTGCAGGTGCGTACTCGTAATTCGAAGACAAGGAGCTCGGAGACACCGTAGAATTCTCCTCGGCAAATCCAGGTTCCAACATTGGCGCCGTCTGTGGTAATCGAACGATTAGCCATGTTCGATCTCTCGAAAAATTCCAAAATATGTTGAACGAGACAAATCTACCGTGACTCTGATCTTTGGAAATGATCTATGTCCTCATGGATAGATCCTTGACTATCGGAGCAGATATGGAGTATTAATGCAAAGATGAGAACACCCCCGTAGCTCCAACATTTTGAAAACCAATGCGTGAGTTTGATCGGGCAAGACATGGCTGGTCGAAGATACAGAGCACTTATACGGGAGAGAAGTCATCCTCTTCGTGGATCGCAAATTGCAGTCGCTGTTGCTATTGGAATCATGCTCGGCTGCACCTTGGCATTTCTTTATCCTAACGGCTTGTTGATCAAAAATCCCTCTCGCGGATTGGGTCGTTTCCAGAAATCGTGTCTACAGTGCTAGCTGCAGGGGTCCATCAAAAAGTGAGAGGATTGAAGGCTCTGTTCTCCATTTCCTTGTAATCATCAAGGAAGCAACGGGGATTCGAGACAGATTTGGAGTCCCGAACATCTAACCACGATAGCTCTGTGGCAGTTTCCCCGATACAGCAGATGCAGCTCCTCCCCAAGCAGCAGCCCCGGGTGACAGCTACGTCTTTCCTGGACGACAACCACGCTTGTAGGGGCGACCTGTACGGGTTAAATTCAAAGGGGTGTCGGTGCTAAACATCCCCGACCCTCCGTCGGCCATCTGCAAAATCTGATGCGGCAACAGAATCAGCTTGATGGCCCAATTCCGGATGAGCTCGAAACTCGTCCAGCCTCACCACTTTCACTACGGCGGAGAGCTGTCTCAATAGATCAATTCCAGTAGAGTTTAGGACGTCTCCGGAGCCCGGCCCCGCTGAGTTTGTCTCCGGCGTGAGTTCATGTCGTTTTGTGAGGAGTTCATGGAAGTGATGAAACGTGTACCGCCGCTCCAAGAAATTCTCTTTCGTGAGATGAAGAGGACTGCTAGGGGGCCAGAATATTGACCTGATGGGCTCGCCCATTAGTGGGCC
This sequence comes from Clarkia xantiana subsp. parviflora, assembly GCA_036873135.1. Taxonomy (NCBI): domain Eukaryota; kingdom Viridiplantae; phylum Streptophyta; class Magnoliopsida; order Myrtales; family Onagraceae; genus Clarkia; species Clarkia xantiana. Next base: position 4,650,167 of record JAPTYO010000012.1, read on the forward strand.
ATTCAAGTGAACCACTCACGGGGACCTTCGTCCCATACTCATCTGTCCGGAAGAGGAACTCTCCCCCACAACCACAGAGAGGACTTCAGGGGCGGGCCTTCTCTCCTCAGATAGGCCCAACAAGGAGGCCTTCTCCAAATTAGCCAACCAGCCACCCAAAGTGGAGTCAACTGGTCAATCATGGATCCAGTCAACTAGTCAGTCCGATCAATATTGTTCAAACCGGTTAATGACAGTCAAACCGGTCAACGACTTTCAAACCGGTCAACTACATCAAAATCGGTCAGCAACGGTTAAATGGGTTGTACCGCTTAAGGGCATCATGATCAGGCTCTACACATCGCACTCATCGAGTTCATCGCGAATCATTGAGTCGAATTCATCAAACTCAGGGAAGTCTCAATTATACTCACATTTAATTATGATATTTTAACATATGCATCCATGTTTGATATCCCCGATATATGGTGATTTATTTTTATCCCTCTTAGCAATCAAATACAATTGAACCACCAGTTCAGGACACTGGCTTTGTTAAAGCCCAAAGCCTACAACCATTGTCGTTCGTCCAAGCTACGAAGCGTCGACTGCATTAAGGCATTGAGTCTCTGCACCAACGCTCGCATATGAAGCGTAACACTCAAAACTCACATTCGAGAAGCTTACTAGCTAAGCTAGCAAGATAAGTCTCATATTCATTTACATAAGTTGACTATTGATTTAATGATGTTGCTAAGACAAGCGCATATAGGAACTGTTTGCTGAGATACTTATTTGTTGAATTATATGCCCCCACGCAATTACTGCTACATTAATATGCATGCTAATTTATACATGAATGTGCATAGTCCACTGAGATAATCATCGGTTAAAACATAGGAATTATCATTAGGACAACCCGTGTTACTAGCAACTTATGAGTGTTAGGGGCATAAATGTCTAATACATCATACGATGATTAATAATTAGAGATGAATCATGAGTTTCCCAAGTGCCGCATGCATGTTTCATCAACGGTTGCGTAAAAAGTTACTTGTTAATTCATATGAAAATAGTCACGAGGGATCCATGACACTATATCAGCGTCTGATCGACACATCATAATGTTACAGGTATAACTATTTCATACACTAATATCGTAACAGGGGCATCTGTATATGCATACATGTACGAATGATTACATCATCATTTTATCTAATATGTTGCTTCCACATCATGTGCATGTTATATAAACCAAGAAGAGGCGACACCTCTCCTTGGTTTGGGGGCATGATATATATACAACTTATTACCTTTTGACATCATAGGAAACATATGGAGATGGAAGGAAAACAACTTCTAATCTATCTACGATCGCTCAATACCGCATCATGTCGATCGAAACTGACCAAATCGGTCAATATCAAACAAAACGGTCAAACCGGAGAACCGGTTAAACAACAATTAAATCGGTCGACAGTAGTCAAACTGGGCAACAATAGTCAACTGCGGTCAAAAGCAGTCAACAAATGTTGCTAAACGCCGAAATCAGGGAAGTGTCTATACCCTACATTATTTATTGTCTATGGTGTGCTTTGAAATATTCAAATGAGTATGAATTTATATAAATGCATATGTCTATGAAAACTCATAACTAATGATTTTCGAATCTGACATCTCATGGACAGGATAAGAAAACAAAGGAGCAAGCCTCCAAACTGTATCTCCAATACCGGATCAATGAGACACGAGCTGCCAATAAACGCACGCTCCTACGTCTCTCAGTACTCAAACATACCCACAATGATGGGAGTATATGCTGCAACTCACGCCCTTAAACTTAAGGCATGAGAGCAATCCGGACAACCGCTACATAGCAGGAAATTCATCCCCCAAACTTTTACATTATGAACCTTTTTAAGAGTAACTATATTATGCTTATTATCTCTATTTTTTGAAGAATTAGACTTGCCCGAAAATTACTTTCCGCTCAAGCCTAGGGGGCAAGGGAGTACTAGGCACCACCATATCTACTTTACTGCACAAATACTAACGCCATAGCGGCTACATATACGCCCTAGTTGCCAAATACTAACAATTAGACTCACTTGGAATCTCCAAATTCCGAGTCAAAATTGTAGTGGTTAACGCCCAGCTTACATACTTAAACGTGGTGGCTAACACCCGACATACACTAGAGTTGAGCGTCGCTACAACGCAAACTCGGATCTATATCCGGTTATAATTCAAGCTCGGATCTATATCTGATTACAATGATACGCATAAGGGTTTCCCCTCCTTTGTAACTCAACAAAAACATAAGCAATAAGCAAGGTTATAACCGGGCTTTAGACACCAACGATCACGCTACGCCTAGAGTGTTACGACTAAACGAGCACATCGTACAGGGTCTAACGACCACAACTGACGTGTTACGCTCTAGCACCAACAGTGCATCTTTATACCCGAATTGGGATTCACTTTCTGGAAAACATGTCATTCTCGAGGGCAAACGCCCCATGTTACAGCTCACGACCGTGAACCTTTGATCAATTGCGTGGTTTACTTACAACATGCGACCGTGATCCTTAGATCTGGCATACAAACGTATAAAATGACAGAAGGCCTTCCAGAAGCGGCAACAAGAAGACCTCAACCTTTTATAGGAAACTGTTACCCTTTACAAAAATTACAAGTAGCTTATGGGCAAGCATCAATGTGCTATGCCCAAAGCTCAAAATCTATCAAACGCGTGGGTATATCACTCCTGCCGCTACTGCAACTACAAAAACTCTCAGGTGTGCATGTATATCACTCTTTCCGCCCTAACTATTTCTATTACGACATCAGGCGCGTAGGTATATCACTCCTACCGCCCTGACTATTCCTATTACGACATCACGCTCGCAGGCATATCACTCATGTAGCCGCATATTACGACATCAGGTGCGTAGGTGTATCACTCCTACCGTCACGATCCGGTGATCATACTTATTTTCATATTATATTACAATCCTGCGATCAGGTATATCGCTCCTACAATCGTGATCATTCGATCAGGCACCAAATCATATTATATTTACTATCATGAACCTAAAAGGTGTGCTATCATGTCCACAAAATTCAAGGTGGCTATCATGTCCACATGTATTCAAGTGGCTATCATGTCCATAAAATTCAAGGTGGCTATCATGTCCACATGTATTCAAGTGGCTATCATGTCCACGAACATCAAGGTGGCTATCATGTCCACGAACATCAAGGTGGCTATCATGTCCACATGAAATGAGATCTTGTACACCTCAAGGTGGCTATCATGTCAGCATATCTTTTAATGGTTGTCATGTCCACGACTTTCAAAATGGCTATCATGTCCATGGGTCGCAAAATGACTATTATTTATAGGAAACTCCAAGTTGTTATTATGCTTACATATATCTAAAGGATCATCGAGCGATGGAGATACAAACGTCCTTCATGCAAATGTGTCAGTCCAAAGAGGTGGTCATCCCTAAACTACTCCAAAGAGAGTAATACCTCACATGAAAGGATTAGTGGACAAACCATCCTTCATGCAAAGGTGTCCGTCCAAAGAGGCAGTCATCCCTAAACTACTCCAAGAGAGTAATATTTCACATGAACAGGTTGGTGGACAAATCACCCTTCATAGGTGTACGTCCAAAGAGGCGGTCATCCCTAAACTACTCCAAAGAGAGTAATACCTCACATGAAAGGATTGGTGGACAAACCATCTTTCATCCAAATGTGTCCGTCCAAAGAGGCGGTCATCACTAAACTACTCCAAGGGAGTAATATTTTACATGAACGGGTTGGTGAACAAACCACCTTTCATAGGTGTCCGTCCAAAGAGGCGGTCATCCCTAAAATACTCCAAGAGAGTAATATTTCACATGAACGGGTTGGTGGACAAACCACCTTCATAGGTGTCCGTCCAAAGAGGCGATCACCCCTAAACTACTCCAAAGAGAGTAATACCTCACATGAAAGGATTGGTGGACAAACCATCCTTCATGCAAATGTGTCCGTCCAAAGAGGCGGTCATCCATAAACTACTCCAAGAGAGTAATATTTTACATGAACGTGTTGGTGAACAAACCACCCTTCATAGGTGTCCGTCCAAAGAGGCGATCGTCCCTAAACTACTCCAAGAGAGTAATATTTCACATGAACGGGTTGGTGGACAAACCACCCTTCATAGGTGTTCTTCCAAAGAGGTGGTCACCCCCAAACTACTCCAAGAGAGTAATATAAAGGTCGGTAGACGAACCGCCCTCCATAGTCGATCGTACAAAGACATCGTCTATAAAACCTCCAAGAGAGTGATACAAGGGTCGGTAGAAAAACCACCCTCCATAGTCGATCGTACAAAGAGACGATCGTCCATAAACACTCCAAGTGAGTAAAATAAAGGGTCGGTAGACAGACTACCCTCCATAGTCGGTCGTACAAAGCGACGATCGACCACAAAACTCCAAGTGAGTAAAATAAAGGGTCGGTAGACAAACCACCCTCCATAGTCGATCGTACAAAGAGACGGTCGTCCATAAACACTCCGAGTGAGTAAAATAAAGGGTCGGTAGACAAAATACCCTCCATAGTAGATCGTACAAAGAGACGATCCTCCATAAACACTCCAAGTGAGTAAAATAGAGGGTTGGTAGACAAACCACCCTCCATAGTCGATCTTACAAAGAGACGATCGTCCATAAACACTCCGAGTGAGTAAAATAAAGGGTTGGTAGACAAACCACCATCCAAAGTCGATCGTACAAAGAGACGATCCTCCATAAACACTACAAGTGAGTAAAATAGAGGGTTGGTAGACAAACCACCCTCCATAGTCGATCGTACAAAGAGACGATCGTCCATAAACACTCCAAGTGAGTAAAATAAAGTGTAGGTAGACAAACCACCCTCCATAGTCGATCGTACAAAGAGACGATCATCCATAAATGCTCCAAGTGAGTAAAATAAAGGGTCGGTAGACAGATCACCCTCCATAGTCGGTCGTACGAAGCGACGATCGACCACAAAACTCCATGTGGGTAAAATAAAGGGTCGGTAGACAAACCACCCTCCATATTCGATCGTACAAAGAGACGATCGTCCATAAATACTCCAAGTGAGTAAAATAAAGGGTCGGTAGACAGACCACCCTCCATAGTCGGTCGTACGAAGCGACGATCGATCATAAAACTCCAAGTGAGTAAAATAAAGGGTCGGTAGACAAACCACTATCCATAGTCGATCGTACAAAGAGACGATCGTCCATAAACACTCCAAGTGTGTTGGTAGACAAAGCGCCCTCCATAGTCGATCGTACAAAGAGACGGTCGTCCATAAAAACTCCAATAGAGTAATATAAGGCTCGGTAGACGAACCGCCCTCCATAGTTGATCGTACAAAGAGACGGCCGTCCATAAAAACTCCAATAGAGTAATATAAGGGTCGGTAGACGAACCGCCCTCCATAGTCGATCGTACAAAGAGATAACCGTCCATATAAAACTCCAAGAGAGTAATATAAGGTTCGGTAGACGAACCGTCCTCCATAGTCGATCGTACAAAGAGACGATCATCCATAAAATACTCCAAGAGAGTGATTTAAGGTTTGGTGGGAAAACCACCTTTCATACAAATGTGTTCGTACAAAGAGACAATCATCCTAAAACTACTCCACGGGAGTAATATTTTACGTGAAATAATTGGGTAATGAATGCATGTTCATTAAACTCAGAGTCTAATGCAGGCAAAGCCTCCATCAGCCTCAGGGGCAAATGATGGATATTGATTTAATCTGGTTTATTTGATACCATAACAGCCTTTTACTATGAATAGTCTGATACCATAACAGTCAATCAACTATAAATATTCTGATACCATGACTGTCAATCAGCTATAAATATTCAGTTACCATAACAGTAATTTCCTAAATATTCCGTTACCATAACGACAATCGTCAATAAATGGTTATATACCATAATAGTTATTATACAATTTTATATAAATAATCATCTAATAATATTTGATATATTATATAAAATATACAAAACAGTAATCTCTCTTTACATAAACGGTGACTAATTTGACCGTCAGAGAGGGATCGCCGGGTTCGCCCTGGCATTGTCCCCTTTTGCAGGTGCGTACTCGGAATTCGAAGACTAATGAGCTCGGAGACACCGTGAAAATATCCTCGGCAAATCCAAGTTCCAACAGTAAGAATCACATTGCAGGAAACCTCAAGAAGCTTCTCTACATTATAAAAAGAAGAAGTTGTAGTTGTCATACTTCGAATATTTTTTTCATATGTGCAAGATATATATGTAGTATATATGTATATTTCATATTTTCAAGATATATATATATATAGTATGTATGTATATGGTCATAATTAGCAATAACACAAAAGCTCAATCTAAGAAAATATCTTATAAACGACATTTATCTCGTTGCAGCCATTGTCCTCATCTTCTCGTCACAATTTTCCATCTTTGAAGGGGCTCTATCCACGCCACACCACTTTGCACCCACAATATCTGCTTTTTGTATTAGAAAAAGAAAATTATGTAATCAACAAATTAAAATGCTAATGATTGTGTATCTAAAGAAAACAAAAGAAAGTTTATGGAGTGAGGTTAGGTTTCTAACAGTTATGCATCTCCTTAACAAAATATATGATTTACTTATTCATTGTTGAGAATTCACCTTCATTGGAAGGTAAAGGCCTGAAGAGGAAGTATGTAAGAATACACCAAGATCTATCAATCATGTAAATCATTGAAATGAAACAATACAATTAATCCGAACAACCAAAATAGATCTATTTATTTCAAGAACTTGCAATTGAATCAAAATCTACCAAGTAGTAAATGATAGTCATGTAAGCATATGGTGATGGGCGCCGTAAATGGAAGCCCATTATATGTATATGTTAATTAAGACAATTGGGTAAATGTCACATTAGGACATTTGGCCAGACCCAAATCCAAATTGACATTAGAGGCCCAAAATATGGGCCTCCCTTATGCATAGGCCAGCCGAACTTATTAGTGGGGGTAAAGTGGACTTTTGTCCACTTTACTCCCACTATAAATAAGAGGTGTTAGGGGTTTTATTAGGTTAATCCTTAATCCCTCCTTGGAGTGTTTTAGAGAGAAAAACCCTCCTCCCCATTACACCTATATTCGGCCGAACCTCACATTCACCAAACGGTGTGCCAATTTGCCTTCGAGCAACACTCCGGAGATCCGTCCCTGCCAAGAATCGATCAGAGGCTTTGCTGTGGAGAATATACCGCGTAGGGCTTCCTTAACAAGAACCTCTACGAGTGCCGACCGGAGGACCGTGAACTCCCTGCTGCAGGATCTTGGGACTACGGATTACGTCTGAGGTATGTGCGAATCTTCCGCTGCGTAATATCGATTAATAGCATGTACCATGTTTATAGTGTCCGTAGTGATTACTCCCCGTAATCTAACAGTGGTATCAGAGCCAGGTTTGGAGTTCATGATTTTGATAAATTAGTGTTCTTGAAATTTTTTTTTTAAGATTTTGGCAGAAAATTTTAAGATAAGAAAATTTAAATTTTTTTAATTTTTGAGATGGTAATGGTCTGAAATTTTCATGATGTTCTTAGGAAAATTTGATGTTCACGATCTTCAAGAAAAACATGATTTTTATCAAAATCGAACATTGGATTGTAGATTTTATTAAAATTTGATCTTGAAATTTGACCACTTGTTTCCAATTTCATGTTTGTGCCAAAACCGTAGTGAAATTACAAGGTAAAAATTTTTAAATTTTTTAGGAACCAAGTTATTAATTTCGGCCGAATGTGCTAGGTATATTGTTTACCATATTTTAATTTTTATTTTACGTAACAATATATCTATAATTGGAAACATAAGGATATATTCACATTAATATATAGAAATATATATAACTATCAATATATCTAGATAATTAATAGGGTTAAAGATATTATTGATAGATTTAGTTACCGAAGAGATTGAGAAAATATATTGTCAGTATATGTGTTTCCCTATTTAAGATATTGACAATAAATAAAATATATATGTGTATAAGTGCCGAAATTTTACACACACATATATATATATATATATATATATTGTTAATTGATTTAGTTTTAAAGATAGAATCTTGGCAATAAATATATATATCTTTAATGTATGGCCAAATATATATATATATATAGCACTATTGAAAATTATTTTACATAATTAATATTTCTTGGTGACTAAGTTAAGTTTTTAGTGGACATTAAAACCCTACTTAGCCCACAAGAATACTTCGGCCCAAACCCTAGGGTAAATGGGCCGGTCCAATTTGCAATACCGGTCTGAGTTAAAACCGAACCGGGTTTTCTTAATCGGTTCGACCTAGTCGGGTCGGGTCGGACCGGGGTAACTAAGTGGATCAAACCGAACCGGTTTTTAGTGTTGAACCGAACCAAACCCTATTTTATTGGACCGGTTCGGACCGAACCTGATTTTTAAAATAAAACCGGACCGAACCGGACCCGAACCAGTTTCTGAACCGAACCGAATCCGGACTGAAATTGACTGAACCGAACCAAATTTTCAAAACCGAATTCAAGTAAATTAAAATAGGGTGGTCAAGTTTTAAAATCCAAATTTTTGAACCTTAATTGGCCTACACAGTGCTCAAGGGTTTATTATTATTCACATAATGATTAAACCTTAATGCCTTGTTTCGATTATGGGGATGAATCTCAGAGATACATGTTTTTGGGTCTGGATTAATTAGTGGGCTGAATTGCAATATTTTATTATTCGATATATATTTATACATGATTAGAACTGTCGTCTTGACTGAGTCAAGCTAGCTGGATAATGCATGTTGGGGGCAGAGCCCTAGTTGCGCACTAGGATAGACATGATGTGATGGTTGAAAGTTCCTTGGAATCATGTCTAGAATGATGCGAAATTGAATATAAGCATAAATTGCAAATCAGCCCCTAATGTTTAAAATATTTTAAAATCGAAAACCAGTCGCCAAATATGTATGATTGATGTGAAAGTTTCGTGTTTGACATATATATGAATGCATGTTAGAATTGAGTCTTGACTGTATCAAGCTAGCTGGATATTGCATGCTTGGGGGCAGAGCCCTGTTGTCAATTAATGAATTGCGCACTAGGATAGACATGTTATGCTGAGTGATCTCGATAGGATCCATGTCTAGAAGTACGCATTATTTTATAAGCATGAATTGCAAGTCAACCCCAAATATTTTAAAACGATATTCAGTCGCCAAATATGCATGTTTAATGTGAAGTGACTATGCATGATGCGTATGCATGATAGTTTCAGGATATGATCGCATACGATAATTTACTAGTGAAGTAGAATTATGTATGATTGAATGAGAAATCCTCTAAACTGTTTAAAAGGGCCTTGGGAAATCCAAGATCGGGTGTTTGTAAAAACTCCCTGTTCCGGCTAGAGTAGCGATTAAACCGTTTTCAAAGAGACTGATTTATTAGAAAGGAGACGTCGGCAGTGTGAACTCTTTATACGACCCCCTTCCATTGGTTTACTGCTGGTCGGTTAGGCTAGTTGACTGATGAATCATTGTTTGTCGCCTCCTATCTCGTAGATATCCGATGTAAGCAATTCTTTTCAAAATGTTTTAAATTGTCACCCTGATTTTAACAATTGTTTGTAAATGTGTTTAGTTTCAAATGGAATCGATGGACTCATCAAGTGCCAAAGATATTTTGAATGAGACGAACTATAATTCATGGTGAAAACTCATCAATGTCTTGCTAGATGATAAAAGGATTGATTGAACACATTCGAAAAACAATGAGCTGTCCAGATGCAGGCCTGGCCAAAGGGCTAGCATACTCTCACTTTAAGTGGGAGCAAGATGACAAAGAGCGAGATAAATTTTTCTATCTAAAATGTCCATGGACATCGAAGATCAGTACAGGTATATTCTGGTAACAAAGGATATCTAGGATGCTTTATTCCTGAAATATGGAAGTTGCATTGCATCTCAGCTGCACCCACTGATAACATCTTTGGATGAAAGTCTAAAGAGCGATAGTATAAGTGTACTTGAGAAAGTATACCATCTCCTCAACATGGTTAAACATCTTGAGCCTGATGGTCAGCTGGCAGAATGGGATAGAATTCTGGCCATAATTGGGATTCTCCCGAAGTCCTGGAGAGCGACCAGGATTCTGCTGATTGTCAATTTTTCTTTGCTGGGTCTTGCGTCAGTCTAGAAAACAATTGAAATAGAAGAAGCTCGATTAACAATTGCTACGCATGTGGCTAAATTGGCAGGACCACCTGCTGGACATAAAAGGAAGTGGAAGAACATGAGTAAGAAACAACAGGCTGTTGACCGTAAAACGTCAACCAAGTCTAAACAAGGCAATATCCTTGTAAAACCGGAGAAAGCTGGCAAGAACTCTATTCCTCGCTGTTGGATCACGGTGGAACTCCGGTACGGATCTTGACGGCAATCCTTAGCTCCTTTGCTCCACGCAATCCTGCAAGAGGGGATAGACCGGGCGGTGACCCAGAATCCCTCTCCGATGCTTAAATGAGTACTTCGTCTGACTGGCAAGTAACATATATCAAAGTGTATTCAACTCAACGTAAGTCTTTCTGAGGTGATCTCCTGCCCTTTTATAGGCAAAGAGATGCCTCAGGTACCTGGCGAACCGTTAGGGGTGGTTAGCCCGTATCCCGTATATCTCGGAGGTGATCCCGTCTATCTAGACCATGATCTCGCGTATCTTAGCCATTCCCCGCGTATCTCGGCCACGCTCCGTGTATCTTAACCACGTTCCGCGTATCTTGGCCACGCCCCGCATATCTTGGCTTTATCCTCTGATACCGAGTCCCGACTCCCGTCGGGGACTCCAGAGTTATCTCGTTGTGTCACCGCTCGGGGCCCCTCGTCATCGTGACAGGGCCTATAATTCTCAGGGATTCATCATCGGGGCCTACTTAAAGGCTTCTCATCGGGAGCTTCTAGCTCAACTGTCGGGACCGACTCTGTCGGGACCTTATCTCGTCGGGACTGCCTTCATCGGGACCCTTCTCCGAAGTCATCTTGACCTTAACTCTGGGCCTGGTGGGCCTGTTTGCCGTTTCCTCGCCGTTAAAGGGCCTGACGGCTATAGTCGGACCCATCATTTGCCCCCAAGACATGAGGGACTTTTAGTTCGTCGTGTCTTCCAACTCCCGATTTTCCAATACTAGAGTCGGGGATCTGTTCCTTGGTTCAGTTACTTAATTTATCAGTCTTCTCCTCCACGTTTCCTCAGGGTTTTGTAGATAACTGCTATATCCCAAAGGTCTCTTCGGTTTTCTAGTGCATTAAATGCAGCAGATAATGGAGTGACGTTTTCGACCCACGTGCCTGATTTTTCGCGTCCGTCCTTTTCTGAAAAGTGCTTTTCAGGCCGTTTCATCATTACGCCCGTTGTCCTTCTGCACGTTTCATCTCAACGGTCCAGATTAAGACTCTTCGACTTCGACGACTCGGATCGAAGTGTCCTTTCAACCGTCTTCTACGACTATAAAACCCTAGCCACAGTCATAATTTAACTTTTACCGTCTTCGAATTCTCAAAAGCTCTCTGCGATTCCTCTGCAATTCCAAGCTCTGTGATTTCGAAGGTCTTTGGAGTCTCTCCGATCATCTTTCCGGCGACATCTCGTTCATCTCCTTCAACCTCTACTTCATCATGTCTGGTAAGGAAACCCTCTTCGTTTGCTTGTTTCGTCTTCTTCTTTCTAATTTTCCAAGAGTCCCACTGTATTTTCTTGCCCTGGTTGCTTTTCAGACAGCGGTTCCAGCTCTGGGGGGAGAAAACCCTTTAAATTTGATTATGCTCCAAATGAGATTTCCACTACTGCTTATGATGCAGCTCTCCGAGAGGGTTGCATCACCATCACCTGGGAACCTCGTTTCCCGTATCCTCGACATCGTCCCTCGAGTGACCCTGAGGTTACTCGTCCCCAGAAAGGGGAGGTATTTGTCTCTACGGGACAAATATCAGCGTGGATCAGGTTCCCCTTTTGTGGTAGCCTGGTCGAGCTGTGCCATCATTACCGAACACACCCCACTACCTTCTCTCCTCATGCTATCCGTATCTGGAACGCCTTTCAAGTCCTCTGTCTTCGACAGAAGTGGGTCTACAGCCTCCAACTCTTCAGGACCTTCTATGGGCTGAAATGCAACGAGGCGGGGGTTTGCGCCTTCTACCCTCGGATGCCCAAGTGGAGTAAGCAGCAGCTTGCCCGGCACGGTTGGACCAGTGACACCTGGAAGGTGGTCAAGGGTCGGGGACTCTTGATCGATACAGGGTCCGACAACAGTAGCTGGAAGAAGAGCTACTTCTTCATCCAACATTCTTCGATTCCTTGGCCTCGGTGGGAGGTGACAGCAGATCCTCCGCCTGCTTTCCACACTTATGCCGATGAGGATTTCGAGACTCTCCAACTAATCCAGCTTTATTGTTGGGGGGAGTCTTACACTCCTCTCAATGCTAATTCTCTGGTGGAGCGGGACCTGGTGCACGCCGGGATCCGACTCCTCAGTATTGTCTCTGGGGGGCAGCTCTTCGACGGCCCTTCTAACGTGGTCTCTTGGGTAAACTTCTAACTTTTCTTCGTTTATTGTTTGCAGCCAACAAGGTATCTGTGCTGACCGATCTATTCCTTAAGCAGGGGGAGACCGATGCTGTCCGCCCCTCGCGGAAGAGGAAGTCTGCCAAGAAGGCTGCTGCCAGGTCGGGGTCTCCTTCAGCGGAGCAGCCCAAGCGGACGAGGGTGGATCTGGACCAGCTTTTCGATGTCCAGAATGCTGAAGAAGGTAAACAACTCCGACTTGCTATTAAATCGTATAAAAGGATGGTCCCGTCGGACTTGATTTCCTCGACCAAGAAAGGCCGCATTGCTGATGTCAAAAGAATCCTTCGAGGCGAAACTCCCCGAGTCTTGAAGGCAGGCTACTATCATTACCGCGGGAAGGATCAATACGTCTCCCGACGTATCATTTGGTGTAAGAATCCCAATGAACTTCCTGACTACCTTTCTGAAGCTCTTCATCCTCCAGGTGCAGGTCGCTCGGGAGCTTCCTCGGGTGCTGCAGCTTCCGCAGATGCACCGCCTCCAGCGGGGGTGCCTTCCTCAGCTGAGAGAAGGCACTATCTGGCGAACAGTTTCGTCAGGTGGAGACTCTGGACTCCTCAGAGGAGACTGGCGGGGTTGACCCCCCTCAACAGCGTCGGAAGGCGGGGCAATCCCCCTTGAAACCAACCCCTCAGGGGCCGCCTCCCTCGTCTTCTCCGCAGCAGCGGGAGCTCTCGCCTATCCACGACTTCTCTCCCTCCCCTGTTCGGGCCGAGACGGAGACGTGCCCTTCTCTTCCTCGTCCTATCTCTCCCCTTGCTCTTGATGGGGACTTCTACAGGCCCTTCAACTCTTCACAGGCGAATGCCCCCTGGGCTCCTATCCAGACGCTCCAGGGAGTCCCGCTCACCCAAGGGGAACAGGACCAAGAACTGGCCCTGCATCTGCTGGCGGGTTCTATCCTGCCTTCTATGCGACATCCGATTTACCTCAATCGGACGCATATGCAGCGGGACGTCAGGGGTATGGCTGTGCGCCGCATCGAGGTGAGACTTCGCTTCTTTCTTGTTGATTGATAAATCGGGTCTTTTGTCCTTCTAACATTTTTCCTTTTGATTGCAGGAGCTTGGGGACTACAACCGTCTCATCGGGTATGTCATTGCCTATGATGAGGCCCGGGAGCGGGACCGAGGAGTCCGCGAGCAGCTTCAGGCGGATCTCAAGGCCTCCCAGTCTTCGCGGGGAAAGCTTGCCAAAGAGCTGGTTGTCCTCAATGAGAAGATTCGGGACCTTCAGCGGCAGATCGCGGACTTCGAGGGGCTCTTGAGGCAAGAGCGGCAGGAGCGGGGGGCCGTTGTGGACCGGCTGACCCAGGAGAAGAAGGCTGCCGAGGACCAACTGGTCCTTGAGAAGAAGGCTTTGGAGGAGCTGATCGCGGGATTCCCTGCGCAACTGGCCGAAGCGGAGGCCAAGGGTCGGGAGGACTATCGGAGATCGGAGGGCTTCCAAGCTGATGCCATGAAGTTCTTCGGCGCGGAGGTGGAGAACACTCTCTTCAACGCCGTTGAGGAGCTCCACCTGGAGTACGGGGACGCCATCAACTTCGACAAGTCTCCTTCCCTCGCTCCCTTTGCGAAGAAGTATTTTGCTCTTTCCGAGGAGAGTGATGGGAGGAGTACCCCCGTAATTGTTGAAGACGCCTCTGAGCTTCCAAGTGCAGACGCCCCGATAGCCAATCCTCCCGAAGTCAATCCTGTGGACCCCTCTGCTACCGACACCGCGGACCCAGCTTCTGGCAATGCTGCCGACAAGGACCAAGCTTGAATGCTTTTATCTTTTAGAGTCCTTGTATCTTCTTCTCTTGTGTCGTCGTCGGGCCTTTGAGCCCTTTATCAATATCAGACTTCTTTTATTCCGATCTTTTGTTGCACTTCTCCGAGTGACTTCTTTAATTCTCATACGTCCTTCCCGACGATTTAATAATTTGCACCACTTAAGGCGACTTAACATCGAGTGCATCACTGAAGGCGACTTAGTTCTTAGCTGTCGAAACCTCGATACTTAAGAAATTTTCGCACGTCCTTCCCGACGCTTTTAATAACTTGCACCACTTAGGGTGACTTAATATCGAGTGCATCACTTAAGACGACTTAATCGTTACTTAGGATAAACCTAAAGATCGTGCACCACTCAAGGCGACTTAATCCCACGCATCACTTAAGACGACTTTTGGATACTTAGAATAAATCTAAGTATTGTGCACCACTTAAGGCGACTTTCATCGTGCACCACTGAAGGCGACTTTCATCGTGCACCACTGAAGGCGACTTTTACACTTAGCATAAATCTAAGTATTGTGCACCACTTAAGGCGGCTTGATCCCGTGCACCACTGAAGGCGACTTTCATCGTGCACCACTGAAGGCGACTTTCATCGTGCACCACTGAAGGCGACTTTTACACTTAGCATAAATCTAAGTATTGTGCACCACTTAAGGCGGCTTTCATCGTGCACCACTGAAGGCGACTTTCATCGTGCACCACTGAAGGCGACTTTTACACTTAGCATAAATCTAAGTATTGTGCACCACTTAAGGCGGCTTGATCCCGTGCACCACTGAAGGCGACTTTCATCGTGCACCACTGAAGGCGACTTTTACACTTAGCATAAATCTAAGTATTGTGCACCACTTAAGGCGGCTTTCATCGTGCACCACTGAAGGCGACTTTCATCGTGCACCACTGAAGGCGACTTTTACACTTAGCATAAATCTAAGTACAACTCTTGTTTGGAAGTAACCTCTTTATTTATTGATAGCATAAGATTGGCTTACAACGAATTAAACGATAAATAGCATACACCACTTAAGGCGATTTTATCGGGCACCACTTAAGGCGACTTCATCGGGCACCACTTAAGGAGACTTTCTTCAAGCATGGTGTTTCTTCAAGTGTTCGCCACTGAAAGAATGCTTTAACGTTCTGCCATCGAGGTCTTCCAACTTGTATGCGTTCGGAGCTGGCATCCCCACGACCTTATAAGGTCCTTCCCATTTTGGTGACATCTTGTTAATTCGATCCAAAAGGGTGAACTCGTTGCGACGCCAAACCAGCTCCCCGACGAAGAACTGTCGGGACTTCACTCGCCGATTATAGTACCTGGCCGTCGCTAAGCGCATTCGTGCTTGGACTTCATCGGCTTCCCGCCTTTTCTCTTCGAGTAGGTCCAAGTCCAGGCGTCTCACTTCATCGTTCGTCAGGGGCTCATAATATCTCGTCCGATGGGATGCCACAGCTACCTCCACAGGAGCGACAGCTTCCGTGCCATAAACAAGGCCAAACGGAGTCTCCCCTGTTGATCGTTTGGGTGTCGTTCTAACAGCCCAAAGTACGTTTTCTAGTTCGTTCAGCCATTTGCCCTTCAAGGCATAGACCCTCTTCTTCAGGCCATCCATCACGATTTTGTTGGCTGACTCTACCTGGCCATTAGTCTGAGCATGGCGTACGGAGGCGGTCCGATGCTCAATGTTCAATTCTTCCAGATACTCCCTCACTTGAGAGCCGTTAAACGGTGGGCCATTGTCGCTGATCACCACCTTAGGAATCCCGTATCTGGATACGATGTGGGTTTGGAGGAACTTGACGATCTGGTTCCCCGTTGTTCTGGCCAATGCCTTCGCCTCTATCCATTTCGAAAAATAATCGATAGCTACAAGTAAATACTTACATTGTCCTTGTGCTTGTGGAAGAGGTCCTACCAAGTCGATGCCCCACTGCGCGAAGGGCCAAGCGCTCTTGATGGATGTCAGGTTAGCAGCCGGGGCCACGATACTCGGAGCGTACCTCTGGCACGCGTCGCATGATCGGACCAACGCCGTTGCTTCTTTGTTCATCGTGGGCCAGTAGTAGCCCAAGTTCAACACCCTCCTCAAAATGGATCGGGCCCCTTCGTGACAGGCCGCGACCCCCTCATGCATTTCCTTCAGGATTCTATTGGTGTCGGGTTCTGCTACACATTTCAGGTATGGAGTCGAGAACCAGCCCTTCTTGTACAGCTGATGGTCCAGCATCACATAATTAGACGCGATCCGACATATCCTGTCTGCTGCTACCTTATCCTCGGGGACTGCCCCCGTAGTCAGATACGCGACTATCGGGGTCATCCAAGTGGGCTCTTCCTCTGATCTCGCTTCAATGGCGCACACCTGTGTTGGGTCGATGTTTGATAAGATCACCCTTTCCAGGAAGTGCACCTTTCGATTTTCTTCCAAGGGTGCCCCCAGGGCAAATTTGCTCAAGGCATCTGCCTCTACATTTTCCTCCCTCGGAATTGCCTCGATATCAAAGCTTTTGAAGCTCTCTTTCAGGGCTTGTACCTCTCGTAGATACTTCTTCATTATCGGACTCCTTGCTTCGTATCGCCCTTGAACTTGGTTCACGATTAACGCTGCGTCGCACTTCACTCTCAAGTGATCGATTCCAGTGCCTTTAGCAATTTTTAGGCCCGTGATAAGAGCTTCATACTCCGCTTCGTTGTTTGTGGCCTTGAATGTTAAAGCCAAAGCATATCGGAGCGGTTCACCTTCACCCGGTGGTATTAACAAAAAGCCCGCTCCTGATCCGTCTGAACTCGCGGAGCCGTCCGTGTACATCTCCCAGGTATTTTCCTTGTTTGGCTGTTCTGATTGCTCTGCCTTCTCTGGTTGTTCAACTGTCGGGACCTCCATAGTTGCCCCCTCTACAAGGCCCGTTTCTTCTAGATCGGGGGCTGTAGATTCTGCTATAAAGTCCGCCAATGCCTGGCCCTTGATGGTCGTTCTTGGAGCAAAGTGTATTCGAAACTCACTGAGCTCTACTGCCCACTTCACCAATCTCCCCGACGCATCCGGTCGGTTCAAAAAATGTTTCAAAGGCTGGTTCGTTAGCACAGTGATCTCGTGTGCGTGGAAATATGGCCTTAGCTTCCGAGCAGTAATTATCAACGCAAAGAGGTACTTCTCAACGGCGGGATAGTTCAATTCAGATTTGGCAAATGCCTTGCTTACATAATAGACGGGGACTTGATTACCCTCGACAACCTTTACTAACACAGAGCTAATGGCAAATTCAGAAACAGCCAAATAAAGGAAGAGCGGCTCGCCTGGAACCGGTTTCGCCAGCGGCGGGAGTGTGCGAAGGTGCTGCTTGAGTGCTTGGAACGCCTCTTCACATTTGGCGGTCCATTCGAATTTTTTGTTGGCCCTCAAGACTTCAAAAAACGGCATTGATCGGTCGCTGGCTTTGGACAAGAAGCGGTTCATTGCAGCTAGTCGGCCATTCAGTACTTGCACCTCCCGATGGTTTATCGGAGACTGCATCTCCTCGATTGCCCTCAGCTTCTCAGGGTTCACTTCAATTCCTCTTTGGCTTACCATGAAGCCCAAAAATTTCCCTGAGTGGACTCCGAAGGCGCATTTCGTCGGGTTCAGACAAACTTGATGGAGCCTCATCCGCTCAAATGCCATGGTAAGGTTGTGCACGTGATCCTCGGCTTGTCGGGACTTCACCAGCATATCATCCACGTAGGCTTCCATGGTTTTTCCCAGCATATCTCCAAACAGCTTATTCACCATCCGCTGGTAGGTTGCCCCGGCATTGATAAACCCGAAAGGCATGACATCGTAGTGATAAATGTCGCTGTCTGCATAGAACGCTGTGTGGGGGGCGTCTACTTTGGCCATCTTGATCTGGTTGTAGCCTGAATACGCATCCATGAAACTTAACAGCTCATGTCCCGATGTGGCATCCACCAGTTGGTCAATCCTCGGGAGTGGATAGCAATCCTTTGGACAAGCCTTGTTCAAGTCGCGGAAGTCCACGCACATTAGCCATTTCCCGTTGGTCTTCTTCACCAGCACTGGGTTGGCAACCCAAGTCTGGAATCGGAGCTCCTTAATGAACCCAGCATCGAGCAACCTGTCCACCTCCTGCTGGATCGCGATCTTCTTATCCGTGCCCATCAGACGCCTTTTCTGTGTGATAGGTTTGATCGCGGGGTCTATCTTCAGCTCGTGCACGATCACATCGGGGCTGATTCCTGGCATATCGCTGGGGGACCAGGCCAACAGCTCCTTGAACTCCTTCAACAATTCCACCAATTTATGGGCTGTCTCCTCAGTCAGAGCAGACCCGATTTTCACCTTCCTCTGGGGTCCGTCGATCTCGACTTCTTTCAGATCTTCTACAGGGGCGGGGCGCCCAAACTCTTCTCTGGGATCTGTGTCTGTCTGGAGGACAGTCATGGCCTCTCGTCTCCTCCTCCGGGTGGCGTTAACATAGCATTTTCGGGAAGCCACCTGATCGCCCTTGACCTCTCCGACTCCGTGGTCGGTCGGGAACTTCATCTTCTGGTGCACAGTTGAGGCAACCGCCATCAGGGGATTGATGGTGGTTCTCCCGATAATTGCGTTGTAGGTCCCCGCAGAATCAACCACGACAAATTCCACGTTCCTCCTTTCTGATTTCCACCCGCTACCAAACTCCACTGGTAAGGTGATTACTCCCAGCGGGTAGGAAGTTGAGCCCGAGAACCCGACCATCGGGAAGTTTGCCTCCTTCAGATCTTTCTTTGTTTTCCCCATAGCCTCTAGCGCGTCCATGAACAGAATGTCGGAGGAGCTCCCTCCGTCGATTAGGATTCTCTTCATCTCAAATCCATCTACATCCAAGGTTACCACCAGGGCATCGTCGTGCGGAGTCTCCACGCCTATGAGGTCTTCAGACGAGAAGGAGATTACAATCTCTTCTTTCAAGGTCCAAGATCGGTACCTCTTACCCAGTACCACCGCCGTAGGGATTCTAAAGGCATAGACCTCTCGGGCGGATGAGGTATCACCTCCAGCAGCAAATCCTCCATGAATCACATTGATAACTCGCCTCTCTTTGCGAGCACCGGATGACTCTGGATCAGTTCTCTTCTTTTTCGGGGACCGATCGCGGGATCGGGAACGAGACCGTGATCGGGACCGAGAGCGGGATCGACACCGCTTGTCCCCGACAAATTCCTTGAGCTTCCCCTTCTGGATTAGTTTTTTGATCTCCTTCTTCAGTTCCCGACAGTGGTTGGTGTCGTGACCATTTGCTCGGTGAAATCGGCAGTAGCGATCCGTGCGGGATCCCAAGAATTCTCCATCTTTCTTCGGGGGGTATCTGGAGATACCTTGTCGTTCCATGACCGTCAAAACCTCCGCCATGGAGCAGTTGAGAGGAATGTCGAGATCTTCCCGCTTATCCTTTCTTGGAGGACGCCTATCATCCTTCCGACCAGAGCGACCTCGGTCCCGACTGCCCTCAGGTTTGCCCTTTGACTTACGATCGTCGAAGGGTTTACTTGACTGTTTCCCTTTGTTCGACTTTGGGGGCTCCAGTTCTCCCGCGGCTATCTTTGACTCCTGGACATCGATCTGCCGCTTCACCCTCTTCTGTAATGCTTCCATATTCCACACAGCTTTCTCAGCCACGCTGTGCATTAGGTCGGAGCCGTAGGGGGCTGTCAGGTTCCGAATAAAGGTGCGGATGGTTTCGCCCTCCGAGATTTCCTCGTCTATCTCTGCTACGCTGGCGGTGTACCGCTGGTAATAGTGGGCCAGCGACTCGTCGGGCCTTTGCACCACTTGCGTCAGGGACCTCACGCTTTTCAACAAACGCCTGCGGCCCTGGTATTGTCGAATGAAACGTTCGTGCATGTCCGCCCAGCAGGTAATGCAGCCTGGGGGCAGACTAAAGAACCAGGTCAGGGCTCTTTCTCAAGTGTGTTTGGGAACAGTGTACACACTATATCTTCATTCGGGGCTCTACCCAGACACGCCATAAGATGCTTCTGGACATGACGGACTGGATCTCCTTCGCCGTCATACTCCTTAATCTCGGGGATACCCAGCCCTGGCGAGGCTAGGGTGTCAATGAGTCGGGGAACGAAGGGATGAGTGGATCGATCCCTCAGCTCCGACACCAGCGGCTTCTGTTCTCCCATACAGATGTTCACGATCTTTACCACCTGGTCGGGAGTGATGGGACCATTCAGGGGAATGGTCCTGTGCTGTACTGGTCCTGGCCCATCAACCACGAACCTCTCCGGCTGACCAGTTGCTCTACCTCTGTCTTGGCCTCGATGCGGGGCTTCCTGTGCGTTCCGACCCTCTGTTGGCAGGGTTGCTTCCTCCAACGGAGGCATCTCCTCCTGCCTCCTCGCAGCCTCTCTCCGGACTGAAATTGACTGAACCGAACCAAATTTTCAAAACCGAATTCAAGTAAATTAAAATAGGGTGGTCAAGTTTTAAAATCCAAATTTTTGAACCTTAATTGGCCTACACAGTGCTCAAGGGTTTATTATTATTCACATAATGATTAAACCTTAATGCCTTGTTTCGATTATGGGGATGAATCTCAGAGATACATGTTTTTGGGTCTGGATTAATTAGTGGGCTGAATTGCAATATTTTATTATTCGATATATATTTATACATGATTAGAACTGTCGTCTTGACTGAGTCAAGCTAGCTGGATAATGCATGTTGGGGGCAGAGCCCTAGTTGCACACTAGGATAGACATGATGTGATGGTTGAAAGTTCCTTGGAATCATGTCTAGAATGATGCGAAATTGAATATAAGCATAAATTGCAAATCAGTTCCTAATGTTTAAAATATTTTAAAATTGAAAACCAGTCGCCAAATATGTATGATTGATGTGAAAGTTTCGTGTTTGACATATATATGAATGCATGTTAGAATTGAGTCTTGACTATATCAAGCTAGCTGGATATTGCATGCTTGGGGGCAGAGCCCTGTTGTCAATTAATGAATTGCGCACTAGGATAGACATGTTATGCTGAGTGATCTCGATAGGATCCATGTCTAGAAGTACGCATTATTTTATAAGCATGAATTGCAAGTCAACCCCAAATATTTTAAAACGATATTCAGTCGCCAAATATGCATGTTTAATGTGAAGTGACTATGCATGATGCGTATGCATGATAGTTTCAGGATATGATCGCATACGATAATTTACTAGTGAAGTAGAATTATGTATGATTGAATGAGAAATCCTCTAAACTGTTTAAAAGGGCCTTGGGAAATCCAAGATCGGGTGTTTGTAAAAACTCCCTGTTCCGGCTAGAGTAGCGATTAAACCGTTTTCAAAGAGACTGATTTATTAGAAAGGAGACGTCGGCAGTGTGAACTCTTTATACGACCCCCTTCCATTGGTTTATTGATGGTCGGTTAGGCTAGTTGACTGATGAATCATTGTTTGTCGCCTCCTATCTCGTAGATATCCGATGTAAGCAATTCTTTTCAAAATGTTTTAAATTGTCACCCTGATTTTAACAATTGTTTGTAAATGTGTTTAGTTTCAAATGGCATCGATGGACTCATCAAGTGCCAAAGATATTTTGAATGAGACGAACTATAATTCATGGTGAAAACTCATCAATGTCTTGCTAGATGATAAAAGGATTGATTGAACACATTCGAAAAACAATGAGCTGTCCAGATGCAGGCCTGGCCAAAGGGCTAGCATACTCTCACTTTAAGTGGGAGCAAGATGACAAAGAGCGAGATAAATTTTTCTATCTAAAATGTCCATGGACATCGAAGATCAGTACAAGTATATTCTGGTAACAAAGGATATCTAGGATGCTTTATTCCTGAAATATGGAAGTTGCATTGCATCTCAGCTGCACCCACTGATAACATCTTTGGATGAAAGTCTAAAGAGCGATAGTATAAGTGTACTTGAGAAAGTATACCATCTCCTCAACATGGTTAAACATCTTGAGCCTGATGGTCAGCTGGCAGAATGGGATAGAATTCTGGCCATAATTGGGATTCTCCCGAAGTCCTGGAGAGCGACCAGGATTCTGCCGATTGTCAATTTTTCTTTGCTGGGTCTTGCCTCAGTCTAGAAAACAATTGAAATAGAAGAAGCTCGATTAACAATTGCTACGCATGTGGCTAAATTGGCAGGACCACCTGCTGGACATAAAAGGAAGTGGAAGAACATGAGTAAGAAACAACAGGCTGTTGACCGTAAAACGTCAACCAAGTCTAAACAAGGCAATATCCTTGTAAAACCGGAGAAAGCTGGCAAGAACTCTAGTCCTCGCTGTTGGATCACGGTGGTACTCCGGTACGGATCTTGACGGCAATCCTTAGCTCCTTTGCTCCACGCAATCCTGCAAGAGGGGATAGACCGGGCGGTGACCCATAATCCCTCTCCGATGCTTAAATGAGTACTTCGTCTGACTGGCAAGTAACAGATATCAAAGTGTATTCAACTCAACGTAAGTCTTTCTGAGGTGATCTCCTGCCCTTTTATAGGCAAAGAGATGCCTCAGGTACCTGGCGAACCGTTAGGGGTGGTTAGCCCGTATCCCGTATATCTCGGAGGTGATCCCGTCTATCTAGACCATGATCTCGCGTATCTTAGCCATGCCCCGCGTATCTCGGCCACGCTCCGTGTATCTTAACCACGTTCCGCGTATCTTGGCCACGCCCCGCATATCTTGGCTTTATCCTCTGATACCGAGTCCCGACTCCCGTCGGGGACTCCAGAGTTATCTCGTTGTGTCACCGCTCGGGGCCCCTCGTCATCGTGACAGGGCCTATCATTCTCAGGGATTCATCATCGGGGCCTACTTAAAGGCTTCTCATCGGGAGCTTCTAGCTCAACTGTCGGGACCGACTCTGTCGGGACCTTATCTCGTCGGGACTCCCTTCATCGGGACCCTTCTCCGAAGTCATCTTGACTTTAACTCTGGGCCTGGTGGGCCTGTTTGCCGTTTCCTCGCCGTTAAAGGGCCTGACGGCTATAGTCGGACCCATCACTCGCTACTCAGGTGAGGGCAGGAGTTTTGGCAACCCGCGTACCAAGGTCTGCAACATTGTATATGTAATTGAAACTTTTGTCTCTTCTAGTGTCATGTTAGCTGATTCAAATCCTTCATGGATTCTTGACTCAGGCGCAACAGACCACATAACCAATGATTGAGAGTTATTTGAGATGTTCAGACGTATGCTGAAGGGTACGAAGAGGATATATATTGAAGATAACTCCCAATTTGAAGTCGAGGGAATAGAGAAATGCAGGTTGCCTATACACAACAGAAGAACGTTAATTCTTGAAAATGCCCTTTTGCACCTAGAATTCGTAGAAATTTTGTTTCTGTTACTTCTCTTATGAATATTGGTTTCAATTTATCATTTGAGAACTCCTTGGTTAAAATCAGTATATGCGACGTCTTTTATGGATATGTTATTTCTTCTTATGGCCTCTTTGTTATGGATTTAAGTGAAAGTGAGAATTCAAACAGAATGTTTTCAATATCATCTAAAGAAGCAGAGACTAATGCGGCTGAATGGCATGCCCGGTTGGGACATATAGGCTTTGACAGAGTTCAGACACTAGCTCAGATAGGGCTTTTGCCTGGTGCAACTCTTTTGGTGAAAACTACTTGTGAGAACTGTCTAGCTGGAAAGTCCACCCGCAAACCATTCGGCGACGCATTTCGAGCCGAATATCCATTGCATTTAATTCACTCCAACGTATGCGGACCCATGAATGTCACGTTAGGGGTGGTAAATGTTACTTCGTAACTTTCACTGATGAGTTTACCCATTATGGGATCACTCATCTAATTACTCGTAAATTGGAGGCCATTGAGTGCTTTAAGAGCTATCTCAATCTCGTAGAGAATCAGATGGAGCGAAAAGTGAAAACCTTATGCAATGATAAAGGTGGAGAATACCTCTCTAATGTGTTCGATAAGTTATGCACTGAAAGGGGCATTGTCCTTCAAACGATGATCCCTTATACGCCACAATAGAACAGTGTTGCGGAACGAAGTAATCGTACACTCTTGGGCATGGTAAAAACAATGATGTCGCAAGCTCAACTTCTGATCTCCTTTTGGGGTGATGCGTTGTTGACATCAACTCATGTAGTAAGCCGTGTACCTAAAAAATCTGCGGACACGACACCATATGAGCCGTGGACTGGTAAAGAGGAGGATCTTACCAGGCTGCGACCTTGGGGTTGCGCAACATACACTCATCAGATGCATACCTCTAATGCGCTCTCTATAATAATCCAAAAATCCAGCGTTTCCACGTCAATAGATACGGGACATCCGATGCTCTATCTGCTTATCCGGAACTTGAATAGTTGACAACTTCATGATTCATGCTTCTGCTACGCACTCTGATATCATCCAAAATTCAATGCTTCGAAATATCGCATAGAAGGTCACCCGGTACTGATGATCTGAAGTACTATTCACTCGTCCTGAAACCGAGGAGTTTAATAGGGGTAAGTTGCTGGGGAGCAATTCAGTAAGTAGTTTTCACTTATCCCTACTGGATCAAGCTCTTGAAAAATATATATACATATTTATACTTAGGTCATAATGACTATAAACATAATGTTTTTAAAGAACGTCAAAACAATGCAGAGTTCAAAAGTTTCTGCGTAACAAATTTGATCAAAGTCGGAGGTTAAACAATTGATGCAGAACTTGTCAAAATTCAGAAACGGATCATAGTCGGAGATCAATAAGAAACAGAGGCTTCGAACATAATCAAAATTCGGAACGGAATAGAACAAATCAAAGGTTTTGAACTTAATCAAAATTCAGAACAGAACAAAATTAGAGGTTTCGAACTTAATCGAAAAGAACATAACAGAATAAGAGGTCGCTCTAGTATTTTTACCACGCCTACGATGCTTGCAGGAAGGCTCCAATGTTTAACCCCATTGGAAGGATGTAGACCCTAGGTATGCCGCAGGGTCGGCTCTAATTTTTATCCCCCATTGGAAGGATGCAGAGCCTAGATATTCCGCTAGGTAGGCCAAAAGCGATCGATCTTCGTATGCATATGCCGGAGGGGCCCTCGTAAGGGTTCAGACTGTTAGCATATGGTGACGTGGCGCCGTAATAGGAGCCCGTTAATTAAGGGAATTACCTAAGTTAATTAGGTAATTGTCAATCTGGGCTAATTGGGCCAAATCCAATTAGTAATTGACAAGAGGCCCAAAATTGGGCCTCCCCCTTATACATGCAATTCGTCCGGCCACCCTACACCACATTGGTTGGAGTTGCCCTTTGGCAACTCCACCAATACTATATATAGGGGTGTCTGCTAAGGGTTTATTCACTCTTTTTATAATAACAATGATCTCCATTGAGAACACTTGTTTCCCTTAGTTAAATTTCGACACCATCACATCTGGTCTGAGGTTCCATCTCCGTTGAAGAATCGATCAGAGGTCTTGTTGTGGAGCTACATCGCGTGGGACTTCTTCTAACGAAGAACTTGCACGTGGTTCCAACCGGAGGATCAGAACTCCCTCCACATCGTTCTTGGGCAGGAAAGCTAAAAGGTATGTGTACTAATTCCACTGTGTAGATTAGATTTCTTGCTAGTACACGTTTAGCATTCCGTAATATTACGTCCCCGTAATCCAACAGTGGTAACAGAGCCTGTGTTAGGAGTTGTTAAAATTTTGATAAACTGATGTTCTTGATGTTCATATAAAAACCGAATTTTTTATGTTCATGAACACCATGAAGAATCCGAAATTTTTAAGTAGATTTCATGTGTTTGATATTTAAAAACTTAAAACTTTCAAATTTACATGTTTTTCTAGATCAAAACCGAATTTTTCATGATCAATTTAAGTTTGATGTTCATGATCTTCAAGAACACCATGAGTTTTATCGAGAAAATGTTTTGGATTCATGATCAAGTTAAAGTTTGATCTTAAAATTTGACAACTTTTCCAATTTTCTTGTTAGTGCCGAAAATTCCTAGGGGTGTTTTAGGTAAAAAATTTAATTTCTTGGCCACCAAGCAATTAAAAATCCGACACAATCTATAATAGATATAGGTTGCCATTTTTAAATTTTATTAAAAACTATATCTAGAAGTTGGAAATAAGGATAGCTTCTGATATAATATTGTAAAAGATATTAACTATCAATATATATGGATTAAAATAGGGTTAATATATATATTGATAGATTTAGTTACTATTAAACCAGTGTTATCAGAACCGGACCGGACTGGCGGTCCGACCGGAACCGGACCCCTCCACGGTCCGGTTTGCTCATTTCCGGAGGATGTAAGCGAACCCGGTTCTGAAGTCCGGTTTTCACCGAACCGGCCGGTTTTGGGCGAACCGGGCGGTTCGCCGGTTCGGACTTTCCTTTCATTAAAAAAAACCAGGTCGAACCGGCGGTCTGGATTAGATATTATATTATATGGACCAGCAACCGAACTGGGTCGGACCGGCGGTCTGACCGGTGAACCGGGAACCGGCACCCTTGCCGGTTCGACGTCCGGTCCGGTTCTGATAACACTGTATTAAACAATTAAGAAGATATATTGTCTACATATTTTAATCCCTAAAAGATATATTCGAAAATATTTATATATATAAAATTCGACCAAAATTGTATATTAATATATATTTATATTGTTGATTGATTTACATCTCAAAGATAGAATCTTGATAATATTTATATAAATATATATACATATGCCGAATTTTTATATATATATATAAGCATTATTGGAAATTATTTTATATAATTAATAATTCTTGATGGCTAAGTTAAGTTTTATGGTGGATTAAAACCCTACTTAGCATATAGAATTATTTCGGTCGAACCCTAGGGTTCATGGGCTGGTCCAATTGCTAAACCGGATCGGGATAAACCTATCCGGGTTTTCTTAATCGAGAGGGTCAGACCATATTAACTAAATTGAACCTAACCGGTTTTGAGTGATAAACCGAACCACTATCTTATTTTATTGAACCGTTTCGGACCAAATCGGAATTTTTAAAAACAGACCGAGTTGAACCGGATTTTAAAATTTTGACCGAACCTCTTTAAAATTTTCGAAAATTTTAAATTGTTCAATAAAATAGGATGTCAAATTTTAAATCCAAAATGTTTTCGAACTTTAAAATTAGCCTAAACAGTGCTCTTAGGGTTTGTGTTTTAATACACGATTTCAATCAAAACCCTAATGCCTGGTTTCGATTATGGGGATGGATCTCAGACTTGCATGTTTTTTGGACTGGATTAAATTAGTGGGCTGATTTGCAATTGTTTACTTTCTGCATCATATATTTTGATATAATTAGAACTGTCGTCTTGACTTAGTCAAGCTAGCTGGATATTATATTGCGAGCATTGAGCTCTGGTATTTAAATATATGGTTTGCGCAATAGGATAGACATGCTATGCTGATTGAAAGTGCCAAGAATCCATGTCTAGAAATTCGCATGATTGATAGTAAGAATGAATTGCAAAACAACACCTAATATTTTCAAGCGTTTTATAAAACCGAAAATTCCAATCGCCAATTATGCATGATGTGTGCGGATATTGCATGTTTTGACACGATTGCTAGGATGTTCACAATAGAACGCATGTGATAATTTACTTTACGTAGAATTATGTATGCTAGGAACATTAGACGCATGACGCGTAAGCATGTTGTGTTCGATATTTATGGCATGGTATGATGATTTGCTAGATGTAGTATAATTATAAATATGTATACGTAAATTATCGGATAATTCTACAAAATCATAAGGGCCTTGGGAAAGCCAAGACCGAGTATGCTTATTTGAAAATTCCTGTTCCGGTAATTTGCAATAGAATAACCGTTTTCAAAAGACTGATTTATTAGATTGAAAACGACAATAGTGTGAATTCCCTTCCTCGGTTTACTGAAGGTTGGTTTGGTTTAGTGACTGAAGAATCACTATTCGTCGTATTCCATCATAATAGATAATCCGATGTTTGCAATTCTGTCAAAATGTTGTTCTCTTCCTAACTTTACATGATTGTCATCACAATAGTTCTAAATGGCTCGGTCGGATCGTTTTAAGAAATTATGCAAACTGGATAACATTAATTATGATGATTGGACAACTAGAGTTAAAAAATGATCTAATTCCCGCGGGAGTTGAGGATCGCGTTGATCCCAAGGACAAACGGATATATGTGGACGAGAATTGGGAGCCCTACAATACAACGGTACAAACAGGTTATGGAGGGATCAAAAAGCACGCGAGATTATTTGCTCGCATATTACAACTGAAACGGAAGAAAGCATCGTCAAAAGGAGCGCATTGCATCTTTGGTGCACCTTACTTCGCTACGGAAAGGGAAAGGCGGTTGAAGCAAGAGAATTAATGGCCTCGTACCATGAAATTCTATGAAAGGAGAATGGGATAGAAACCGTTCTAGACTCCGCGGATGAATGGGCAGAAATTCGGAAGGTGATGGACATGTTTCCTCTTTCATGGTTTGATGATGATAGTGGACTTACACGTCTGATCACAGCAATTAAAACGACAATAGACTTGTATGATGCCGACCATAAATATAGAAATATCTTCAAACTTCCTGATGTGTCGGAGACCAGATTTGCTGGACTTCGGAATTGTTTAGCTAAACCCAACAAAAGGTCTAAACGATGATCCAGTAAGACAACCACTGTTGATTCATGTGCCGTAAAAGGTACGCCTCGTTTACCACAATACATAAGACGGTAACACGTTTTAATTGATGCAAAAACATCTGACATAATTCAATTCTTGAATTAATTTTCAGGTGGACTGCTCAAAGTGGTGAAGACTTCCTGCCATATATATATGTAACTTTCTTTGCTTAGTTGTAATTATTGATATGTGAAATCTGTCGTTGTTTTTGTTGGGATCCTTATTTCTCGTCTATTTGTTGAACGTAATTCGGAATTATTGAATGAGGTAGTAACCATTCATTTTTGTTTAAATGGTCTGCCTTTCGAAATTAATCGGCCCGGTTAAGCGGGATCGATCCGGAACAAGTAACTAAAATTCCATCAGTAGAATGATTGGATTAAACATTTATCTGAACTCATATCATCATTTTAAACACATCCATAACTCGCATAATAAACGTAAAACGAACGATCGATATTAATTCTTATTTGTTAAAATACTCCATTATAAATTGTATCCCAAAATAACATGCATGTTAAAACCGATTTGCTTTTAAATTTGGAGACTCAAACGATTCTCAAAACCACGGTTTTTAACCGGGTATGCGCGTGGCGCATGTCACCTCGAAAGACGGGACACATCGTTTTAGAATACGAATTTAATAATCAAGTATTTTTATGAATGCAGAATTTTCGTTTGTAATTCTTCAGATATAACTCATTGATAACTACTTAAGCCTTCCTACTACTACAATCTAATTAGAATATCAACCATGACATTAAAAGCGACAACTTAAATGCATGGTCCATAAGATAGATAAATCTATGGATGAGTTAAATAAACGAAAAGAAGTAGTCGGTAAAACGACTCTCCCACCCTTAGCCTTGAACGAAGAGTTCACATTAGAGTAATTGGTCTAGACCCAAATCCCAATTGACATGAGAGGCCCAGAATCGGGCCTCCCTATACTAATGGCCGGCCGAAACTTATAGTGAGGATAAAGTGGACAAGTCCACTTTACTCCTCCTAAAAATAAGAGGTGTTAGGGAATATTTTAATGTTAATCATAATTCCCTCACAAAAGAGTTTAAGAGAGAAAAACTCTCCTCCCATAACACCTAGTTTGGCCAACCCCTTACCTCACCGTAGGTGTGCCAAATTGCTTTCGAGCAAACTCTCCAGAGATCTATCCCTGTGCCAAGAATCGATTAGAGGCTTTGTTGTGGAGCTGCACCACGTAGGGCTTCTCTAACAAGAACCTCTACGGGTCTCGACCGGAGGATCGTGAACTCCCCATCGAGAAGATCTTGGGTCTACGGATCATCTTAAAGGTATGTGTGAAACTTCCGCTGCGTAATTGATATTACTAGCATGTACCTTGTTTATAGTATCCGTAGTGATTACTCTCCGTAATCTAACATATATGCCCATGCACCTTGCGGCGCTTGGTTATGTTGTTGCCTTGGAGGGGCGGATTGATGCCTTCCCATTGGAGGTGGCGCTTGTTCATTCCTTCCTTGATTTTCTTGCTGCCCCATCGGAGCACGTGGGTATTGTTTCGCTTGTGGCATTTGCCTCTCCTGCCTGTTCATTACAGCCTCCCTGTATGCCAGTAGATCATCAAGTGCTGACATGAATCCTGGAGTCACTGTCTGTGCTCCTTGTGGATACATTGGTATGGGATTAGCTGTGTGAGCACGCTGGTTGTATGCCGGCATGTCTTGGGGTGGCATTCCATACGGGTATTCTTGCGAATGCATTCCGTAATGGTATCCCTGAGGAGGTGAAGTGTATTGGTATGCTTAGGGTGGCACTTCCTGTTGCGTTCCTTGTCTTTGTGGCCGTCGGTCTGCCATTGGTGTTGACGTTGTGGAGGACTGAGTCCCAGTTGGGCGTGACGGTCCCCCTTGGTTTCCCTGTGGTGCTTGTGGCCTTGGTTGTCTGGCCGGTGGAACCGGCGGCCTTTCTTTGTTACTCTGTGGCGGAATATCCTCAGGTGGGGGTCCTCCCTTGATTGCTGATTGTTTGTCATCGATCTCGTGATACCCATGCTTGTTTGTTCAAAGCCCACGGACGGCGCCAAGTGTTAAGTTCTGTGTATCGGGTCGACGTGTCGTCAATCCGAATGGTCAACTCACGGGTAGATTCCTTTCACTTGTGATCCGACAGTCCCTTTTAGCGATCTGTTTCCTCGTATCTTCTCTGCGATCCTTCTTCACGCAGACCTGAACAAGGGGTAAGCCGGGGGTG